>HG992157.1:2184245-2813461 GCA_905220505.1 Laothoe populi
ATTCCCATAAGTGATAACTGTGTAATATCAAAGGTATGGTGCTAAATGTTTGTTCTGGAACGTTCCAACGTGTTGATGTGAGATCGCTACTACAACGCGTCAACGCGACGCTATGACGCGCGTTTTATTTTGTCTCGCATTCGTATTAAGTTGTTCAATGTTAATCACATTTGGTATCGTTTCTATATTTTATATGTGCATTTAATTTATAATGCAGTATATTGACGGATTTTATACTCGAAATACGGCCATAACGCCCCATTTGCGATGGGTAGGGTGTCTTCACACGTCCCGGTTGCCGGGACCCGGTGCCGGATACTAGAGGGCCATACTAGAGCTTTTCGTATTTAATTGACACTGCAACTGAATATTGGCCAAATAAATATTATGAATTAATTTTTACGAACTATTTACGATGGATTGTCATTTAAAAATGCTTTATTCTTTTATCAATTTTAGATGTAATGTGCATGTCATGTACATTTGTGTCTCTAAGAATAGACCGGAATTATATTTTTTAATAAATATTAAGATTTTCAAATTAATTTGATTATAATTATGAATAAAGAGAATTGGCTTTCTTATGCCACCGAAGAATAATACAGTATGCCGCATAAGCTGGGTTTAAAAGCGTTAAATAAATACACCATCACTGGGTATCCGGCAGCCGGTACGTGTGAAATAGCACTTGTTTCCATTCGAGTAATACGAATTGATGTTGACATTTTTAAATGGAAAATGATTGATTTATAATATTGTTTTTTAATTATATTTTTAAATATTCAGGAAAAGTCATGATTAATATTGAATAACAGACTAATATGAACTGAACTGTGAATGTCATTTCAAATACGATAAGTTTAGGAAAGTCTCGTAAAAGTGTGGCGCCTTCGGTGTTTGTGCCAATATAAACAGCGAAAATATTTTCAAATGACGTTCACATTAAGCTAAAAAATGTATTTTAAGTTTATGTTATCGTTTAGAGTATAAGTTTTAACATATTTATATGTTTATTCACGGTCCGGTTCGGTTGTGATGGTGGGTCGAGCACACTAACGACTTTTTGTCGTGGAATCTATCGATTAAAAATCGTTTTTATGGTTACTAAAGGCATTTTAGAATTATATTTAATAGGGTAATGATTAAAGATCAAAACATAAAAATCAACCAATCAATCTAAATCAAAATAAACTTATAAAATCAAATAGTATATCGATACCTTCTACACATATCGTCGTATGCAACTTTTTTACAATATTATATTTTTGGCGCAAATAATACTAAATATTCAATTTATCTAATCCTGAAACAAAACTCTTCATTTTGTAATATTTAACGAATTCTACCAAGGCATACAACTCGTAACTTTAAAGTATGTATGTACTATAAATCTACGTATGTAAAGATAAGATACTATATAAAGATCGCCAAGAGCAATAAGACCGCCCATTGTACTTTAAATAATTTTTGATTTTCTATTTTTATGTATTTTAGTGTACAATAAAGAGTGTAAATAAATATAAATCTATGTAATCTGCTCCAAGTCTGTATTTGACCCATAAAAATGATCACGACTAAAAGTCGTTGGTGTGCGTCGGTCGAGTCGCAGTCGCGTCCGAGCCGGGCTGCAGACGTGGCTTCCAAAGTTGTTTTGCCGTTTGCTCGTTGGCGATCTCACGCTGAGTGTGAGGGTATTATATAAAACGAAACTACAATAAATACGTGTGGTTTGTATGTGATTGTTTTATTTACTGACTGATTTTAATACCCATGTACTTTAGTCACGCTGTTATAGGTTTGTTGACAGCAGCGAGCCGAGTCGAGGGGTATTGTTGTTTTGTTTACAACAGAGTGCAGGGTCGACTGGGGTATTGTTTTTTTTACAGCAGCGTGCTGGATCGACTGGGATATTGTTTTGTTTACAGCAGCGCGCCAGGTCGACAGGGGTGTTACCACTGTATCAGAAAACCGACGAAGTAACTGTTGTTTCATACAGTGAGATTTGCCAAGGCCCCTATCTCTCTAATTACCTACCTATCCCTCATTATATCCTCTAAGTCTGGAAACGCCCATAATACTGTTATTTTATAAACGAACCCTAACATTACATAAAAGTAATATGAGCCACTTGGCAGCATGGTCTCTGACCTTAGCCGGTTCCTTGTGGAGCGAAAAAAAGTCTTATAAGCCCTGTGCTAAGCACTCCCATCGATGGGCCCGGGCCTCTACTAACAAGAGGGGTTACTTAGTCCACCACGCTGGCCTAATGCGGGTTGGTAGACTTCACATACCTTCGAATGTTATATGGATAATTCTCAGGTATGCAGGTTTCCTTAAGATTCTTTCCTCCACTATTATAGCAAGCGATAATTAACAATGAATACACATGTAACTTTATAAAAGTCAGAGACATATTATGATGAGCTGAACCAACGCATTTCGTCCAGCAGCTCGTACCACTCGCAACAAGGCTATAGCAACGTTTAATAATGTATCAAATTTCGACATATTTATTGGATATTTGTGGTCCCGGGCAGACGTCCTGCCATAAACCGCCTTCCCTGTGTGTAGTGGGTATCATTTTGTTATATGTAAGAGTGGGTAGTTAATATTAATATGTTAGTAGGTAGAATAATAAATAATAAAGACAGTTCTCAACAGACATCGGAGTGTTATATTACACTACACCGAATTTGCGCTGAAAAAATAAGAAATACAGATCTCGATAATAGCGCAACCTATCGGATCTAAAACTTTCCTATCTTTTAAGTTGGACCCAATCACACACATACACAAAATTTCATTGAAATCGGTTGAGTGGTTTCAAAGTCTATAACGAACATGGTAGAAAAAAATGTGTTTTATATTGTATAATAACGAACATGGTAGAAAAATATTGTGTTTTATATTGTATAATAACGAACATGGTAGAAAAAACTGTGTTTTATATTGTATATACCTAAGTATAGTTTGTCGTTGCGAGAAAGCTGTGGAACTATCCGCCAAATTATGGTAGAGTAAACAAATTAAACAAAAATTCACAATTTCCAATTATATTAACAGGACAAATGCCACTTCACAACACACTACAAAACTAAACACGAACAATTTTAGTCCCCGGCTCCCATTTGTAATGAATACTTTTCACTTTCTTTAACACGTTATTCATCAAAGATGGCTTCTTCAACGACTCTAAGGATGTGTAATACACTATATTAGACTGGTCACAACTCAAACTTTCCTCAGATTTCACCTGGTTCAAAGAGTAACCATCAGATAGAGAAGAGGCTGTGGTGACGCGACTTAAACCCAACCGGCTTTTGCCCGTTTGGACGTTGATTTTTCCGTCTTCAGAGATCATGTCTGTCCTTTTTGTGTGTCCGCCGTTGACAATTCCCGTGCAGCTGTGGAACTTTGTGAATTTTTCGCGGATTCGATGATCTAAATTCAGGTGCAGGTTTAGCTGGCGTCTGGAAATAAATAATAATACACCCAACAACACACATAGTCCTGACCCCACACTAGGTCAAACCTTCATCGTGGGTATTAACATTTGAAACAAATATTAGATCAGATATACTGTCTCGGTGATATCAAACACACGGCCTTAAAGTACTATTGCACTTCTGCCTACGCCTTTGGAAATAGTGACAAAATCCGCGGGCAAAGGCATTAAAAGTAGGTTTCGCAAGAAGCTCAAAGTGGAACACATGTTGACAGTGGTTAGTTTATCACTGTCTCACGAAATGACGTAAAGCATATTTGCTATTGTAATTAGGAAAATAAATTATATTTAAAAATATATATATACTGTCCAAAAAAAATCGCGATCGTTGTGGGACCGTAAGGACTTAATTCTAATGTGTGTGTTCTGGTGTATGGTCAGGGTTACGTGACTGTTGGGTCTTAGATAGTAGTCCCACTGCTGGGTATAGGCCTCTTCCATGTTATGCCACATGCCACGATCCTGATCCAGTCTCATCCAGATTCGACCTCCGATCTTAACGAGGTAGTCGAACTATCTTGCTGCTCTTAGATACTAAATAATAATTTTTCATACCTATGGTTAAATATTTCAGCACAATAATTGCATGCGACAGGAGATCCATAAGGGTGGTTTGACGTGCCATCCGAATCAGAAGAGGAGAACTTAAAATTATCCACTTTACGAGGAAGGTTCACGCAGCTGATAGTTCTCTTTTCCGAATCCGAGGTCAACGTCTCCGTAGTCTCAGTTTTCGACTGACTTTGCAAATTGGATTCCGAGTACCGAATATTCTTTATTTCCGTAACAATCTTATCAGGATCTGCGATTTTGTCAAAAAACGAGACGATTTTCTTCAATTTCTCTTCTGGGATGTCGCATTTCGTAAGATCCGGATCGGTTTGGGTATCGCTGGCTCGTTTGTAATGCGGTGAATGTATGCGAGTGCTGAGTTTGCTGATGCCGATGTGCTCATTTTCGTGCAGAAACTTGTCGTATTCGGTCTCGAATCCCTCATGGCAGTAGAGGCAGATGTGCTTGCGGTCCGTGAAGTGGCAGAGGTTCAGATGGTCGTTGTAGTTTATTATGCCTGAAGATATTAATTTTAGTTTATAAATGATAAACACAAAATCTTTGGTCCAAAATTCTAATTTCTTTCAAGTCAACTTCTAGTAAAATAATTTAAACTACGTTAAATTGAAATTGACCAAAAATCTATACCAGGACTGTTGGGGACAATGTTTCCTACAAATGTTTAGATCAGATAGGTCTTATACATATCCTAGCATTTTTAAGTAGGTATATAAAATTTACTGTCGATAAAACAACTACAAAAAAGGCAACGTTACCATAGGAAATCATCCTACACCCCAAAATGGGACACTGTCGCTGTGTGGTATCCATCAGACAGTTCCTCTGGATCGACTGCACATACGTCAAAAATACTGGATTTTTCAGGTCCAACGCACCATCTGACTGAATCTTCTTTGGACGCCACATCCTTCGAAACCGCAATCCTCTCCGCCGTCGCCTTTCACAATAATTGAAGATGTTATTGTCGCTGGCTGCATAAATATGCCCGTTATACATATTGTAGTTTTTATATCCCCTGTCGCGTCTTAGTCCAAATAATCTAAGCATGAAACATTGCAATTTGGTCGGTTTTCGTTTCTCATTTACTTCCAAATAAGGCATTGGATGAGGCTCTTGACGGCATTCACAACCTTTGTCTATTGTTATCTTGTCTACTGAAGTTGTAGCGAATTTATCAGATTTGGCTATGACTGACTTGCTTTCTATGTGCGTGGAGGAGTACTGGGTCATTTTCAAATCCCGTATAACAGCTGTCGCGACGGAATCATTTTCAACATCCGACCGCGATGAATCTCCGCTCGAGAGCTCCGACGTTCCTGTGTACGCATCAGTTTTAGTTCTATGCGACCTTTTTTTTCTTGGACTGTCTTCTGAAGGGCAGGGCTGCGGTAGTATGCCGATCACACTAGCGTCGTATATCTGAAACAACTTCTTCAGGCACTTGTACTTTGCTTTCAACACTTCATGCTTGTTCTTTGGCACCCATTTCCTCGTGGTTTCTTCTTCGTTTTCATTTCTTTCTGGTATACTGGTGAGTGTGGGATTCCGTTTGCTGTACATCGGTATGCGGCGCCAAGCTACTATGCGACATATAATTTTGACAATGATATAGAATACAACACTAGCGAATATTTCGCAATTTTGATAAGGTATCATAACGTGTTGTGTGTTGTGTTTTTGTTGAAAATAATGTCGCGCCTATTGAGTGCATAGTGCAGTGACATTTTTGATGGAATGACAGTTTTTTGAATGGGAACTGATTGTAGACGTCTTTAGAATTTTTTAACATCATATCAGCCGGTAATTTAATTAAGAAGGAAGATCGAGTAATAGTGTAAGCTTTACCTTATCGCAGATTGATATTTATACAGCATCGTTTCAAACTGTGTTATGTGTGTATTCATTTTAATTAGCGCTTGCTGTAGCAGTGACGGAAAACATCGTGAAGAAAGTGCATGTCTAATAATTCTAAATAATCATTTTCAATCGGCATTAGGCTAACGAACCTCTTATTAGTAGAAAATTATATATGAATTGTAAAACCGCGACTAAGCCATAGGAAAGTCATATCTGAGTCATTGAATATCTTTATTTTATTATGATTTTGGCTCAGTGTCTGGACCATTTTGCCAATATCACAGGACACAATCACATACAGTCCTTATATACTAAGGAGTCTGTCTTGTGTTTGGTGATGCACAAGTATGGAATACGTACCTAGTTTTAAATAAAACAATTGTTATCATACAAATTTATTGTTACGTAATATTAATATTTATACAAAATAAATACATCAGTCATGAAAATAGTCACTGTACAACTATATACTTAAATTACTAATCATCCGAATGCACCGTCTGGCATGAGAAGCGCTGAAAAGAAAATTGAGTAAGTAGATAAAAATCTGAAATGTAGTTGAAAAACTAAATGTAATACACTTACAGCCATTTTCAATAAACAATCTCAAACCACATGTACAGATCGCTCCCGAAAATGAACCAATCAAATAATGGCGTGGCATTGAAACTTGATTCTTATTGGTTTATTTCGGGAAACTATCTGTGGACCAAGATTAAGATTATGTATTTTTTTTTTAGTGCCTCGATAGGCAGACGAGCAGATGGGCCACCTGATGGTAAGTAGTCACCGCCGCCCATAGACTTCTGCAATACCAGGGCACAGCAAAGCCGCTGCCTACCGTTTTTAAAATGGCAATAGAAGACAGGTAAATTACTGGAATATGTATTGTTTTATAATGTCCAAGTAAAAACGTCATCACATTAAATATAAGACGAATTATGGCATTGGCAATATAAATGGGCGCATGTCTTATAAACATCGTAAAATCGCAATTTAAGCGTTATCTAAGACATAAATTTGGGCAACGTGTAATATGTTCAGATTATACTTATTCAAGAATATCAACTTTTAAGCGGTAGAGTAAAAAAGATTAACAAAATCGGAATAGATTCAATTTACATGATCTTTTTATAGAACGGAGTGTTTTTATGGCAGTAAAAACTTCAAATTAGTTTGTTGGATGTTGAATGGTTCTCATGAAAAGAGAAATACGATATAAATTTAACATACAAGAAAACTCAAGAATTTATGTATACCTAGCATCAATACACTGGCCTTTACTGAATTTGTTATATAAGAATATTTTATTAAAAACAGAGCACCGTGTCCACAGAATGAATGGCTCGGCTCGTCCGGGATAGCAGCCTTGGATGGTACGATAAGATTTCGGTAGGCTTAAATCATCCAATACTTTTCCTTATGGCTGGTAACGCAACACTTTTAATATTTTGTATCCATGGGCGGTAGATATTAACAGTCGGGTGACCCACTTGTTCGTTTGCTGATCTCCACTAAACATTTAAAATATATAATTACCTGCAATACACGCTGTCATGAAACAAATACCGCATCCAGCGAAGAATGCACGAACTGCCACCTGAAATGAAAATGTATTTTTGGTATTAATTATGAATATTAGGTGCAATTAATTGTGTTAATTGTAACACAATCCTATCGCGGCGTGTGTCTTTATAAAAATAATACATGAAGCACCCAATGACGAAAGAAACCTAAGGACCAGGAGGGTTACTCTCGACACTCGATTCAAATTTAAAATTGGGATTGGGTTCGAAAACTATACAATTGGCACTCTTGAACGCAACACCAGCACACGATTTACCTGAATACGGCGGAATTTTTAGTTATGTGAGTTAGATTTCCAATATCTTCTAGATTGGAATTGATTTCAAGAGTAGGCCTACAGTTCTAACTGAGAAAAAAACGTGTACCTATACTTAATGTCAGTTGAGAACAATAAAAGGCGTCTTGGCTATCTGTGTGCTATTGAATATATTTATCGATATTTTGTCATATATGATACTAAATCGTTCATAAGTACACCCAACAGTCACATACAGTTCTGACCACACACTAGATCAAACCTGTATCGTGGGTATCAACAACTACGAGAAACTACACAACACCCAGACCCGAAACTGAACTGAAAGATAACAATGTTATTGGTAGGGTGTAACATATTTCGTCCACTGTCCCGAAATCAAACCAAAAGGTTCAATTTTTCCTATAGGCATCTTGTACTTATTTCGTTCACAGTTCACGCGCGGTAGGTACGACAATAAAAAATCCCATCCTCGTCGCCAATGTAAGGTACGTCAATCAAAGACAGCGGTCGGTTGCTAACTGATTTATTCATACATTACATAGGGGTACGCTTGTGAGAATATTCCTGTAATTACCTTGACGTAACATCATCGTAGACTGCAAATACGAATACTTAAGTTCTTCGGACACGTAACCCACAATGAAGAATCAATGGAGCGTCTGGTGGTGCAAGGCATAATGGAGGGCCAGAGATCCCGTAGTCGCCCTCCAACAAGATGGTCAGTCCTCATTAAATCTATCATACACTCCACAATGACAGAATGCTCTCGCAATGCTTATAACAGAGATCAATGGACAAATGCTTTTTTATCCTGACACGGCAAAGTGACCACACTGCACCTGATGGTAAGCGCAGTGCCGTCCTATTAAAGTATCGAGTAGCAAGAGACAATCTATTCCCCGCTACTCAACACAATCACACTACACCATGGGCAAGAAAGTGAAGGAGCGGTCGAGGGTCTAGTGTCAGAGCACTCAGAAGGCCGGAAAACAGCCAAACATCGCACCCCAACTCTAGACCCCCGACAAAACCGATACCAATACGATATGATATTGGACCCGACGCAACCACAACCACTCTGCCAAGAGTGCACGACTAAGAAGAAAATTATTAATAAACTTACGCTTGCCAGGGTCTCCCGCTGGTTGGGCGCCATGGCAGAGATGGCTCCGATCATGATCCCAGCGGAGCCAGGGTTCGTGAACCCACACAGGGCGTATGTGGCGATCAGCTCCGAACGGGGCTGGAGAAGATGGACCATTGGAATTTATTGGACCAGTCAATTTTCATTTTTGAGTTATTATTTTTCTAATTTTATTTCTATGAGAAACATACAATATTTCAAACTGTTATAAACTAGGTGACATATTTGAAAATACATAAATCAACGAAGTTTCCACTTAAATATATTATTAAGAGTTAATTTTGAGTTATAGTGCTGAAACATTTAGATGACTTTTTAAATCATGCTTTGTATATATGTCGATAACATTTATCGACAGCCCTGCATGCTGCTCGTCTCGTAAGTTTCCTCATCATTATTTAGAGGTCATCTTAAGATATAGCATGGTTAAGAAATCTATCTTAAATCCCATTTGCGCACAAATAATGCATTAAAATATGGCCTACTCTAATGTGAGACGGTTGTTAATATGAAAGAGTTAATTTGTATCACAGATTTAAATATTTTATCTTTCAGATCGAAAATTTGCTTTTGAAACTAACATTATAGCTATTAATCAGTTTGTGAAATATTTCTAAGAAATAGATTGACATGACCCATATTCACAATACCAAACTTTGCAATAGATAAATTTGGCAATATGGGAGAAAAGAAAATCCATAGGGTGGACAGTATTGTCGTAATATTTTTTTTTAGATAATTGCCTCACCGAGAGTAATCCTTCAGCCTTCATCTGGCCCATGCGCTGGTAGGCCACGAACTCATTGACAATCGTCTTCAGACCGATCAAGGAACCCACAAGATCACACTCCTCCCATGGCACTCCTGGAATGATTTTAAACATTACAACCAATTTGATTTGATGAATTCCAGGTTAATGAGCTGCCCAGATGTAGCAGTTGACTAGCGAAAAATACAAACGAAGTATACAATGGACACCTATTATTCAGGTTTATATGTACTGATGTAAGAAACACCTAGCCGTTGATGAACTCCAGCATGGGTGAAAATGTATTTAAATTATAAACTTTATCTATTATAAAGCTGGTTTTTTTAATGCGGTAATCGCTGGAACTATCAGGCAGAAATAAAATAAGTTTAATAGACTATTTATTGAAGTAGCTTAAAGCTATCCAACATTATGCTACGACCCACGGACGTGGAGCAAATGGCTGCCACGAGAAACCGCAAGCAACAATTAGTAAAAAATAAATGTGCAGATGGAATTCCTGAGACACCCCTAACAGTCTCCCTTGGACTGGTGCAGGAAATAAACAAGATAGATGTTAAGAATTATCGAGCAGTAGCCGATGATGCCATTTATAATATGCCTATAAATACAACACTTACACTAGACCCAGTAAATGAAGATAATACTCTATTTAAAATGAACAACATGGATATAAAGTTGCCCAGTAGTAACTAATTATATCAATCAGCACTCACCCATAACCCAGCACAAGGGCATGAAAATCTTGCCCATGATGAACTCAAGCGTGAGCTCAGGGTTGCCTAGCAACCCGCCGCAGTAGCCGATGACGCCATTGACAAAGGATATGACGGCAACGAAGGCCACGACGTTGGCGATGATGTTCAAGATTAGGGCGATGCCGTTAGTGGCACCACGCGTCGCTGCAGAGAGCGCTGATTGGTCCTCACTGAGAAAAATAAGTATAATTCAAACGCCTGTGTTCAATTTAGCACAGTATCGTATAGATAGTGTAATAGGATGACCTGTTTCAAAGTTTTATTACAAGTAAATTATAATAAGCATTAGTTAACGAAATCTACAGATGTTTAGTTACTAGTTGGTACTGAAAACCAATAAAACAAGCTTTAGCATGAACGTATTTAAAATAAGAGAAAAACATTCCAACAAATTAAATTAGTCGGACTTTTGTTTAAAGAAAACAATCGTTAATATGTAATTACCAAACTTAATTTAGACGGTATTAGAAGTATGTAGAGTCAATCTGGGTACTTCTAAATCTATCACTGTTACCACGCAGTATGTAAGCACTATTGTGTACCATTTGAAGGGTCTTAAAAACAGTATTAATATAATGAGATCCAACATCATATATCCTGTTATGACCAGTGCAGTACAACGCCATCGAGTACTTAACTGAAAATTGTAAGTATTGTTTATGGATAATAGAATGTAAAAAAACACTCAGTCGCCCGTTTTTTTTACCTCGATAGGCAGACGAGCAGATAAGCCGCCTGATGGTAAGTAGTCACCACCGCCCATAGACTTCTGCAATGCTAGGGCACAGCAAAGCCGCTGCCTACCGTTAGATTTAAAAACTGATGATCAATGCAGGATAATTGACTGACCTGACAACAGGCTGTATGTTGTCGACAGTAGTGAGCGAACGCTTGGTCTCGGGCATGAGGAGCTTGGCGTAGCACACGGCGGCCGGGGCTGACATCACGCTGGCCGTCACCAGGTGAGCTGGATCCGCACCGAACGCAATGTATGACGCCAGGATCGTTCCTGTTGGGAGAAAAAGGTAGCTTGATAATGGAAAAGGAATCCAAACATATTCTACTATCATTTTGCCAATTTCATCTCTATCTAATATGATAGAAGAAGTGTGTGAACTCTACTAGCCCGCATTAGGCCAGCATGGTGGACTATCGTTAGGGGAGTAGGCCCGTGCCCACCAGTAGGACAATATAATTCAGGGCTGGTATATTAAAAAAAAAAATCTAATTCTGATATAAAATCTAATCCGAACGATTATCGCAAATGGGCATCATAACGTTTGTGTTTGTGTCGAAGCAAGAATGGGAACTTGATTGAGACAAAATTATTTCTGGTAATTTTGTGTTTAAATGTAATGAGGATACTAATGTTCGAAGGCATTGCTTAAAACTAAAGGAAATCATATGAAGCACTTTCTTTACAATCGCGACGTTACTGATTTTAGACAAAATTTGTAATGGTCAGACACACTGGCAGAATGCAATTAATATCAAAATATACCCTGGCGCATGCATCAGTAAAATACTTACCAGAAACTGTAGCGAATCCTGAAGCCATAACGACGTGTATCTCCGAAGGTGTCAGTAGCGCCAGATATGACTTAACCAGGAGGACTGACTCCGACTGTAACAATTTTTTATGTTGTCATATACTGTATCATATGCCTTTGGAATTTGACTACGATACGAATTACGAAAGCAGTTTTTTATCCTTCAACATTATACTGTATCTGAGAAGTGCTGTAAATGGTTACACACTGGCTGATCACGAGACTGAAAAAGTCACTATAAAAATCAACCAGCAATTCTATATGGCTTGTTTCATTGCCATATCTCACCATGCCCAAGAACACGTTGCCAACAGTAATGACGCTCTCGACGACGGTGGTGCCGGTAGCGGCTCGCAACAACTGGCCCAGCTTCAGGCAGAACCACTGCAGCGCGCCCCAGAAGAACAGCACCTCCACCAACATGCTGAAGAAGAATATCACGGGCAGGGTCTGGAAATGAAACTTTTATAAGTTTTTCTGAAACTTCAAAATCTACTTCAAATATTTTCGTTGAATTCCAAATTTTCGTTCAGACTGGTCAGATAAGATGTAAATAATAATAATATTAAACATTGCCCTGTATTAAACATTGTCCCACTGCTGTGCACGAGCCTCCTCTACTAATGAGAGGGGCATTAGTCCACCACGCTAGCCTAATGCGTGTTGGTAGGCTTTACATTATTTCGAAATTCATACGAGAATTCTCAGGTATGCAGGTTTCCTCACGATGTTTTCCTTAACCGTTGAAGCAAGCGATTATTAACATTGAATACACACGTAACTTTAGAAAAATCAGAGTTGTATGCTATTTGGGTTTCGAACATACGACTTTCGTCTTGACACTCCGTACCGCAACCTACTAGGCTATCGCTCCTCATAGATAACTCGTAATATATCTAAATTATTTTGCTACCTCACAGGTAGTTCAGTAGAAATAAGGTTAAGTTCTGATAACAGAATGACAGAGAAATGGGAAAATGTGGGTCCAAACGCTGCGACCCTGATGCTATACTCACACTAAAAGCAAAGACTCCTTCTTGCTTGACCAGCAAATCACCAAATGCAAACGCGGCCCCATCCACACCGTACGATAAAAATGTTGCCACCTGAATACATGCATACACCATACATTTATTTGTGGTTATTAAGTAAATTTCATTTGACTCACTTTTGTAGTAGCAGTTTTTAAATATTATGGAACTTAATTGAGATTTTGAGAAATCGTCGCATTTTTATATTTGATTGTTTTTAAGATTCCTTTTCATAAAAATCTAAATTTCGTTTTGAAACTTGCAGCTATTAATCCTACTTTAACACTCGATGTTAAGGTGGTTCAAATCACGTGACCGCTGACAATTTCCAAATCACATCTATACAAGATCCAAGGATTTATTAAAAAGCAGTAGGTATAATTAAAAGGCCTTTTTGTCTTTAAAACGATTTATAAGAATAGTGAATAGGAATGCAAGCTTAGACAATTAATATAGACATAAGGCCATTAATATGCTAACTGACCTTATCAGAGAAACATTGCAACGCGTGACGTCCCTGATCCCATCTGATGAACAATATCCCGAATAAGAACTGCAGGAGAAGACCCATTAACACTGATCGCCAGTTGATACGCCCTGGATTCGAGGAGAACGCAAACCCTGAAAAATAATATGCTTGAATAGCTGACCCATGGGATTTCTAATTCTAAGTTCTGCAATACTGAGATTTTCTGCGACTGTCGAATGCGAGCAATGTCGATCTTTACAGGAGTTAGAGTGTCAGGTGGGCTTATAGTCTAGTACTAACTTTAGTGCTTAGGTATATGGAATGCAAACTCGTACAAAAAGCTATATTTAGCTTAGTGACTTTTTTAATCTTTATTTAGGGATTCTTATTCAAAAGTTTATAATGTTATTTTGTACGTTGTTACAAAGTTCCTTCTCGTATGTATAAAACTAAGCATAAACTATGTTATGTATGTTAAATCAGATGCTACAATTGGATAAGTTTAGTGATTTACAAACAAAATTAATAAATGATCTTTAACTAAAACTCCAGATCGATCGTGTAATGGCCACGTACCTTCATAAGCTACCTAAATATATTTGGTGTAATTGAGAACAAAGAAATTATTTTAAAAGTTGTTAGTAACTTTTTATGTCCTTACCAATTAAAACCATATCATAGATAAATCTTACCTAGTAACATTAATATTGCTAATCCAAGTATAGATATAAGTCTCTCTGGTGCATTACCAGCATCAACATATAGGAATATGCCGATCGCCACCAATATCGCCAGCAAGAATCCCCATCGGAACAATCTGAAACATTTTCAATCGTCAAGGATACATTTTACAAAAAAACAACTGAAAATATAACTAACTGCAGCTGTAGATGCATAAAGTTATAAATAAGGTTATAGACGTACAACCAGAATCGTTACGTACAAACAGAAAAACATTACTTTAAAATGCGTCATTAAAGAAAATTCGACGAAAAGTGGGTGTACTGGTTAAACCTCTGCCTAGCCCTTCGGGGATTACAGGCGTGAGTGTATGTGTATACGTCGTTAAAGAATTTTGACCGTAAACATGCCTAATAGTAATAAGATTAAAATAATCTAAGGACTTACATGAACTTCCACAAGTAACTGCTCATATAATTAACTTTGCTCCATATCGTCCGGTAAAACCATTTCCCGAAGAACCTCTTCACAATTTGGAAGTATATTACGAAGAAATATATTATTGTGAGTAAAGCTATCAAGCTGCCAAAGCCGTGGCACAGCTCTAAGGGTTCCGTCGCTGCAAAAATTTACACATACAATTATATTCTTAGATACATACCTTAGACGAAAAATCTTAATAAATGAGCACACACTGGTTGTGGGTGTTTTTGGGGATAGTAGTAATTTACGGTCAAATGATCTTCAGAACTTGTTTACTTACCTTTTAAAAGAAAAGGTGTATTTATAAAGAGTAGTGTCTAAGTCATATCTGGTAACTGTTTTTTCGCTCTCTATTACCAGTCACCGCAATCAGCCCTCAGATTTAAAATCACCACAACTTGTAGGTCGATCATCCCAGAAGTATTAAATGTGATATCATTTTCAAGCTACAAAGCAGTCATAACCTAGTTCGTATTGGTACGGACTGTCAATACGAAAGTCGTAGATTCTAAAACAGCCGAAATGACATAGACCTCTGACCTTTCAAAATTACAACAATTCATTGTTAATCGCTTGGTTTAACGATGAAAAAAAAACATATAGAAAAAACCTGCATATCTGAGAATTCTCCATAAGAATTTTAAAGATATGTGAAATCTGCCAACCCTCATTAGGCCAGCGCGGATTAAGGCATAACCCCTCTTATTAGCAGGGGATGTCGGTGCTCAGCAGTGGAACAACAAATATAGGGCTCGTTTTATTATGGTGTTATAACCAAACGTCAGCTACTTACTAAATTGTATATAATAATACATGCAACCGAAGAAGAATCCGATCACCAACCCATTCAGCACGAATAGTGTGATGATCTTCAACATGGCTCCGTTCTTGCTGAAGAACCCTTTGGTGACGTCTCCCATTTTCGACAGTGTCTTGTCCATCCATCCTGAAGGCTCGTAGTCCAGTTGTTCGTGGGAAATCTGGTGCAAAAATGTGTAAATCATAATTTCCATTAGAGCAAAGTAAACTACAGACTGTCGTTAGGACATTATCTCATATTTCCTGACTTGACAACTATATATATATGGTGATAAGTCCACAGCTTCGTGGTGTCTACTACCCGACCTGATAAAGAGCGAATTGTGGATTTTTTATGACTTAATAATTTTTGTGTATTTAAATAATGAACTACTCCGCGGAGTGCAATATTATTTAAAACAATCAATACTATAATACATATTGTGATATATTATATGTAATATTGTAAAAGTACAGAAATAAATCAATAATTAAGAAAAATTCATTCGTAAACATACCTCACCATTTGTTTTGTTGTTTCCCATCCGAATCAACTCAACATTAGTTGGCGCCTCCTGAAATTGATATTGTGTTTTTAATACATCACAAATTCCCATTATGGAATAAGATTTAAATCTGAGGCAATGACGTAGAAATTCTGTTCATCAGCTATATCTATGTGGCAGATAGCTGACGTCACCAATGAAACAAACAAAATGAATACGTACATAATATGAGAACGTTACTGCTAGTAGTTTTTAGCAAGGTCCACAAATTTTGACAGATCTTGTAAAAGAGTACGTATCACTGAATGTATTTAAGTGAGCACCGATGTGAGCGTGTCTAGAATATATTATATTAGGTCTGGTTCTAAGTCCACAATAACTTCGAATTGGCCTTTTGTGTTTATTTATGAGTATTAAATACATAATTGTGTAAAATTTACTAAGAGATTACTCAGGAATTCGGAGGAAAGCCCAAAGCAATCCAGTTTCCTTTGGATTTCTCCCCTCTCCGTCCTGCCCGTTTACTGTTTATTATCTCCCATGTCTTCCTTTATTGAAGATCGTGATCCATAGACTATTGTTTTCTGCCTCTATTCTTCCCTAGTCTGACCTCGTGGTTGTAACCTTAACTAACAGCCCTTGAAGGTTGTTTCTAAGTTCTCACACAGTTAGCAATAATGATTCATTCCGTATGGTAAATTTCTATGTGTCTTAAGTGCCTTTTTATTTGTCTACATTATCGATAACGATGTTAATTTTATTTATTTATTTTTATTACAAAAAAAATTTAAGATCATATATCTTTTACCAGACACCAGTATCTCTCAATCGTATCAGGAAAATCGTAAGTGGGTACTTCAGATTCATTCTCTGATTAGGATTAGGAGATCAATGCTCCATTTGAAAACATCTCACTGTTAGGAAATACTATCATTTAGGTACTTGCCAATAAAAGTAAACAACTAACGTTGACCCTTATAAATTTTCGCAACGTTTTTTCCCTTTTATTTATTTTATTATTTCAGGCTGTCATCAGCTTCGTGGCTCAGTGGGTGATAAATCCGGCCGTTAAACGAGAGGCCACGGGTTGGATCGGAGATCTAACACTAAGATATATTTGTATGATCTCTCATAGTTCCTGATATTATAGGCAAGACTGTATTTCATTGTGACAAATAGAATGTGTGTGTTTTAAGATGGTTCAATCTTCAAAATTCCATTGTATACTAACGTCGTATTGACAAAATTGACACAAATTAGACGTTTAACTTATCTGAACAATTTATTATTATACCTACAATAAAAAATCGTGACGTCACGAAACGTCATGCAGTAATTCAATAGGTAGAAATTAATACTACTGATAACCGCGTCGACATTATCACAGATGATAAATTCTAATAAACTCTAATTTATTGGCGTAGTTACACTGTCGACAAGGCAACAATTTGTTACTTAAATTACCACCGGGGTGTGGGAATCGAACCCACGGCCTCTCGTTTCACAGCCGGCCACTCGCCAACAGTTTACGCTTTAACAGCAAGGGATCGACATGATTTTTTTATAAAGTGGCAGTTTAGGGATCAGAAAATTACATAGCATACTCTTTATCCCGAAAAAATGCACGCTTCCTATGGAGTTGCAAAATATGGACTAAGGTGTAATAGCTTAAGATGCCACCATGGATTGTATATGTATCTTTTCTTAAATTTTCTTCCAAAAATAAACTCCACGCGGGCGGAGCTGCGGGCAACAGCTAGTTTCTAATAAATCCTTATCGTTCTTGCACTTTTTATTGCTTCAGTCAGTTGATTGCTTGCGGTTCACTTTTTTATTTATATTTTACTTTTACTTCACAATAGCACATACTTACGTAACAAACACATATATCACAATCTAACAAATTATTATATCTGCTAAAGCATGCCTGGGATTTGACTATGATGCCATGGGATGGGCTTTATCATCCTCATAAACTTAGCATTACAGAAATTCTGATTAACGTAGATTCCGTTTAAGTACTGTACTTTATCAGAGTTGCCATTTGAGAGAATACGCGCTAAAAGGGTGATTTGTAATTTTTTTACTGTAGACTAACCAAGCTGTCGTTTTATAAAAGATTAATACTGAAAATCATTCCTCTAGATTAGATGATTTGTTTCAAGCGGATATAAAATAATATATTTTTTAAATAGGAGATAATTAATCAATAAATACACGCATGGCTGAAAATTCGTGGTTGCATACCGTGGAACTGTGAACAAATAAGCCGCCCATCTAAAACTTTTCTTATTCTTACTCGGGCGAAATCACGACCAAAATAAATAAAAAGTAAAGAAATCTATATAAAAATAACTTACACTTATTCTTCTCGGTTCTTCTGGATTCCGCGAATCCATTTTCTTAGATTTCAAAAAATAATGTTTTCAATTATTCTAGTTTTACACTTGGCCATGCACACTTAGACCGTATATTTCTTGAAGAGAGCACCTGTAAGATATCCTCAAAATCATGTTATCTGAAACAAAATGCATATAATTATTTTTATAGTTTATAAAATACACCCACCCAACAATCATACACATAGTTCTGTCCCCACACTAGTAAAACCTGTATCGTGGGTATCAAGAACTACGGAGACTACGGTCCCACAACACCCAGAACCGAAACGAATATCTGACTGTCACACAAACATTTGTCTCGGTGCGGGAATTAAACCCACTGCCTCTCATTTCACAGCCGGCTATTCACCCGCTACGTCACGGAGGCGGTCATTATATTATTATTATCTTTATTACAAAAAAAAATCACCACACAATTACATGTAATTTTATATTGTTAAATATTGAAATCATAAAACGCTCCAAAATGTTCTTAGTCCTAATTTATCATATGCAATTGTATTATATTTATCACAAAAACTTTCTAATCGACACGTACTTATATAGAGTAAGACTGTCGGAACAATCGGTTAATTACTAAAGATTTTATCAAAGTTTTAATACGATAAGATTTGTAAGGAGGTGATAGCACAGTAGTTTATAAAGTTTCCTTTAATTTTTGTACATTTCAGTGGTCTTATCAATAATCACTAAAGCCATATAACTGATTCTTTATCTCTGACCATAACACAATTATTCGACTTGACATGCCTCTGTATTAGTAAGCAAGGCACCTAAATAATGAGTACTCAACCTAGACACTAGTACTTTCCTATGTTTATCATTTTATGAAACCACAATCGAAAATGGTCCAAGAGTAAAGCTGTTATTATTATTTTCAAAATTTGTATGAGTAAGAATTGAAATGCGTAGTGGGTACATCTCTCTCCCGCGTACGCACGGAACGCGATGACGTCACGAATCATATCGTGCATCCTTTTCTATCATTTGACATTTACTCCTTCTACCAGTATTGAATGGCTTCTAACTTACATACCAATAAGCGAGAACACGGTTTAAAAAATAATGAAAAATACGTTTATGTCCTCTCATGAGTTGTGATTCAAAGAACTTTTGTTATTTTTATTTTTAGCTAAGTATGTTAAAAATGTTTATAAGCATTTTAGAATCTAAGTATAAACGGAAATGAAGGTATATTTTTAAATCGGCTGTTTTTCATATTGTTTGTTTAGAAATAGAATGCCAACTGGTGAACTTGACTGACTTTTTCAATTATTTTTATTTCAATCGTCCTTGGCCGTGAAAAGATGCTGGCTACATCCGCGCATCGTGTGCACCCGTGCGAGAACGCGGCAACAACATTGCAATTTTATTTATATCCGAGGACTTCCATTATAACAGAAAAAAAACAATTTAAAGAATCGATATTTTCATCTCTCTCACGACTGTCTTGTGCGTCAATAAGTCTTGTTATAAGTATTATTTCACAATAAGGCAACTTAATTAACATACATTGAGCTGCTCGAATCCAATGTAATTGTAATAAACCAAATATTGTTAACCGGTGTTCGAAAAGAGCAACGCTAGAGTTTCTTGCCCGATCTTCTCTAGCGAAACTGTATTCCGAACTGGCGGTAGAGTAAAAAAGATTGACTGAATCTAAATAATGTATATAACATTTCTTGGATTCAACGAATATTTGATTTTGATTTTCAATAAATACCCCACATCGTGACAGCTAAATACAATTATCTTGGGTCGTAGGCATAGAGGCTAGAAGTATGTCGAAGGTAACAGGAGCTACCAGAGACTTTCTATTTCACGATACACAGACTCGAACAAATGCACTAAGCGAATACCTGAGAAGACAGGTCAAAGAACTGATTCCTTCACTGCGCAGAAGTAGATAGCCTCCTGGCTAACTACTTATGGCAGCAAGGCAGACTAAGGAATATTTTTAGAGGTCTAGATATACCGCTGCCATATTGATCAACATCTGTAAATATTTACAGATATCATATTTATATAAGACGAAAGCATCTTGTCTGGGCTTTTATGTGTATACATCAAAATATAGTTCTCTACATTTTTTGTAAAATAACAAGTTATCATGCCAAATTATTTACGACATATACAGACCTACTTTCTCATACGAGAACATTTCTCAAACAGCCCCGATTTAGTGTAACAGAAAATGTATTCAATTCACTATCACTGCACATTCCAAATACATAATTACAATACTTATCAGATATGGAAGTTAGTTATAAAATAAATAGTATAGACTTTAAAACGAAGGCAAATGATGAAGGTTGAATACGTGATCTTTTCTTTTCTAACACCTTTTAAATATATTCACCAACAACGGCCATTAGATATTGATTCATATGATTAAAAAGGGAGACCAGAAATATTGTTTGAAATATTGCTGTTTGTCCTATCTATACATTTTATATTATTAATACTATAAAGCCTCCGTGGCACTGCAGGCGATTATCCGGTTATAAAACGAGAGGCCGTGGGTTCCATTCCCGCACCGAGACAAATATGAACTTCTCAGGTAGGTAGGTATTTTTTTGAACCAAATGGATTTTTTATAAATTTCATGACGAACCGACTGATATTACACTTATCAGTTGGAACGTAATTTTGGCAAGCGGTAACAAGGTAATTTACCTGTATCAACATAATACGATAACACGTGTCAATATATCTGTTATAAATGTAGGTACTTTTTTATATAATTTATTCGAAACAAGATATGTTTTAAAAACGTCTCATGCCTTTTAATAAAACAGTTTGAATTTATTTTTGTCCAATTAGCCGCCATTATTTATGGACTAACTGATGAACGAGGTAATTCTCCACCAATTTGACAGCCCCCGTGGCGCAGTGTTTAGCCGACTGGGAAATAAGAAACCGTGGGTTCGATTTTCGCAGCAAGGCAAATGTGATGCAGAAATACCTAGTCAGGTCATAAATTCTGTCACATGTTTAATATAAAATAATTGAAACAATTTTATTCATTATGTAACCATTTATATACCAAAATGAACTTCACAAAACATAGATTCTTATGACACTAAAGTTTATTCAAAATGACCTCCGTGATTTTGAATACAGGCCTTCAATCTGCGCGGCCAGTTGTCTATCGCAGCACGAATGAGGTCCATGTCAATATCGGCGGCTGCCTTAATCAAGGATGTCTTGAGTGACTCCAAATTGGGATGAGGCTTTGAGCACGCCTTTTCCTCCAAGTGTTGCCATATCTTTTAATCTAACGGATTCAAATCTGGACTGGAGGAGGGCCAGTCTTCGTGCCGGATGAAGTCGATTTCACGCGCCGCCAGCCAGTCTTGTGTGCTCTTCGCTCTATGAGCTGGCGCCGAATCTTGTTGGAATACCCAGTGCCTGTTATTGAACATGGTATGAGAAACAGGTTCCACAAGGTTCGTCAGGACTGTATTTTGATACACAACTGCATTCGTTTTTACACCTTTCTCACAAAAATGTACCTCTGTTAAGCCCCAATAAGAAACTCCCAACCATACCATGAGCGAGGATGGAAAATGACCTCGTTGGACACGCGGAATACGGTTGCTCGCTTCTTCACTACTGTGTGCGTACACCTTATCATTTTGTTTGTTGTAGCTCTCTTCTACGGTAAAAATTTTTTCATCTGAAAAAAGAATTTCCCGATATTTTTTTCCCGCGTACCGCTTCAACAAAGCGCGGCATCTCTTCAGTCTCAGGTCCATTAGACGAGCATTCAAACGATGTCCTGTTTTTCTTCGATATGCCCGAAGCCCTAAGTCTTCATTTAACACCCTTTTCACCGTGGTTCTGCTTAACCCCATCTGAAGGGCCAACAGTTTCTGCTTACGTTTGGGATTTCTTTGAATTCGCGCCTTCACAGCTTTTATCACTGCTGGAGTCCTAACAGACCGAGGGCGACCACTTCTTGACCTGTCATCTACACTAGAGTCTTCATTGTATCGTTTGATGGTACGATAAACGAATCTTTTAGTTATATTCAAATTTTTCAGTATGTCAAAAATTTGAATTGGCGCGTAACCGCAACGATGCAACGCAATTACTGCAACACGGTCTTCTTTAAGCGTCCACTCTATATTTAAAAATGAGTAAAATTCTAAAAAGTATACATTTTTATTTTCATGAAAAATTTGAAATTCGAATTCAATAAACTTTTTTGTGGCCAGCATTCTAAAATAAAAGTTTTTACTGTGTGACAATACTTATGACCTGACTGTGTATTTATAACGCGTGTGGTTATTGTGGGACCGCTACAAGTTTAACATACTGTGGGGTCAAGAAAAAAGACTACTTGCGAATGTTGGATAATGCAGGTTAGTAGACCTCACATACTATCGAAATTCTTTTGCAGAACTCAGGTACGTAGGTTTTTTCACGATATTTTCCTCATCGGTAAAACAACTGATAATTAACATAAATGTACACTACAGACGTAGATTTATGTGTGAAATACGACCGTCTTATAACCAATTGAAGTTTATGCCGTGGGGCTGGTATATAGATAGAAAAACCCAATATCTCTTTACCCGACCCGGGGATCGAACCCGAGACTTCAGCGCGGCGCGGCGCCACTGTGACAGGCATTTTTATTGTCTCGTTTTTTTTATGGAAAAAGGGGGCAAACGGACAGGATGCTCACCTGATGGAGAGTGATCACCGCCGCCCATGAACATCTGCAACACCAGAGGGCTTGCAAATGCGTTGCCGGCCTTTCAGGAAAGAATATGCTCTATTCTTGAAGGTTCCCAGGTAATGTTTAACTCTGTTATTTTTGTTACAGGTTTATTTTATAAGTATAACAAACTGTCACTTCTTCGCCCCTTGAGTCGTAGGTACCTTCATGTTACCTAGACTTTAACCATACTCAATAAAATACTATGAAATGAAAAGGAACTCCGTTCCAAAAATATTTTAAACACTCATAAGTCTCGAGATAAGCGCCTTCGCTTTTGCTTTATATTAGTATAGATGCTCGAATCTTCGATAATGAATACATTATTTATAAAAATTGCAGCATCACTGTTGCTTGTCTGTTCATTATATGCCATGCGTTTGTTTGAGAGTAGAATGCAGTGTTTTTGAGACTCAAGGCCATAGTGTCTGTCTAGACTTTAGACCATATGTCACGGTCGCCTGCTTTATAGTATTAACATTTCAAAGATCCAAATATTGGTTTTACTAGTTTTTTTGGCGTTTGTTAACGAACGTTATAAATTATTTAGAGTAATTACAAATGCCACGGGCCGTATCGGGCTAAAGGTGAAAGGGCTCCCCTAAATCTGAGACTTCTAAAAATTTGGAGGCACAAACTGTGGCTGCATTGCACTGATCGCATAACATTTAGTGTTATATAGGATTTTGATGCTGAAAACAATACTTTGTAAGTACACTTTCTTTGTTCAACAGTAAAAAAAGCAATGTATTTAAAAGCCTTATGACACTGTTTTTAACAAAGAAAGAAAGAAAATAAATTTTATTTGGTCAACACTTTAAATGAAATACAAATTAAAAACACATAAAGGAGTAATACAACACAACAAAAAACAATTATAAACCCTAAGTACACCCGCTACTCCTCAATTTGGAACACCTGTGTCTAAAGTATGATCAAAAAGGCCATAGGCTCGGCATTTGCAAGGTAGTAAAGTACTGCCTGTACTATACAGTAACAGTACAGTTCAGGACTCTACATCCAATTCCATATTACATACATTAATTACTAAGCAGACCGGAGGACGTATGTTTTCGGTGCCCTAGCGTCCAACGGACTTAGTCCGCCACTGACCACTGGGTTTCAGGATACGTATACGACTACGACTAATATTAAATATCTTCTTAATACTCAAGTAATAGAGTAATATAGACAAAAATACGAATTGGCACTTATTGTTGCTTAAACCACTATTTAAAAGAACCAAACAGTTACACTGCAATCCATACAAAAGTATAAGATTTTCCTCAACCAAAACGAAGTTGTAAAGCAATTCCAAACCGGTTTTCGGTAAACGAAAAACTTGAATTGCTCGTGAATTCCAACGTTTCGTAGTAATTACACAATTAAGCCCTTATTAAAGACGTAAGGTACTTTTTCGGAATAACTATGTACGAAAACTGTTTATCTGCTTGTTACAGGCCTGTCTACTACCCTGGCCTGAACCAAGAGGTACTCGATACTCTAACTGGACGACACTGCGCTTACCATCATGTGCAGTGTGGTCACTTTACCGTGCTATGGTACCAAAAAAAATAATAAAAGAAGTTTTGATGGAATTGCAATTGGAATTCATTTAATTAATTGCATTGAACGCCTTATTCGACTTAACAACGCCTAATTTCATGCCTAACTCCATAGGACACACTAACACCGACTGTCTGAATGCATAGAATATAGGAGATAACATTGACATTTAGGTTACACTACTGTTTACCTATGTGTGACAAACAGATATTTGTCTACGGGGTCTGGGTGTTGTGAGAACGAACGTATCTCGTAGTCCTGATACTCACAACACAAGACTCGTATCTTGTGCGTGAGTTGAATGAGGTTGCATATTGTAGGTATTGTTTCACTTTCTCCTACTGTGATGTCACCAAAATATTTACATAAGAATTTAATACATTGTAGTTTTAGTCAGGGTAAGCGACAGTATTACCTAAAAATAGATTTAGCTGGTTTAAAGCAGTTTTGTCGGGTGTCAAGAGTTGGAGTACGATGTTTGGCCGTGTTGTGGCCTTCTGAGTACTCTGAGACCTACTAGACCCTTGACCACTTCTTCACTTCTTTGCACAGGCCGGCATGAAGAAGTGAAGTGAAGAAGCAGGCCGCCATGATTGTATTGCCTAGCGAGGGATAGATTGTTTCTGGCTACTTGATACTCTAACTGGACGGCACTGCGCTCACCATCAGGTGCAGTGTGGTCACTTTGCCGTGCCGGAATAAAAGAAAACGTTCTTGAGAATGTAGATCCATAGTCATCTCTTCCTAAAGTTAAATTCGTAAATATTTTAAAAATATTATTTAAATACAGTTGTTCAAAGAACTAAAGGAGGTCAAAAGGCTCCTTAGGCTTTCAAAATAAGTGACGTGATTATTCTCACTCTAAAATTGACTTACCATCAGGTGCGATGCAGTAATATTAGGCGCGGGGAACGAGAAATAATCACCACATATTCCAGTCAATAAAATAAAACACTATCACAGAATTTAATAGGTATAAATCGTGTTTTAATATTTATTTTGCCGAATGTCGCGTCCTACTGCGGCTACGCGTGGTGTGCTACTAAACTAAAGGTATAATCAAAGATACCGTGTACTGTGTACAGGTGGATTAATGTAAAGATGTGAACAAATCCGAATGCGAATGAATTGGACGTGTATGCGAAAATTATCGAATAATAATACTGTCTATAATTGTAAATAAATATACAATATAATTCATTATTATATGAAAAATTAATAAATAAGGTGCTGCGGCCTTCTGAGTGCTCTGACTGCAACCTCGACCGCTTTATCACCGTCTTGCCCCATGGTGTAGTGTGAAGAAGCTACACAGCAGGCCGGTATGATTGTGTTGATAAAGATATAGGGATATGTGGATAGATTGTCTCTCACTACTTTATACTCAAATTGGACGGAACTGCACTTACCATCAGGTGCAGTGGGGTCACTTTGCCGTGCCAGGATAAAAAGAAATCTTCTCAGGATTTATCTGAAACTCAACAATAATTTTTACAGCCTTAATTCCTCGTCACGGTAGACATTATTAGCTCAGAGAATCCTGTACTTATAATTTGATTGCGTAGAACTGATGCTTATTCAACTAGCCTGACAGTTATCTTTTTTTTTGAGTAATCATAATGGCATACTAAGTTTATCTCAGAATCAAGATAGTAAAATAACGCAATATATTTATTATGACGTTATGAAATGCTGAATGTTACTAATCTTATACTAATTTACAGTTCTTAGGTTAGTGTTTGTAAAGTTATTACAGGTTATTAAAAAGCAGTTGAGAATATTTATTTTTACATAAGGTATTATTTTATTCTATTTTTATGATCAATTTTTTTTTATTAAATTAATTAACTAAGGTTCACTGTTAGTTAAGTAAACATTACGAAATTGTGTTATTAGAATGCTGTGTACAGTAGTAAATGGATGCCAGATTTATATCATGTCTGTTATGAATGTAACTATATGTAAAATTCAATCTGTTGTCTGTATTTGTACCAATAAATAAATAAATAAATAAGTATAAGATATAATTACTACACTAAAATTACATTATCTTACTTTTTCCTGTGTGAAATTTGCAAGTGATCGTTCCAGATAATTCCAGGTATTTAAATTATAACGCAGAACAAAACATGAATATGAGTAAGGATAGCATTAGTTATTTGTTTGCTCTTATTTTGCTAGAAATCATTTTTTCGGAGGTCGGTTTATCGCTGCCCATTGAGTAGGTACTATAGTGTTTTATTTAAACTAATTAGTTGCTGAATTCGAATTGGATTCCTATTAACATTCATATATATATATTTTCTCGCAAAGATTCAATTTAGTTTTATACACGATACACGGTGCGCGCGAAAGATGTCAGTACGATTAGAAAAATATACGAAAGCGAAGACTGAAAACATTATTGTACAAGTGATCATTTGTAAAAATAACCGATCATTAACTCTGACGCAGTGGCAGTACTCATCTCATTCCTATGAAAAGTAATATCCAATTTCGACGTAAAAACCAATTATTATCATCTACAGTCTATACTAATGTGATGTCAGGATATATATGTCGGATCGTGATGAATATGGACACTGAATTGAACTTGCTAATAACTTTATTTATTGTAAACTGTGGGTAGCGCCATTTGTTTTGCTATTTTGAAGGTGGTTTCGACTTGTTTATCGAGTGATCTCACTCGCAGAGGAGTGGGTCACAACGAAAATCACAATATAAAAGAGCACCTCGTCTTTGGTGCGCCATTCGTGTATAATCATTGAAACAGTTAGTAACTTGTCGGTCGTAATGCCAAAATGTTGTTAAATTAGTAAGTTAACGTGATGTGAAAGTGTTATTGTGTACCGAATATTGTAATGTAAACTGTGATTTGTTTAAAAGAGCAACCATGAGGGTTTCTTGCCAGCTCTTCCCCATGGATGACTGCATTCCGAACTGGTGGTAGCTTAAATAGACTCTGAAGTGTTAATCTCGTGTTTTATTACCGAACTATGATACGCTATCCATCCTGACCATATCTGGAGATCAGAGAGGGTCGTGTAAGCCCTCTCACTGCCTCGGCCGATGACCGCTCGACCCGTCATATATAATTTTCACATATGAATTAGGAGTAAATTCACAGCTATTAAGGTATTTCCATATATTAGAAATCATTGTATTTTTGTCCTTCAAAATATTCATCTTGCATAGTTTTGTTGTGTAGCTAACACAGCGTGCTTAGAAAAAATCTAAAGATTGGTTGGTCTTTAGATTCTCAAAAAAGGACGAGCATTCTAGACCGATATATCAGCGTTCCGTGGGTGTATTCGTTGCACTGCTCACTTAAAACTTATTATCGAAAGATTTTTCGGAATCTGATTAAAAATAAGTAAATTAGACGTCATTCATATCTAGTGGAAGGGGTAATAGCCAAATGACAGTAAAAGGATGCACGATATGAACCGTGACGTCACCTCTCAGAATGGCCATTACTTAGCCGTTGTGCGAGAGAGATAGTGAGATGGTCCCACTACGCATCCATTTTTGCTCATACCAATATTTAAAATAAATACTGTGACCCCATTTCATCAATTTTGATTATGTTTTCACAAAAGGATTTCTTTTGAGTATTATATTCGGTTGCATATCGAATAATGTACCAAATTAAACACATGAAACTACCCTATTACGAGAAAATTCTCAGTCACGACACCCAGACCTCAAATAAATAAATATGTTTTTGGATAACACGTTTTATATGTGGAAACTGTCAAATGGCAGTAAATTGTTATACTAAGCCCGTAGGTAAGGTATTCCGTACTTCCCCATATTAATGTAAGGTTTAGTTTATTAAAACCTCCATTTTAGACACTACTCTACACGAACTGAATCCGTTACTGTAACAACAACCGATAATTCATTCATGTTTTTGCACTTAATCACAAACGACATGTACGTGGTTAGAAAATATACAGTGACACAGTAGATGTTGCCATTAGCGGGTGATTGTTTGATAACATGTGATATTGTTTTTAAACACACGCTCTGTAAACTTCAAAATGCGGGTGTTTAATCACGGAAGAACGTTTTTGTTTACACCACCTAATATTGTAATTGCTACTTGCTAGTAGAATACCGTACGTTAGAGCAACGACGATCTAAAATAAAATAAATACACCCAACAGTCACACACATAGTTCTGACCCCACACTAGGTGAAACCTGTATTGTGGGTATCAACAACTACGAGGGACTACGGTCCCACAACACCCAGACCCGAAACAAATATCTGTCTGTCACATAAACATTTGTCTCGGTGTGGGAATCGAACCCACGGCCTCTCGTTTCACAGCCGGCTTCTCGCCCGCAGCGCCACAGAAGCTCTCAAAATGATAGCTGATATAATAAAAAGTAGCAATTACTGCCAAGTTCTATTCTCAGATAGTTTTTAAATGTATTAGATAAACGTCTTGAACGTCCAATCAACACATTTATGAATATTTTTATTATCCTGGCACAGCAAAGTTACCACACTGCTCCTGCTGGTAAACGCAGTGCCGTCCAATTAGATTATTGAGTAGCGAGAGAAAATTTTACATTTGTTTCAGTGCGGGAATCGAACCCCCGGCCGGTCGTTTCTCAACCGGCTACTCACCCGCTGCGCCACGGAGGCTTTCGATACTTATATACCATGAACAAAGTTATACTAGACATAGCTTCATTACTTTCCGAGCATATTTCCGTCCTGGTGATAAACATAACACATCACATTGATTTGCCAAAGATTGAAACCAGGGCCTTTCCGAATTAGAAACTGTCGCGTGATTAGAGTAACATGGCATTATATTACAGAACTTTTATTGTAGGCGCACATGAAAGAAAAAATGATTAGATAGTGATTATTAATTTTTTATCTACATTATAATTATTAGCATTGTTTTATCTTTATCATTAATATCTTGTAGAACCGGCAATCAGGTCAATATCGGTTTGTCATAAAATATAATTTATCTGGTTATTTAGATATACATGTAATTTACAATAGAGACACATGTAGTTAGTGTCTTAAGTCATCACGTCATTGATCTAGTGGGCAGTTGCAGCTAAGAGATGAATCTAGGTTCAAGTCCCAGGTAGAACAACATGCACTGCTCAGGGTGTATTTGTGTTCAATGTGGAATAGGCGATCACGAGACGATGATGCTATCCAAACGTTGATATCTGCCTACCCTTCGAGGATAGAATTGAGCTAACAAATGACATACATACATATACACTCACGCCTGTAATCACCGAAGGGGTAGGCACAGGTGTAACCAGTACCTACATCCACCGATTTTATTACGGTCCCATAATGTGTTAGGGAGCGAGCCTATCGCCATACCGGGCACAATTCCGGACTCCGGGCTGATACTGAGTATTTCTAAATAGAAAAACCCAATATCACTATCACACCCGACCCGGGGATCGAACCCGAGACCTCAGCACAGCAGTCGTAACGCATGCGCAATTACAACTGCGCCACCGAGTCACCTAACAGAGGAGTGAATTTATATTCCGTACCTTCACTCTGAGCTTTATACGATTATGAAACTATGCGCAGCTCTAAATTCTAGCTAAACCCTCACTACCTGTTAACGGGACTCGTATTATGTGAGCAATCTCCAATAACAAGGCTCTTCTATTCCACATCGAATATAGGAATCCATCACATAGTTCAAACGTTAACGGTAGGCAGCGGATTTGTTGTGCCCTGGCATTGCAGAAGTCTATGGGCGTCTGCTCTATCGAGGCACTAAAAAAAACGTTGGGAATGCTCATGGATTGTGATCTGCCATCAGTCCTCTAGCACGTTTATCATCGATCTACAAAAAAGCTAGGTGCAAATATGCGTTAATACCTAAAGTTTGTATTGAGGTTTTTCCCAATCATTTACGTAGGAAGTAGGTAATATATATAAAACCGATGTTAATTCATAGAAGGATGCGTGTAGCACTTATCTTTGTCCTTAAAATATATTTTATAAAAATTATAAGCCGATTTACATAAATATTTATAAGTTTGCACTGATATAAAAGTACGAAGGATCTAACAAGTGATTGTTTCCGTATTTAATGTTTTTTTTACTGCCTGGATACAGACGAGCAAACGGGCCACCTGATGGTAAGTAGTCACCGCCGCCCATAGACTTCTACGATGCCAGGGCACAGCAAAGCCGCTGCCTACCGTTGACCTACCTGTGACTTAGAAGTATAGAAAAAAGATTTTAGTCTCTAGTTTAATTAAGAATCTCATATAACACAAGTCAAATCTATCTTGATGTAATTTTACTAAAAAGATAAAACACGTTTAAAGTTTAGCTGTTACTTCAGGTCGATTTTCTATAAGACAGTTCTACCACCTCTGTCTAGCCGATCTATTTACCTATGCTGGAGGCAAAGTTGACTACAGAGTTCTCCCGGTTACATTTCTGACGCAAAAATTTAGGAATCAATTGACGATGAATACTAGTTACCATTAATTAACCCTGTACCTATCAGAAAGTTAGATTTATAGAAGGTACCTAATGCATCAAATAACGAGAGACATCGCGCGCTACTCGACACAGTCATGAATAGCGATAGACACAGTTATAAACGCTTAAAGGAGACAGGTTTATAGGAAGGAGGGAACACGGTAGCTTGATGGTGCGGCAAAGATAAGAAATAGCGAAACTCTTGGTTCAGGCTAGAGCTGTAGACACTACGAAGCGGTGCGTACTGCCTCTGCAAGCCAGGAACGGAGAGGATGGGATGGATTAAACTATTCATAAGTAGGTATTAGGGTGATTTTACCTGTGACTTTTCTACGGTTTCATTGTTTTATCGCTTACTCTAACGGCGAAGGAAAACATCGTGAGGAAACTGTGAATCATAAGGATTTTAAAAGTGTGTTAAGTAAAAAAAAAAGAGAATTTAAGGTAGGAATCAACTTTAGTGACCTGTAACATCTCACCAACGTGAGTTACACTGGCACATGACACTTTTGAGGATAGTTCAATTCTGCGTCGATTGCGACCAAGAACAATGTGACAGCATGAAATGCCGCTGAGTTAAAGAACTTTAAGAAAAATTTTATTTACTTACATTTTGTATGGATAATCTTTTCACGCTTTGGGAAAGTACTTAAAATTAATATTAAGGGCTATAACTTCTAGGGAATTATATTTACGAGTCAAAAAAAAATAGTCGAAAAAATAAAATCACACTAGTAGGTTTTTTTTATCCTGGCACGGCAAAGTGACCACACTGTACCTGATGGTAAGCGCAGTGCCGTCCAATTATTGTATCGAGTAGCGAGAGACAATCTATCCCCCGCTACTCAACACAATCAAGCAGGCCTGCTTCTTCACACAACGCCATGGGCAAGAAGGGGAAGAAGCGGTCGAGGGTCTATTGTCAGAATACTCAGAAGGCCGCAAAACGGCCAAACATTGTACTCCAACTCTAGACTCCCGAGAAAAACCGGATGTACACTGGCTGATCCCGGAACGCGACACACTTGCGTGTGCCACTATGGCGGGTTTTACGCCCTGTGTACGGTGGTCGCTATCCGGCGGATATGAATATCCTACCACAAGCTAAGGTATGTATATTATAACTTTCCACCAGGCTAACAAAATTTATGTCAGGTGTAGACAGAGACATCCTGAGGCTCGAGGATGATCAGGTTTGGGTTTATCACATTCTTTAAAATACTACTTGAATAAAAACCATTCTTTGCTAACATTATTTATTACATCTGCATTTACAACGAAATAAATCTATAATTCGCTACAAACGTTGACATGGCTGTCTAGCTCTGCAGTTGGACTGTTTCACAACACACATCATAAACTTCAATTAACATTAACGATAAAATGAGGTGAGCAGAAACAAAACCGATCAAGTTTGACGATTAGATGACTTATATCAAAAAATTGGGCCGTCGCGGGACGTCTGGCAGATGTGAAACATCGAAATGATTGTAGCAATATTGCACATAAAATGATAGCTTATTAAAGGAAATAAATATAGCAATAATTCAAAATATATTATTCAGATTTTTTTTAACGAAAATATGGTCCACTCCCACTCCACTCAATTCTTTTAATGAAGGACTTCTGTCGTCACCAATCAAATAAGATATTTCATTTTATCATACAGCGTGGCGACGCGTCGCCACGCTAACAGTCGGTCTAACCCGCAGTATTAGATGATCACATAAAAAATTAAGAATTTGTTCTCATTCCAGATAAAAGTTAGCAGCATGACAGCTTGGTCGATCGATTTGTGTAAGACTCGTTTTTAATCCACTCCAACGTCTCTATTCACCTCGTTTTATGATAGCCAAGTTTAATTTCATTTTTAATATTTCATTAGTCATGATGATTAAAATGAGTTGGCCCGACTGCTTACCACTTCTACATTACGTCTGCATGACGAAACTCGAGCAAAGAAAAATAGGCATATCTTTATAAGTATACAACTGCCTCATTATAGTTAAAAACGATCAAACTGCATCACGAGTGAATATTGTTAACCTATGTTCGAAAAGAGCAACGCTAAAGTTTCTTCCCCATTCTTCTCTAGCAAAACCGCATTCCGAACTGGCGGTAGAGTAAAAAAAGATTGACTGAATCTAAGTAATATATTTATTGAATTTAAGAAGTGTTATATAACATTACTTAAATTCAAAAAATATTTGATTTTGAAGGGTCGGCAACGCAAATGTGCTGCTCCTGGTGTTGCAAACGTCTATAGGCTACGGTAACCGCTTACACCACGTAATCGTGGTAAAAAAAAAGTTTTTGATTTTGAATAAACAATCGAATGTGCTGAATATTGCTTCTATACAAGCAAATATCTGGACTCTGTATACTGTGGCAACACCTGCAATGTGTGACCTATGCCAACGAAATTAACATATCAAAACTCGGCGAGTCTCTGGGAATGCTTAACTGTCTTATATCCGGCAACGAAATTAATTAAATAGAAATATAGGGAGTTGCAAATGTTAAATGTACACTTTCGTCCATAGCAAAGCGGGAGATAAATGATAAAGAGTAAGTAGTAATAATGTACCATGAGATGTAATAGGGTAGTTGACAGTAAATCAAAACCTGATAGAAATTTGTTTTTATAATAAATAGATTTTAGTCTAAAAATATCGAAAATTAAACCAATTTGTTAATTTATATGTGATTAATATTTTCAAGAAACAAATACATATGTATAAATAAAGCATTTTGTCACGTGACATGAAACACCCACAATCATGCATGACGTCACCGGTCGAAACATATTTGAAAACGCTGAGCCTAACTTCTATTAGTCTTGCAGATGCTGACGTCACACAAGAAGCCATGTATGACAGTTGGTAGCGTTTTGGTGCGAAAAATAAAATTACATTATAAAAATGCAAATTAAATCTTGAAAACGTATGTTTTATGTTTATTAATGATAATATTTTAATAATATAGACCATGAAGAATAATATAAAACGGTTTCCTAAAAACAGTCAACTAGCCTATTATCCAAGCTTAGCTAAGGACAAAGGAGAGATAAGTTTAGCATTCATTCAATCTCATGCCGAAACTATGTATTTCAATTTAACATTTTTTTTTATCCTGGTACGGCAAAGTGACCACACTGCATCTGATGGTAAGCGCAGTGTCGTCCAGTTAGAGTATCGAGTAGCGAGAGACAATTTATCCATATATCCATATAATGGTACATACACTAATATACCATTTCCGTTAATATAAACAGGCATTTTCAATAATTTTTGATTATAAATGTAGCCATGGGTAATATATTTTATTTAAGTACAATTTTATTGCACACTTTGATATATGCGATTTAAATACTATAATCCCTCAGTTATCGCGGTTAGGCAATCCACGCATGCTGGACCCGCGTTAAACGAAACCACGATAATTGAGGTACACATAAGTAGTAAATTGACAAATAATTTAAGTACATTTTTAACTACGTGTGAGTAAATAGATTAAATTTTTCTAACGTATTTATTATTGAGCACCGTACACGTATGATGCAGTAACATTTATATTTTACAATATTTTGTCTAACACCAACAATATGATATAAATTGAGGAAAAACATAATTGTACATAATTTATTTATTTGTTGAATAAACGAATAAACCTACCTATACTTAATGTATTATGACAACAAAAGAAAATGGAGCGACAGTAAAACAAACTTAGTTAATTGAGGCTCTGCCATTTTAACTGTAGTTACGTGTTTTGCCATAGTTAAATCTAACGTCATCATAGTTCCAGCTATAGTCACACTTAATGTGATTATTTGTTATAAAACTAGAGAACAACAAAGTCTGACCATTACTAGCATTCGATGGTCTTACGTTTGACTATGGATAGACTTAAACCATAGTTAAAATATGTTGAAGCTAGTAGTTTATAGACATTTTGTCTCACTACCCAACCAGTGGTGGTGTGATTTTAGGAATATTCCGAAATATAGGACACTACAGGAATCAAAAGGTAATTATTTAATTAGAATTTAACTCGTTATTAGGTGCAGTTTGACTGCAGTTTCCACAATAATGAATTTTAAAAATCCTTGCGGGGGTCCCAACTTGCTATTATTTTTGCACTTTCTAACACGAACTACAGCACAAGCAGGGTGCGTAAAAACGTTTTTTACGCACATTTTACACCGCATGCTTGTATAGATTTTTTACGTACGTGATTTATAGCATACTTGTATAGATTTTTGACGCCCATGTTACACCGTAATCTTGTATAGATTTTTACGCACATGTTACACCTCACTCTTACATAGAATTTTACGCACGTGTAACACAGCATGCTTGTATAGATTTTTACGCATATGTCACACAGCATGCTTGTATAGATTTTTACGCATATGTCACACAGCATGCTTGTATAGATTTTTACGCATATGTCACACAGCATGCTTGTATAGATTTTTACGCATATGTCACACAGCATGCTTGTATAGATTTTTGTTAAATACACCTGCTGTGTCTGCGGATGCTTATTTACGATTTATAAAGAAAACGAGATTTTTATATCTCGCTCGAGAAGTACGGGCGTTTGTCAAATTAAATTCAAAATAATTCCTTTCCGGTTATGTTCCACTTTGACTATTTGGTTGGACCAATTGCTCCTACCATTTAACATAGTAGGGGCTGATAACAGACTTTGTAGAAGCATCTTATTTTAATGGTAACATTATACCTATATAAATAAATCTCTTGGGATTTCGTTATATTTATTGCATAATTAAATAACACATATTTGTTAATAAACGTTTTATCTGTTAAGGAAAACGTTAAACCTGCATACCTGATAATTTCAGATTTATGTGAAGTCTGCCACCAATTTTAGGCCAGCTTAGTGGACTAAGGCCTTTTCCTGCTCATTAGAGTTTAGTGCCCAACAGTGGGACGTATATGTTCATATATGGTATTGTATTATAGATTGGAAAACACAAATGAAAATAAGGTGTTTTAGTGATATAATTATATGAAATTTTCTGTTGATAGAGGAGTTTCTTTCATGATTATTTCAAAATCTTTATCATTGTTCTATATTATATAATTGTTAGCTGATCAATATAACGCGATCAATAAAGCGCCGAATTAAGTATTTTATTTTGGGTCTTAATTGTACAGAATAAACGTTTCACATTCTTCATTATTATTTGACATATGCCACTCAAGTTTTTAAGTTATAGGCCCTAAATATGTTAAACTTTTCGAAGTACACCAACAATAAAAATAAAATTATTATGCGACTATTCTATTTATTTACAGTAAATAGCAATATTTAACTATAACAATTAACACTTTTCTAGATATATAACGGTATTAATACAAATTTTCATTATGTAAACAACCAAGCATTTTATTGGTCTTTTACTTTTCATTGAATGAAAACTTTTGGTTGTCATGGGGGTCTAGCACCCGTGAACACACCTCGAATACATCTCTGTTTAGTTTGACTCTTTATTATGCATACAGTTAGGAGTCGACAATTGTAATAAAGAAACGATATAAATTATTTACTCTATGGACGCCAACGAGTTGAGCATTACCATAGACAACATTTTTATATTAAAAAGAATTTAATAATTAACTACAAACTCAACAATAATTAAATTTTAATTACATATTAAGTACATTGCGATTAATGTCAGTTAATGCCTTAAATGGCTTCAAATTTTCGACAATTATATAAAACAATAAAATAGGCTATAAATATATTGTAACAACAGTAACTTATAAATCGTCCATTGCACGAATATAATAAATAAATATATCAAAACAATTTATAAAACTAAATTCGTTGTAAATATGTAAATGGAATGTTTATAAAGGTAATGTAATTAATATAAAATAACGCGCGCCCTCATTCAATAGGCATGATCATCAAATCATCAAACAATTTCAAGAGGTTTAATGGAAAATAAGGTTTTATTACATATTGAATTTCACGTCAAAACACACGGTGTCATGGCGTTTATGACGTCACTTCTATGTAAACAAACACTGCCACAGTGTGTACAATAGAAGTGATGTCATTCGCTCTGATTGGTGTTTCATTATGGCGGGTTAATTTATTGTTTTTTTTATTCCAAACAAAAACTAATATTTTTTTAAGATTGTCTTAAAAAATCGTTGAATATTAATTTCAGTGATTTTTGTCATGCCTATTTTGAACCTTACTGCGCACGAAATTGAGTCGATTGGAAGCGGTCGAGGAAGACCTATCACAATACAAAACTAAAACTTACAAATAAACAGTCGAGAATAATTTAGAAATAACAAAATTTGGGCGCATCTAAGATTAGATTTTATAGTGACATTTTAGACACATTTCTAAACAATTCACGTTTGTCAATTTCGTGTGATTTCTAGAAATGTCACGGAATTGAACACTTAGCAAAGCAGGAGAGAAATTTGTGGGTATGCGACGACAGTCTAATGTAGGCATTAAACTACGATACAGATCAAAAGGGTTACTCTTGACACTCGATTCCAATTTAGAATTCCTGGCCTACTGATCTAGCGTGGGGTCAGGACTAGTGTATTTATTATTAAATTAAAAACAACCATAAAATAGCATTGCTATAGACGGCCGCTGAGGCAGGCAGTTGTAAAATCATAAACTATAAAATATGAACCTACCAACCCACATTACCCAGTGGGGTGGACCAGAGCCTAACCCCTCCCATTAGTAGAAAAGGCCAGTGCCCAGCAGTGGGACAGTGTTTAAGACAGGGCTAGTATTATTGTTAGACATATAATCACTTCAAGTAAGATGAGAGTAAGAAGGAATCAAGAAATTATTTTTATCACCACCTTAAATACACCCAATAAAAATAAATTTTAAGTATAAAATTTCTGTAAATAAATATTTTTCCTTAATATAATGGCACCCGATTTATATGGCAATGGAATGTTTATATAAAATAAATAGGAACGAAAGAAGATATAACAATAATAATAAATATTTATCAAATCGATGTATCGATTAATCCGAAATTATCATCGATAAATTATAAACTCGATATTAAATTATCAGAGATATTATAATGCGCTATGGGTTAATTTAGAGATAGATATACATATATCTTTTATATCTGTGTAAGAAGGTCACATTAAGACAGATAAGACGGTTTCGCTCTTCTGTCAGTCACAAGCCTACTCCGTTCACACTTAAATTCACATATAAATCTGTTCCTTAGAGGTATACTAATAAATGCCAAAGCATAATTTTGAAAGCCCGAAAATCTTCTTCGCATCTTATTTAATGCTTTATATCATTATATCAAATTGAAAGATTGAAGTTAATATTGTATACTTCTGAGGTACAGAAATATGTTTAATTGAACACAAGTTACTTTCGCCTTAATGTGGACCCTGGGGAAAATCTTGATACTCTATTAGATAAAGCAACAATTCCCATTTCATCAATAAAATAACTATACAATTTCACTAATAAAAATATAAATAATGTAACATTTAACAATCTCAATTGAATACAGGTCATATCATTTTGATTCTAGGTTCAGAAAATATAATACCAAATATTTTAGATATAAATTAAATTGATTTTAATTATAATATTTGTTGATTTAAGTACAATGGCCAATATACATGATGACGACGACGAAAATTAAAAAAAAATGTATAGAAAAACATAATTATGAATTACATATCATTTCGACAAAGTAAATAGGCACTAAGCAGAGTTCAAAGGTACATTCTGATCATAATAGTGATGAAAAATGTACTTCAAATAAGATCTAAAACGACACGCTTTGCCACTCAATTTTGCACCTTATCAAGGCCGTTTAAGTATCACATAGGCACCAAAGTGTTCGTTATTTGCTTATTTGGCGATTACGTCAGCAATATTTATTAATTTTACTGCATTTTAGTAGATTCTAATTTGAACATAATATATGGCAATCTTACTTGTCTATGCTCAAAAGCAGAAAGGATGTTTATGGCATAGACTTTATTAGAATTATTACTGCTTATGTAAGCATAGGGGAAGAATTTACTTACCTTTGATGACAAAGGGTCATCGTTAAAAGTTTAAGTTATAATAATAAATATCACTCAACAGTCACACACATGGCCCCAATCCACACTAAGATAAGAGTCTTGTGTTGTGGGTATCAAGGACGACGAGAGACGCACGGTCTCACAACACCCAGACCCCGGACACAAATATCTGTCTGTCACACAAACATTTGTCCCGGTGTGGGAATCGAACCCACGGCCTCTCGTTTCACAGCCGGCTACTCGCCAACTGCGCCACGGAGGCTGTCAAAGTTACTAAAGTTCTTCTAAGTAATACTTAAACGACCCCTTATACATAGAACTGAGTAGTGCTTAACAGTTAAACAAATAATTTTCATCTACAATTGATCCAGGTACACAAGCACCTTTATATCTTGGTGAGAAGGCCGTCTAGCTCTAAGACCTCAGGTAGCTCGATGGCCTCCAGTCGTATCGGCGACGGGTTGAATGGAAACTGCACGGAGAATATCAACTTGGAGTCCATCAGAAGGTTTTGCTGTGGAAGAAAATGAATACAGTCATAAGGCTCTTTAAACACTGGGTGGCAGGATTAAAAAATGTGTGTTCAATTCACACATGGTAAAAGTGAATCTTTAGAACCTACGAGAAGCTGCACTGCACTTGATGGTAATCGCAATGCCGTCCAATTAGAGTATCGAGTAACGAGAGACAATCTGTCCCCCACTACTCAACTAAATCATGCCGGCTTGCTTCTTCACACTACGCCATGGGTAGGTAAGAAGGTGAAGAAGCGGTCGAGGGTCTAGTGTCAGAGTACTCAGAAGGCCGGAAAACAGCCAAACATCGTACCTCAACTCTAGACTCCCGAAAAAACCCGGATGTACACTGGCTGGATGTACACTGACGGAACGAGTTAATCACAACAATTCTAAAGAAGTTTCACTTCAAATTCGAGTGTGAATAGTTAATAATATTTTTTTTTGTGCCTGGATAGGCAGACTAGCAGACGGGCCACCTGATGGTAAGTAGTCACCGCCGCCCATAGACTTCTGCAATGCCAGGGCACAGCAGAGCCGCTGCTTACCAATAAAAGGCGCTGCCTACCGAATATAAATTAAATTACATAATTGCCCATAACTTTGTAAAATAACTTAATAATAAATAATTGATGGAGATTATTCCAAATATAGTAATAAAAATAAATATATATTATGGATATGCGAGAAAGGAGAATGACCAGGAATAGATGGACCACAGTACCAGTTTGCGTTAATTCCAAAGTTGTTTTAATCCAAATACTATCTAAAGTTTACATTTGTGGAATTGGAACGCTGGTTTCCATGTTTTTTGTGTAATAATAATAATTTTGGTGTAAACTGTAGGTATATAAAGATTTAAACGTAAGACTAGGCAGCATGGTCGATTGACTATAGCCTGTTCTTTGGACGAATAAAAAAACGTAATAAAGTATTACGTCAATGAAAACTGGTAGTCATTTTAATCAATAATATGTCTGATTAAGATATAAAAAACAACACAGACATTCTGTTTGCCAGACGACTTCAAAAATAAAGAAATTAATTTAAATATTATTTTTATCTTGAGGCGCGAGAAAAAGCAGTACCAAGATTCTCCTTTCTCCAGCCCAATATCGCAAACACTAGGTGCCCTGCTTGTCTGTTTGCACGTCTGTATGATACAAATGATAGCAGCCCTTACCGGTTCCTTATCAGCGTTGGTGCCGGCCTTCTCCTGCATCTTCTTCTGTATCTCGTGTATGAACTCTCTCGTCACCTTCACTTCATATTCCTCGGCTGGCGTATACATGTTCAGGATCTGTCGGAGATACGTTTTGTATTGTTATACAATTTACTGTATGATGTGTGGCTCAGTGACTGAACAACAGCTGTATATTATACATGCTCATTTTTTAGCAACTTTTTAGCAACGCACGGTGACGCACGCTCTCTCATATTCGTTATACTTTGGCATCTTATTATCATGTCCATGTTTTACTCAGTTTTAAGTCAGATATCATAGACAAACCAAAATAAAAAACCTAAAAATATAGTGTCAGATTCCATCAACCACAGTTAATTTAAAATTTGCGCACTGATAACTAAATAAATACATGCACAAAACATGTCATATTTATCATGCCATTGCAAGAGTGAACCCCTACTAGCGTCGTTGTTTCCAGATAATTACAGTAAAGATGTTCTCAAGTCTCGAGTGAATAGTGACCTAGGCAAGTATGTTCCATCCTAGGCTGCTTGGTCACAAACCATCAGGTGTGACAGTGAAATGCAAGAATATTGAAAAAAAAATCATATTTAAAAAAATTAAGCTCTGGGCGTTAGGTTACGCTATACTATGCCTGATTGGAAAGTTCTGTGCGTGTGGAACTATCTAGAAGGGGGGTCTAAGCAGACGTTAGTTCCCTCTGGAAGGGACAATGCATATGTGATAATAGCCGCTATCAGTTTCGAAAAAATGTTAATTGTTTTAGTGGTGTAGTGGTCGTGGTGGTGGTAGTGGTGTAATAGTGTTGTGGTTGTGGTGTGGTAGTGGTGATGGTTTTTTTTTTTTTTTTATGCCTTGATAGCCAGACGAGCAGACGGGCCACCTGATGGTAAGTAGTCACCGCCGCCCATAGACTTCTGCAATGCCAGGGCACAGCAAAGCCGCTACCTACCGTTACATAAATAGGCTTGCGTTTGACCACTATCTCGCCTGATGGTAAGTGATGATGTGGTCTACGGTGGAGCACGCTTGCCTAGAAGATACCTATTCACTCTTGACTTAAAGATACCCAGGTTATAATATTCGGGAAATATAGACTCCGGCAAAGAGTTCCACTCTCTAGCGGTGCGCATGATGAATGTAGATGATGGTAGTGGTGCGTACCTTGCAGACTTGCATGGCGGTGAGGTTGTCGCACATGTCGACGGTGCTCTGCACGTCCTGCATGGACTTGCGCGCCTGCAGCAGCTGCACCGCCTGCGTGATCGGACGCAGCACACTCAGGATCTCTTCCACCTGAACAAACACATATAATAATATATTTACAACTAAAACATTCATTGAGTTATAATTAATTTCTGTAAAACAAATACGGATCAGTTTACAAAGAAAACGACTAAAAGAAGTTCGCAATTGTATGTGACTTGTTAACATAATCTGTGGCAACGGACTGAAAAACTGTTCATGCTATTTTCAACTTTAACGCTATGGAAATAAAATTGATTTTGGCTTCTATTTACTCCGTACTACTTTACTTTTTTAATATCCTTTTATACGCGAGTGATTAAGAAACTAATCGATGAAATTCAGGCATATCGATTCGATGCAGGTCAGAGGAATTGTGGATACATCAACTGATTTTACTTTAGTATATAGAGGCACCAAACAAATAATTAATTTTTCCACACACAAATACAAAAAACAAAATAGTGAAATGAGTGCATTACATCCACAGACAAAACTCTAAATAGACACCGTAAATACTTCAATTTAATTATCAATCATTCATTTTAGTTATTCATTAATCTAAATTTATTTCCAGTTTGTATGAAAATTAAGGGTGTCAATTATACGATGTACACCGACTTTGCCGCTGCAGCGAATAATTTGCCCAAGATGTCGGCGAGTGAAAGTTACTCACGTTCTTCTGTCCGTACTCGGCGAGGTGTTCCTTGATCCAGGTCTCGAGGTGCGATATGTTGTACCTGATCTGCAGGCCCTTGGCCCAGCAGCACAGGTCTTTGCGCAGGAGCAACTGGTTCAGACTGTACGCGCAGATGTAGTAGAACAGCTGATCAAACAATACAATGTGGTTACTATATTGTTGGAGCTAAACCAAAACAGCGAGTAGCAACTGTAGCAGACTCAGCTTAAAAAAACAGACCCAAGACTGATTACTTTAAAAACTGATTGTAGTCTATAAGATGTACTGTTGGTACTGCAAGTTTTTCAGAATAAATATTTTTATTAAAAATTCTAAACATACATATGACTACTTGAGTATATTGCTTATAACAACTATCGGATATAACGTCCGAAGTTATATGGTCCCCTGAATGTCGTTATATCCGGTTTTGACTGTAGTTCCTATTTATCGGCCTAAACTTATTTTAGTTGATAAGACTAAAAACCGCTTTAGACACATAGGGCCACTAAATACTAGAATGGTATTGATATAAAACGGGACTGGTACAAATAGTTTAGTATGTAGAGGAACGGGTGATAGTGTTCCTCTAGTGAAGGGAGGTATCTCCAGTTGGGCAGGTGTTATGCCTGACCGGCCCCCGCCCATCCAACCGTTGATACTTGGAGCTTGTATATGTACAATGTGTCGCTCATATTTAAGAACCGCGATTCAGCCTGGCGTCATTGTTATCTCGTCGGTGTGAGGCGCATGTGTGCCGCCACAAGTACTAAAATTGCATCAATTATGTGTACAGAAATTTTATCATTAAAATAATAATAAAAGATCGTATCGCCTATTTTAAATTGCAAATTTTTAAAAAGCAACATATTTTAGTGATGTGACACCGCATACCTGTTTAAATATGGTGACCCTCAAGGGCTGGTCGACGGCGTAGGTGTGCAGGTGGTGGTGCACGGCGGACAGCTCGTGCTTGAGCCTGGTAGGTCCTGCACCCGGCCCGGGGCCGGTGCTGGAGACACGTGCACCTGGCCCGGACAGACCGGAGATCTCCTCGTGCTCCAGGATGGCCGGCACGATCAGGCGCTCCAGCTGACGCTCCAGCAGGTGGATCAGACCTGGCAACCCACACTTTAGAATTAGCATTTGGCACAATAGTGGTAGAGCCACGCTGTAGACATATTTGTCTACAGCATGAATGGGCCGGCTCGACCGGGGCAGTACCACTGTCTCACAGAAAACCAACGTAAAGTGACATTTTACTATCGCGTTTCGTATGGTAAGTGAGATATCCGGAGCCCAGATTCCCCCTTCCCTTCCCTAATCCCTATTCCTGTCCTTTAAGGCCTACAGCGCATACATGACACTTTCGGTATTGTGGATGTTCATGGGCGGTGCAGATCACTTAACACCAGGTGACCCACTGGCTCGTTTGTCGGGCTATGCTATAAAAAAAAACAATCATTCTTTCCACTTCATAAATTCCCTTTTAGCAAAGCAACCAAGTTCCAGTATTTATTACTAGCATAAGCTATCTAAAAAATCTTTGTACTTAATCGATAGTAAACTAAAGTGTTTGTACACTATCTGGAAATTGATACAGATTTTATTGGAGATATTTTCTTGTGATGCATTTTCTTGAACAGTTCCCGCACCCATATAAGAAAAATTATGAATTTATTTCTGACCTTTAAAGATAGATCATATTATATTGTTTTTTAGGCTTTCGCCAGTCGCATTTACACATTTGATCGATGAGACATTGCCAACTCCTGAATAAAACCGACTAATTTGTGCTTTGTAATTTGCAGTCATTTTAGATATCATCTGGAAACTAACAAGTGAGTCACCTAAAACAATTTATGGATGCGTTACTGACTTTATAAGAGACATTAAGATATGAAGGTTTATTGGTGTAAGATAATGACTAGCCAAGTTTCTGCTCGGTGTTAATGCGTATCAATGTCAATCTTTATAGGAGTTATAGTGCGCGTGTGTGTATGTGTCTAAGTGTGTATATGTGTGTGTATGTGTGTAAGTGCGTTTGTGTATGTGTGTGTGTGTACGTGTGTGTGTGGGATCGTCTCGTCGCCATGGTAACTGACCCTGGTATATCCAGACGGCGATGTCGCTGAGCACCTGGCGGTACTCGGACAGGTCGAAGATGCGCAGACACTGCTGGTTCTGGCGCGGAGTGTTCGTCGACTGGTACACCGTGTCGCCGCTGTACTGGCGCAGGTTGTTCAACAGCCTGGGGAATGTAACATGGCATGTAACTTTTTGTATTGATTTTCTTTATTTTATTAGTTATGTTATATATGTGTGTTAGATTGTATGTTTCTTCGTGTATGCATGTGTATGTATTTTAAAGTCTGATTATAAATTGTTAAGTTGTATAAGTATGAATAAAAATGTTGTGCACATCTGTCATTTATGTAAACATTAGTTTTAGAATTTTGTATAGTTATTTGTATATTTTTGTGTTTGCATGGTTGGTGTGCCTTAATAAATAAATTGCCGTAGTGTGAAGCTACTCAGTATGATTGTGCCGAGTGTAGAAGAATAGGTGTCTCTCGCTACTTGATACTCTACCTGAACACTGCACGACGCACCATCAGGTGCACTGTTCTCACAGCCATGCCAGAAAAAGGTGTACGTGTAAGACAAGATGTACCTTAACATATTGGCAAGCCACAGAGCGTTGTACTCTATGCTGTCGGATCGCTTCTTGAGGGTTTTCTTGACGCCGGTGCGGACCGCCTTCATCAGCTGGTGCATCTTAGGCTCGTCGTCCACGTGGTCCATGTGCCGCAGCATCATGAACAGGATGTACGCCGGCAGACCGGGGAGTAGTGACACTGCCACCTTGGGCTTAAGATCTGTAATGAATGACCCGTTGAAAATTTACTAGTATAAAATTCTTTCAAAGGTACGTGAAGTCTACTAACGTAGAAGGCTAGCGTGCTAGACTAAGGTTAGATTAGTTAGTAGTGGAATTAGTACAGGAAGACCGTACCTAGCATAGGATCGGTTTTATTAATTCTTTCCCTACACAGTCATGGCTCATAAACTTGCCGGCGGTGCGGCGGTGTGTTCAAACACTGGTCAGTTTCGCTGTTCTTACATGCTAATTTTAACTTTAATGTTATGGAAATAAAAATGATTTTGGCTTGTATTTTACTACCTACTTTTTTTAAAATATCCTTATATACACGAGTGATTAAAGATTTCGAAGTACACCTAGAACTTTCTAGAATATTCTAGATGTCCTGATAGAAACTGACCCGTAATCAACTTCTTGATAATGACAGGCTCGTCCTGTATCTTGTACTCGAACATGCCGAGGTACTCTCTCTCCTTCTTGCGCGTCACCGGCGCCATCTCAAGCGTCAGCGACGCGTGCGGCGCTACCACTGGATCTGAAAACCAATACCAACAAATAACACTTCTGTCGCAGTTTATTTTCCAGTCCCAGTGTTTGGAAATATTTCCATCCTTCATGGACACGGGTTAGATTATAATAATAATAATTTTATTAAATTTTAAACTATGTCTAATGTAGATGAATATATAATAGCTGGATGAAAATAATGATAAATTTGCTCACTGTCAGTACACGCGACGCGGGTGACAATCAATTGCGTACTAACTATATAAATGGCTAATAATTACCGCCGCGGTACTCAACATGCTGACAATGAATGAAATGTACGGTGCTAGCCAGTGTGTACAACTCTACAAGAATCAGATTTTATAGCAAAATACATGTAGATTATTCTGTATCATACTGTTTTATCTATAGAAAAAATCAGTTCTACCCGCAACGTGCCAATATTTAACGAAAAATGCTGTGATATTGAAGTTATACAGAAAATCACTGATCTATCAAACGCCTTACCATTTTCAAGTATATCATTGACATCATCAACGCCTACTTCCTTCAGTTTGTTGGCCAGCAGTCGGATCTGATTCTTGTACCGGCGACAACTCTCAGACAGTTTGTCAACACGTTCCTGTAAACAATAATATGCATAAACTCAATAGTACCCATGCGATAGATAAGAACTAATATAAGGAATTTTAGTTCCATCGTGTCCGGAGTACGGACAAATATTTGCTTGCGTTATTTATTTTGGTCACCCTATTTCACTGATCATTCAATTTTGTTCACGACTCTGTCCGTGTAAATGGCGACTCAGTTATTTCTATAAAAAGCCTTTAGTAATCAGGAATAATGGAGAGACTATTCAGAATCAGTTCAAAATTACTAAATTATAAAAATATTATATACTAGCCCTGTATTAAACATTGTCCCACTGCTGAGCACGGGCCTCCTCTACTAATGAGAGGGGTTAGGCCTTAGTCAACCACGCTGGTCTAATGCGGGTTGGGAGACTTCACATACCTTCGAAATTCGTATAAGAATTATCAGGTATGCTGGTTTCCTCACCATGTTTTCCTTCACCGGTAACTCAAGCGATAATTAACATTAAATACACACGTAACTTTTTAGAAAAGTCAGAGGTGTGTGCCACTTGGTTTTCGAAGATACGACTTTCGTCTTGACAGTCCGTACCGCAACCAACTAGGCTATCACTGCTTTCTCAGGCTGCTGGCAAAATTGCTAAGAGTTATTATATTAATTAATAAGGTTTTTCAGTCCTTAATTGAGGGTGGTGTCTACTACCTCGGCTCGAACCAATAAGTTGGCAAATTTTGTATCTCTGCCGCATCATCAAGCTGTGGAACAGTTTACCGTGTTTTCCTCCTTCCTATAGTCCTGAGTACTTTAGGCATAGTGTGAAGCTACTCCACAAGTATGATTGTATCAAGTAGCGAGGGGTGCTTATCTCTCATTACTTGGTGATGAAGTGACCACACTGCACATCATCATGCCAGGATAAATATACTATAAAAAAATCTATTACCTGTAGAGCAAGGCTCTCCGCCGCCAGTCTGATGATCTCATTCTGAGCGAACTCCTGGTTTTTGTTCTTCGGCTCTTGGCTCAGGTCGGTGCTTAGTAATCTATAAAGGACGTTAATTAGTAGTAACATTTGTCGGAACAATGAGATAATACCTGGTATATTGGAGTTGCAATATTTCTAAAGCATTAGGATCTATATAAAAATCCAGCAGTTGCAGATTACCAGTCTAATTAGCTACTAAAACGGCTCGTAGTTTATCTTGTAAAACGAACTCGTGTTAGCAATTGGCTTTAAAAGTTGGTGATTAAAATGGAGTGCTTCCGTGGCGCACTTATAATCGTATAGACAGTACGACGGTTGTGCTCTCTTTTTCAAACGCCAGGTCGGATAAAATTTATATTGGGTTTTTATATAAAGAAATACTCCGTATCAGCCCGGAGTCTTGAACTAATGGCGATAGGCTCGCCCCCTATTATATCGTTGGTCAGTAGTTAGCGCGACGAAACGTGAGTGTACTGGTTACACCTCAGCCTGCCCCTTAAGTGATTACAGGCGTAAGTATGTATATAGAATAGGCTCTGTAAAAAAGCGATGACAATTTAACATCGATCCGGTGGTTACAATTTGTTTTGATATCAGCCCGTGGTTACATTTGGCCTTTAAACCGCTGCTAAGGCGCTAGCTACAATTGGCGCAGAATAAATCTGACGTTTACAATTAGCCCTAATGAGAGCTAGTGGTTGTTGTTTTGGAAACGGTTACCCGATATGAACTCAACGAGTATGAGTTTAAATATCCATGCCGTTCAATACATTACCTTTTCGTCCAATTGATCCGGAATAAAGTGGTTACAATGGGATCTGAATATAACTGATGGTTACATTTGACCCTAAAGAAGCGGTGGATATAATTGTCCTTAAACAAGGCCAGTGATTATTGGATACTTGGGATGTATTGGTTCTAAAAACAACTTATGGTTACAGAAAGCTCTGGAAAGGTTGTGGTTAAAATAAGCGCTGTAAAGAGCTCTGAAAAGAGCCGATGGTTGCAATGGGCTCTTATAAAGCCGGTGGTTGCAATGGACTCTGAAAAGAGCCGGTGGTTGCAATAAGCTGTAATAAAGCTAGTGGTTGCAATGGACTCTGAAAAGAGCCGGTGGTTGCAATAAGCTGTAATAAAGCTAGTGGTTGCAATGGGCTCTGAAAAGAGCCGATGGTTGCAATAAGCTCCAATAAAGCCGGTGGTTGCAATGTACTCTGAAAAGTGCAGTTAGTTGCAATAAACTCTAATAAAAGCCAGTGGTTGCAATAAAGTCTAAAAAAAGGCCGTGGTTGCAATGGGCTCTTATAAAGCCGGTGGTGGCAATGGACTCTGAAAAGATCCGGTGGTTGCAATAAGCTGTAATAAAGCTAGTGGTTGCAATGAGATCTGAAAAGAGCCGGTGGTTGCAATAAGCTGTAATAAAGCTAGTGGTTGCAATGAGATCTGAAAAGAGCCGGTGGTTGCAATAAGCCGTAATAAAGCTAGTAGTTGCAATGGGCTCTGAAAAGAGCCGGTGGTTGCAATAACCTGAAATAAAGCTAGTGGTTGCAATGGGCTCTGAAAAGAGCCGGTGCTTGCAATAAGCTGAAATAAAGCTAGTGGTTGCAATGGGCTCTGAAAAGAGCCGGTGGTTGCAATAAGCTGTAATAAAGCTAGTGGTTGCAATGGGCTCTGAAAAGAGCCGGTGGTTGCAATAAGCTGAAATAAAGCTAGTGGTTGCAATGGGCTCTGAAAAGAGCCGGTGCTTGCAATAAGCTGAAATAAAGCTAGTGGTTGCAATGGGCTCTGAAAAGAGCCGGTGGTTGCAATAAGCTGTAATAAAGCTAGTGGTTGCAATGGACTCTGAAAAGAGCCGGTGGTTGCAATAAGCTGTAATAAAGCTAGTGGTTGCAATGGGCTCTGAAAAGAGCCGATGGTTGCAATAAGCTCCAATAAAGCCGGTGGTTGCAATGTACTCTGAAAAGTGCAGTTAGTTGCAATAAACTCTAATAAAAGCCAGTGGTTGCAATAAAGTCTAAAAAAAGGCCGTGGTTGCAATGGGCTCTTATAAAGCCGGTGGTGGCAATGGACTCTGAAAAGATCCGGTGGTTGCAATAAGCTGTAATAAAGCTAGTGGTTGCAATGAGATCTGAAAAGAGCCGGTGGTTGCAATAAGCCGTAATAAAGCTAGTAGTTGCAATGGGCTCTGAAAAGAGCCGGTGGTTGCAATAACCTGAAATAAAGCTAGTGGTTGCAATGGGCTCTGAAAAGAGCCGGTGCTTGCAATAAGCTGAAATAAAGCCAGTGGTTGCAATGGGCTCTGAAAAGAGCCGGTGGTTGCAATAAGCTGTAATAAAGCTAGTGGTTGCAATGGGCTCTGAAAAGAGCCGGTGGTTGCAATAAGCTGAAATAAAGCTAGTGGTTGCAATGGGCTCTGAAAAGAGCCGGTGGTTGCAATAAGCTGAAATAAAGCTAGTGGTTGCAATGAGCTCTGAAAAGAGCCGGTGGTTGCAATAAGCTGAAATAAAGCTAGTGGTTGCAATGAGCTCTGAAAAGAGCAGTGCTTGCAATAAGCTGAAATAAAGCTAGTGGTTGCAATGGGCTCTGAAAAGAGCCGGTGGTTGCAATAAGCTGAAATAAAGCTAGTGGTTGCAATTAGCTCTGAAAAGAGCCGGTGGTTGCAATAAGCTGAAATAAAGCTAGTGGTTGCAATGGGCTCTGAAAAGAGCCGGTGGTTGCAATAAGCTGTAATAAAGCTAGTGGTTGCAATGAGATCTGAAAAGAGCCGGTGGTTGCAATAAGCTGAAATAAAGCTAGTGGTTGCAATGAGCTCTGAAAAGAGCCGGTGGTTGCAATAAGCTGAAATAAAGCTAGTGGTTGCAATGAGATCTGAAAAGAGCCGGTGGTTGCAATAAGCTGAAATAAAGCTAGTGGTTGCAATGGGCTCTGAAAAGAGCCGATGGTTGCAATAAGCTCCAATAAAGCCGGTGGTTGCAATGTACTCTGAAAAGTGCAGTTAGTTGCAATAAACTCTAATAAAAGCCAGTGGTTGCAATAAAGTCTAAAAAAAGGCCGTGGTTGCAATGGGCTCTTATAAAGCCGGTGGTGGCAATGGACTCTGAAAAGATCCGGTGGTTGCAATAAGCTGTAATAAAGCTAGTGGTTGCAATGAGATCTGAAAAGAGCCGGTGGTTGCAATAAGCCGTAATAAAGCTAGTAGTTGCAATGGGCTCTGAAAAGAGCCGGTGGTTGCAATAACCTGAAATAAAGCTAGTGGTTGCAATGGGCTCTGAAAAGAGCCGGTGCTTGCAATAAGCTGAAATAAAGCCAGTGGTTGCAATGGGCTCTGAAAAGAGCCGGTGGTTGCAATAAGCTGTAATAAAGCTAGTGGTTGCAATGGGCTCTGAAAAGAGCCGGTGGTTGCAATAAGCTGAAATAAAGCTAGTGGTTGCAATGGGCTCTGAAAAGAGCCGGTGGTTGCAATAAGCTGAAATAAAGCTAGTGGTTGCAATGAGCTCTGAAAAGAGCCGGTGGTTGCAATAAGCTGAAATAAAGCTAGTGGTTGCAATGAGCTCTGAAAAGAGCAGTGCTTGCAATAAGCTGAAATAAAGCTAGTGGTTGCAATGGGCTCTGAAAAGAGCCGGTGGTTGCAATAAGCTGAAATAAAGCTAGTGGTTGCAATTAGCTCTGAAAAGAGCCGGTGGTTGCAATAAGCTGAAATAAAGCTAGTGGTTGCAATGGGCTCTGAAAAGAGCCGGTGGTTGCAATAAGCTGTAATAAAGCTAGTGGTTGCAATGAGATCTGAAAAGAGCCGGTGGTTGCAATAAGCTGAAATAAAGCTAGTGGTTGCAATGAGCTCTGAAAAGAGCCGGTGGTTGCAATAAGCTGAAATAAAGCTAGTGGTTGCAATGAGATCTGAAAAGAGCCGGTGGTTGCAATAAGCTGAAATAAAGCTAGTGGTTGCAATGAGCTCTGAAAAGAGCCGTTGGTTGCAATAAGCTGAAATAAAGCTAGTGGTTGCAATGAACTCTGAAAAGAGCCGGTGGTTGCAATAAGCTGTAATAAAGCTAGTGGTTGCAATGAGATCTGAAAAGAGCCGGTGGTTGCAATAAGCTGAAATAAAGCTAGTGGTTGCAATGAGCTCTGAAAAGAGCCGGTGGTTGCAATAAGCTGAAATAAAGCTAGTGGTTGCAATGAGCTCTGAAAAGAGCCGGTGCTTGCAATAAGCTGAAATAAAGCTAGTGGTTGCAATGGGCTCTGAAAAGAGCCGGTGGTTGTAATAAGCTGAAATAAAGCTAGTGGTTGCAATGAGCTCTGAAAAGAGCCGGTGGTTGCAATAAGCTGAAATAAAGCTAGTGGTTGCAATGAGCTCTGAAAAGAGCCGGTGCTTGCAATAAGCTGCAATAAAGCTAGTGGTTGCAATGGGCTCTGAAAAGAGCCGGTGGTTGCAATAAGCTGAAATAAAGCTAGTGGTTGCAATGAGATCTGAAAAGAGCCGGTGGTTGCAATAAGCTGAAATAAAGCTAGTGGTTGCAATGAGCTCTGAAAAGAGCCGGTGGTTGCAATAAGCTGAAATAAAGCTAGTGGTTGCAATGAGCTCTGAAAAGAGCCGGTGGTTGCAATAAGCTGAAATAAAGCTAGTGGTTGCAATGAGCTCTGAAAAGAGCCGGTGGTTGCAATAAGCTGTAATAAAGCTAGTGGTTGCAATGGGCTCTGAAAAGAGCCGGTGGTTGTAATAAGCTGAAATAAAGCTAGTGGTTGCAATGAGCTCTGAAAAGAGCCGGTGGTTGCAATAAGCTGTAACAAAGCTAGTGGTTGCAATGGGCTCTGAAAAGAGCCGGTGGTTGTAATGAGCCGTAATAAAGCTAGTAGTTGCAATGGGCTCTGAAAAGAGCCGGTGGTTGCAATAACCTGAAATAAAGCTAGTGGTTGCAATGGGCTCTGAAAAGAGCCGGTGCTTGCAATAAGCTGAAATAAAGCCAGTGGTTGCAATGGGCTCTGAAAAGAGCCGGTGGTTGCAATAAGCTGTAATAAAGCTAGTGGTTGCAATGGGCTCTGAAAAGAGCCGGTGGTTGCAATAAGCTGAAATAAAGCTAGTGGTTGCAATGGGCTCTGAAAAGAGCCGGTGGTTGCAATAAGCTGAAATAAAGCTAGTGGTTGCAATGAGCTCTGAAAAGAGCCGGTGGTTGCAATAAGCTGAAATAAAGCTAGTGGTTGCAATGAGCTCTGAAAAGAGCAGTGCTTGCAATAAGCTGAAATAAAGCTAGTGGTTGCAATGGGCTCTGAAAAGAGCCGGTGGTTGCAATAAGCTGAAATAAAGCTAGTGGTTGCAATTAGCTCTGAAAAGAGCCGGTGGTTGCAATAAGCTGAAATAAAGCTAGTGGTTGCAATGGGCTCTGAAAAGAGCCGGTGGTTGCAATAAGCTGTAATAAAGCTAGTGGTTGCAATGAGATCTGAAAAGAGCCGGTGGTTGCAATAAGCTGAAATAAAGCTAGTGGTTGCAATGAGCTCTGAAAAGAGCCGGTGGTTGCAATAAGCTGAAATAAAGCTAGTGGTTGCAATGAGATCTGAAAAGAGCCGGTGGTTGCAATAAGCTGAAATAAAGCTAGTGGTTGCAATGAGCTCTGAAAAGAGCCGTTGGTTGCAATAAGCTGAAATAAAGCTAGTGGTTGCAATGAACTCTGAAAAGAGCCGGTGGTTGCAATAAGCTGTAATAAAGCTAGTGGTTGCAATGAGATCTGAAAAGAGCCGGTGGTTGCAATAAGCTGAAATAAAGCTAGTGGTTGCAATGAGCTCTGAAAAGAGCCGGTGGTTGCAATAAGCTGAAATAAAGCTAGTGGTTGCAATGAGCTCTGAAAAGAGCCGGTGCTTGCAATAAGCTGAAATAAAGCTAGTGGTTGCAATGGGCTCTGAAAAGAGCCGGTGGTTGTAATAAGCTGAAATAAAGCTAGTGGTTGCAATGAGCTCTGAAAAGAGCCGGTGGTTGCAATAAGCTGAAATAAAGCTAGTGGTTGCAATGAGCTCTGAAAAGAGCCGGTGCTTGCAATAAGCTGCAATAAAGCTAGTGGTTGCAATGGGCTCTGAAAAGAGCCGGTGGTTGCAATAAGCTGAAATAAAGCTAGTGGTTGCAATGAGATCTGAAAAGAGCCGGTGGTTGCAATAAGCTGAAATAAAGCTAGTGGTTGCAATGAGCTCTGAAAAGAGCCGGTGGTTGCAATAAGCTGAAATAAAGCTAGTGGTTGCAATGAGCTCTGAAAAGAGCCGGTGGTTGCAATAAGCTGAAATAAAGCTAGTGGTTGCAATGAGCTCTGAAAAGAGCCGGTGGTTGCAATAAGCTGTAATAAAGCTAGTGGTTGCAATGGGCTCTGAAAAGAGCCGGTGGTTGTAATAAGCTGAAATAAAGCTAGTGGTTGCAATGAGCTCTGAAAAGAGCCGGTGGTTGCAATAAGCTGTAACAAAGCTAGTGGTTGCAATGGGCTCTGAAAAGAGCCGGTGGTTGTAATGAGCTCTGAAAAGAGCCGGTGGTTCCAATGAGCTCTGAAAAAAGCTTTTACGGTAGGCAGCGGCTTTGCTGTGCCCTGGTATTGCAGAAGTCTATGGGCGGCGGTGACTACTTACCATCAGGTGGCCCGTCTGCTCGTCTGCCTATCGAGGCACTAAAAAAAAAAGCTAGGGTTTACAGTAAGCTCGGGAAGAGCTAGTGGTTACATTAAGCTCTGAAAAGAGCTAGTGGTAGATTAAACTCTGGAAAAAGCTAGTGGTTACTGTAAGCTCTGAGAAGAGCTAGTTATTACAGTGAGCTCTTAAAATAGCTAATGGCCACAGTAAGCTCTGAAAAGAGCTAGTGGTTACAGTGAGCTCTGAAAAGAGGTGTTGTCCTTAAATAAATATCTAGTTTAAAGAGCCAGTTGTTGCTCTGAGAAGAGCCTAAGTACGACGGCCTAAGATGTGTTCACCTAGCTATAATTATAATTATTTCGAAATTTTGCGCTTTTAAAAATACCGTTCCCTGCAAAGCCTAAGCTTTTAAAAAGTCAAATGAGGTGTTATGGTTTAATTTACACTACCGATATTTTCTTTAACACTTTAATAAATAACAATAATAAATCAATTTCACTGCTAACAATCAATATGCATAACATGAACAATTTATATACAATTATTTACACTATACGAAGAATAGAGAACGTCAAATCTATGAATATATTTTTGGCAGTAAATGTATTTTTAAATGGTTCATTCAGACCATGCCAATATCTTCTCAAGTTGCGAGCTTCGTCGTGGCTGAAAGAGATCAGATTATGATGGGTTTTTAAGAAACCCATGTCGTATAACCTCAAAACTTTACCTAATTAACGCTGTGTATGTGTCAAATTGCAACAGCTAAGAACGAATAATAAGAATTTTTTGCTTTGATAATTCATCGGAGCGGAGCGAGGTGTTATATGAATATGTTAATTGATATGATGTCTTATCGAGAAAAATATTCTGGCTCAAACTGATGAAACCTATACCTCTATACTTATTTGTTCTCAATATATGAGTAGGCAAAAACAGTTCAGCATTTTTTTCTCTTGTTTATCAACCAACTTACATTTTTAATTAGTAGCTGTTGACAAGCTATAATTTTGTAGATAAAAAATTTAAAATAGTTTTTTATGAATTACGGTCGTATTTAGACCATTTAGATTAAATAATAAAAGGAACCATTATTAAAAACTATTACTCACTTCTGATACTTCTCATTCTCCTCTCGAAGTCTGTCAATTTCTGACTTCGCCTTTGATATGTGATCGGAATAGAATTTCTTCTCGGCTAATAACTCTTCTTGTAATTGTCTGCAACATAAAAAAATTATTTGTTCACACGAAAAAGTTATAGATTTGGGTGTATTTATTTATTTAATAAACACAAAACAGTTTACAATCTTGTATGTAATAAATTATAAGAACACGTGTGTTGAACAGTAATTATAACCCAAAACCATGTGTTCCAACTTCCAGATAGTTATGTCTAAGTACGAGTAACGGAGTAATAATTATACTTTATTATAAAATAGGTACAAAACGAGTTAATTGTTCTCATACATCTGTATAAAAATATGACAAAATTACTCAAAATCGAAAAAAAAACCTGTTGATCTTATCGCTACCAAACATCACAGGATCACCCGCTGAGGTTTAAGATTGCCTGAAAATTTCATCAAAATCGCTCCAGCCGTTTTGGAGGTCATAGGGAACATACATTAACACATAGATTTCTATGTATAAATTACATAGCAAAGTCCTGAACTACTGATTCAATGTCACTTTCTGGTAAATACTACCCGAGACAAAATATACACAAAGATTCAATAACCTCAAAATTTATTGGAACATTATTATTAGACTTTACCATAGCTTTCATAGGTTATATTTTTTAACCAAATTAATCTAGCAAAATAAATAATTCCAGCCCCGTATTAAAAACACTGTCCCACTGCTGGGCACGGGCCTTCTCTGCTAATGAGAGGGGTTAGGCCTTAGTCTACCACGCTGGTCTAATGCGGGTTGGTAGACTTTACATACCTTTGAAATTCTTATGAGAATTCTCAAGTATGCAGGTTTCCTCACGATGTTTTCCTTCACCGTTAAGCAAGAGGTCATTAACAATGAGTATACATGTATCTTTAAAAAGGTGGAGGTGTGTGCTATTTGATCTGGTTTCCAACCAGTAGGTTGTAACGAAAGAAGTAAGTTTCGTTGCGGCTTGTTCTACTAGCAGCTAAGCCATCGTTACTTACCCAAAATAACAAAGCTATAAAAAAACGTGTGCGTCTCGGGACGCTCGACAGAAGTGATAACTTAAACTAATCTAAGTTGAACTATTTAATATTGAAATTGTTTAACTTGAGAAAAACTTAGGTTATTACTTAAACTTTATGTATATTAATATGATAATGTGAGGAAAGGTTATTTATTAATCAAATCATTTATTGATTATAAAATATATTTTACCCACTCGATCAAATCATCTAAAGAATTTTTCCGATTCTAAAGAAGTTTCACTTCAAAAAAATATAGCTCAGAGATTATGGAACGACAGAAATAGAAATTAATAAAGAAGCCAGACAGAGTGGCGTCGTAACGCGTTATGTTACGAAGCGGTTTACCCTCCCATAAGAAGTTATCACTTCAAAAACTATATCTACCGAATACGAACCTGTTAATGCCCTTCTGTGCTTCGTATGCAGTCGCCAGCTCACCATCTTCGTTGATGATGTCCACGTCAGAGCCATAGTTGGAAGACGCCAGGGATTTTAGGTTCACCGTCTAAACACAATACAGGTTAAATTAGGTTTAAAATATATCAGTAGATAATTTTTTATTTATGTAATTTACAAGCGAAAAATCTGTTACTTTATATATGTGTTTTGTTACATTCATCTATGTACTGGTGCAAATAAATTAATTTCTTTTATAATAGGTCTTACTACAAAAGAATAAACATAGTCCTAACGCGTGTTTAGCTAAACAATGTTTTGATATTTCAACACTTGTTAAAATCTTGTCGAAGTTTCTTTCTACAAAACTGTGTTTACGGTTTATGTAACTAAAGTCCAAATACTCAAACGCTAATCAACTGGCCGAACATTTGAGATCCTTTTATTTACTTATTTTGTAAATAAAAGGATCTCAAATGTTTATCATATTATCGGGCGTATTTATAGTAAAACTCATATAGTGAGTTATGATAGTTTAAACCAGCGATTCCTAAAGTGGGTTCAGTGGATGTCAGGGTTTCAGAAATGAGCGACAATTTTAATGGGTAATTCTAATGGACCATTCTTGCCAGGCAGAAAACTCTAAATAAAACTAAATCCCAAACACTCAATGTGATTAATTTTGACGCATCTAAAATTAAATGCTATTGCATTATGTAATTCTAAATTGGTTTGAGGTCCCTTAAAATAAAAGAGAATTATAGTTATTAGTTTTCGTGACCTTGAAAATTTAAAAACCACTGGTTTACCAAATAATGTATAAATGGATAAAAATAAAAAAGCACAAAGAAACGACACACCTAAGACACGATTTTTGCCGTTTTAAGTACACCTAGTGTAACATATGACTAGACGAAGTTTCGCATATAGAAAAGTGTCTTGTTAGTGATCATACTAAGGCAGAATATTTTGATTTATTTATGACAAAATCTGGACCTAGATATAGTCATAAGGAGAAATAAAAAATATTACAAATGAAAAAGGATTAGCACATAAAATTATGAAAGTAAACAATATTTTCTGTGATCTACGTGTATGGTGAAATAAACAAAGCCGGGTGAAGCCGCGTGAAGTTATGCTATTTACTCACAACGTTCTTGAGCGCTTGGAACCATGGTTTCTGCGCAAAAAATATTTATACATTAATAACGAAATAAATATAATTACAAGTACCGAGATGCCATTGGGGGTTGTTTTTATAATCAGTATCCTTATGACATATTCCGTATAAAGAATGCTAAAATAATTGCTGTACTAAAATGTACAGTCTTAATAGTTATACGTATTCATAGAACTTTCAATCACGATATAATTTCTATAAGTGTTGTTAAATTAAATACAACCAACAGTCACACAGATAGATCTGACCCTACACTAGGTAAAACCTGTATCGTGGGTATCATGAACTATGAGGATCCCACAACACCCAAACCCGAAACAAATATCTGTCACACTAATTTGTCTCGGTGCGGGAATCGAACCCACGGCCTCTCGTTTCACAGCCGTCTACTCGCCCGCTGCGCCACAAAGGCAATTATGTATAAAGATATTTTATAAACAGATAATATTGGTTATTTACATAATTATTCAGTAAACTACTCATATTATTCACACGCAACCTTAAAAAATGCTGCATGATATAAAAAAAGATAATTAAAATACATACAAACTGCTATTTTTACCCGACCAGACAAAGAGTGCAACATTTTAATACGGGACGCCCAGGTTTTAAGTCGAATGATGTACCGGCGCTATATTTCACTGGACGAGTAATGAAGGGTAAAACGATTTTTAATCTATAATTGAATTTGAATATACCTGATTTTGACAATAATAAAAATTGCTACGAAATCGAGGCGTATCCATGTAAAGGGTTTTTGATATTTTCACACCAGATAGCATTGTATCCATTGTTATAACTTCAATACTTCTACCGATAATCACTATAATTGTGTGTACACAAACTCATAAGTTTAAAGTCAATAGTAAACTTAAAATTTAAATTCTGAAATCTAAAACAAGCCGTTTAATTACAGTACTTATTTCTTTAAATTTTATCACCACTACATCATTTTTAAACACTATCTACACACGGTAACAACATTTTCCGGAACCTGCCACCTTCCACTTGCAACTTGACTTGAAAAATTCAACAAAATAACACAAACAAAAGAAAAACATGTGTACACAGAGTCGAGTAAACGAAGTCATTTTTTGTTCTATACTAATATTTTCACCCGGTTTACCTGAACAACTCAATATAGTTAATACACCCCCCATCATCTTTATTATAGCTTAGATTTGTTACTATTTAATTTTATTTATCATTTTTGATTTTATTTCAAAAACTTGTGGCGTATAAGATACACTAAGGAAACAAATCGCCTATAAATTATGTTGAAAATTAAAAAAGTTCCCGAAAATGAAACCTCTAAACAGACGCACAAACCGTTTTATTGTTAGTAAACTAGAACTTACATTTTTATCAAATGTATATTTATCTAGTGATACCGATAAGAGATTCTTCGTGATTGCGTTTGTTGGCGCATCAGAAAATATGTTCTATTTAGACTTTAGATGTATATTGAAAAAGCTGGTGGTAGGATATTCATATCCGCCCGGATAGCGACCACCGTACACAGGGCGAAAAACCCGCCATAGTGGCACACGCAAGTGTGTCGCGTTCCGGGATCAGCCAGTGTACATCCGGTTTTTGTCGGGGGTCTGGAGTTGGGGTACAATGGCCATTTTGCGGCCTTCTTAGTACTCTGACACTAGACCCTCGACCCCTTCTTCACCTTCTTGCTCATGGCGTAGTGTGAAGAAGCAGGCCGGCATGAGTGTATTGAGTAGCGGGGATAGATCGTCTCTCGCTACTCAGTACTCTATTTGGACCGCACTGCGCTTACCATCAGGTACAGTGCGGTCACTTTGCCGTGCCAGGAAAAAAAAAAAAAAAAAAAAAAAAATCTCTCTACTCTACATTTCATATTTACTTAAGTTTTCGCTATTAGAATAAATGTGAAAACAAGTGATTTATATTGTATCGAGTTTTCAATAAGTAATATCATAGGACCTGACCTTACTATTAATACAAAACCGTTTATTCTTAACTCTAGTGCAACATGCCATCTCGCACAGACTTTGTTAAAAATTATGTAAGGATACTCCTAAACTATATCCAGAATATTTTTATATTTATTGAAATACTAATAAGTGTCCTTACTGAGCAAACTAAATACACTAAATAAGTTACAACAACATTTATCAGTGCCTATCTTCCAAAGATAACAAAATAATAAAATAAACTGTATGGAACAAAATATACTGTCAGAAACAAACTAAATGTCAGTAACAAAGTAAAGTGTCAGAAACAAACTAATTATCAGTAACAATATAAACTGTCGGTAACAAAATAAACTGTCAGAAACAAACTAACTGTCGGTAACAAAACAAACTGCAAGTAGTTACTTAGTTAGTTAACTGTTAGTAATCAAACAAACTGTAACAAAATCAGATCAGTAACAGATAATGACAAACTGACCTGATTGGAGAGAACACTCTTCAGCTGCACGCACTCGTCCCTCCTCCTGTCCAATTCCTTTTGCATTACACTCAATTGTTCTGTAAAGGACGAAAAGTCACTTCTATAGTTTCTAGATAGATTTTATATTACCAAATTAGATAAGGTGTCTTAATCGAATAATATTTAATGGTATCGCCATATATTAATATGTTTTTTGTCAGAACGCCATAACTTCTATAATTCCTCATCAAATTCAATGATACAAACAACACTTTAAAGCTTATGTTTATCGCTATTGACGAAAAATAGACAAATTATAGGATTCGCCAAAAATTATGAAGCAGTGTCATCTGTTGGCAGTATAATCAATTAATTTGTTGCATTGTTAATTAAAAATAAGACGTATAGACGATTTTAGTAAGCGCCATTACATTTGCTTTTTTATTTTAATATAATAAAATAAAAAAGCAAATAAGTAGCTGGACCACTATCGGTGCGAAGTGTTCGCACGGGTATAGTATAGTCATATTTTCAAGGTGTGCCAGAGACTTCCATCTCTTCGAATAGATCTCTCTCACTCACCCATCACCTCCTTGGAGACATGTGAACCATCTCCCGCCGCCCGCAGCCGGTCCAGATGTTCTCGAAGCTTCTTGTTCTCGATCTCCAACTCCTCAAGCTTGAAGCGGTCTGTGCTCGGGTTCGAAGGTGGGGATGATAGGCGGTCTGCCAAGTGACAAGCAATTGGTATCAAAGGGAATAGGCTGACTGTCCTGGTTCCTTTAGGCGTAGTGTGAAGCTACTCAGCAGGTATGATTGTGTCGAGTGTTGAGAGATGGTTGTCTCTCGCTACTTAATACTCTAACTGGACGGTATTGCGCACCATCAGGTATGGTCACATTGCTGAGCCAGGATATTGAGCCAGACTATTCTTACAAATGACGTCACATAATAGTAGTAGTAGTCACACATATAAGTAGTCCATAATTTTTTTATACTATTAAATGGTTTTTAAGTAAGGCACAACCCAATCCTTCCTTATTACTGAAAACAGAAAATGAGCCGTATGATATTTAATAATGATTGAAATTAAAATAAAAAAATAACGCGGCTCTTTAAAACGATTATGATACGAATATCTTGGGACTGACACGCAGCACGTCTTCGGTGGAGCGTCGTGGTTTAGGCATTGAGTTTTTTTTATCCTGGCACGGCAAAGTGACCACACTGCACCTGATGGTAAGCGCAGTGCCGTCCAATTAGAGTATAGAATAGCGAGAGACAATCTATTCCTCGCTACTCAACACAATCATGCCAGCCTGCTTCTTCACACTACGCCATGGGGAAGAAGGTGAAGAAGCGGTCGAGGGTCCAGTGTCAGAGTACTCAGAAGCCCGCAAAACGGCCAAACATCGTATTCCAACTCTAGAGCCCCGACAAAATTGATTCGATTGAATATTTGTGGTTTATTAATTCTCCTCGCTTGCTTATCCACATCTATAAAAGACGCAAGTATGTACTCAGCCGAAGACATTGGTAGAAGAAGATCCTCTACATAGTTTTTATATGTTTTTCAACAGTAGGCAGCGGCTTTGCTGTGCCCTGGAATTGCAGACGTCTATGGGCGGCGGTGGCTTACTACTTGTCTACTTACCATCAGGTGGCCCGTCTGCTCGTCTGCCTATCGAGGTAATAAAAAAAATGTATATGTATAAATAAGGACTCACTCAGAAGCCTCTCCTCCAAGTCGGCGGCTCGCTTGGCAGTCCTCGACAGTTCACTCTGCAGCGCTGATATTCTGTTCTGCATGCGCAACACCAGCCCGGCGTCTGCGATCTTTTGGGAGACAAATTTTGAAAATATGTCACTTTGATACTCTACTGATTATTTCATTATGTAAGGACAGCAGAATATAATATAAATAATATAATAATAATAGCCCTGTATTAAACATTGTCCCACTGCTGGGCACGGGCCTCCTCTACTAATGAGAGGGGTTAGGCCTTAGTCCACCACGCTGGCCTAATGCGGGTTGGTAGACTTCACATACCTTCGAAATTTGTATAAGAATTTTCAGATATGCAGGTTTCCTCACCATGTTTTCCTTCACCGATAAAGCAAGCGATAATAAACATTTAATACACACATAACTTTAGAAAAGTCAGAGGTGTATGCCACTTGGGTTTCGAACATACGAATTTCGTCTTGGCAGTCCGTACCGCAACCAACTAGGCTATCGCTGCTATTACCAGCAGAATATGTTGTAGCTTATTTATACAACAGCTTACATGGCGGTAAATTTCTTGCCACTGCTTTCATTGTTAGTGTACGTTACGTGTACGCACAATAGGCGTGTTTTCCTCCTTTTCTGACAGCCTCCGGAGTACAATAGGCGAGTAGCCGGCTGTGAAACGAGAGGCCGTGGGTTCGATTTCCACACAGAGAAAAATGTTTGTGTGACAGACAGATATTTGTGTCCGGAGTCTGGGTGTTGTGAGACCATGCGTCTCTCGTAGTCCCTGATACCCACAACACGAGACTCGTGAGTGACTGTCGGGTGTTATTTATTTTCCGGGCTTTTAATATTGTCTATTATTGTCACAATACAAATGACAATAACTTACCGGCATAGGTCCGTTGTGTGATCCTGCAGACCAGTTGACGGCCTCCAGTGCGGGCCGCGTAGTCTCCACAGACCTCACCGATCCGTACCCGTAGTCCTGATAGACAAACACATAACAGACACTTTAAATATAGACTATAACTTATAAAAAACTAGCTGTTGCTCGCGGCTCCGCCTGCGTGGAGGTTATATTCGGGAGCAGAAGTATACAATCCAAGGAATTGTCCTCTGCACTGAGGCACCTGTAGCGATTGTCCAGCCTCACAGGTGTTGTGGCTGAATCTTGAGATTGCATCTAAAGAATACCCCATAAGTTTAACCTCACTTTGCCCCTTTTAGGGATGATTTCAAAAACGTTGAAATACGTACTTCTTTATTTCCTACCAAAAGCCTAAATATGAATTTACAGATCCCTAAGTCGAAGAATTATGGATTTCCCATACAAATTTTGAACTCCTATTTGACCGCTTTCAAGGTAGTTTTTTGAGAAATAGATAGCCTATGTCCTTCTCCAGGATATAATCTATTCCCTTACCAAATTTCATTACAATCCGTTCAGCCGTTTAGTCGTGAAGAAGTAACAAACAAACAAACAGAGTTACTTTCGCATTTATAGTATTAGTATGGATGCCATAAGGTTCATGTTCAACTTGTTTACCACTCATTACATTAGTGATGACCCTACTAACTAGGGTGAATATTTTAAAAGATAGAATAAAATTAAACTCACATCTTCCACTGTAGTCTCTTGTTGTGAATTGTTACTGGCATCAGATAGCGACCTCCTGTGCTCTTTGGTCGGTGGTGCCCTGAAATTAAAATATTAATATCACAACCGTAAAAAAAGACATAAAAAACGATGGATGGATTGGGTAAATAGGGACATGCGCATGAAAGGAATGAATGCAAATTTGACGGATGAAAACCATTTGTGCCGACCCCACTTAGTGTGGGGTAAGGGCAGGTAGATGAAACGTAATTTTTTTTTTATTAAAGTCAATTATAATAAGCTACGTTTGATAAAAATCCATCCGTAAATGGAAGAAACTAGACCTAAACGAATTCTCGCAACTCGGCAGTACAAAACAATTATAAAGACACAAAATAAATAAATATGTTTGGCAGAATCTGTGGTGCAGCGGTCGAGTAGCCGTCTGTAAAACGAGAAGTCACAATTTCGATCACTGTGTTGAGACATTTGAGTGAAACAAAAAAATGATTTTGGTCTCGGTGTCGTTGGACCCAGGGTTGGGAAGTATTTGAATTACTTGTAATTAAAATACAAATACCTATTGCTAATCAAGACACGGGTTAAGCTAGCGTGAGGTCAAGACTATGTGTACGTAACTGTTGGGTCTAAAAATTTTTTACAAATATTTTTCCAAGGCTTGACAAACATAATAACTTTTATCGACACCATAGGAAGCTAAAATTCATTCAATCAATTTTCAATTCAATTTATTTTTCCTGAATTTTCAAAATATCCCGACAACATTTCCAATTTTCTTACCCTAATTAATAACTTCTACCAATAAGGAATTAAAAAATTAGCCAAATTAGTCTAGACGGTCTTCATTGATTCATTTACCAACGAACAGCGTTAAAATATGATATATATAGATACCTTTGTAGTGAGTCGATCCGTTCCTGCAACTCATACTGAGAGGAGAGAAGCTTCTGTCGACTCTGTCTCTCCGCCTCTAGCTCTGCGCTCAACGCGTTCTTCTCTATCTCGTGTTGTCTGTCCCTTTCTGAAAGAAGAATACACAATGAGTATATCGTATTTAAATAAACGTTCTGCTGCACGATGGGCTGACAACTTGAAGAAGGTTGCTGGTGGTAGGATATTCATACCCGCCCGGATAGCGACCACCGTACACAGGGTGTAAACCCACCATAGTGGCACACGCAAGTGTATCGCGTTCCGGGATCAGCCGGTTTTTGTCGGGGGTCTAGAGTTGAGGTACGATGTTTGGCCGTTTCGCGGCCTTCTGAGTACTCTGACACTAGACCTTCGACCGCTTATTCACATTCTTGCCCATGGCGAAGGAGAAGAAGCAGGCCGGCATGATTGTGTTGAGTAGCGGAGGATAGATTGTCTCTCGCTACTCGATACTCTAATTGGACGGCATTGCGCTTTCCATCAGGTGCAGTGTGGTCACTATGCTGTGCTAGGATAAAAAAGTTGGCGGGTAGCGGATAGATGCAGGCTGCCCAAGACCAGAATGGTTGGCTAATGCGGGGAGACTTCACATACCTCTGAAATTCTTATGAGAATTCTCAGGTATGCAGGTTACCTTACAGTCACGATGTTTTCTTCCCCGTTAAAGCAAACGATAATTATTATCAATGAATAGACACATAACTTTAAAAAGTCAGAGGTGTTTGTAATTTAGTCAGGTTTCGAATCTACGACTTTCGTCTGGACAGTCCGTGCTACTCCCAACTATTGATGCTTTTTTTAAATCTATCCGAGTAGTACCGTTTTAACTAATTTAAATTATAAATACAATACACTATGTAAATAATCCACAGTGAAGTTAGTTCCGAGCGCTGTCGCAGTTGTTTTTAAAATGGGAGATGAAGAGAGTCGGTGAAATGACTAACTTCACACTGGACAATTTAAAGCGCGTGTTACAGGTAAATATTGATGCGAACGCTTGTAATACCTTTCCAAAACTCTGCTCTGTTCATAAACACCTTCCTCCATTGTACATACGTATCATTTTCATCTGCGAATGTTACTTTCTTAGCTTCAGGCGCCATTGTTTCGATTGCTAACATTACACCACAGGGTAATTTACACTGTACTATTTAGGCGTGTTCGCTCTCAATTGCAAAGTTATCAATAAATTTTATTGTTTTCCGCGATGTTCTACACTAGCATTTTATAGCTCAAAAATTATGTATAAGTTTGTTATTTGGTCCGGAATATTTTATATTGACCGGGAAAAGTCCGGTAAATGAGGCATTTACCCACACGTTTTCAATAAATGTCTTCGTAGCGTTCACTCTAAGTCCTTTTGCCATATTTAACCTGCCAGTACCAGCAAAAACAGCGCAAATTTAGCCGAAATAATTTATGAAATATTTGTTCAAAACATGTTTATGTACATATCATATAAACGTATACACTATGTAGTCTCTAGAAGCTATTTCATCACAATACACAATGAAATCACGTCACACAAATTCACATAATAATTAACACTTTTAAAATGTAAAAAACTAACTATACTAATGGAAATACAAATAAATGTTCACACTTCGTAACAGCGGCGTTACGTGTCGATGTTACAGAAATGATAAGTGTAAGATATTTTACGATATGCCTAGACTCACTCGCAGCTCAACCGGCGTTACATACGAAATTTTCTCACCCACATTTTTGAAATACTTCGAAATATATTTTAATTACTGTAATGTGACAAATTTTGACCACAAAAATATTGTTTCCAAACAAACCTATAATAAAATAACAAAAGTCCGTTTTCTATGTTATACGCTGACAAAAACTTTATAATAGGTATCAACTGCAATTAATGATTGTTACAAATCTAAAAAAAACATTTAAATTCTATGAATACGCTATATAAATAATCTGACTTGAAGTTTGTCACGAACACGAGGTGCGACTGAAATAACATTTTTAGAAATTAAATACATACATAAATATACACTCACGCCCGTATCCCATGGGGGTAGGCAGAGACTATTGAGTGCCACAAGCTACGATCCTGACACACTTCTTTCGCCTCTTCCACATTCATACATCTTCTCATACATTTACGACGGTTGAGGTACTTCTGATTTGCCCTTTTAGGAGAAGATCGTTTATCTGATAAGTAAACGTTCTCCTTGGGCGCCCTCTACCCACTCTTCCAGTCACATTTGCACGATAAATAGCTTTCGTAAATCGCCTTTCATCCATCCTCTCCATGTGGCCAAACCATCTCAGCATACCTCTTTCTATCTTAGTCACAACATCATTCTTCAACTCGCAACGATCTCTTATCACACTTATTCCTCATGCGATCAGCAAGGGTGACACATACTCCGTAAGGAACGCATCTCCACCACATTAACTCCACTTTCATGCTTCTTCTGCCACACCCAACTTTCACTTCCATACATAAGTGTCGGTACCAGCACACCATTATGAACAGCCATTCGCGCCTTTTGTGACACCGCCTGGCTGCTCATTATCGCGTGCAAGGCACCATTCACTTTATTACCTACCATCACTCTCCTTTCAATATCCCTCTCATATGATTAAAACCGAGCTACACTCCCGCTGGTTTCGTATAGACCCCGCGAGCGCTGAGGCGTTTCTTTTTACAACAAATCGTTCCCCACCGAGTCTATAACATATCAATCTACCCGCAAATATTTTGTAAGTGACCCCCGATATTTCCATTAAAATCTAAGGTAGAGTAGATTAAGCCGGCAGTCATTGAATAAATGATTGTATTGTACCCTTACACATTTTTTTTAATATTCCATCACACATGACTGCAACATCGATAATGGAAAAATCTAATTACTGCCATATCTCGTGTGCATATCACACGTATCTTGTTTAATCATATCACTTATATCTACATTAATAACATATATATTAATAATGATCATACAATGAGTCTGCTTGCTTCCTTATCATTTTTGTGACTAACATTATCAAGGATTATTTTTTCAATGTTTTGGACGATTGAATTTTTTTGTCCTGACATGGCATAGTGTACTGCAGTTTTAAATAGTCTATGCCTAAGAATTAGGTCTAAAGTACCTGGATATATACTGGCTAACTTCGGCGCCTCTAGAGTTTTACGGATGACGTCACATCGTCTGTATTTAAGTTTTATTTTAATGAGTGAGTGAAATGAGTACTTCGATGACCGATTAAAGCCATTATCATCTGCTTTTTAATTTTTTCTACAACACTTAAAAGAATTCTATCTCGATAAAGTGCCGTAATTAAGGCATATTTTAAGCATATATTTTATACAGCTATTAACTCAGCAGAAGCAGCGATAGCCTAGTTGGTTGCGGTACGGACTGCCAAGACGAAAGTCGTATGTTCGAAACCCAAGTGGCATACACCTCTGACTTTTATAAAGTTATGTGTGTATTAAATGTTAATTATCGCTTGCTTTAACGGTGAAGGAAAACATCGTGAGGAAACCTGCATACCTGAGAATTCTTATAAGAATTTCGAAGGTATGTGAAGTCTCCCAACCCGCATTAGGCCAGCGTGGTGGACTAAGGCCTAACCCCTCTCATTAGTAGAGGAGGCCCGTGCTCAGCAGTGGGACAATGTTTAATACAGGGCTAGTATTATTATTATTAACTCAGCAGATTTCTCAGGGATTTCTTGTTACTTGGAAGTTATATTTACGTTTTAACATAATTAAATACTAGTCTTACCTTCAATAGCCAACTCGTAATGTTCCTTATTACTCCTCAATTCATTGGCGAGTTTCTCACTCTCTTCCTGCCACAGATCTCTATCTTTCTTGTACCGTTTTTCTATATCTTTCTTCTCCTCGATCAGCCGCTTGTTGCTGTCTCGCTCGCTCGTCAGCTCGGCTTGGAGCGCGCTGATGATGCTGTCCTTGTCTGTAGTGTCCACTTTCAGAGTCTTGAACTCTATTTCTACTAGTCTGAGGACTTCTAGTTTGGCTCTGTGGGAGAAATAAGAGAGTGAGCATATTATGTTAAAGTAATGAATACTAACTAGAATCTAGAAAACTAGAGCCTTTCCCCATGACCTTACATGTCACAGACGTTCAACATTTACTCTTAGCGACTATTTATAAATTCTATTTCAATGTATTTAGATTTTATAAAACGGTAAACCTTTATAAAACGGTCATAACAAACGAAGTTGAAACGTAAATCTAGGTAATAGGTGCTTTTTTTAAATGCAACAGTAAACAAAATCCTTTAGCAAATAAAATGAACTTTATGTCCATGAAGGTTTTTAAATACATAAGCAATACTTAAGTTGATCACAGTATAATGTCAGTTGTATGTATTACAATTGTATTTTTATGTTTCAATGGTGTTTAGGGTGTGCGGTATTCCAGCGACATGATTGTCCACTTATTCAAATTAGGCGCTAGACTGCCTCGGCGTCGCAGTTGGAATTGCGCACGCGTTACGCCTGCTGCGCTGAGGTCTCGGGTTCGATGCTCGGGTCAGGTAAGGTGATATTGGGTTTTTCTATTTAGAAATACTCGGAGTTTATAATTGTGCACGGTATGGCAATAGGCTTGCCACCTATCACATTATGGGACCGTAATAAATGTCGGCGAAAAGTGGATGTACTGGTTGCATCTATGCCTACCCCTTCAGGGATTACAAGCGTATATGTATGTATGTTCTTCCAATTCATGCAGCGGCTTTGCTGTGCCCTGGCATTGCAGAAGTCTATGGGCGGCGGTGACTACTTACCATCAGTTGGCCCGTCTGCTCGTCTGCCTATAAAAAATTGTCGTATCCTAAAGTACTCACTTCAAGTCTGCAATCTGCGCCAGTAGTGGATCGATGGTCTTGTTCTTCTCGAGCGCGACCCCGAGTCTCTGCTGCAGGCTGATGATCTTGTTCTCCAGACCCTTGTTCAGCGACTTGACGTGGTCCAGACTCCTGGCCTCGATGCGCAGCCGCTTGTATTGTCTACGCGCCAGGAACCGGCGTATCTGTACGGAGAATACAGGTTTTGGCTTAATTTAGTTTGAACCCGGTTCGTCAAGCCATTGATTGCATGAATAAATATTTTAATGGTATAATTACTATGTTTTACTAGTACTGTGGCTCGCAAACGGTTGTACAGAACAGTTTGTTATTATACGATGAATGGAATTTTCTGAGGATCTTCTTCTTCAACCTTTGGACCTTCACTGCTGAACATAGACCTCCCCTAAAGGGAAAGTCTGGGAATAATCAGCTATGATTCTTTTGGCATTGTAAGTGTTTTTGTATGGTGGAGACCAATAACCATCGAGTGACTGCTACAAATTCTGGCATCACTATTAACTCGAGTATCACTGACCCAGGATCTTTGATATGACTGTCGTTAGTCTATCGTATACGCAAAAGATATCTCCATTCTCTCTGTCACTCCCTTTCTCGTTCTCTCTTTCATTCATTCATTTGAGTTAGCCACATAAAATAGATTTATGTGACATTTTTGTTGCTTCTTCGTTAACATGTGTATAATGTATACTGACAGCAGCCTGCGCGACGACGATGTGTCTCTTCATCTTCTTCACCCTCTGCCTCGCAAGGTAACCGCGAGCGTGTCGCTGGATGGTAATCACCTGCAAATACACACACACTTTAATAATGTTGTCTCTGTTAGTTATTGATACCTAGATACAACACAAGTTTGATTTAATGTGGGGCCGGGATTATATGTGTGGGTACCGTTTGGTGTAAAATTCATCGAGATTGTCGACCCTCGAGTGATATAATTGGTTCTCTTCATAAAAAAACACCATACGAATCCTTAAAAGTTACCGTACTATTACTACTACTTTTTAGTGTCCATATTTGGTTTTTTTTTTTTTTGTTTTTACGTTCATTGGCAAATTTCTGGAATCGCTCCTTCATTAGAACCATAGAAACTAGAGAAAATGAAGCATGTTTGGTTCTCTGCGCCACTATCAGTGTTTCTATGTGTCATAGCATTGTCTCCGAAGAATTGTTTAATCTTATCATCTCTTATCCTCTCCCTTCCACACCAGAATCACCTGTACTGGCTTGCGGAGCCACAGCTTCGTAGTGTCTACACGGCCCGAACCAAGAGCAGAGGAAATTCGTATCTTAGCCACAACATCAAGCTGTGGAACTGTTTGCCAGCTACCATGTTCCCTCCTTCCTATGAACCTAGCTCCTACGTAAAGAAGGTACTACTCTGCAGGTAAGATTGTGTTGAGTAGTAAGAGATAGATTGTCTCTCCCTACTTGATACTTTAACTGGACGGCACTACACTTATCAGGTGCAGTGTTGGTCACTTTACCGTGCCAGGATCAAAAAAAGTGTGCAGTGTGCTGTGTGGAGTATGCTGTGTGGAGTATGCTGTGTGCAGTGTGCTGTGTGCAGTGTCCTGTGTGCAGTGTGTTGTGTGTCAATCAAGACCCGCCATTTACCGAGCATGAACTGATAAAGGCTACAACAAGCTTTAATCCTAAAAAAGCCCCTGGTGCAGATGGTCTCACCGCAGACATCTGCAAACAAGCAATTGTCAAGGACCCAGGATTGTACCTATCGCTGGCAAACAAGTGCCTCGAACTTGGCCACTTCCCGACCATCTGGAAGGAAGCCACGGTCGTAGTCCTCCGGAAACCCGGAAAAGAAGACTACACAAATGTTAAGTCGTATAGACCGATAGGACTGTTGCCGGTGATGGGGAAGATCCTGAAGAAGATGCTAGTGGGAAGAGTGAAATGGCATCTACTTCCGAGGATGAGTACCCGTCAGTATGGATTTATGCCCCAAAGGAGCACCGAAGACTCCCTCTACACCCTGGTCAATTACATTCGTGACCGGATAAGTGAGAAAAAGATCGTCACTGTGATCTCACTGGATATAGAGGGAGCCTTTGATAGCGCGTGGTGGCCGATAATTAGAGTCAGACTGGCGGAGGAAAAATGTCCGATAAATTTAAGAAGAGTTGTAGATAGCTACTTCAAGAGCCGAAAAGTAAAGGTTCGATATGCCGGGGAAGAGCACGCAAGAGGGACCTCCAAGGGATGCGTTCAAGGATCAATTGGGGGTCCTATCTTGTGGAACCTGCTCCTTGACCCACTGCTCAAGATACTTGACGGTAGAGGGAACTACTGCCAGGCTTTCGCTGATGATATAATCTTGATATTCGCTGGTGAAACCTGTGAGATCCAGAGCCAGGCAAATTCAGCACTCGCCTGTGTGCGGGACTGGGGAGAGCGTAACAAGCTGAAATTCGCACCTCACAAAACAAAAGCGATGGTGTTGACCCGAAGGCGAAAATACGACTCGCCGATCCTGCGCATGGGTGGTGTTGATATTCAGTTAACCAACGAACTGAAAGTGCTAGGCTTAGTCATTGATGACAAGCTTACATTCAACAAGCACGTTGCCGAAACATGTAAAAAGGCTACCAACCTATACAGGCAACTCTCCAGAGCAGCCAGAGTTCACTGGGGCCTAAATCCGAATGTAGTTAAGACCATATATACGGCGGTCATTGAACCAGTAGTTCTGTATGCGGCAAGTGCGTGGGCACCAGCAACGACCAAGGTGTCCGTACGGCAAAAGTTGTGTGCAATCCAGCGTGGTTTTGCGCTGAAGCTGACAAGGGCCTACAGGACTGTATCCCTGAACTCAGCACTGCTGCTGGCCGGGATGATACCGCTAGATATAAGAGTGAGAGAAGCAGCACTCTTGTACGAGAGCAAGAAAGGATTGTCTCGGCGAGTAGTAGGTGACCGGGAGATGGAAGTGCCGGAGGCCTTTGCCAGCCTGGATCACCCGGCTGAAAGAAGGAGCTGGAGTTACCAAAGCTTGGTGGACGGTGCGGAGTTGGCCCGACGCGTCCGTGAAAGTGCTTGCATTTTCACGGACGGGAGTAAAATAGACGGTAAAGTCGGAGCGGCATTATCCATTTGGGATAATGCTGCCGAGACCAAAGCTATAAAGCTCAAGTTGGAAAGATACTGCACCGTTTTCCAGGCGGAACTACTAGCCCTTAAAAGAGCGACGGACGAAGTCCTCAAGGGGAAGGCCGCATCCTATTGTATCTTCAGCGACGCCAGGTCAGCCCTCGATCTCATCGCCAGTGGCGAGTCTCTCCATCCATTAGCGTTTCAGATAACAAAGAATCTTAAGATGATAAGTAAACGCGGCCAGAAAATTGAACTTTTCTGGATAAAAGCCCACATTGGATTGGAGGGGAATGAGAGGGCAGACGAACTCGCGAAGGAGGCAGCCCAAACCTTGAAGACGAAGCCCGCTTATGACAGATGCTCAGTGTCGTACGCCAAGCGACTGATACGTAGCGACTCGATCGCTGAATGGAACGCACGCTATAAGCTGGGTGAAACAGCATCGGTAACGAAGCTGTTTTTCCCAGATGTTAAACAAGCGTACCGTATACAGAGAAAGATCGGTATTAATCATGTGTTGACGCAGGTGTTAACGGGGCATGGTGGTTTCTCCGAATACTTGAATCGTTTCAAGTGCAAGGAGAGCCCATCGTGCATCTGCGACCCTGCCGAAAGCGAAAGTGTCACACATATGTCATAAACAAAGAATGTAAATAAGAAGACAAGGTACAAATTTTTAGACTACTGCATAAAACTAGCTAGCGTAGTCATAAGTAGGAACAAGTGAGCAAAGGACACTAGATTAAGTTATATTGCAATGTTAGTATTAGTTCAAATGTATATATTTTTTAAATTGACAATAAAGACTACATTTTATGTTTTACACGACAAACCGACCATACATCGGCAATCGTTTAAAGTAGGATTTTATACTACTATTTTTAGTCTGTGTATATTAAATAAACCAAGATTTTTTTATTTATTTTAACGATGTTCACGTCCCTGACTAACCTGTATGTTAGGGGGAAAACTGAGCGGGCCTACCCCGCCCAAAAAAAAAAAAAAAAAAAAAAAAAAAAAAAAAAAAAAAAAAAAAAAAAAAAAAAAAAAAAAAAAAAAAAATGTGTTGTGTGTAGTGTCTGTACTGACCGCCATGAGCGTCCTCCTGTCCCGGTAGAGCCTCCTGGCGAGGAGACCCCGCGCGCGCGCCTGCAGCCGCACGGCCAGGGTCCGCAGCCGCTGGTACTGGCGGCGCGCCAGCCACCCGCGCACGTTGCGCTGGATCTTGATGGCGGCGCGCTCGCGACGGACCTCTTGTGCTTTGCTGTATATTAATAGTATGAATATTGACACATAAATATACTAGAGAGAGACTAATTATTATACTGCAGTAGATTACCTGACGGAGAATTATGGGTGAGTTAGTTAACCTTTTGAACACCACATAGTTTTAAGGAATTTTAACGAATATCCAAATTGTAGACAATTGTATCTACAATACGAATGAGTCATAGCCCGGCTCGACTGGGTTATTACCACTGTCTTACAGGAATCCGACATGCACCGACGTTTCGTATGCGACATGTGAAAATCGAAATACTTCCCTGTTTCTAGTTTCCATCTTTCACCATTTTTGAGACAGCACAGCACCCCACCCGAGTGATCCATATATAGACAGACAACTGTCTACAACCCAACTCTTATGTATACGTTGCTTCTGCCGTGTAGATATTAGTGATGTACACATACCGCCTGGCGAGGAACCCCCTGGCGCGCGCCTGCAGTCCCCGCAGCGCCGCGCAGAGCCGCGAGTACCGGCGCCGCGCCACGAACCGACGCACGCAGCTCTGCACGCGCACGCAGTACGCACGCTGAATGTCCGCACGCACTTTCTCTAAATAGGCCACCTGGGGACGTCAAAGTTCTATCAATATCTATGGAGTCATGTGTTCAAACATCTTGGACTTTTACAAATCAGCTGCTATTTTATTTCTTGTTTTATGGCCTTTAGACGGTATCTAAGGTAGGCAGCGGCTTTGCTGGTCCCTGACAATGCAGAAGAAGAAGAAAATAATAATGTTTTCGGTATAATAAAGACGAGTAAGGAGGGATAATTAAATCATATACTTAAAAGTAACTTGAAACTCACCTGCCCGGCTCTGAAAAATATTTTGGTAGCTCCAAACTGGTATTTGTCCGGATCCTTAAGGTGTTTGGCGAGGATTCTGCCACATGTGGCTTTTATATTGGTGCGGTCTATCTCCTTGTGAAGGCAGAGGAGGCGGTATCTGCCAAAAAAAATAATCAATGTATGGTAATTATGGCAAAGCAATTGATTGTATTCTATATAAGTTGTTACAAATTATACCATAAATTATAAACGAGGACACTTTACATTACAAACTATACTAATATCATAAAATGGTAAAGTTTTGTATTTGTAAGTGGTACTCTATTCATCCAATAATCTCTCTCAATTAATCCAGTTTTCAATGATGCAGCAGAATGTATTTGCTTTGATCAGATTAACAATTGGTTTAATTTTTTTTTTTCTAGCACGGCAAAGTAACCATACTGCATCTGATGGTAAGCGCAGCGACGTCCAATTAGAGTATCGAGCAGCGAGAGACAATCTATCCCTCGCTACTTAACACAATCATGCCGGCCTGCTTCTTCACACTACGCCATGGGGCAAGGAGGTGAAGAAGCGGTCGAGGGTCTAGTATCAGTCACGGTACTCAGAAGGCCGCAACACGTTCAAATATCGCACCCCAACTCTAGACCCCTGACAAAAACCGAATGTACACTGGCTGACCCCTGAACGTGACACACTTGCGTGTGCCACTATGGCGGGTTATATACCCTGTATACGTGTACGATGCGAGCTATCCGGGAGGATATGAATATCCTACCACCAGCACAGTTAACTGACCATACAGAAAATTTTTGCAACTCACCGATGGAAGAAGTCTTGATACAGCCACCTGGATGGGAAGCCAGCGGCTGATATTCTGATGGTCTCTAATACGCCGCATGCTCTGGAACAAATTGTTAAGGGTACATGAGAATTAATATAATCAGTGGTGTAGGGTCGTCAGTGATTATTATACTAAACTCTTTACTCGAAAGAGAGAATAATTGACGGACAATGCCAGTTTTATTCATGTGTGATTGACTATGTTGATTGTTGATCATTTAACATTATACCACTTGGGGTTTGTGTTACTTTTTTATATACATACTTTCTTTCAGGAGTGTGTAGGTAAAGACCCAGGGCGTGGTGTAGAAATGATCAGTCGATGATCGATGTTTGGTCGTGTTGCGGCCTTCTGAGTACTCTGACACTAGACCCCCGACCGCTTCTTCACCTTCTAGCCCATGGCGTAGTGTGAAAAAGCTACAGGCCGGCATGATTGTGTTGAGTAGCGAGGGATAGATTGTCTCTCGCTACTCGATACTCTTATTGGACGGCACTGCGCTTACCATCAGGTGCAGTGTGGTCACTTTGCCGTGCCAGTGTCCATACCTGAGCTGGTTGACGGCCCGCGCCGGTTCGAAGAGGAACGGCGTCTTGGAGTCGTTGGGCTTGATGCAGCGCACGTAGTGAGGCGTGGTGGCCGACAGCGTGCCCATCAGAGCGGACAGGGAGGAGCGGAACTGCGCGCCTACTGTCTGCTTGGCGCCGGACGCACGACGTGGTGGTTGCTGGAACAACAGAAGCAATATTATTTTTTTTATATCAAAAAGCCAAGCCATTAAATCACCACTGTAAATAAACTGGGTTTCCGTCTGGAAATCCGTCTTTTTATGTAATATGTTTCCGAAGACTGATGAAGGATACTACAGACGTGACCCTTTACCTCGAGAACGATTGCATCATGCCATCTAGAAGTGGCGCTTAACCTTTTCCACGAACATGATGTATGAAACAACTATAGTGGTAAACGTCCTTAAAGCATTGAAACAATCAAGACAGTGTTTACTTAATTAAAATTAGAGCTCCCACTCGACCCCACTCGATCCCACTCGCCCAAACTCGACCCCACTCGATCCCGCTCAAATCTATATTCTGTCTCATTCTCTCGTAGACTTAGTCCTTCAGATTTATGTGTTTGTCTCTTTTTACTGTCGCTTTTTCCGTTTCATCGAGTTTCAACTCACAATGATGCTAATGAAGTTTCACTTCAAAACTGATATACATGCACCAACTAGAGCTCACCGTGAGACTGGTGATGGGTACTGAAGGCGTGGTCCTCCGTCTCGAGGGTGGTGGCAGCGTCGCCGTCTGATGGTGGTCAGCCTTGTCCGCGAACATGGTGTGTATGAGACGGCAGCTGGTCGCGGACTTGACGCACTCCAGCTGCTCTTCGGAGACTGTATCGCGATTCTTCTCCAGGAAACCGCCGGCCTGGTACTCCACGTTGTCGGCGAAGTGCTTTATTATGAACGCTGTTCGGAATTAAGTGTTTAAAAATGACTTTCTCGTGTTCCCTTTCATATTTAAAATAGTTAACACAAAAAACCGCCTTCAAAAAAACCCAGAAACTACAAAGCAAAAAATAATTGGTAATATTTACATAACCGACTACAATAATCTAAACAGAAAATTATAAATAAAGTTAAATCAAAGAATTTTCCAAATCGGTCAATAAATGACGGAGTTCTAAGGTAACAAACATAAAAAAAACACGTCGAATTGAGAACCTCCTCCTTTATTTTGAAGTCGGTTAATAAGAATAGTTTTCTATAAAGATACATAATTTAATTCAGTGATGTAGCTGATAAGTAGGCGTTTGGAAAACAAGAAACTCTGGATGATCGATGGATGGATATGCTCTTGTCTTGTCAAGACAAAAGCTTGCGTGACCCACAAATAATCTAATTTCGGATACATAACACAAAAGCGATAGTTTGTCTTTCGGTACTTGATACTCTTACTGGACGGCACTGCCTAAATAAAAGTTTTTTAATTCATAAAAAGTACACCGACGTCAATAAAAAACAAAATTTGAGGGTAGCCCTTGATTTTTCTGAGATCCGATCATCAGATCCTGACTTGGTACCAATGGGACCTCCTGGGAAAGGGTATCTTTTAAACAAACAAAAAAATTCTCGAATCGGTCCAGGCCTCATCGAGTAATCGGGGAACATACAAAAAAAAGATTCCGACGAATTGTTAACCTCCTCCTCCTTTTTTTGGAGTCGGTTAATAAGCTTCTAATTTGAGCAATCTGCCCTTAATTCCACGTCTATATGTCAGACCAAGAAAAAAGTGCGCTGTACCTTGATTCCCAAACCTCGGCTTCATAAAGTGCGGGTACTTGGCACAGTTGGTATGCAGCTTGGCCACGAAGCCCATGTCGGACCCCTGGGGCACTCTGCACTCCTCGTCCAACAGCGCCAGGACACCGAGCCGCTCCTCTATCAGGTCGATGCACGGCTGGTTGTCGTAGAACTCTATCATCTCCCAGGATATCTCTTCCTGGTATAAATTGAGGAATAGGAAGATCAGAATAATTTCAACTAGATTCATACTAGTATAAATGGAAGACAATTCAGTGAAATAGTGGTAGCTTAGTAGCCGAAATTGAAGAAAAAAATTAAGTGGTTATGTAGCATAAATTTCACAGCTCGAAACTCATTCAGTCAAAAAACTAACTGTTTACAATATTTTTATTGACTAAAGCTTGTCTATAGCTAATAAAAAAAAAATTGTCAACTAGAGGAGAAAAAGGTACTGAAATGTAAAGCAACTGTTTTGTCTTTGCCTATTTATATATAAGTTTAATAATGCATGCGATTGGTCCTGCAAGTGGTCATATTTAGCGCCACGAACTGACCAATCATGTTGAAGTATGTGAATTAACCGATTACATACTTTGCTGCTACATTTTATAATTAACTACAACATTTTTTTTTAATGCCTGAATAGTCAGACGACAGGGCCACCTGATGGTAAGTAGTCACCGCCGCGCCGCCCATAGACTTCTTCAATGCTAACTTCAACAGCTAACCGCTGCTTACTGTTTTCATACGATGCTTAAGTTTGCTTAAGTTAGCAATAAATTAGTATTAAAGTTTTTGTAATGTTAGTTTTAGGGCCCTCTCTATATTATACAAGACAAAACAAGAATATATTATGTTCAAATAAGAACATCTTTTGATTACCTCGCCTAATACTACAATGTACATAGAAATCAATGTATAACGATGAGTTAATAAAGTGTGGTTCTTAAATACAGGCGTTTGAATATTAGGCTGTCTAGAAAAAATATTTAGGGAAACTTATTTAGAGCTCTATGGCTTCAATTTTGCACCTATAAAGCTAAAATCTTCCAGTGACTATGACCACGATAGTCACTGGAACGACGAACAACGTTTTAAAACAGTTTTCTAGGTAATTAGTAATCCTACTAATATTATAAATGCGAATGTTTGGATAGATGGATTTTTTGTTACTCAATCAGACTATGTACAGTCCCCGTGGGATAGTTTAGTTTTTTACAGAGCAAGGGATCGACATGATTTTTTTGCATTGTGTCAGTTTAGGGATCAGAAAATGATATAGGCTACTTTTTATCCCGGAAAATGCACGCTTCCTATGGGATAGCAAAATATAGAAAGGTGTAATAGCTTAAGATGCCTCCATGGATTGTATACCTTTTCTTCCAAAAATAACCTCCACGCGGGTGGAGCCGCGAGCAACATCTAGTTTGTGTATAAATACCTTGATATATTCATCTTGTTCTAGTTTGAACACATGTGAGTTGAACTGTTGCTGAAGTTTCTCATTCGCGTAGTTGATGCAGAATTGTTCAAAGGAATTTATTTCAAAAGTTTCGAACCCGTAGATATCCAAAACACCTAAAACGAATACAAAATGGATTTAATTATGACAATTTGTTTGGAGTTACTTTGCTGGTAATTTTAAAGTTGATTACTAAAAAATATTGCTTGTTTTTTTCCTGGTACGGCAAAGTAACTACACCGTGATGCCGAAGCGCAGTGCCGTCCAGTTAGAGTATCAAGTAGCGAGAAGCAATATATCCCTAGCTACTCGACACAATCATGACACTCGATCCCACTCAATCACACTCGATCCCTTCAATCCCACTCGATCCCACTCGAATATATACATTCTATCTCATTCTCTCTTAGGCTTAGTCCTATAGATTTATGTGTTTGTCTCTTTTTACTGTCGCTTTTTCGTTTCATCGAGTTTCAAATCACAACGATTATAAAGAAGTTTCACTTCAAAAAAATGAATCGTCACCTATGAAGTGTTTCTTGGCGTGTCCAGTATCGAGCGCCCTGTTGACCGCTTGCACGAGCCAGTTGAACAGCTCTCCGTAGAGTCTCTTGGCGAGTGCGTCACGTGCGGCGGCAGCTCGTGCAGGGTCCAGCCGCGATACGATCACCTCGTGTGCTGACGCGATGCGGCGGTGCGTCAGCCAGCGCCGCAGCTCCGCGCCAGATATGCCCAGCAGTGCGCAGAACCGACCCACGTGCTGGTCTGATGACTGATGCAAATTTATGTGATACGGATACGCTGTAGTTAGTTTTTTAACAGACTTCAAAAAAGGAGCAGGTTCTCAATTCGTCGGAATCTTTTTTTTTATGTATGTTCCCCGATTACTCGAAGACGCCGGGACAGATTCGAGAAATTATTTTTTTGTTTAAAAGGGTATACTTCCCAGGTTGTCCCATTGGCACCAAGTCAGGATCTAATGATGGGAACTCGAAAAAATCGAGGGCAACCCTCAAGTTTTATAGGGACGCATACTTTGTTTTTTATTGAAGCCGGTGTACTTTTTATGAATTAAAAAACTTTATAAGAGCAATGTCATTTTAGATAGAAAACAGATTTGGAGTAGCAGCTTTGCTATTAGGTTTTGTATGATCGGTATGGTTACCGGATATTCAAAAAGCCTATCCTCCCTCCGCTATCCCTATCCTCATTACATTTTCAAAGTACAGTAAGTAACACAATACTAGGACATCATGTATACATACATACTCAATCCTGTAATACCCGGAGGGGTAAGCAAAGGTGTAACCAGTACACCCACATTTCGCTTAGCTTAAAACCGTCCAATGATGTGATAGGGGATGAGCTCATCGCCTTACCGGGCACAATTCCAGACACCGTCCTGACTACGAGTATTTTGTGGTAGAAACACCAATATCACTTTTAAATGACCAGGGATCGAACTCGAGACCTCAACCACGCAGTCGTACCGCATAAGCAATTACAACTGCGCCATCGAGGCAGTATATACTCACATCGATAAAGGCGCCATCTCCACTATCCGCAGTGGGTCCTGCATCAGGGTCTGTAGTCGAAAACTCCACGTTTCCCAGATGCAATATGGCCGCTAATATCGTGAACATGTTGTTTTGTTCTGTCTCTGTTACACCTGCAAATAATAGTATAAGATATACATTACATTATGAACTAAGTATGTTTGTATAGCAGTGATAGCCTAGTTGGTTGCGGCACGGACTGTCAAGACGAAAGTCGTATGTTCGAAACCCAAATGGCATACACCTCTGACTTTTCTAATGTAACATGTAAATTATATATGTTAATTATCGCTTGCTTTAACGGTGAAGGTTCCTGAGAATTTCGAAGGTATGTGAAGTCTACCAACCCGCATTAGGCCAGCGTGGTGGACTAAGGCGTAACCCCTCTCATTAGTAGAGGAGGCCCGTGCCCAGCAGTGGGACAATGTTTAATACAGGGCTATTATTATTATGCTTGTAAAAATTTTATCAGTCCTAGTTTTGCGATATATGTAAAATTGTACTAATAGAATATACATAATGTTCTAAAAAGTTGATGCAATATTTGAACCACGCAACGATTTGTACGTTGCTTGCTAGGCAAAGACACACAATATAAAACAAAATTTATAAGTTTAAAAAATCTTTAGTTTTATATGATAAATAATCCCTATAAATTATTTCTGAAACGTGTTTTTGTCAGGATGCCATAACTTCCATAATTCTTCATCAAAATGTTTGATTCAAACATAATTTTAATGCTTCTGTTTGCTGTTATTGACGAAAAACAACAAATGTCATAAAATTCTATATTGCTAAAAAGATAAAAAATTAACTGTGCCATCAGTTGACAGTACAATCAACTGATTTGCTGTATTGTTAATTACTACCCGTGCGAAGTATTTTCGCTGGTCATCTCGTAATAATATATTTATTTTTGCACATACCTAATTTTGATAATTAGTTTGGAATCTAACTATACAAAAATATTAATATTTTTAAAACACCAGACAAATCGGCAGAAGTAATGACCACAATTTGTATATATATATTTTTTTTTAGTGCCTCGATAGGCAGACGAGCAGACGGGCCACCAGATGGTAAGTACCACCGCCGCCCATAGACTTCTGCAATGCCAGGCCACAGCAGAGCCGCTGCCTACCGTAAATTGTATTATTGTTCTTAAGCAAACGAGGAATTTACCTAACGTAGAGAGCGCTGTTCTTGTCTCATTGAAGGTCCTCAAGTCATCGACGCCATCTATGTATGGACTGCCACCTTGGTTCAGGTAATGGAACGAGTCTTGATGGTCTGAAACAAAACTATTTGTGAGAAATAATCTATAAGCGTATCCTAAGCATTGTGTATGTGCTGTATCTTATTATAATCCTACTATCCTACTTATATTATAAATGCGAATGTCTGCATGGATGGATGTTTGTTAATCAATCACGCCAGAACGGCTAAACAGATTTGGTTGAAATTTGCAATTCTATAGATTGTAGTATGGAATAGCGCATAGGCTACTTTTTATCACGAAAATATGTACGGTTCCCACGGGATAGTCTTTAGTTTAGTAGTTTGTGGTAGTTTAGGGGTCAGAAAATGACAGAGGCTACTATAGGCAAAATATAGGAAGATGTAATAGCTTAAGATGACACCATAGATTTTATACCTTTTCCTTCAAAAATAATCGTTATTATTTCGATGACAAAAAACAATTTAGAATTTCAATCTGTTAAATATCATACAAGCGACTGGTCGGCACCATGGCAACACTACCAATTTTTTCCACAAAATCTGTTGTGGGCGTTGATTATGAGAGAATTCTAAATTAAGATATAACATTTCATTATTAGTCGTATAGCTATAGTTGGCTAGATTAGCTTGGTATGGGCATGTGATGAGGAGGGATGAAAGGCATGTGACAAGACTGGTTGTCAATATCAATGTGGATGGACGAAAGAGTAGTGGGAGACATAAAAAGAGGTGGATGGATTTCGTGAATGAGACCATGCGCATGAAGAGTGAATGCAGATTTGACGGATGACAGGGCTGCGTGAAGAGTCAAAACTATTTGTGCCCACCCCATTGAGTGTGGCATAGGGGCAGGTAGATGATGATTGTGTTAGGTTTCAATTTAATATCATTTATTCTTTAAATAATTATTATTGAATTATAAAGCCTAAATATCGGTAAAAGAAGTAAAATAGTAATATTGACTTCTGTAAGGAAGTTCGGTATTAAGGAATGATGATTGAACAAACGAATGAAACCAAACAACAAATGAAAATCACACAATTTGATGTTTGCTGAGTGACTGGTTAAACGATGGGCAGTTCGAGACATTCGAGTCAGAGCGATCTTTGAGAGCAGACGTCTCATGGAACAGAGTGATTGGACACTGCTTGGATTTGTGAGTACCTAATATAATAAATATACTAGTGTTATGCTGAAATGTGAGTTTTATTACAATAGCTATAGTTAATAAATCTTACCAAGATGCAGCTCCGGCATAAAGGCACTCCCCGCAGCGGCGCACAGCTGGTAGAAGATATGGTAATTCCTCTCCCCACTACTTTGGTACACCACACGCGACTTTTCTAACAGATAGGTTCTCATGCTGGCACCCGATATCCGGTACTGGTTGTCAAAATGGATCTCTATGAACTTGCCGAAGCGGGACGAGTTGTCGTTACGTGTTGTTTTCGCGTTACCTATAGCCTGGTGATAAAAAAATATTGTTAATTGATGTATTAAACTGACTGGACAAAACATTTTTGGACAGACCATCAGCTCGAGGGTCAGACAAGTGGGAAACTTGAGGATAAGGAGTGTACAGGATCGTTTGTATAGGCGTACCAGAGAAGAAGCTATACCCAGCAGTGAGTGGATAATGGCTGATGATCATATACAGCCAATCACAAGGTCATCTGGTGAAACCTTAATTGAGTTAATACTTTCTAGAAATTAAGTGGATCTTCAAAATAGTTTGTAAGTCATTTCAGCTCTCTTAAATACATTCTTTTCAGTAATTTTATGGACACTACAGGCCATCAGAATCTTTGTACTTCGACTCGATATTTATAATAATAATACTAACCTTGTATTAAACATTTGTCCCACTGCTGGGCACGGGCGTCCTCTATTAATAAGATGGGTTATTCCACCACGCTGGCCTAATGCGGGTTGGTAGACTTCACATACCTTCGAAATCCTTAAGACAATTCTCAGATAACCGTCTCACAGTTAAAGCAAGCGATAATTAACATTTAATACACACGTAACTTTAGAAAAGTCAGAGGTGTATGCCGTTTGGGTTTCGGACATACGACTATCGTCTTAACAGTCCGTACTGAAACCAACTAGGCTATCACTGCTTTTTATAAAAAAAACGTATAAGGTTTTTATTAAAATTACCTCCATAATAGGACTGGAGGCCAGTACTTTCCTCTCGACTTGTGTTTCGCTGGCATTACCACCCACCGCTGCGAAGTACCTCATGGCATATTTAGCTGATACTGTCTTGCCCGCACCGGACTCTCCGCTGACTGTGGACAATCATATTATTTAATTAGTGTTATACGTTTTACTTTTAAAGGTACATATTTCGACGGTCCCCACGTAAACTATCGAAATTGAAAAAAAAAAACATTGAAGTTGCCACTTTCGATGTTTTAATACGTTTATTTTATGCACTGTCAATTCTGTTCAATTGAAAAACATTTGGAGGTATAAAAATTGGTACAATATTATTATATACAATAATAAATCTTTATCTCTATTTGCCATTAGTGCAATAAAACGAAAATGTATTTTTTTCAATTTCGATAGACGAGGGGACCATCGATTTATGATTTCTTAGTTATTCATTTTGTTTTGGAGCTTAAGAATGTAATAAAGATATAACTTTCTGGATGACATAGCATGAAAGTAGTCTATCCAAGACAAAATATGTTTCTAAATTTCAACAGTGCTTTCACATTGTAGCGTTACACATTAGGCAGCAGAACTAGATAGAGTATCCCTCTCGCAAAGGTGAGAGCGAGTATGGATTTAGAAATACTTTTCCTTTAGTTAAAGATGCGGACCAAATAAAAAATTTAACAACTTATCCACACAAAGTACTAGTAAAGCCTCACCTATAATGCTCTGGTCTCGCCTCTCCCGCTCGAGTTTGGTGTAGGCCTCCTCGGAGACGGCGAATATGTGAGGGTCCAGGTCACCCATCGACTGGCCCCGGTATGCCATGATCGTCTCATCACCTGCAACAATACAAGTATGGTGGTATGCACCCGGAAGACCATTAACCACTACGGGATCATCTATCATTACCTATCATTCGGACACCGGTGACCAGTCAAAAACTGGCAATACTCGCCCTTATGTATTAAGCTTATTTGTAACGTTAATATTATAGAAATAAAGTTGATTTTGGCTTGTATTTTACTCACTACTTATTACCTTTTTTCGAACGCCTTACTTCTCACAGGGTGTCCTTTAGTTAGTCCAAGTTTAATCCTGAATTTAAAGTGGACAGAACCTGTTAGTCAGTATAGGGTTCTGCAAATGAGACATTGCACCTCTCGACAGTTAAGACTGAAATTACTTTCACTGGAAGTGAAAGTTAAACTTCACAACATTAACAACAATTTGTTCATTTGCGTTTTTTTATAAATAATAAAGGAAATTATTTAAATTGAACTTGTAGAACGCTATGCTACGGCTCTCAGAGGCGCGTTTGGTAAAGTTGTAAATATTTTCAGGTTCGGGTTATGAGCACCTACAGTGGTCTCGTTTTCTTTATATAACTTCATATCGACGGTTAGGGGGCTATTTCATTTAAGCGATATTTTTTGCGATACTGAATTATATACATGTTCGGAATTAAGCTAATTTTTCTGCATCTTTTGAGCCCTGTTTCAATTTTTTGTGCGCTTTTAGGCAACTGCCTACAAAAAATTATTAAATTAAGGTAAGCATTGCTATTTTTTTTTCGAAATAATACTAATAAATGCATGAACATAAGTCGTACATGCAGTACGTGCTTACACTAGTGATATATTAATTCTACTAAAGTGCACGCCATAGTTTTTTTTTTTTTTTTTAAATTTTATCTGAACCAAATAGCCGACTTGCAACAGACAAATGCCAACCTTCGATATGTTTACTTACCGTATATAGGCAAGTCATAGTAAGGATTTATTGCTACGAGGACAATCCCGCAATATGTGTAGATGGCGTTTCGATCGCAGAATCTGTAAAAACACATTGAAGTTAATTATGTATTATTGAATAGGACTCAAGAGTCACATATGGAACTCTAATGTCATAGGAACCAGGAATTATGACAAACTTTCGGTTACATCACAAATTGATTGGAAACAAATATTTATAATGACTCCATATCTAGAAAAATGGTCTCATTGCGATGATCGAACGTACAGCTAGTCAGATACCGCCCCACGAAAGTGAGATAAAATAAAAAAAAATATTAATCAATCAAAAAATATTTTCAGATGCACGTTGTAAAAATAGATTTTTTCTGAAAATCACTAAATTTGTCTTTGCATACAGAAAAAGGAGGGTAATTTAAAACATGAAAGAGGCAAAATAGATCAAATAGTCATAAACTACGTAGTTTTGTATTTATGCAGATTTTCAAAATATTCGTACTATGAGAAAATCAGCTATAAATTTTAAACAATCTTAAAAAATCTCATATATATTAAATAAACATTTCTCTGCTCAATTTGCATGCTCAATTTACTATTTAAGTATTCATCATCTAATATGTCTTGAATTAATTCAATTGAATTGAATTAATTTGTTTTGAACCACATTTCTAGAACATCCTGTATATTTAGAACCCAAAATTTCTTAATCCAATCTTGTTTCATAGTTTTTATGTTTCCGTCATTGATTTTCATATTTACATACTTGCATTAGAGGCTATAGACAAAGGCCTTCAACAAATTAAATCTAATTTATGCCAAATATAGCGAGTTTATTTCCATATATTTTAGATTTATAAACGTGGTCCGAGCGGTTTCAAAATGTTTGTCACAAAACAAACATGTTAGAGGTCGCATATTGGTTACGCACATACTTGCTGTTTATTGGAACAAGTGTTGATAATTATCGCCATGTTTGTCCAGATTAATCTTTACACCACATTTTTTATTGTTATGAAATAGTATAGTTCTTTGCTATGGCTAGAGATGACATAAATTAAAACATTTAGTTAATATTTTAACATAAGAAATCATGGGGAATTCAATTCCCTTTAATCTTGCACTCTTAATCACTCACTAAAATACCAATTACTTTCTTTACACACACTGCCATACTCAAAAATTTGCTGTAAGTAACAATCAGTTGATCGTCATTAAATCTTTCACTCTCAAGACACAAAATTTGGTCATTACTTCGCCTATATTATAGAGGTTATCTTACTACTATTATAAATGCGAATGTTTGGATGGATGGAGGTTTGTTTGTTACTCAATCACGCTACAACGGCTGGACGGATCAGGTTTTTTTTCTATTCTGGCGCGGCAAATTGGCCACACTGCACCTGATGGTAAGCGCAGTGCCGTCCAGATAGAGTATCAAGTAGCGAGAGACAGTCTATCCCCCGCTACTCAACACAATCATGCCGGCCTGAAATTTGGCACAGAGATTATAGTCTGGAATAGCACATAGGCTACTTTTTATCCCGGAAAAATGTACCTACAGTTCCCGTGGGATAGTTTAGTTTTTCATTGAGCAAGGGATGGACATGATTTTTGCATAGTGGCAGTTTAGGGATCAGAAAGTGACATATGCTACTTTTTATCCTGGAAAAATGCACGCATCCTATGGGATAGCAAAATATAGAAAGGTGTAATGGCTTAAGATGCCTCCATGGATTGTATACCTTTTCTTCAAAAAATAATCTCCACGCGGGCGAAGCCGCGAGCAACAGCTAGTATATCATAAAGGTCTCACAATGTTGTTCTTGTACACAGACGTAGTAATAAGGTGAATAGGGGGTAAGACTTTTTAATCTGTAGAATTTTAACCGAATACCTACTAAAATTATAAATAGCTTCCCTATAAAATTTCAATATACAATTAGATTCGAATATATAGCTATGTATTCAGGAAAGAATATATGCAATCATTTGTTAATTTAAACTTATTAAAACATGCCAAGTAGGTTCAAGGATAGAAATTCAAACGAGCAAAATCTCCAGTTGTTTACTGATATTTTGTCCGGCCGATGGTTTCGTTTGCACATAATTAATGAATCCATAACAAACGCCGTCCTTGCAGTTTAAATATTAATTCTCAACAGGATACTAGTCTATCGTGTAAGGGAAGTGCAGATTAAAATTTATCAACTTTATTTTGTAATTCGAATTAATTTGCAGTCATTTTAATTTATTCCAGTTGACTTTTTGCTAAACATAGCGACAGCTTCACACAGGAAATGGATTTTGGTGGCATAAAGAGAAATGTAAAAAACCTCTGAGACATTTTCAATAAAGATTTAATTATACGAAATATTTTATCGTCCACAATTTAACTGACTACATATTTTCACTATTCATCAATCTCACTGGGTTCGTATTATTATCAATTCGTGCATGGAATTTTATTTTTCATTTCGCGTGCTGACTTACGGAGCCACAGCTTCGTGGTGTCTATCTACTACCCGAACCAAGAGGTTCACTAATTCATATCACCACACCATCACGTTATCGTTACCTTAATCCTTTAAACATAGTGTAAATAAGATACTCAGCAGGTTCGCATGATTTTGTAGCAAGAGATAGTTCTCTCGCTACTTGATTCTCTACCTAGTGTGGTTTACTGTGCCAGAATAAAACATACTAGGTTACGTGTTTGTTGGCTACGTACGGCCCGTTGCATTGTAACAAACAACCTCAATATGCATGTACAAATCACTCCTGCATATAAGCCAATGAGAATAAAGTTTCAAACACATACAGTATGTTGTTTTTTGGAATCGATAACTACATGCGGACTAAGATTGTTTATTGAAATTTACCGGTAGCACGCTGAGTCTTCAATGGTTCAACACTCACAGAGGCTCTTTTCAGCGATCCAAAAACCAACAAAATATGACTTTTAAATGAAATTTTAAATTAATCTTGCCCATGGCGTAGAAGCAGGCCGGCATGATTGTGTTGAGTAGCGAGGGATAGATTTTCTCTCTCTACTCGATACTCTAACTGGGCGGCACTGCGCTTACCATCAGGTCACTGGTCACTTTGCCGTGCCAGGATAAAAAAAGAAATGTGAAAAGTAAATAATAAATCGGTTTGGTAAGTCAATATCTATTACAAACTCACCTGACTTTAAGATTGTGCAGCACCGCGGGCTCGTGAAGGTATGACAGAGACGTGAGATCATTCTGACCTATCAGAAGAGACGGGTTGCGTAGCGGAGGCATGTGCTTTTCATCTTTGATCTGACAAGAGACAAAATATCTATGATCTAGTGCGAATGTCATGAGAATATATTAACATGCTTCTGATTACTTCTTATAAGATAACACCTATAAGTACAGAAAATATAATCCCACATCAAGATACTAATCAAGGTATCGGGAACGAGAGAGTTTCTCTTAAAACTGCCTCGGTGGCGCAGTTGTAATTGCGCATGCGTTATGACTGCTGGGCTGAGGTCTCGGGTTCGATACCCGGGTCGGGTAAAATTATATTAGGTTTTTCTATTTAAAAATACTCAGTATCAGCCCAGAGTCTGCAATTGAGCCCGGTATGGCGATAGGCTCAGTCCCTATCACAAATTGAGACCGTAATAAATTCGGCGAGAAGTGGGTGTACTGATTACACATTTGGCTACCCCTTCGGTGATTACATGCGTGAGTGTATATGTATGTATGTATGAAATGACTTACCTTTATCTGGCGTATCTCTCCGCTCTGATCGAGTTGCACGATCAGCACCCCGGAGCGGTAATCCGCGGTGACCGTCGCACTCTCCCAAACCTTCACCGGGTGTTCCACCCATATCCGGGCACCCTGAAACAAAACACCATTAGATTAAGCGGACTTTTGTATGGGTCAAGGTAAAGTCAAATGGAAATATAGGAGAACTGGCAGACATCATTAAAAAAAACGAATGTAACTTTCATTATGTTTCATTATGATTACACACAACGTTTTCATATCACTGAAATGACGTCTGTTTAAAAACCAGAATGTGCTCGACAAAGTTATTTAGTTTTACCGATTTAGTTTCATTGTTTTCAAACTGTCAAGATTATAAGCTTAGAACAATAATGTCATTAGAAATTGCCATAGAATAAATACGTAATTCAATTCCCCGTTTACAGTATTTAGAACTTGTCACCTACGCATATTATCCTGCATGTAAATATGCCAAATTAGTGTTTAGTATTAATGAAATTGATAGTGCAAGTGAGTAGAGATAGTATATACTTAGCGAGAAGCCGACTACCCTCAGCAGAATTTACAAAGCAATTATTGCTTGCTGACCACCAAATAACGGCAAATGTTTAGTGACATTATAGGCAAGTACAGTAATGTTTTCGAAACAACTTTAACATTCAAAAACTTGAACTAGTAAGTTTGTCTATCATTACTAAAGATGTTTTAACTAGTTGAACAATCTTCACAAAATATTATTATGGCGTTCCATTTCGAACGAATGTCACTAATTATACCTTTGAGGTAGTACCAACTTACGAAATAACTTGGCCACCTTGAAGTAAGTAACGAGCGGCTTTGTGGAAATGGTTTTTAAAGAATTAAGGATGACAAGAGGCATAAAGAGGCTTAACTAACTTCAACTCGATCAAATTATTTTGCGTGTACTGTAAATAAAATAGTTACATCTCACTTGTTAATAAGGCGTGTTGTTTCAACCGAACTCAATTTTAACTATCATTAAATTTTTTCAACATATTATATAAGAAAATATAAGATTATTGTGTTGTTTCAAAAATAGTCAGACTTGTTCTCTGTTATAACAACAAATAGTTACAATATTTAAGTGTTACTAACGAAAACAATGTTTTGACATTATATTTAAAAAAATACTTTGATTACAGTTATAACTTGAAACAGTAGAGTCTATGTTAGTTATAAAATAAATAAACACATACAACAATCACACACAGTTCTGACCCCACATTATGTAAAACCTGTATCGTGAGTAAAAAGAACTACGAGGAACACCCACAACACCCAGACCCGAAAAAAAAATCTATCTGTCACACAAATGATTGTCTCGATTCCCACAATCGAACCCTCGGCCTCTCGTTTCACAGCCGGCTACTCACCCGTTGTGCCACGGAGGCTGTAGTACTAATAACAATTACAAAGCTCGATTACACTTACCTACTACTAAGTCCAACATCCACTAATCACTAAAATATAGCCTAAACACTGTTAATATCTATAAAAAGACTAAATAAAACCGGCACACCACTTGTAAAAAAGTTTTTAAAAGTTAACACAACAGTAATGCAGTTACGTTTACAATGCTTTAATATTAGGTAGTGGCGTGAATAGCGGTGGAATGGGGTCACAAGGCCGCCTCGACAGATGACATGAGAACCGGTAATGCAATAAAATGCGCAAACTCACACAAACACTGAATCTAGACTAGATTTAAATACAGACCTAACTTAGACGGAATCGTTGTACTGACTCGATTATAATAGAGTTGCCAACCGTCCTGTTTTCCCAAGACATGTCCTGGTTTTTTAAGCAGCATCCTGGGTTTTTAATAATGATAAGGTGCTGTATTTTAATATTAGCACACAACTTTAGCAATCCTTACTTTCGGACAGGGGGGGGGGGGGGGCGACTCGGCTCGCAAAAGATGCGTCCTGTTTTTTTTAAATGTCCTAGTTTTTCTAACTTCAAAAACTAAAAGTCCTAGTATTAAAAACAGTTGTGGTAACTGAAAATAACAAGTTACAATTATACAGGATGTTTCAAAACATTGGTATCAAATCTTGTAAGGACTTTTTTTGCTACCACAAATGTTGTAATAGTTATCAATTAGCTTAGCCAATCGGAAATGTGTTCATTTTATATATTACGCCACTAGCTTATTTTGTATTGCAACTCGAACATCGTGGTTTTTTGTATAGGCGCACATAACTCAAAACGTCAAGGTCGTTTACGCAGGGAACAACCACAAAGTGTTCAAAGAATACAGTAACTACTGCCGCCGCACCTCACAGTAAAACTATTATACTCTTATATAACCCAGTAATATTATAAATGCGAAACACTGAATGACTAAAATTTGTCATAGCCGTAGCCTGGAACTTGAAGAAAATCATTTTTTTTAGACGAGCAGACGGGCCACCTGATGGTAAGTAGTCACCGCCGCCCATAGACTTCTGCAATCCCAGAGCACAGCAGAGCCGCTGCCTACCGTATTATTATTTTGTGATAACATTATAAACTCATTTGCAAAAAAAAAACGGGCGGTTTTGATTTTAATTCTTCTTCAAAAAAATACGGTACCAAAATGATTTCAATCATTTGTACATGTTACTGGCCGGTTTTTAAAATGTTTGTGGTGTTTAAAACAGTACGTTCTAAATTCAAATTTTCGTTTGATGCTCGTTTTTACAGAAAGCCACTTTTTATCCTACATTTTTGGTGCGAAGTTCCAAAAGATAATATCGGTTTTCATATTTTGTAGTAAATTTTTATGAATTTATTTCATATTCTTAATTGTCAAAGCTTCATTTATTGCTGTTTAGCTGTCTCAATAATGTTAGAGAAAGTGGTAAAAGCTACCAAAATTATTGCGCTGCTCGAAGAGGGTTGCAGCCAATGCTTCGTGGCTCAGAGGCTAAGTATGAGTCGCTCGACGGTTGAAAGGACCTGGCAGCGGTATCAAGACACCGGTTCCGTCGAGAGAAGGCCTGGTTCTGGAAGAAAACAATGTACCCCACCACGGGTGATCGTTTTCTTGTGAGTCGCGCATTGAGAAATCGCAAGTCTTCGTATATGGACCTTAAGAACAACCTCGAAGAAGTAAGAAATGTGCATATTAGTCTATGGACGGTCAGGAGGAGGTTTCTCGCGGCCAATATACGCAGTCATCGCCCGGCCCGCGGCCCTAAGTTACTCCGTGAGCACAGAGTTGCCAGGCTTAGGTTTGCTCGAAATTGTGAGTCATGGACTCAAGAAGACTGGAATAGGGTATTGTTCTCCGATGAAGCCAGGATATCTCTGTTCGGTGAAGATCGACGTCGGCGAGTGCTACGAAGACGAGGAGAACGCTTTGCAGAGGCTTGTTTTGAAGAAATCACGCCTTATGGTGGGGGCTCTGTTATGTTTTGGGCAGGAATAAATTCAATGGATCGTACAGAGTTAGTCTTCATTAAAAACGGCTCACTGACTGGACATCGATACATAACGGAAGTTCTAATTCCTCATGCACAACCCGCATTGGCTGCTTTAGGCGAAGAATCAATTTTTATGGACGACAACGCTCGCGCCCACCGGTCTGGCGATGTGGAAGCGTATGTGCAAGAGGTCGGCATTCGTCGTTTGGATTGGCCAGCTCGAAGTCCCGACCTCAATCCTATAGAGCATGTCTGGGACGTTCTGAAACGACGCGTGAGATCAGTACAACCGGCTCCGCAGACCATCAGAGAGCTGAAGAATGTGATTACCGCGGAGTGGGAACGTATTCCGCAAGCAAGTATCCGGGATATCCTCGCTAGCATACCGAGACGAATTCAAGCTGTGATTTCAGCTAGAGGGGGTCACACTCGATACTAAACATTTATCTGCTTTTACTTTATTAAAGAAAAAACAAACAAAAATCTTTGTTAACTTTTACTTCACGAGCATATGCACTACTAGCGAGCATACACTACTAGTGAACTTTAGCATTAAAACCCATAAATTTTATCAAAATTTTATGATAATACTGACGAAAACGATTATTTGCTTATTAATTTACAAAATTGTGAAAGTAAAACTACCTATAATTATCAAACAAACCAATAGTAACATTTGAAATGGTTCATTGCTTAGGTGCCCGTTTTTTTTTGCAAATGAGTGTATATAGGTGAAGTTTATCAATTTTAATACAGGTAGGTACCCCCATAACTGCTGATTCGGTTCCAAAATTTATTTACCGATAGAAAGCTAAATGCTATAGGTATTTTTCATTGTAACAAAAACCTTTCAGATATCGAGTTTCATAAAGTGTGCCTCAAAAAACCCTAGTGAATATAAATTAAAATAATACACTCGGGCGGTTGACGTAATTTGCGTGTTTTGCGTTTAACCTATTACCGATATAAAAACACATTCCGCATCGGTATTTCTAACTTTTCGTTTGACCTTGTAAAAGTTTAACGAACAATATTATGAAGTATCATATAAACGTTTAATAAATTGGCATAATACTACTGTATTATGCCAAGTTTATACTTCTGACTTTTGGAAGTTATAATATTCTCTGTTTATGGCGTTATATGGCGTGTATCTCGAGGTAACATTTTGTCTTTATTTCATTTAAATCAGTGCATTCAATCAAAATTTATACCTATTTGAACGAATATCTGTATTATTCAAAGAGCAGTTGTAAGAGGTGAAATGATTTTATAAATAGAAGATAACATCCACGCGTTCGGAGTCGCAGGCAACAGCTAGTTATATTATATCCTGTATTCATTGACGTAATACGTGGCACACGTGTTTCAACGATGACGGCAAGGAGTTTCCAGATAACGTGAAACCTGACGCGCAATGTGTCATTCATACAGAAAAGCAATGATGCTTCGATGAGTACCGCTTCAACACACTGCACCATATATTGTTAGCAACATCAACAAAACTATGCAAAATGGATATTTAAAAAGGCATAAATACAATTTTTATCATTTTATTGATTTACATTATTACTTTTTAAATAAAAATTAAACCGCCTTCAAAAAAACCCAGACACAACTAAAAAGCAAAAAATAATTGGTTACATTTAAATCAATTAGTTATATGCAATTTAAATCAATTATTTTTGGAGTCGGTGCCGGTGTTGTTTTCTTTACTTTTAGATTTATAAAAACCAAGTCTGGATCTATTTTATATTTTTTTGTATGCCTGATTATTCTGTTTTTTCCATGTTTTGGCTGGCACCGACTCCAAATAATTGATTTAAATTGCATATAACTAATTGATTTAAATGTAACCAATTATTTTTTGCTTTTTAGTTGTGTCTGGGTTTTTTTGAAGGCGGTTTAATTTTTATTTAAAAAGTAATAATTTATTTTTTGCTTTTTAGTGGTAAATTATATAAAATCGGTTAAAAGCTGCTGAAGATATTAGAATTTACGTGTATTTTAATTTTATCACCCCCCTCCCTCACCCCCACCCCCTTTACCCTCTCTCACTGAAACTTAACTTTTATAATGAACGTAATGCAAAAAAAACCACTGGAATACTACTTAATTTTAAGGAGTTACCCTCTCCAGCTCCGAAGATATTCATCAGATCTTCACCATATTTTTATGGGACCAAATGACAAGCACCAGCTTTCAATCAAAGAAAGAATGGTCGAAATCGGTTCACACAGTACAGAGAAACGAGGTAACAAACATAAAAAAAAAAAAGCAACATACAGTCGAATTGAGAAACTCCTCCTTTTTTTGAAGTCGGTTAATAACACTGTTACACATCTCAGTGCTTAATATTAACACAAACATGTGTGCATGTCAGGGTTTACTTAATAATTTTTTAATTAATCTTTATAATTAATCTAAAAAATCGAATCTCTATTTAAAAGTGGTAGAGCCACGCTGTAGACATATTTGTCTACAGCATGAATGGGCCGGATCGACCAGGGTAGTACCACTGTCTCACAGAAAACTAACGTAAAGTGACAGTTCACTGTCGCGTTTCGAATGGTAAGTGAGATATCCGGAGGCCCAGATTCCCCCTTCCCTTCCCTAATCCCTATTCCTGTCCTTTAAGGTCGACAGCGCATACATGATACTTTCGGTATTGTGGATGTTCATGGGCGGTGGATATCACTTAACATCAGGTGACCCACTGGCTCGTTTGTCGGACTATGATATAAAAAAAACTCCGTGGCGCAGTTGGCGAGTAGCCGGCTGTGAAACGAGAGGCCGTGGGTTCGATTCCCACACCGGGACAAATGTTTGTGTGAGAGACAGATATTTGTGTCCGGGGTCTGGGTGTTGTGAGACCGAAAGTCTTTCGTAGTCCCTGATACCCACAACACAAGACTCGTATCTTAGTGTGGGGTCGGGGATATGTGTGTGACTGTACAAAAAAAAAAAAATAAAAAATAAAAAAAAAATAAAAACTACCAGCATTACCCTATTAAGCTGAACTACGCGGCCATTAAACTGATTACACACTTACTGTCCCGCGAACGAACCAAGAATATCCTGGCTATTACCTAGTCTTCTTAACAACTCAACTAAACACCGGAGCGCGGAAGGGACTCCGCTTTATGCTAAACATTTACTACTCCCCACTTAAGTTGTCATTATTAAGCTACCCGCAACTACTCTCCTAAATACCTTCGATATACCTTCGGTATTTCTAATAGTAAGAAATACCCTAATAATATTGAGAAGCATATTTGCTGAATTATATTTGAATTACCTGGCTTTACATGTGGTTTATGCTACATCTAGGTAACTCTTCATGGGTTTTCCATTGTTTGAGACTCACCAAAGCATTATACAGCACTTCATTGGCACACATAAAACACAGACGTATGAACTCTCGCCGACGCACAGCAGTCTTGAGCCCACAGTAAGAAATGGGTCGTGGATTTCCGTGGAACTACGAGACACTTTAATATCAAAACATATTTGTTGTAGGGTTAGGGTACGATGTTTGGCCGGTTTGCAGCCTTGTGAGTACTCTGACACTGGATCCTCGACCGCTTCTTCACCTCCTTGCCCATGGCGTAGTCTGAAGAATCAGACGGCATAATTGTGTTGAGTAGTGAGGGATAGATTGTCTCTCGCTACTCGATACTCTAATTGGACTGCAGTGTGGTCACTTTGCTGTGCCAGAATAATAAAAGAAATTGTGCATCCCACAAATATTTGTCTCGGTTTGGGGATCAAATACCCACGTTTCACAAACGGTAACTCATCTACTGTGTAAGCTTCCAGATAGACTAATACACAAATTACATCGATAAAAATAATTCAGTAATTGCGCATGCGTTACGACTGCTGTGCTGAGGTCTCGGGTTCGATCCCCGGATCGGGTAAGGTAATACTGGGTTATTCTATTTAGAAATGCTCAGTATCAGCTCGGAGTCTGGAATTGTGCCCGGTATGGCGATATGCTCGCCCCCTATCACATTATGGGACCGTAACAAATTCGGCGAAAAATGGGTATACTGGTTACACCTCTGCCTACGCCTTCGAGTATTACAGACATGAGTGTATATGTATGTACTACATTTTATTGGTGGCCATACATTACACTCTGAATGTTTTACCTATATCCCCGGAGAAGTAGGCAGAGATGCACACACTCGCTATATTATTGTCGAAATTTCCGATGATTTAATAGAATGTGAGATCGTGCATCCTCTACGAATGAGAGAAATTAAGCCTTAGTCCACCTCGTTGGTCTAATACTTGGAAGACTACGTATAACATAGAATTTCTATGGAGATTTCGCAGAGTACCTCTGGTTGTTTTCTGTCGCAGTTAAAATAAGTGATAATTGATAATACTTACGTAACTTCAAATAAACAAATATGTGTGTGATGGTAAAGATCGAACCTGCGGACGCTGTCTCTGTATTCGGATTCACAACTATCTATGCGTCGCGCCGTTTCCGCATATTGAAATGATTGTATTACGGCCTTCGATTTATACCACTAATTTTGATTATTCGAATACAATACAATATGCCTTATTCTACCAGTAGAATCAAGATTTTACTAACAATAATACATATGATTGCTAATCGCTACCGTGCCACCCTTATCCAATTAGGTGGGGTAGTTACGTGTTTCCATGATAAAGCTTACGTCAATGATCTTTGAGATTAATATTTTTGCGACTTTTGTAGAAGCGTTTTTTGAATAAACTTACTCGCTTTTGAGGGTTTCATTTTTCGAAATTGTGTGGAAACTGTCAAAGGGACCACTGTGCACCTGATGGTAAGCGCAGTGCCGTCCAATTAGAGTATCGAGTAGCGAGAGGCAATCAATCCTCCACTACTCGACACAATCATGCCGGCCAGCTTCCTCACCCTACGCCATTGTTATCAAGTTATTGTTTAATTTTTCGCTATTTTTGTGATGTAATTCATAAAAATGAAAACCTTCATGAGTTCGAATTTGCCTTAGCTTATTGTTTATGTTTTTTTGTTTGCTTATCTACAAATATTTACTTTTATTTTATTGACGTACACAATTTGTAGATTTCGTCTATCAATACTTAAAACCAATATTACGAATAGTCCGAAAAAATCTGTACTCTCTCTCTCTCTCTCTCTTCCTGGATATTCATCCCACATGGTGGTAGGGTCAGCCTTTATACGTTTCTCGTCCACTTCGCTCTGTCTTCGACGTCGTTTGCGGGTAAACTGAATTCCTTCATATCTCTCTGCATTACATCCTTCCACCTTGTCTTGGCCTCATTTTCGCCCAGGTATAGAAAGCTGCAGTGCCTAGTTTCTCACGTAGTGTGGTGGCTTCCTCTTCACATGTCCGTACCATCTCAGCCTACTCTCCGAAAAAATCTATACTTATTATATTAATAATGGTAATATTTTAATAGTACTAGATATAAAATGGGTTGCAGCATACCATCAAGTTCCACTTTGTTTCTAATTTATCTATATACAATGGAGAATGAAAAAACCTTTTTTCTAATGTTAATTTAATTACGTTTCATTAACTTTGATCGCACTGGGTTAATAGCAATGAAATCAATAACTTTGTTGGATGTTTGTACAGGGACTACAATGCAAGGAAATATAGAAATTGCAATGTACTTCGGGTGCTGTGGCGAAGTGTTAGATCCTGCGCTACCATAATACGTGAGAGTTTTACTGAAGACGTCACGTCATTCGTATCACTAAATTATGTACAGCGCTCCTAGCAGATCATATTAAAAGGTCATTAACTTCATCAACAGCTGTCGATGTACCTATCATTTATAAATAAAGTCAATAAATCAAGATCTGTTGACAAGGTGCAGGTGAAATATTTAAAGCTTTTTTTTTATCCTGACACGACAAAGCAACCACACTGCACCTGACGGTAAGTGCAGTGCCGTCCAATTATAGTATCGAAAAGCGAGAGACAATCTATACCCGCTACGCAATACAATCATACCGGCCTACTTCTTCACACTACGCCATGGGCAAAAAGGTGAAGAAGTAAGAGTAGGTACTCAGAAGACCGCAAAACGGCCAAATATCGCACCCCAACTCTAGACCCCCGACAAAAACCGGATGGCTGATCCCGGAACGCGACACACTTGCGAGTGACACTATGGCGAGTTTTACACCCTGTGTACGGTGGTCGCTATCCGGGCGGATATGAATATGCTACCACCAGCAAAAAAGTAAGGCATGTCAACCGATTACACCAAAATACCATCATTTAGGGTTTCAAGTCATTTAAGATAAACTTACGATTATTTACTGATTTTGGCTTTGTTCGATTTTTGACATTGGACCCTCAACTTTAGTAGAATACGGGCATCGCATCATTTATCATCTAGCTAGATCCTCATTTGGAGTATCACCAAGCGTAAATATCATGGCGTAATGAGCAAGTATGGAAAATCCAAGCACTTGCAATGCGACAAAATAATCCCACAGTATGGCGAGTAGCCGGCTATGAAACGAGAGGCTGTGGGTTCGATTCCCGCACCGAGACAAATCTTTGTGTGACACACAAATATTTGTTTCTAGTCTAGGTGTTGTGGGACCGTAGCCCCTCGTAGTTCTTGATACCCACGATACAGGTTTGACCTAGTGTGGGGTCGGAACTATGTGTGTGACTGTTGTATTAAGTATCGACTTTTAGTTGCACGATTATTCCATCTAAAGGTTTTCTCGTTGACTTCCCCTTTGTAGACGTAATAAATTATTGATTTCTTCTCCAATCAATAAATTCGACACTTACAAATCAAAGGCATTTAGGTATAGAGTTCGATGTTTATACGTATTGACTAGCTTTTGCGTAGCATTTAGCGATTTCGGCGCAACGAAATCAATTATATTTCGTTAATTCCCATTCATATACTTCTTTTTGCGTCTCTTATTTCCCTAGATCAAAAATTGTTCACACTGCATCTGTACAAAACCTATGCACTTTATATGGCCGCGAGAAATTTCTGTCGATTTGACGTCATCATGCGAATACCTTTACGTGGGCAAGATAACACTTGCAATCCTCGAATTACAATTTACAAAACAAACTCAATTAAAAGCACATGTTCCGCTATCAATTTGATAATCATTTTATATTGCGGTAGTTGTCGGTGATGTCACGCCTTGTCCGGCAAGTTTCAATATCTTGTTTAAGCGTTAGTTTGTTACGGAAAATATATATTTACGTCACAAAATATTTATATATAGTCTAGATATTGCCCGCGGCTCCGCCCGCGTGGAGGTTATTTTTGGGAGAAAAGGTATACAATCCATAGAGGCATCTTAAGCTATAACACCTTTCTATATTTTGCTATCTCATAGGAACATGCATTTTTTCGGGATAAAAAGTGGCCTATGTCATTTTCTGGTCCCTAAACTGAAACTATGCAAAAAATCATGTTGATTCCTTGCTTTGAGAAAAATTAAACTATCCCATGAGAACTGTAAATTTTTCCGGGATAAACAGTAGCCTATGTACTATTCCAGGCTATGATCTATCTCTGTGCCAAATTTCAAGCAGATCTGACCAGCTGTTGTAGCGTGATTAAGTAACAAACATCCATCCAATCATTCGCATTTATAATATTAGTAGGATATACTATGAACTCAAACAAATTCCGCATAGTTTATCAGATTACTCAATACTTATATTAAGGGTCTATAATGTTCATCTGCAGTATACATAGACAATGTCTAACAGACTTGCTTTTGACATATTATACTAGAAAAGTAAGTGAAGGATATCATAATATGAACTTTACCTTTGACATACACTTTGGTCACAAATTTATTAAATCACCTCAGAATAGCAGTGTTAGTCCAAACGGATGTTAGAATTACAATAATCAGTGGTTAAAGGGTTTGGGTTTGGATGGTCTGTTTAAACTTCCAAACTATTAGAGTAGGTTGCATCAAACAGAAATAGGGGTTGGTTGACAGCTTGATCAACCAGATACGTAAATTGGCATAATTTACAAAGTCATACATAGATTTTAGATGTGTATACAGATAAACACATTACTTATAATATTCAAGATTATCTAGAGATAAGGTTTATGAACATCTTAAGATGCCATTCATTAGCAACTGAGAGGTTCAACTCAAATACATCTATATAAATAAAAATCAATGTAAGATTATTTGTCCTCTAGGGATTCCTAAACTATTCATTTGATCATGATAAACTTTGGTGAGTTGTTCTTCATATGCCTGGGATGGTTCCTGACCCAAAAAACAAAGATAACTCGCTAGATGGCGCTGCAGACTGCAACTTCAAAACCATTCAACTGATCACAATTAATCAAATTTACTTTACTTGGAATTGCAACGCATGCTGGGTGCAGATAGTAGTGGATAAATGTATGAAATGTTATATAAGACGTAATATTTTATTACCTTCCTTAACATTTTTTTTTAAACAGTTTACAACTGGCCATTTAATTTCATTATCTCTAATTCACTAACATCTTATAGAAAAAATATTAAACAATGAAAAAGCAAACCAACCTATTTTTTGTAACCTCAATGAAATTCTTAGAATCATAAAACAGTTATTGCACTGACATTATTGCATAATATGTATAACCACGTACATGATACATATCATGGTGGCAAATTACTGGCCATTAAAGTGAATAGATATAACACACTCTGGAGATTAGTAATTCTATTTTGATACTATCAGCAAATAGTGACTTTTAGACAAATATTTTAAAAATACTAGTTTTCCCTAATCTTGATTTCGTATGGTCTTCTTAGTCAGTTCTCAAAATAGAATATTTTTATGAAAAACAGATGGCAATGAAACATAACTAAAATAAAATAAAAATTATAAAACTAGTCATAAATTTTATTTTATTTATAAAAAATCTTCTTGTTTCAATGGTCTTCGCGGAGGAACGATTCCACAATTTTGCCAATGTCATAAAATTAAAAATGTTTGGTTTGAGGTAAATTACACAAAGTAGGGACACTTGCAAGTAAAGATAGTAAAAAGCTACCTGCTGTAATTCGTGTAAAGGTTTTTTTTATCGGAGGAACCTGTTTTATTTGAAAACCAAGATGATTTGAAGAATAGAGGTGATATCAATAGCACATCACAAGACCTAAAAGAATAATACTTACAAAGATTGTATATAAAATATTATTTACACCTATTTCATACATGTTTATTGGTTATATTGACCAACCTATTTATAGAATAAAGGCAAAGTTCCTAAAACCTCATAACATTTTGTAAATAACAAACTTGACAAGTCACAAAATAAACTCAATTCAAGACAAAATAAAAAGTTCACCAGCTCTAGCTAAAAATGTATTAGGCAGATTACAAGAATAAAAAACTCTTTCATAATGATTCACCAAAATTTTCATAGATCAGCATTAACATGGCACATGGATGATTGCTTCCTTAGCTTGGTCCAGTTTAATAGTTAATAATTATCTATTTGTAAATAAAATAGTGGCACAGTTGTAATTGTGCATGCGTTACAACAGCCATGCTAAAGTCTCAGGTTCAATCACAGATTGGGTAAAAGTGATATTGGGTTTTACTACACCGAAATACTCATAAATTCGGCGAAAAGGGGGTGTACTGGTTACGCCTCTGCCTACCCCTTCGAGGATTACAAGCGTAAGTTTTTAAGTATGTATGTAAATAAAAATGTCCCCAGAAATACTTTCAAACTGATAGAAAAATACCAACCAGGGTGATGTCATTTTCAGATAAAGACACTATTTATTATATAGAATTGTTATATGTGATCAGATATGACAAAATATAGAGATTATATCACTACAAAAATATTATCTGCCCTATATATATATTCTATAAAACTTTAAAATCCTATTTTTCTGTAGATACTTTTAAATTTCAAGAATTATAAGTATTTGCTATATAGTTCAGAATGCTTGTAGAAAGGTATGAATAAAAAGTGAATATTGCATATATTTTTAATTTCTGGACTTTATATCAGTAATAAACATAAACATATTCACATAAAGAGTTAATGACAAAATATCTTTAATTCATTTAAATAGAGGTGACCTCAAAATTGTTAATAGCATAATAAATTGGCGCCAAAATTAATAAAAACAGGTTATTTTTTCCTACAATTCCAAATTCAAATTTGAAAAACATAACAAAAACTTTAAAATTACCTTAGTGTAAAGCTCCTTCGTAGTCATTTTTGTATATTCACGTAATGTAGCAAACAAAATTCACTTAATTATTTCATTTCACCACGAGTTCGTAACTTTTATAATCCATTTTAGGAAAAAATAAGGTAGATTGGAAATTGCAAATTTTTCGGAAAAATGCGTAACGTCACTGCATTGTTATTGACGTTGAAGTCGGTGTTATCACACTTTATCTATCACAAATATTTAACACAAACGGGCCACTTCACTTCTATTAAAAGTATGTTTCAATAAGGAAACTAAAATTCTTGTTGGAATCCAATAAAAGAGTTATGATCACAAAAACATTACAATACTAATCGAAAGTTCACATATCTGTAATATTCCCACGGTGCTGCCATGATAAAATATTCAAAATGTAGGTTACGGATACGTTTCATTTCATGCATCATTGATTGATGGCCCGTTTGAATAGCGATAACAATATTACTGTTTGATATAATAATGTAAAACAATCATGTATCTTGAAACATCATCAGATTTATATTTGAAAATTAACAACATCATGATAATTTAGTATATGTAGAATTCATAATGTATAGAGTTTGTCACTTGGATTAGGCTACCTATCTATATAGAAGGTTATATATCTAAACAAAATATGAACCACTAAAACATTTTTATTGCATTTATTCCTAGAGTACATTCCAGCCTTTAAAATATGTATAATATTATCGTATTCATATTTAAAATAACGACAATGACAAGAAAGCAATAATTTGCCAAGCGTTTTACAAATAAATCCGAAATTCTAATACAGGTAGGTAAAGGTATTGCAATCTAGGGTTAATTTTCTCAGTAGGTTCACTTGTTTTCTTGAGCAGGGAACCACGCCTGGCAAGCTTCGGTAGCAATCTCGCAGAGAGCCGTGAAAGTCTTGCCGCGGGGATCATAATCTGTAAGAAAATTGCTTTCAACATAACACTAAATCTACATTACTAAATTATTGTTATACAATAGCACAACCAAAAGTTCACCACTTTAAAATACAATATTATTCATTAAGAAGGTACGATCCATGGAATATTGGAACTTATTAACCTGTCTAGTATCAGGGAGCAAATTTTGACACTGTTGTACTGTAGACTCTAATATTCAATATAGTATTATAGAATACGCTCTAATATAAAAGGTACACGTTTGAATAAAATTTTAATTACCAGAAGGTCCTCTTTTGCCAAACATTATGCCATTCATTGGAGCATTTTTGTAGTTGGCCTCGCTGATCTGAGCAAGAGATAGGACAACAGCCATAACGCAGAACAAGCTGATGAAGAACCTCGTCATGTTTCCGGTCATCTAAAAATAATAATCAATTATATTTATAGGTTTTTACAAGTACCTAATAATTTTGAATAGGTTCCTCACAGTCATAGACATCGAGAATGGACAGAGCAATATCGTTACAAAGTTGAACATTTTGTAGAAAGAGATAAGACGTCTGTGCGGCCAATATTTAGCTCCTGCCAGTTGGGACGTAGACCAATCTAAATTCTAAGAAAAGAAAACTGCTGGCCGCTATTTTTACTTATTTTTCTGCCCGTATACACATAATAGCTGGATAGCGAGCACTCAGTCCATTCTGTATGTCTATGATCACAGTATAGGTTCACTTTATGTATTACTATTATATCTTTATGCTTCAATTGGTGCCTGAGGGAGTGCGTTATTTTTGTGATATTAATTACTGAATAAAATAAATGCTTCGAGTAAAATAAGATAAGTGTATTCTATAGAATTGGATGACTGTAAGCTATACATATCCTTATAGACAAGAGTGATTAAATTTTACCATCGAAAGCCAGAATAAAATCAAAACACTAGACCAAATACAAGGCAATAACAATATGAACATTACAGTTCAAAATACCTTCTAATATCTTGGTTTTTCTAAGCTGGTAACTCAACCGTTGGCAAATGTCAACTGATACTGAGAAACGATTTTCCCGCCTATTTATACCGCCAACAGTAGTATGGCGGCAATGTCCACCCTCAATTATTGGATTACTGTATATTGACCGCATATTGACAGAGTTTGGAACGGATCTCTTGGGATTATAACTTGGTTAGTGCATAAGATTAGATCTTTGTTTGTCTTCTAGTAACATTGAGAGGATATTTATGTAGAGCTGATATATAGTACGTATGATAGATATAGTTTGTTTGAACAAATGTTAATTTTATTTAAAATATGTCTCAGATTTACTGCAGGTTTGGGCAGATGTGCAACTAGGGCCACCGAGCTTATTTCAGTACTATGAGGCTTCCCACCTACCGCCTATTGCCACATTGGGCGCAAATTTCAATCCCCAACAACTCATGTAATTTCGAATCTAAAATTTGTCGGGAACTAAATTTGCGGTAGCCCTACCTGGAATTGCGTGTTCTACCGTCTGTATCATGGCGAATGCTCTGAAGAATTGTTTGATCTTATCCCATCCTCTCCCTTCCATACCAGAACCACGCGTACTGGCTTGCGGAGCCACAGCTTCGTGGTGTCTACTACCCCGACCCGAACCAAGAGGTTCGCAAACTCGTATTTTTGCCGCACCATCAAGCTGTGGAACAGTTTGCCAGCTACCGTGTTCCCTCCTTCCTATGATCCTGGGTCCTTTAGGCGTAATGTGAAGAAGCTAAACTGCAGGCCGGCATGATTGTGTTGAGTAGCGGGGGATAGACTGTCTCTCGCTACTTGATACTCTATCTGGACGGCACTGCGCTTAACATCAGGTGCAGTGTGGTCACTTTGCCGCGCCAGAATAAATAAAAAAAAATTATTCCAAACTGATTTATAAGAACCTACCTGTGCCCGCGATCGGAATCGGAATCATGTCCCTAGCTCTGTGAAAAACAAAAACTATCCCGCGGAAACCGTACATTTCCCGGGATAAAAAGTAGCCGTTATGCTATTCCAGACTATAATCTATCTCTGTGCCAAATTTCAACCAGATCCGTCCAGCCGTTGTAGCGTGATTGAGCTACAAACATTCGCATTTTTAATAATAAGTAAGATAAGACAAATGAGCCACTACACCAACAAGGCGATCTTTTGCCCGTTTATTATAATTACCTTTTCGATCTCGCCGTAGTCATGATCATATTAGATATGCTTCTTCCTAAGTAGCTAAATAACTTAGTCTAAACTAATAGCCCTTTCTGCTGCAATTTGCTTTAAGTATTGCGTACAGAATACGAAGAATGTTACTTTACCTACCCAGTTGTAGTCACCCTGCAATAATAGATTTACTCCAGCTTTGGTCTATTCTGTGACAAATGTATGACCAGGTGTTTGCCAGAAGTAGGTACATGGTTTTGATCTTCGCACTTACCACGTACATAAGCCGCACCTTGTAGGTATCTATTTGCTTAGGAGTGGGATAAAGGTAAGGGACACTCGATTAAGTATGAATTTAATATTTATTTTTATTAACTGACTAACTTTCCTTATTCCTTATTTCAACAATCTACAAAGGCACAAGGGTTAAAGGGTCAAAATCAGGAGGGTTATTCTTGACACTCGATTCCAATTTAAAATTGGGTTCCAAAACTGTACAATTGGCACTCTTGAACGCAACACCAGCGCAGGATTTAACTGAATACGGCGGAATTTTTAATAACTAAACGAAATAGAGTTTTACGATCGCTAGTTCATAAATATTCTATTTCATTTAGTTGAGTGAGTTAGAGTTCCAATAGATTCTTCTAGATTGGAATTGAAACTGTACCGAGTTCGAGATTGGAATTTATTTCAAGAGTAGGCCTACAAGTCGATTTTGTTTTCACACTTATTTAGTGCTTCCTTGCTACCTACTGCATTGTTTCACGCGGTAATTTTGGATTTAGCTAAATTAATGATTTATCTTCCAGTCACATTGGAGGGTGGGTTAGGTGCAATCCCCTGGTTCCGTCAGCTTAAACTCAAAACGTATTTGTATTTCATTTGCATTATACATCAAAGTCTATTCAGTGGTTTTTTCGTGGTTTACCTACAGACGAACAGTTTTTAAGTAAAAATATGATACATATTTTATGTATCGCATCTGGGGAATCCGATATGAAATCTAATATAAATTATAACAGAAGCTATTGCTTACAATAAACTTTTCATTAACTCCAAATTACTAGTGTAACCCCAAGGGATTAAAACCTATCAGATGCTTAAATACGAAGAAATCTTTGCCAACTTTATTATGGCAGAAAATGACACTATAATTGAATAAAGGAAAATTCATCTGTAACAGGGAGAATCTTGAGTATAAAAGACGTTGGAAATAACATACATGCATCAGTTCATCGCTGTCCTTCAGAGAGAACAGAAGTGATTTTGTCTTAAAAATTCACCATATGTAAGTTTTCCTCTTCAAATTGTTAATTGACTGTCACTTCATCTTTATTGAAGATCAATTTGCATGTAGAGTTTAGAGCATTATTCAAACCATTCACATAAACCTTTCAAATAGGTTGAGTTAACTATGCTTTTCTAGATCTTAGATATTCTTCTTAACGTACACGAAATCATGGAAAGTGTAAATCATTCACGTCTTTAATCCTTAATTATCGAAACCTTTTCTTTAAGTTTTTAACGCTCAGCATAATAAATGTAATGAATTGGTTTTTTTATGAATCTACTTTCACGCGTGTAAACCTAAGAGCAAAAGCTAGAGTCCACAAATACGTTAATGGATCACAGGATAGTAAGTGATCTTCAAAAGCATCTCCACATGCAGACTCAATAGTAGAAGAATTATGAGTGTGTCGTTAGGATTTTTTGATATAGGCCTTGGGAAATCTCACTGACTGAAATAAACGCAACAGCAAGGGGCAACTTCAGGTCGGTTTCTTGATATTTTATATATTTCTGAGATATGATATTACCCTTGTTGATCCGGCCCATTTGTAATGTATAAATAGGCTGCATCATATCGTTGGTAAATCACTGTACATCTGTATAACCATAGCAAGTACACTATCGCCATGGTTAGCAGCTGCTTGCCCGAATATCATGATTGTATCTTTGATTTTCTCAGGATGACTGTGCTTATTTTCATTTAGACCAGCCATGCGTGCGATTATGGCAGTGCTTTTATTTGCTGTGGCTCTCTGTGTCCTGGAGACCGTTGAAGCAAATTACAAAAAACCACCATTCAATGGATCGATCTTTGGAAAAAGAGTAAATGTTGGTGAGTAAGATTTAATAAGAGCTTTATAGTTCTTGGCTTTTCACTTTAAACTTACTTACATTATTTATCGTACCCGGCTTGGCTTCACTAGACGTTATTTCAAAATATTTTAAAAGTAGTTTATTAACTAAGGTACTTCAATATTACACGCCGTATGTATCGTATATGCGAAATTCCTAACGTAGGTAAATATATAGATAAAAACTTCCACATTTATTACATATTTTATACTAAACCAAACTTTAGTCACTTGTATAATTTACGATACTATGGAAATATCAACAATAATGTTGTCGTTGGGATAAAGAAATATCACAGAAATAAGCGATCCTGGCACGGCAAAGTAACAACACTGCACCTGATGGTAAGCGCAGTGCCGTCCAATTAAAGTATTGAGTAGCGAGAGAAAATGTATCCCCCGCTACTCAACACTATCATGCCGGCCTGATTCCTCACACAACGCCATGGGCAAGAAGGTGAAGAAGAAGTCGAGGGTCTAGTGTCAGAGTATTCAGAAGGCCGCAGAACGGCCAAACTTCGTACCCCAACTCAATAACACCGACAAAGAATCCTTTTTGTTGCAGAATATGACTCCGCTGGCAGAGCTCTATCAGCTCTATGTGAAATCGCTGCCGAAACCTGTCAAGCGTGGTACCAGACCCTGGAGAATAAGTGATCTAGTATCACTCTATTATATTATATACGAGAAAGATTTAATGAAACTAATCAAAATATATAATGGAATGTAGCTCTCAACGAATTTAAATATTATTTATAAATTATGAATAATATTTCAATATTATGATTATATTTAGGATGTATGTTTTATTATAAACTTGATCGAAAAATGTAGACGCTTTAGAAAGAAGCTTTGCTTTCTATGTCTCTGTACTAGAAAATTAAATTTCTTTTGTATTAACATTTCTTTCATTGCTAATAATATAAGTATAAGTTAGTTACCTCAGGTATATTTCTCAATTTATATATGCGCTCACGTAAATATAATAAGTAATTTTACAGGGTTGGAAGTAACTCTGATCAACAAATCATAATAATAGAGCTATACTCATAGATATCAAGAATCGAAAACAAATTAATCCAAGACACATAGCAATGAGTTTAAGTACTTAATTACTTCAGGGAGCGGGACGGTTTAGTTCAGTGTGTGTGCATGGATTACTCCTAATGGACTTCAGTAGTTAACTAAGCCAATATATACTTATAGTTGTTATTGAACTTTGAAATGCAGTTATTATATCGATAACTACGAATTTATGAAAGAATAAGGTTTCCTTGCATAATTTTTCACTGATAATTCCATGTAAATTATACCTTTTATGTTTGTTTTCATTCATATTTTTCTAATTTATATCATACTAGCTGTTGCTCGCGGCTCCGCACGCGTGGAGGTTATTTTCGGGAGCAGAAGTATACAATCCAAGGAGTTGCCCTTTGCAGTGAGGCACCTGTAGCGATTGTCCAGCCTCTCAGTTGTTGTGCCTGAATCTTGAGATTGCATCTAAAGAATACCTCATAAGTTTAACCTCACTTTGCTTTGCCCCTTTCAGGGATGATTTTTCAAAAACGTTGAAACACGTATTTCTCTATTTCCTACCCAAAGCCTTAATATGAATTTTCAGATCCCTAACTTGAGGAATGATAGATTTCCCATACAAATATTGAAGTCTTATTTGACCCCTTCCAAAGTTGTGTTTTGAGAAATAAGATAGCCTATGTCCTTCTAGAAGATATAATCTATCTCCTTGCCAAATTTTATTACAATCCGTTCAGCCGTTTAGTCGTGAAAATGTAACAAACAAACGGACTGACGGACTGACTCTCTCTCTCACTCTCTCACGCTCTCACTCTCTCACGCTCTCACGCTCTCACTCTCTCACTCTCTTACTTTCTCACACTCTCTCACTCTCACACTCTCTCACCATTTAACTTCGTGTATAAATGTGAAACACGTATTTCTTTATTTCTTACCAAAAGCCTAAATATGAATTTACAGACCCCTAAGTCGAGGAATTATGGATTTCCCATACAAATTTTGAACTCCTATTTGACCCCTTTCAAGTTTGTTTTTTGAGAAAAAATATAGCCTATGTCCTTCTCCAGGATATAATCTATTCCCTTACCAAATTTCATTACAATCCATTCAGCCGTTTAGTCGTGAAGAGGTAACAAACAAACAAACAGAGTTACTTTCGCATTTATAGTATTAGTATGGATTGAAGTAAAAATAAAAAAAACTAAAGACATGTCTTTCGCTAATGCAAATATGTACCTTTTGCTGTTTCTGCGAGTTTCTTCTATAGAATACAAAAATCTACAAAATACTAATTTTGAAGTCTTTACCGCACCGCGCGCGACATTGCTTCAGTGATTCTCTTGTCTGACGCTTGACGCCACTATCGGAACTCTATCTCCTTTTGACTTCCAGAACTATATCAGTACAGATAATGTATAAAACGGAACGTTGACTTTGTTCTCTATTACAAAATCTTGGATATTATTTTCACACGTACATCTGTCTAAGAAACGTCATTATTTTTTACTTCTCGTTGATTGGTCACATATGTCTTTAATCCAAAAATCTACTAATAGAAAAATATAAATTTTATTAATTTATTTATCATTAAACCAATGAAAACAATACCTACATCAATAATCAATCTGCCATGGCTGCTGGAATTTCGCGATTTATTTGTGTGGCACACTGATTTTTATATGTTTTACTGCGGAGTTTGGTAAATAATCTGTATTCGCACGAATACACACGAAAGCGCAGTTCTTTGTGAAACGATACCAGATCTACAGTGGATATTTACGCAAATCGAAGATCACGTCTAAGGTACAGTCTATATTAATTTCCTCAATTTTAACGCTTATGTTGTATATGAAACCAATTGGATATGCAAATTTACATTCTTCATGTGTCGTAAATATTAGCGACGTAAATTTATATGCGGCGCAAACTTAAACATTATATTACACATTCAATCACGCCGTATCAGTACTCGCTTAAATGGTGTTATTATCAGTGTAGTGACAAAACACGTCGATTCGTGGACGTTTTGCGTGATTAAAACTACTCTAAGTACGCAATTTTGATGTTGTCAATTCGAAGTATGTTACGGAAATGACTTTTATAAGGTTTTGTTTGAAAAAAGTGGCCTTGGTGTTATGATATCTCCCGTCGGTAAATGTCGGTAAATTAATGTTCGAGATAATCGAACATCGAACACGATGTTTAGGCTGTAGAAGCTGTCGCAAACGAAATCGCAATGTTTATTTGTTTTATTCAATTTTATAATGTGTTATTGTAGATATTTGTGCTTGATTATTACTTATATTGTACTTTGTTGTACATACACACAAAAGCATAAAATACAAAAGACATGTATCCATAAAAAAGAAGTACAGATAGGAATCTAAATGGTGACAGTAATTTCTTAACTCCCACAAAAATCTTATTCATAGGATGTTTGTGGTTTATAATTACGTAATATAACCTTTTGAGATCTGGAAATTCACCTCCAATTCCTCATATTCTGTGTGTGGGTGAAGCAGACTACTTGTCATCTGAGAACAAAGCTCCTTGATTACCCTACTCTATAAAAACAGTAATTTTACATAATATTTACACAATGTCAATTTATAAAATACTAGCTTGCCACTCCAGCCATGTGAACCCTGTGTTACATTATTGCTATTGTCGTAAGGAATTATTTTTTTTGTAATAATAAAGTATAGCTCATGTTACTTCACAATAATGTGGCTTTCCATAGGTGAAAGAATCTTTTAATTAGTTTAGTAGTTTTTGAGTTTATCCATTACAAACAAACAATCAAAACTTTCCTCTTTTAATATTAGTGTAGACACAATTTATGCTTGGGTGCCTATTAGCCTATTAAAAAGTCAGTCATATACAAGTATATTTAGTCCTAGGTTCAAATCACAGACACTATATTTCAAGTTTTTCATTTGAAGAACTATAGATGAGTAGCTGGTTATTTTTTTGTATTGCCATGGGCTAGGGTTGCCAAGCTTACATTTTAAAAACTAGGATTTGAAGGTGGATAAACCAGGACAATTAAGTATAAAAACAGGATGCATGTTTGTTTTAAAGCTCTACCCAGCCGTGGAGCCGCCCCTCGTGTGATGATTGCAAAAGTAGTGTGTGAATTTTAAAATACAGGACCTTATCTGGCCCCTTTAAAAACCCAGGTTGTTGGTTAAAAACTATTCAGGACACCCCAGTTCACTCTAAAAACCAGGTCCATGTCCTGGGAAAACAGCCTGCCAACCAGCAACTCTGCCATAGGCTTACCCATTGTAATGTCAAGTTTGCAAAACAAGGAGTTTTCTTGTCCACTCCTTGGGCAAAGCAGAATTATGTAGTTGAGACTACCATAGATGTGGGTATTGAAATGCATTAAACTATAATACATATCCAATACTAATTGATACATATTTTGTATAGGAAATGCAAATTGGAGGAATGATGACTACATTCATCTATTTCTGTTTAGGTCAGTTTCAAGAATCTGATAGGTATAAAAAATTATAAAATCACCACAAAAACAAGACTAACTATAAATTTGTCTAAAAATGATGAATGAATTATGTAGTATATAAACTATCATACAGCTTATTTGGAGTGACATTTAAAAGTAGAAAACATTTAAGTTGTTAAACACAAATTGAGTGAAAATTAATACACATAATCCTGCACGAGTAAGATACGATTTGCATGTAGTGTGGCATTAAATGTCTGATTGTGCATCTCCAAAAAAGATTTACTATAATTACTAAAGTTAATTTTGATAGTGATACAGTGTGTGTAGTCAAATAGTGGCGTTGTTTGTTTATTTTCAGCAACACAGTGAAGCCTTCTTGCCAGGTCGTCATGACAGAAGTCACAGAACCACCAGAAAAAAAAGCCAAGATGGCTGACACATCAACCATTGACAATCTCATAGACAACATTATGAGTCCAAAGAAAAATCTTCAAGCTGTCCTGGACGATGTAATTTATGATTCAATACCACTTATAAAAGCATATGTTGGTCATGTTAAAAACCCAAAAGATATATCGAGAATGTTTCAGGTGCTACACAATAAAATTCCTTTAAAAGGTTTTCAACATTTGAAGAGAGCTAGGAAGACAGAAGTATTACTATGTCCCTCTCATTTCCTGGGTGCAGACACAGAGGAAACTATCCTTGATTATTTAGACAAAAATGCAAAAGAGCTGAAAGATAGTTTTGAATATTTCAAAGAAGTTGATGTGCCGGTCAGACCACCATTAATCAGAAAACAATATTTAGAATGTAGCAAAGCTTGGTCAATTAATTTTCATCCAGATAAATATTTGGAAAAACTGACAAATGAAGAAGTGTTCAAATATGAAGAGCTATATGATCACAGACTTTTTATGGTCATGGTGTTAGAGGTTATTAAGTGGTATCAAGCTGGCAAAATAATAGACTTGCAGAACTTAAGGTTAAGTAATATCAACGCAACTGTTGTAGTTAATCCTAAAAATAGGTCTGTTGTTGCTGTAACATTTGATAATAGACAAGAACACCCTGTACAGCACGCCGCCATGTTGGCAATAGACAACGTAGCAAAAACACAAAATGGCGGTGCATGGACAATGGCAGATTCTCGCTCAGGAATTCTAGCAGGCATAGACAAGGATCTGTTAATGCATTTGAAGAATAAGTTTCGTGATGTGAATTTTGGCGCGAAACCGTTCGTCAGTAAACGGACCAACGCACAACAGAGTGAAGACAGTCCATACTTGTGTACCGGTTATGATGTTTATTTATTAAGAGAGCCGTGTGTTATGTGTTCCATGGGTTTAGTGCACGCCAGGGCGAAAAGAGTGTTTTTCTGTTTCGACAATATATCCAATGGTGCATTGAAATCCAAAACAAAGTTACATTGTGTGGAGTCCTTAAATCATCATTTTGAAGTTTTTACTGGATTTTTATAGATTTTTTTTTAAATAATTCAAAGACATAATATTTCCTGTAATGATGAATAGAATTTAATATATTTTTTAAACTAACTGTTGGAGTCGTGGGTTTTCAATAATTTAAGCAATAGGTTTAATAAGTAATTTTATTATTAAATATACATCTTACGTGCTTTACAGATTAGAAGCGAGAGACGCCATGACGGAATTATATAGGAAACGAACAGACTTACTAATTAAGGCCAATAGATGGCGCTACGCGTACAACTTATATGATTCTAGACTATAATATTTAATGCTTATTACAACACGCCTCCTTAAATTTATAGTCTTAATCTTTTAAACAAACAATACGGTTAAAACATATCTTAGGTATACTAAACTAATCTTAATTCTACTCTATTTTTCAAAAATTTAGTCTTGTCTAAGCTTTTAGTTAACATGTCTGCTAGGTTAAATTTTGAATCAATTTTTACAATATCTATTATACCATTTTCATAGTTTTCATTTATATAATGATACTGCACTTCGATGTGCTTCGAATTCTTTGTAAAATTGCCGTATTTAGCAATTGAAATTGCACCTGAATTATCTTCATACAATTTTATTGGTTTATCAAATTTTACATTAAATGATTCACTTAACAAGTTTCTAATGAAAAGTACTTCTGTCACTGCTTCTGACATAGCAGTATATTCTGCAAAAGTTGAACATTTCGTTACTGTACTTTGTTTATGTGTTTTCCAAAAAATTAAGTTTCCAAATAATCTAATTACAAAACCTGTTGTAGATTTTCTATCAACATTATCTCCTGCATAGTCAGAATCTACCATACAATCTAATATTTCAGTGTTTACATTATCATAGTAAGTTAACTTTAAATCCTTAGTCTTATACAAATATTTTAAGATTCTCATTGCATACTTGTAATGTGTTTGGTCATAACAACTTTGATATCGACTTAAGTAGTTAACACTGTATGCTATATCTGGCCTAGTACCAGTACTAATATACAACAATTCGCCTATTATATTTCTATACTTTATACTATCATCTATCTCTCTAGATTGTTCTAATTTTAGGTTTGTTTCCATTGGAGTATCATATAACTTAGTATTTTCCAGATTATATTTAACAGCCAAAGATTCAATATATTTTGTTTGACTTAGCGTCATTCTATTTTTATCATCACTATAACCAATATCTATGCCGATATAACTTTTAATTTTTCCTAAGTCTTTCATGGCAAATTTTTCCATTAAACTGGTTTTTACCCTTTTTATTTTATCTTTATCTTTACAACAAATTAGGAGATCATCAACAAATATTAGTATATATATTGGATCTTTGCTTGAACTCTTTACATATAAACAGTAATCATGGTTACTTCTAACAAAATTCAATGTTTTAATAAATTTGTTGAAACAATCATACCATACTCTAGGGCTTTCTCTGAGACCATAAAGTGCCTTCTGCAATTTGTAAACTTTATTATTTCCAGTTTCATAACCTACTGGTTGATTTATATAAACTTCTGACTTTACATGACCATTTAAAAACGCTGTCTCAACATCCATCTGTTCTATAAATAAATTATTTTTACAACTGTATGATAGTAAAATTTTTAATGTTTGCATTTTTCAACTGGTGAGTATACATTTTCAAGATATTCCTTTTGTTGGAATCCCCGTACAACTAATCTAGCTTTATAAACATTATTACTTTTCTTTTTAAAGACCCACTTGACATCAATAACCTTTTTATCTTTTGGCCGTTCAACAATTTGCCATGTATTATTTTTGTTTAAGCTATTTATTTCAGAGTCCATAGCCGAGTGCCATTGTTTATATTCATGGGAGTTCATCGCCTCCTCAAATGTATTTGGTACATTTGCATCAATATAATTTACATAAATAAAATGTGATACTGGATTACCATATCTAGAAACTGGAATAATCTTTCTTTTTGACTTACTTTCTATTACAAGTTTGTCCCTATTATTGCTTAAATTATCATCATTAACAATATCTTTCACAGCATTATTAGAATCTAAATCATTTGCATCTACATAGTCTTCATCAGTGTCAGTTTGAGATATTTTATTTTTTATATTTGAAATATTGTTATTTTCCAAATCCCTATCCTTTTCATCATCAAGTTTTTCTAAACAAATTAATTGAGTATTTTCTTCAACTACATGTACATGTCTAGCATTAATTATTTTATTATTTAATAAAACTCTATAACCATTTTCATTATAACCGACTAAGACTCCAAGTTTGGCTTTATCATCCCATTTACTTTTTCTTAAAGCTTCCGGAACCCTGACATAAACTCTACTTCCATAAATCTTTAAATGCTCTACATTTGGTTTAATATTGAAAAATATTTCATAGGGAGTTTTATTCTCTACTGTATTAGCCAACGTTCGATTTTTTAAGTAAGCTGCTGTTTTTATAAATTCGGGCCAATACCTTCTGTGAATTCTAGCTTCTCTCATTAAACATCTGCCTATGTCCATAGCTGATCTATTATATCTCTCCGCTACTCCATTTAATTCATGGACGTAGGGTGGACACGGTAATAACTCTATTCCCTTTTGTCTTATGAAATTATAAATATCACGATTTAAATATTCTTTGCCATTATCGCACTGTAATTTCTTTACTTTTTTATTAAATTTATTTTCTACTAAATTCACAAATTCTATAAAACAATTTGCCACTTCTGCTTTGCTTTTAATACAAAAAATCCTTGTACATTTACTATAGTCATCGATAAATGACAAAAAATATTTTTCACCACCATAACCAGTTGTGCTATGTGGACCGTTTAAATCAGTATGAATCAGTTCTAAAATTTCAGTAGTCTTAGTTCTATTATTTTCAAAAGGTACATTAGCCATTTTACTTTCAATACAGTTTGAACATTTCATTTCTATGCTTTCAATCTTATCCGGCAAACCTTTTACTAATTTATTATTTATCAACTTATTTAAATATTGAAAATTTACATGACCAAGTGCCCTATGCCATTTCTCTTTATCACTTAATTTTGTTGTATTTACATACATTTTATTGGTATTCATCTTTGATACAAAGCTTTTTATACAATACAAATTGTCTATTTTGTTAGCAACAACTATTAATTCTCTTAATTGATTATAAATTTTTGCATCTTCATTTCTTGCTACTATTGTGCAATTTTTGGTTATTTTAGAAAAACTTAACAAATTCTGTTTTATACCTCTTACAAAATAAACATTTTTTAAATCTATATGTTTCTCATTATAAAAATTTTTGAAATAAATTTTGACAGTACCCACTTTGGTTGCTTTTAAAATCTTACCATCGGGCAATTTCACATCAATGGGAAATTTTAAATCTATGTAATTATAAAAAAGTGTATCATTCTTTATAATATGGTCTGTACATCCACTATCTAACAACCAATTAATTTCATTATTATTTTCATATTCCTCCTCGCTACACCTTGCTACTTGATTTATTTCCGGATTACGTACCTGGGCTGTCCACGACTCTGCTGTAAAACTGTCTTGCTGAGTGCTTGGCGACTCACCTCTGGGACGACCTTGACCTCTGCCTTGGCCACGACCTCTATAAAATCCACGTTTGTTGTTACTTCTCTGTAGTCCCCGCTGGTGCTGACTGGTTGGATATGTTCCTTGGTAGCTTTGTTGTCCTTGGTAATTTTTCTGACGGTGCCAACAGTCCTTCTTGACATGGCCGGTTTTTCCACAAATAAAACATTGTGCCTTAGTTTTTGTAGTGAACGTACTCATATTGCTTGGCTTGTATTTTTCACTAGTAGTCATGTTTTTCTCTTTTATTTTAGACTTTATATAATCTACTGTTCTTTGTTCTTCTGGAATTACATCAATAAAATCTCCAATATAACTATAACTTGGTGGTAAAGATCTAAGCAAGTATCTCATCTTCTCGGGTTCATCTATTTTTCCACCAGCCGCTTTGAAATTGTTTATTGTTTTCTCAAAATCAACAAAAAATTCTTCTATTGTATTGTATTTGGTTAATTTAATTTCTTCAATTTTTCCTCTACATATTATTTGCATAGCTGTAGACTGTGTTAGGTATATTTTATCAAACTTTTTCATCATCTCATAAGCTGTTGTACATTCACCAATATATTCTAATTGTTTATCTGAAATTGTACTCATTATGATAGTTCTTGCCTTTAGGTCCATTTTATTCCAAAGCGCCTCTTGGTTTTCATATTTAGCCGGCATCATGCAAATGGCGGGTTCGTTGCATTCTTTATATTCTAATAAAGTAACTAACCTTAGTTTCCAGGTTGAGTAATTTTCACCATCGAATATGGGTATAAATATATCCTCTACCCTTGCTTGTTTCGCCATGTTAATGATGAATGATGATAACGATATACAAAAAATATTTTTGACTCGTAAATTAGTCGTAATTTCCACGTGGCCTTTTCCGGATCACTGACACTTTATTTTACTTATTAACCACTCAACCACGCTCTGCTACCATGTTGGAGTCGTGGGTTTTCAATAATTTAAGCAATAGGTTTAATAAGTAATTTTATTATTAAATATACATCTTACGTGCTTTACAGATTAGAAGCGAGAGACGCCATGACGGAATTATATAGGAAACGAACAGACTTACTAATTAAGGCCAATAGATGGCGCTACGCGTACAACTTATATGATTCTAGACTATAATATTTAATGCTTATTACAACACTAACAACTATTTTTATTTTTTGTTGAAATGTACACAGTGGCCTGTTTCTCTCTCGCTCTGACACATAGTTTAATGAATGTTTTATCCTGCTTACTGTAAAACTGTTTTTTTTATTTACAATTAATGCACGAGTTGGTTATACCAATAAACGAAAATTCTATTTTACATAGTTTTGGCGCTAGCATGCACAGAGCAGCTATATCCAATATACGCAAAACAAACCATAAGTGAGCTGAAGGTAGGTGTTGAATAAAAGCAATCTGAAAAAAAAACTGATAACTTTCATAATAATAATTTCCTGCATTCATAATATTATACCCCTTCTATCAAAATATCCTTATTTTAACGGAAGTAAAAATAACTAACTACAGCAACGATATTCTACGTAGAATCTTTTATTATTCTTATTGTTTCTAGTATGCCTTATTCCTAATCACGCTTTTTTTATTCTGGCACGGCAAAGTGACCACACTGAACTGATGGTAAGCGCAGTGCCGTCCAGTTAGAGTATCAAGCAGTGAGAGACAATCTATCCCTCGCTACTCGACACAATCATGACGGCCTGCTGTGTAGTTTCTTCACACTACGCCTAAAGGACCCTGAAAATAAATCCTGGTTCATAGAATTGAAATCCATAGATATTATTTCTTGTATTAACCATGTCACAAACCTTATGGAGGCAAGTGACTGTTTTGGCGAATAGGTTATTTCTACTGTGTCACAGAAAACTGGCGTGACTGCTTACGTATTGCTGCATTTCGTGTGATGAATGAGATTTTTGGAAGCCCAAAAGCCCATTTCTCTTTCCAAACCCCCATTCAAACCGGTGACGCATTCATGATACTTGTGTTATTATGGATGTTCACCGGCGGTGCAGATATCTTACCATCAGATGACACTTGCGTTTACCGGCATCTGCATTAAAATATACGACAGTTGATCTAAGGATCTATAGAGACTATCCCGCCCACACACCCGCCATTGTAATTCATGTTTAGCATCGATAATGGCACGCTTATACACACCGAGAAAGAAAACTCGGCGAGTCTATGGGAATGCTTAACTGTCTTTTATCCCTCAACGAAATTAATCAAATAGAAATATAGGGAGGAGTTGTAAATATAAATTGTCCACTCCCTCCATAGCAAAGCGGGAGACAGATCTAAGGATCTGTATGCCTACTTCCAAATGGATGTACATAGATAAAATCCTCGCTTCCTTATTAATTGAAACTGTCAAAGCCTCGTAATTGTGCCTACTAAATAAGCAACATGGGCGTGGTGGAATCTAGCCTATTATGCCCATTACATGGAAACCATTTCCGGTAATTTCATGAATAGGTTTGTGCTTGGCATATGACCTTGCGATTGCCTCAATAAAGCCATTTTATGTGGTACGAAGTGATCTGAATGTGCAGCATTGATGTGTGAAAATCGGAGCAGACTTTTTTTTATCTTGGCCATGCATTGCACCTGATGGTTAATAGTTTTACTACGGCTGCCATAAAAGTAGTCAAAACCAAATCAAAAGTGACAAACAACACACTCGGTCCCTATTCCGCACTCGCGTAACGAACACCATCTCCTACGGCCGCAAGGTGAGTAAATAATAGCTCTATGATAATGCCACCGATTGCCTCGGTGGCGCAGTTGTAATTGCGAATGCGTTACGAATGTTGTGCTGAGGTCTCGGGTTCGATCCCCTGATCGGGTAAAGTGATATTGGGTTTTTCTATCCAGATATTCTCAGTATTAGCCCGGAGTTTGGAATTGTGCCCGGTATGGCGATAGGCTCGCCCCCTATCACATTATGGGACTAATAAATTCGGCGAAAAGTGGGAGTACTGGTTACACCTCTGCCTACCCCTTCGGGGATTACAGGCGTGAGTGTATAGGTATGATAATGCATCTACTGTGTGCGTAGCGTCGAAGAAAACGACAGGCGTGTGGTGCCGCATTCTTATTAGACTTCTGCAATGCCAGGGCACAGGAAAGCCGCTGCCTACCTTTTTTTTTTATCCTAGCACGGCAAAGTGACCGCACTGCACCTGATGGTAAGCGCAGTGTGGTCCAATTAGAGTAGCGAGAGACGATTTATCCCCCGCTACTCAACACAATCATGCCGGTCTGCTTCTTCACACTACGCCATGGGCAAGAAGGTGAAGAAGCGGTCAAGGGTCTATTGTCAGAGTACGCAGAAGGCCACAAAATGGCCAAACATTGTAGCCCAACTCTAGACCCCCGTTGCTACGCCTGATGATAAGTATAGTACAAATATAACTTCGATTAACACACATTTCGAACATGTTACACAATTTTTGGATACAGCAGTGAAGCTCCAAGTATGAACGAAATGAAACAAGTTTTAAATATATATTTTTTAATTTGCCTCTAGAGCTAAAGTAAATAAGAAATAATTAAATTAGTGTAATTCATATAGACAATTCGCCGCATTGCGCGTGGTCTTGAGTTGTGCAGATTTATCGTTAGGTGAATACATACATATACACTTACGCCTGTAATCCCCGAAGGGGTAGGGATAGGGGTAGCAACCGGTACACCCACTTTTCGCCGAACTTATGTCGGTCCCACAGTGTGATAGGGGTGTGTTATCGTTAGGTAAACTAATTTTATTACCATTATTTAATTTTATTATAAGCTCTGTACCTATGATCCATCTTCCTATTCCAGGATATAGGGCTCTCTTGCTACCTTTCCAGGCTTTAGACTTTCGTTTCTTCTAGTTCGTCCGTCAATCTGCTTCGTTCTATCGCTTTATCTTTTATTTTTTGTTCGACGTTCGGAGCCACAAATAAAAAATATTGCATAATGAAAATTAATTTAAATAAGCAATTAATTATAGAAAATCCACTAATTATTTCGTATTCTCGCTAGGTTATAAACCAACTGGTAATGACGTCATGCCGACCGGTCTGCGACCCATTGTGATCAATAAAAACTTATTTTGCCACGCGCGAATCTCTACACGGTTTACGGTTCCGTATAAATATTAATAATAAAATAACCGTTATAAATTCTAAATGGAATATAAAAATGATATTAAATTTGTGCTACGTGGTTATTAAGGTTTGAAAGAAAGGCTTGAAATTGAAGGAAACGAGAGGTGCCGAAGGTAAACAGTGCGTTGGGACGGTTCCTGTACCAATACAGGTTTACTCAAAATAGTAGGCTACGGTGAAGCTTGAGCCTATGCGTAAAGGTAACTTCGTTATGTACCCGAACCAGCTAATAAGGCGATGGGTCCCTTCCCTTCTTTGTTGGGTCAGTTAAGCTAAAGCTAAAGGAAAATCTTTTTGCATAATAGATGATTAAGTCCAAGACGTCATGGCCAATTTTAAAAACTTACATTTGTGATTTGAGAGCCACAATTAGTTTGAAGAAAATTTATCCTGGTCACTTCAAAGTGCTATGACAAAAAATAAGATATTATAAAGAGTATCTGTATGTGTATACATAGCAGATTATCGTACGTTAAGCACCGATGCATCTGAGAAATGACCTAGAACATATGAAAATAAGTACCTACGGAATTTTATACTGATAACATTTCCTTGTTTCTTGTTACCTCTAGTTTTCCATTTTTCCATATTAAAAATATAGTTGGCACCAATCGAGCATAGCGAGACTTTCTTCATCCATGGCGTTTGAAATGTAGTGTGGGCTAATCAGTATATTAATCCTTTATGGAAATTCGATTAATTCCTTACTCTTCTGAAGTTGTTGATGACTTTATATTTGATCCAAGCATAGAATTTTATTATTTGAAAAAGGTAAACATATTTTTCTGATCCCATTTGCACAGGAAATGTCCTGTTAGCGATCAATAATTATCTCGACGAGACTAAAAGGCGACTGGATGTAAGGTTATCCCTATTAAAGATACTGTAACGTTGCATCGATAATTTCAGACTACATAATCTAGTAAATATTTTTGTATCAGAGGCCTGCAAGCGGGCAACTTGATCATCTGTAGTTGGGTGATCTCCATTGCTCGTAAACATCAACAATATCAGAAGAATCGAAGTTATATTGCTAGACTTGAAGGAAAGGAATAGAGATCGGAAGAGCAAAGAGATTTGGGCTTATGAAAATATCATTCACTATTCAAAACGCAACAGCAAGCTGTTTTGTCGGTTTTCTCTGGGAGTGGTACTAACCCAGTGATTATAATAAAATTCATTGACACTAATAAGTAAAGTAAAATACTTAGTTTTGGATTTAGAATCCCATGCAACTGAAGTCTTCATTCAAATTTCCTTTTTCAAAATAATAAAGAGAGACGCATTACTCTGTATTACTCTTAAGGTTCAAGTTATTTAGCAACATGTATTTTAAAAACAGGATAATGACTACCATTACCTCAGACCAAGTGTTCAGTAAGTTGTCATGGTTGCCTAACTTGAACTGTTATGTATCTGTACTTAAATTAAAAGACGAGGTTCACGAGAAGCATTTGAATGTAGCTAATTTAAATGCTGTAAAATGCTAATTACTTGAATTGTATGGAGCCTTAGCATAATCCTGCAATGCTACTCTCTGATTTTGTTTCTATGCATTTTGACCGTTAGTTAAATATGCAACGGTAGGTAGGTGTGTATGGTTTCTAATATAATTAAAGGTACAATTAGTTTTATTTTGCCAGTAATTAAATTTAAATTCATTGGCCACTAAATAGTTAAACTATATGAATTTGCATATTGTTTTAAGTCTGATTCTTTAAGTGACTTAGATATTTTCTCTATTTTTGGTATAATGACCATTTCCTCGAGTAGAGTAAGAGTAAACTAAAAACAATTTTTCTGTTACGAAACATTGTAAAGGCAAGTGACAGTCCCAAATTATGCGACGGACTATACTATTTAAGAGGTCATTCGATTCTGCTCCCAATTGTGCACTCCCCCTCATTGTAACAACTTTAACGCACACTGCAATCCAGGCTCTTGTTGGATTTGTACGTTGCTGTTGTGACCAGTACCAACGCATGCATTAGCGGTGATTTATTCGAGTGTGGAATTTAAAATATATTATTAACCAGTGTAAAATGGCCAGTTATCGCTATGGCGTCGGTGGTTATGATAGTTTTTGGTGAGTTCCTTTTTGAAATTTGGTTAGGGTATTGTAGTATTTTCTGCATTATTTTTTCCTTCTTCTAGTTTGTTGTGAGTTATTTTAATATTCTTTTTATTTATTATCATTTAAACTGCTTTCTAAGTGAAATTGTTTTTCATAGCTTTCTCCTGCGTTTATTTAAATTCTGAATTTCAATCTTGAGGCTTGCCACTTGTCGGATTCTATTGATCTTGTTCTAGTATTTCTTATTTTCTGACTTCGGTTCACACAAAAACTTCTTGCATTCATTTAATCACCATTACAGTGGTAATTTATATCATTTTATATTGCTAGTATGTGAATTTGAATTCAGATAGATTTTACATTTACATACACTTTTTAATGTTACTAAACAAACTTTTTTTGGGATTATTGCCATTTTGAGTAAGAAAAAAAATTATAATGATAATTAAATTTAGCTTCTTGAAAAAAGAGCTTCCAGAACTTTTCAAAAACCATCAATAACTGGTAAAGTCTGGTTCGTACTGAACCCTGTTACTATAAATCTTGCTTTAAATGATCCAGTGTTGGTGACGTCCATTTGTAGTCCTCTTATGGCCAATAACGTACCTTATTACGCATTGTTAAAGTCCATTTTGCCTTGGGTAAACGTTTTAAATTGAGATGTCGCTCGGTAATTGTAAAACGACAGTCTTCACTTCACGTGTTTTATGATTTACGTAAGATTATATTTATATTTTTCTTGTTAAAACAAATAGGATGCAGTAATATTTGATATTTAAATAGATCTTCGTCAAATTTCATTTGAAACAAAAAGTAATTACAATTTAAATTAGCAATATGTATACTTTACGCAGAACGTGTGTTTATATAAAACTGTGAAGCCTTTATCAAAGTAAAGGTTATTTTTTGATACAAGGTACGAACAAGAGTGCCGTCCATGGGAGATTTACGTACATAAGACATACCTATATCAATGCTATATCCCATTATGCTGCCCTAACATTTTAAAATTCATCAGCTTAGTTTGGAACAGCGCATATTAAGATTATGGTTCATAGTTTTGCATGGAGTACTTTATGTAGTATTTAGCTGGTGGAAGGATATTCATATCCGCCCGGATAGCGACCATCGTACACAGGTTATAAAACGCGCCATAATGCCACACGCAAGTGTGTCGTGTTCTGGGATCAGCCAGTGTATATCCGATTTTTGTCGGGGGTCTAGAGTTGGGGTACGATGTTTGGCCGTTTTGCGGCCTTCTGAGTACTCTGAGACTAGACCCTCGATTGCTTCTTCACCTTCTTGCCCATGGCGTAGTGTGAAGAAGCAGGCCGGCATGATTGTGTTGAGTAGTCATTGTCTCTCGCTACTCGATACTCGAATTAGACGGCACTGCGCTTACCATCAGGAGCGGTGTCATCACTTTCACTTAAGATTCACAAAATATGAATAATGAACAAAAGCCAGTTCTTTAATGGTAAAAAGCTCTTTGATTTCTGTGATTCTGGAAGCCTTTACCTCAATCACAGATTTCTTTACTTTATTTGAATAATGACCTCTTTAAAACGGTGCGTTGACATAAAGTACCAGGATGACATCGCATATTTTTTAATTTATTGAACATTAAGGGTCTAAAGTTGAACATATATACTAATCATATTCAACATTACACCTTGAAAGAATTCGAAAACCGTCTTCTGAATACATCCTAAACGACATCAAAAACATAAATACTGAAATAAGTTATGTAACAGGATGTATGGTAGGTAACCAAGTACATTGCTTCTAGTTAAATGGAGAAGGAAACGATCTGACGCCATGATTCTCAATTCCATTCCAGCCAGATCCAGTTCTTTCTCGCGGTCGTCTTACGTCAATTACCCTTGGGCATACTTATAGGGGCAGACGAGACGTTCGCGTCAACACCGATTACGTTCTTGGGGTCTCCAGAGTTGTTCTAGTTTGTAACTCAATGCCGGGGTCTTGTTTATAATCCAAAGGCTACCAGGCTAGGTTTATAATTGGTTGTTGGAATTTGTGAAAGGGCAGATATTTACGGTAATAGTAGCTACTGTAGATACCCTCCCTCCAATAGACATCTAAGGATGCGTAACATAAAAAATAAATTAATCTTTTGTCCTTTTCAGATCAGCCTTGATTGATAGCTAGTGCTGTATTCTGAAGATTCACATCACGTGCCTTATACAAGAGAGAGCCAAGTATACAACATATCAAGCGTAAAAGAGAGACAGCTATATTTATATCGACGTTGTCCACTAGTGCATTAATGGAAATATTAAGAACCGTTCTCCCTGAGTTGGTAATGAAGATACGCGTCGCCTTATTGGAGATTTACTGAGATTCGGATATTTATTTTGCGGTGTAGGGCCAGTAATTGTTGATGGTAAGTACTTTCACAAAGATTATAATTTCCTTATCTACCACTAAATATTGATTAAAAAGTTTTTTGCTAGTAGTTTATACAAAGCACTTTCAAATTAATGGAGGGTTTCTTGTTTCGTTCTGAAACCCACTACACAGTTTTACAGAAATGTAAATTGAATATTAAAAGCCTATACAAGTTATGAACGGTATCATGACTTGTAGATGTATGTATTTATTAACTATACCTATGTTGCCATTGGTATAAAATCACGCCTATAACAATTGACTAAAACATAATAAGTTTAAATTTTTGAACAAAATAATAAGTTAGTCATCAAATCATGTTTTTAACTTAAAAATACCAAAAAGTGTAGGAATGTTGTCAGTTGTAATGTTGTTTTTGGTACTGTCAAGAATACTAGTACATTTTATACAAAATTAGATAACTTTGTAACTGTTATTAATAAAACTTCTGACAGGGCCACAATTGATCATTACTATGTATTCTTTCTACGTAGTAATAATTTTACTGTGTAATAAGCTTATTCCTCTATTCCCGAAGAGGTAGGCAGAGGTATATCTAGTGTAGCCGATGAACCTAATTCTGCCCTATAACTTGGTAGTGCCATATCGCCATATCAAAAAATATGGATGCAAATTGATTGAGCAGTCATTATAAAAATATTACCTCTGGGTATATCCATGACGTCATCAAATTCTGAAAAACCATCTTCATGATCTTGTTGTGTCAACTGACATCCAATTGACTCCTGATGATGATTCGCTGCGCACTAGGGTTTGTTCCCTTTGATTGGTGTAGATATTATCTTGATAATATTTGTAGTATATTTCCTTCCGTTCTTAATATGTTTCTAGATTGTTCCGTTTGATGGTATTGTGTTAAATATAAAAGGGAGAGTATATTATAGTCTTTTAATATCCAGATTTCATCTTCTTAATGAGTCCCGTATTTGGATACTAGGGTCAAGGCCTGTCCTAATTTTAATTAGAGTCTTTGATCTCACTTTGGACTAATGAGAATTGTTAGGGTCTCGTGTGTTGGTAGAGGGTACACCACGCGCCGCTGCAGTTGACTAAGGAAATATTCTGATTGAAATCTACAACGGTATAACTACAACCTGAACAAATATTCATACTGACAAAGGCTTAAATCGTTTCCTCACATGCTTCTTAACAGCAAGAGACTATCAATTGATTTTAATAGGCTTTTTAGGAGGTAGTTTTTTCATTGACCACGAAATGCTATATTATTTACTCTCAGTTGTAATCAAGTACAATCTAAACAAGGATGGCTTATTATTATCACCTATAGTTATTCCCTATCAACTATGATAGATACTTTCTGTTTAGTGTGTAGCTTGTTACCAGTCCCCAGTCTCCATTCTATCTCTTTAAAGCGGGCAACGAACTAATTATTCTTACACTTGTTTGTTTGCTATAAAAATGTGTCCTACGTCTTGTCCCACGAGTTTTCTGTGCGTAAAATCGCAAATATCATGTCGTCCGGTTAATTGCGCCCAATAAATATCAATTAAACACTGCGGCCGGAGTACGCGCTTGTTCATTACGCGATATTGTCTCTAATTGCCATGGAGTTCTTGAGACCCTCTGATTAGTGCCCCTTAGATTAACCATGCCCATAACACATAAAAACCTTTATTATATATGGGAATATATTATGATATATCTCGATGAGAATTTTATGGTCACTACGTACATGTATACTGTGAAATTGTTTGGAAATATACAATGGTTGAAAATTTATCATTAATCTCAAAGAAAAGGAACGAGGATTGGAAAGGTGTTTAACATTTGTTAGGAACATCAACAAAACTATGCAAGATGGATATTTAAAAGGCACAAATACAATGTTTATAATTTATTGATTGATTTACACGACACTGTTACACATCTCAGTGCTTAATATTAACACACACGCATGTCAGGATTCACTTAAGGCTTCTCTTTATAATTAATCTACCAGCATTACCCTCTAAGCTGAACTAAGCGGCTATTGAACTGTTTACAATTACTTACTGCCCCGAGAACGAACCACGAATATCCTGGCTATCACCTAGTCTACTTCACAAAACAACTGAACCAACTGAACACCGGAGCGCGGAAGGCACACCGTTTTATATTAAACATTTACTACTCCCACTCTGGTTGTCATTATTAGTCTACCCCCAACTAGTCTCCTAAATACCTTCGTTATACCTTCGGTATTTCTAATAATAGGAAATACACTAATACTTTGGTTGGAACTTTTGAAAAATTTGGAAAAAAACATATTGGATAATTGAAAAGGTTATTTAGGGCTCCGAAAATCAAACCCACTGTACGAAATGTAACAGGAAGTCACTTCATGTCAGCTTAGTGTCAGACTTTGGTTGTACCCTGACTGCACCGTCTATTACTTTCAAAAGTTTACTATGTGCTGTCTTACTTTTCCGCTGTAACTAAACAAGGAAGCTTCAATTCATGTATTTCTAAGCCTCTTTCATAATTATTTCACTTTCTTAAATGCAGTAACAACTTGATACTATTACCATTCCGTGTTTGTCGTTAGATAAAAATGATCAACTGAAATGATAAAAATGTTAATAATAATAAGCCATGCAGTCAAACGTTTCAATACTTTGTCCGACGTCACTTTATAATTTATAACTGCAGAAAGATACACTAGCAAGGCCATTTGAGGCTAATTGATCATCACAACTAGTAAACACATAAACTAGTACCACAAGAATCGTGTATAAATGTGCCTTTAATGACTGGAGTGTAAGGGACAAGCCTTATCAGGCTCCAAGCAAATTCACTGTCCACTCTAAAAGCAGCGGCAAATAGTAAAGCTGCCACTACGTTTCGATTATTTGGATGCTGCATTGCTCTGATCGAACTGGCATTATTATGCTGTAAATAAATGTTGCTAGATACAGCGATATTAGAAACCACACCACGTTTAGTCAGTGGCGGATTTGCAGTCTTGGCCGCCCTAGGCCCCAGGTCATGTTGTAAGTACCAGCTGCCCCTTTCTCAGCACCCATCAGATTTAGGAAGATTATTGTTATACGATGCTTCGAGTTATTTCTTGTTATCATCAGTGAATTTTGTCACGATTGGTTGCACCTAATATCTGGCCGCCCTAGGCCCGGGCCTACTGGGCCTTAGGACAAATCCGCCACTTCGTATAGTATAATTCCTAAAATATGAATACGAATACAGCAAGGTGAAAGCGACTAGTGTGGATCAAGATGTACATTGCACAGCGCTCCTCCTCTTACCATATGCAGGGCGGTGAGTCTGTTCCAAATCCCACCTTCAGATGAACACTGGCATTATATATATTCCTATCAACTTCCACCACCCGATTCAAACAAACCTGGTATAAAGCTTCGTAACGACCTTCACCTAATTTGTAAACTTGTATGATTGTAATCAATTAAAGATTCTATCATCACTCGTTTAGCAGTATTTTTTTGGGTTACACCGTGCATATTAGATGCGATCATGACATGGTGGAAGACGTTCAGGATTTAAGTATCAGACTTAAAGAATATTCATACGCTGGCCAACAATAGTACCTTCCTCTTAATAAATGTTAGATGAATTTATTAGCCATTGACTGCAGCTCACGTGTCGCAGCATGAGATCTTGATTGGATGATTCCTGGCTGTTACATTAAAGTAGAAAGAAGATTTATTTTCTACAATAAAATAGTAGGGGAGGGGTGATCTGTTCGTCTCAAATCTGTACAAAATGTTATAAATAAAACTATATTAAATGGTACTTAAAATATGGTTTTTGCTAAGCTGCAAATACTACAAGTAGAAAGAAAAAGACATACTGTCTGTAGCATGCTGTTGACAGATTTATCTGGACCATGGAAGTTCCAATTCATGCGTGGTACCACTGTCTTATAATTCACTTGTTATATCGTTTCGAACAATTTGTGAATTTCTAAAAACCCTCACCCCTTCCTACTCCTGATTATTTTCCTTTCGACGGACCCATGATTCTTCTGGTATGGTGGGCATTCATGGGTGGCGAAGATCATTTGCCCTATTACTCTGACCCACTTACTTGTTTACTGGGCTCTGTTACAAAAACAAATTGTATGCTTATTTGATTCTGGTATAGGTATCGGATAAATCAGTGGTAAATGGAAACCATTAAAAAATAACAATCTTAATACACGCAGTGGAAATATTACAAAATTATTAAATCAATGAACAATAGATTTTAATGTTTCAAAGACAAAGCGTAATGACCAGGCTTTTAATCTTTTGGACATCTAACTAGATCGAAGAACTAGATTTGGTAAATTAAAGCTTTTTTACAAATAAATTTCTGTATAAGTGACCTTTCATATAAGAATCATCAAGTTTATTTGTTTCTGCCATGAAACTCTTTATTTACTTGGAGTTTACTTTTTTTCTGTTTCCCAATACACGGCGAATATGCAGAACCTAACCTACAAACTGACAGTACCCAACGAGTGAACATCTTGACCCGTCGATTGTGTGACCCTGCGTCAGGCAAGTGGTCCCAATTCCCGACATCCACACGACGCTCTGTCCTACCACGCTATTGGTCGGTGAATTAATGACAATATTGCGTACTTATGCATTTGGCCGTCTCACTGTTATCAATTTAGCAATAGACGTCGCTCGTCCTACGTTGTGGCGGGTATTTTTATTGAAAATTTTCGATATTCGCATTTTCTAATTTGGAACATTAATTACCTCTCGCTGATTGGTTGACGTGCGCCTGCGCAATGGTCGATTGATCGAGGATGTATTTGAAAGACTTCTACGGAAGGATCATGCTTGTGCCGATGTGGTTGTTCGCCAATATGGCCGCGTTACTATAATGTTGTTAACTTTACCGTTTTCGATTCAAATGTGATTCGTGCGTAATTGCTAAGGACTCGAATTGAAGGTGAGACCGGTGTTTGTGGCGTGTTTACCGAAAATGCTTACCTAATTTGCTTTGTGGATTAATGAGGGTATATCTTTTAAACTTCCTTCGCTTGCTGCGTCTGTCATGAATTTACGTTTGTGAATGTAGACTCTAGATAAATTTAATCATGTTACACATCATTTCCAATATTAAGACTTCCGCAATTTAAAATTAGTATTGTATTGCATTTTAATATTAAACTTGTCTTAATGTGATCAAGCAAAACTCAATTATTTAAAATTATTATGTAGATGTTCGAAATGCTATTTTTTATTAATTCTGTCCACCTTCTGAGCTCAGTCTTCTTTTTCTCCTATTTTTCAAAGTCTTTCGTTAGTATTTTTCATGGTGTTTCAATTCTATCCATCTTCGTTTTGCATCTCTTCATCTATCGCGCTCTACCACCAGTATTCACCAAAACCATTTATATCTAACATTCCACATTCTGGTCTCAATTGAAACTTCTGGACCGCCCATTTATATTCTACAATAAGCGTACTAATGTCTTACATATATTTTTATAGATATATTTTTTTTTTAGTGCCTTGATAGGCAGACGGGCCACCTGATGGTAAGTAGTCACCGCCGTCCATAGACTTCTGCAATGCCAGGGCACAGCAAAGCCGCTGCCTACCGTTGAAGGACTACTCTTTTTAAGCCTCGTTTAAAGAAGGACATGTCATAGCACTCAGGGAACACCGCAGCAGGGAGTTCATTCCAGAGCTTGCACGTACGTGGTAAAAATGAACGCTGGAAACGAACTGTGCTAGACGGAATCGTTTCCAGGTGGTATGGATGAACTCTGTTGCGGTGTCGGGTGGTGCAGATATAACATAAACTAGGTTATGAGTACTTAAGTGTGGCATGAGCTGTAGTTTTTCTACATCACTACAGCTTGAAGCGACACGCGTTCTTGATGTCATGGTCAATCCAGATTGAAATTCTGCGTTCCGTTACTATAGTATTTCTTACTTAATATCAAACTCATGCTGCAAGAAAGTACTTCACACGTATTGTTTATACGATACTCGTACGCAGTTTCCCTTCTCCGACGTAGTAAGACCATGACGTAGTAAGCCGAGAAACAGTTGGCTTAAATTCTCAGGTCTGGCAATTGCAATTTATGTTTAAGTTTGTTGATTGTAGTAATCGCATGAATTGCCCAGAATTGGAATTTGTTGCTTACCATTTCGGGGATATAGGCGAGAGCTGACGTACCTATATACTGAGTGTTGCAAAAAGGGGGAGTGATGAAAGCACCATGTATAGAATCGGCGATTAGAAACTTATAGTATGGTGAAAAAACGAAAATTGGATTTGAATCTTTTCTTGGCATTTTTGTAGCCTTAACCTAAAATTAATTTGTTACATTTAAGCTGTTGATAAAGTGTAAACCGATTATCTAAGCATTAAAATTAAATATACTTAGGCAAAAAATAGTTCGTTAGCAAAAATATATTTACAGTAACTCACATAAGATGAGGTTTACGGGATTTTCAGCTTTATCGATATGTTACTAATCGCCAACTCTATACATGGTGCTTTTATTAGTACCTATCCCCCTTTTGCAACATCCTGTATAGTAGCAACAGGTCCAACAAGTTTTTTTTATTGTTTAATTTGCTTCGCCAACCATCTATGTATTATGGATTCTCTCAGGACTGGGTCGCGCCGCGTAGTATCCAGCGGTAATATAAGCCCGCTGAGTTTGTTTCGCCGGGTCTTCTCAGGCGGGGTCGCGTTTGGATCCGGTGGTAGATTTTAAAACGTGCGACGTCTCGGAAATACCCATGGTCCTTATCAGACCCATTTAAAAATATTTATATTTGACTGGTATTTCTTTGAATAACATTAAAAATAAAAATTATAAACACCTTATAAATTAATAAATTGATTGCTAGTGTATTGATGATGCTATGTATGCTATGTATACATAAGCTGATATCCTTTTCTTAAATTTCTTTACTTTTTTTTAATGTACTGACTTGTCATAAGAGCTATGTAATTGCCTACATGATCAATAAACGATTTCATTTCATTTCATTTCATTTCAAACACAAATTTTCTTAGAGTGCCTTCAAATTAGAAAATAACAACGCAACTGCTACGCCTACCGGCTGATTGGTACTGAATGGCATCTTAAGCTATTTATTACACATGAGTATTTTATTTGGCTTTTGAGACTTAAACGGAGTGTGAAGATTATTAATTGACCTGATTAGGCCTAACTTGAGTAAAATTGCTGACACCGATCAATACTTTTAGAATATGGGTGAAATACACTTTTCCCAAATCTAAATGCTTAATGTAATGGACTTGGATGAATTGACTCTTAGCTTATTTAATGTTCTTTGGACATCTGTTTTGGAGTATTGTTGTAATCCTCTGAGAACTAGTACAGAGAACCTCTCAGTTACACAACTTCGCACTGGTTACTCGCCAGTAATTTTCTAATCTTGCCAATTACGGGGGCCGCTGTGGGCACTCTGTTGGACTATTAAGGGCTAAAATCTAATTCTAGACACCGTTTAGTATCGTTCGCGCTGTGCCAGGTTATTGTACCAACTTTTGGGTCGTAGCGAGAGTTTCTAAGATTAAGAATTTTAACACTGGCGCTTAGGGCTGTTTGAATTCTGAATGTGGGTTCTCTATTTGGGGTTTAAACAAACTCAAATGCGTAGGCGAGAAACTTTTAATTTCTATAACGGTCTAAAGTTAGACATACATAAATATTCGGTGTTGTATGCTTTACTTAAGTCATATATAAGATGTCATATGATTGTTTAAGATCTGATGAACAAACACGATGGAAAAACGGTTAGGTTAGTTTTGGAATAATATTTTTTGAAATTGCCTTTTAAGATATATAAAGGTGATTAGTTACCTGTGTTTAATTTTGTACATTGTTTCATATGCAACCGAAAAGTATACCCTTTTGGGAACACATCTATAAAAATATATTCAAAAATGCAATCCTACTTATTATTTTTAATATATATTTGATAAAAGTTGGTACGCAGTTGGAACATTTCACTATATACCTATAGTGAATATAGTGACGACTCGCCTGCACCATTCACGTCATAACTCATATCGTATATCCTTTTTCTGTCTTTTTATATCTGGGAGGATTTATAAAATTCATACGGTAATAGATTGTACCGTTACTTAGGTGATGATTAAAATAATAATAAACATGTCAACTACCATATTAAACTTATTACATGATGATGATGATGATTCAAATCACATCGACAGACCGATCTGCACAATCATTGTATTAATCTATGCGATCAGTACTAGGTATCCAATGTCCGACTCATGTTACAACCCAATAAAGCATACTAAATGATTTGGTTCGATCGGTCGTATGTAGTCGACCAGTTCTGTGCCTTGTGCACGGTGCAGTGAGATATATTCAATACATAAGCTCATAAAGACCGATCGATTCATTTAGTCTTTTATTCAGGTTCAAACACCTGGTCGGGCCATCACAAATTATTGTAGAATTTTCATTGGCTCTAGAGTATGATATACCTACACCCAAGTACTAGAACAAAAATGTTAACTCGAGAATATTCTCTGTTTCTAGGAGCCGTAGTATCACGCCAACGCTGCCGAAGGCCGCAAACAAATCGAAGCAGAATCGACAATATCGGTTCACTGGCCAACAACCGTACCCCATGGAGACCATTCTCAACTGCCAACGAACGTATTTGATCGGCAATCGTTTCACGAACAAGATATTCCCTGGTCTGGTCCCGCACATACAGTACCATCTCTGTCGCTCCAACGCAAACATGCTACTGAAGATAGAGAACGAACTACTCCAGAGCCACCGTCAACGAGAGACCACAGGCATCAAGAAATTATACAACTCGTTCTTCGTTTTGTTCTAACCGACTCGCATCCATAATCCAACATTTCATTCATCATTCATTAATCATTCAGTGACTTTAGTGTTGTGCGGGCGGCATGGCCCGAGTGTGATGGAATATCATCATATCGAAGACAGAGACTATTTTATTATGCATGAGGGTAGAAAGGACGATTTCGCTTGGGAATCGACAGTGAGACTCATGGTCGGAAGGGAGGAAGACTTCGGAATGTATCTGGAGGAGAGGGAGGGCAGGAAGCGGAAGTGGCAAGGGGAGAAGATGATGCGGCGGGAGAGCAGCGAGGAGAAGGAGCAGAGGAAGATGCCGCCCAAAAAAGTCATGGGTGAGTAGCTTTGTATATTATTTTAACACGAACCTGTCAATATTATTATGATGAGATTTATAGTAAGAAATACTGTGCATGAGCTATTTTATGCCGATAAAATATGGGATCAGGTGAGTATTGCGTGAAGGATGACGTAAGATACGTGTCAATGACGTATGGACCTCAAGTACATAAATAAGGAGGAACATGACTAATATCAGATAACCTTACTTTTTTGGCACTGGCGTTCTGTCAATATATATTCTCCATACACATCGTATATTTCTTTCTTGCTTGAACGGCATTTTTCCGTTTTCGATAGTAAAAAACTGAAATATGCCGAAATGTTGCTTTTCACTTTCCATATTTTAAAGGATACCAACCAAAAACTACTGCATAGAATCAACCAATTTTTTTCACAAGCAAGCCTTGCTGCATCAGCTGTCGAAATATATGATGATTATGCGGCTTCAGTGTGGAAAAATACAAATTAGTCCTTAGTTGGGAAAAACGAAATCACTTTCCGAACAACCTAATAAATACAAACAAGAACATTACGACAGAAACTATTCAATAAGATAGAAGGGATAGTTGTCAAAAAGCAGATAGGGGTTAGGGGATGCATGATTCATTGATATGGTCTATGACGTCACCTCCCACAATGACCGTCATTACAGCGCAGTCCTGCAAGGCAGACAGAGATGTTCCCAGCACGTACCTACTTTTGCTCATACCAATATTTCAAAATAATAATTAAAACCTCGTTTTTGAACCAATTTTGATTCTGTTTACGCAAACAGGCTTTTTATTGTATTATTTTTGATTGTTCATAAATTAATCGCAGCGACCGAGTAGCTGGCTGTGAAATGCCAAGTTTATTTATTTTATGATGTACAAATTTAATGAAAAAAACTACCCTAGTGGATAAAAGTGTTGAAGCAAAAGCACCGATTAACTCTCAAGTATCGTCTGGAAATATTTTGCCACGCCAAACAATATGGCAATACTAGCCTAGTCCTTGTTCCTATTAGCGTTAATATTATGGAGACAAAGTTCATTTTGGCTTGTATTTCTACTCAACACTTATTAACGTTTTCCGCACATTCCGGTGTCTTTGTGATACATGAGATGTCAAAGGCAACATAAATTCATATAGTGGCAACACTTTACAGTTGTTATGTACAATACTTTATGTATTTATGCGTCTTTTCAGTATCGCCATGACTTGAAAATTTTGGTTTTCGCAATCATCAGAAGACACATTTTATTGCTGCATAGTTTGAGGCTTAAGATAAGATCCAATTTAAATGAGATAATATTATAGACATTTTCTCTGAGACAATTTTTAAGTGAATATTGCAAATTCTAATTATCGGCGACGGTGTATTTTATTTACATACATTCACACTCACGCCTGTAATCCCGGAAAGGCTTGGCAGAGGAATACCTAGTACAGTAATGTGCAGCCGATCCCCAAAAAGGGTGGTCGGTCAAACCCTAACAATTATCGCCCAATCGCCATAACCTCAGTGATGTGTAAAGTCATGGAGCAACTGATAAACAGCCAATTAGTATGCTACCTAGAGGATCACTCGTTGATCAATGACAGACAATACGGGTTCCGTCATAACCGATCAACGGGTGATCTTCTAGCGTTCGTATTACATTACTGGGGGGAGGCGATTGACAAGCATGGCGAGGCTCTGGCTGTGAGTCTCGACATAGCCAAGGCATTTGATAGGGTCTGGCTTCTTCTCCAAGCTCCCGGCATACGGTCTGGTCTCCTCGTTGATGGACACGCTTCGCAACTCATGTCAGTAAATGCCAGAGTACCACAAGGTTCTGTGCTTTCGCCCACCTTGTTTCTTCTGCATATCAATGATATGTTGTCGCTTGGCAACATTCATTGCTATGCAGACGACAGCACGGTTCATGGGCGTTATAGCAGCAAGCCTCCTGGTTGCCGGGCGGATACTGAGAACTTTGGAACCTTGAATCTCATCTCATCATGGGGTACTAGAAATGGGGTTGAGTTTAATACCAAGAAAACCCAGGTGTGTGCGTTCTCGTGCAAGAAGTCTCCGTTTTCTCCCATCCCCGTTCTTCAGGGTGTTCCACTCGCAATACGGAATGACCTTAGTGTCCTAGGTATGGATATCCGCTACGATCTTAATCCAAGGAGTCACATCGAGAGCGTAATATCCGCCACTTCACGCAGGGTCAGAATCCTGAACAGGGTGCGGCGGTTTTTCACGCCCGGTCAGCTCTACCGCTTATATAAAGCTCAGGTGCGGCCGGGAATGGAATACTGCTCGCACCTCTGTAACGGTTCCGGAAGGTCCCTTCTCGATGCCTTGGATGGGTTGCAGCGGCGGGCCATCCGCATCGTGAATGATGCAGACGTGAGTAACAGCCTGGAGCCACTACAGCTGCGTAGGGAGATTTCCTCGCTTAGCGTGTTCTACCGTCTGTATCATGGCGAATGCTGTGAAGAATTGTTTGATCTTATCCCATCCTCTCCCTTCAATACCAGAACCACGCGTACTGGCTTGCGGAGTCATAGCTTCGTAGTGTCTACTACCCCGGCCCGAACCAAGAGTTTCGCAAATTCGTATTTTTGCCGCACCATCAAGCTGTGGAACAGTTTGCCAGCTACCGTGTTCCCTCCCTCCTATGATCCAGGGTCCTTTAGGCGTAATGTGAAGAAGCTAAACAGCAGGCCGGCATGATTGTGTTAAGTAGCGGGGGATAGACTGTCTGACTGACGTGACTCTATCTGGACGGCACTGCGCTTACCATCAGGTACAGTGTGGTCACTTTGCCGCGCCAGAATAAAAAAAAAACCCCAATTTATTTTTGCCGAATTTATTAGGGTCCTATAATGTGATAGGGGGCGAGCCTATCGTCATACCGGGCTCAATTCCAGACTCCGGGATGATACTGAGTATTTCTAAATAGAAAAACAAATATCGCTTTACCCGACCCGGGGATCGAACCAGAGACCACACAGCAGTCGTAACGACTGCACAATTACAACTGCGCCACAGAGGCAGTGTTACAGACAGTGTTGTGTTCTTGATAAGTCTCGATAAGTGTAAGGGCGAAAGCACAACAGAGCGGTGCGACGCCGCAACGCTGGAATCGGCTGCAGGCGTAAAAGGGAGCAGAACGCCGATTTTGACGGCGCGCCGCCGCATCGCAAAGAGCAGTGTCGTGCTAATTACAGCGCACGTAACTGTGTTGCCGCGGCCCATTTGATATCCACACCTATTTTTCTTCTTATTAGCAGAACAGCAGCGATATCTCGTCTTCCGTTCATTTACTTGCGTTGTGAAATTGGCGGCGGATGCCCATAGAAGTTTATTACGCGCACATCTCCGATTTCGGCATTGCGGCTTCGCACCGCTTTGTTGTGTTTTCGCCCTAAGTCTGTTGTTCTTCAGATATCCGCGATATAAGTTAGTGTGAATTGTGAGATCAAAATTATGTATGCCTGTTGGTATATTATGATTGGGTATTTATTATGGTTTTTAAATATCATTTGTGGTTGCCACACCTGATTTTTAAATTTGAACCCGGGACTTTATATCTCCGTCAAGTATATCGCCATAGGATCAAAAAACTCGTTAAATTTTAAGAAATAAAATGGTTACATAATTTATATATAAAACAATAAATTAAGAAAATAAAAAATGACAGCCTCGGTGGTGCAGCGGATAGCTATCGATTCGATTCGATCGATCGCACCGCGACAAATGTTTGTATAACAGACAAATATTTGGTTCGGGTCTGCGTGTTGTGGGACCGTAGTTCATTGTAGTTGTTAATACTCCCGATACAGATTTAATCTAAATATGATATTTTTAACATCACAATACAGTGTAAACTCCATGTAACGTCACTCTATTTAACGACAAACTCTCTTAAGCGTCGAAATCAATTGGCTTTGGTTGGTTTAGCTTGTTTTTCATACAATGTTTCACTCTATATAGCATTACACCCACTCTCAATAACGACAACAATTAAGTTGCTAAAATTAGTAAAAACTGCGCAGCTGTGTACGATCTATTGTCGCTTTATTATCCTAGCCCGCAATAAACTCGACTGTCGGCATCACAGACGAAGAAATTTTGGATTCAGTGAGAAAAACTGAGGATCAAGAACAAGGTGATGAAGAAGATGAGACGGATGAGCCTGAGCTTCCGCCGAGCATTAAAGAAGCTCTGGAAGCAGCAAAATTATTGGAAAAATATTTCCTTTATAACCAAGATGCCTCAGTATTGCTAGATATTAATAAAATAACTAAAAAAATACAACAAAATTACTGGTGCAGCAAAAGACGTCAGACAAAAATAACAGACTATACTCAATAGCGTTCAAATAACATTCTTTTTTATGCACATAACTACTAACAATAGTCAGAAATAAACTTTTTATTTTTCTAATTCTGATGTTTCTTCTCTCCATTTAACGACAACTCTCTATAACGCCATAAAATGCACAGTCCCTTCAGTGTCGCTATATAGAGTTTACACTGTATTTGGTATGTCTCCCACAAATGCCAGCAAATAAAATTTGGTGACATAACGACAGCACCGCCACCTACCGGGTCCAATTAATAATAATAATAATAAAATTGTTTATTTGCATAAATTAAATGTTTTACATATGGTTCAATCCCTAGCTCCTGAACTAGCGCTAGCTGTATCTCAGGAGCCAGTGTCTTCCCCCATTGATTACAATACATGTTTGAAATAAACGGAATGAGACAAGAAAAAAAATACTAAAAAGTTATTAAATAAAACAAACACAGTATCATACGCGCGTACATACGCCCGCTTGTTTGTGTGTGTATATGTGTGCGTGTGTGTGTGTGTGTGTTAGTGTGCGTGTGTGTGTGAGTGAGTGTGTGTGTGTGTGTGTTATCCTTGGTTATCTATTACGATTTAATAGTGAATTTTCTATGTCATCATAGCTATACTGTTTAAGCCATTGGAATATGATTTTTTTAAAACAATAATTTTTACATTTTTTTACTTTATATTTCTTATTTACTATGTTGTAAATATATGGAGCCAGAATATCATAGTGTCTTTGTGCAAAAGACGTTTGTACCCGAGGGACTGGACATGCATCCAATCGTTTTGACGTGGTAGGCAAAGTAGGTATGATCAATCTGTGGTATCTTCTTAGCATCTCATATATAAATGTCTTTCTAACTGACAGTACGTTCACCTTGTCATATACGTCGGTTGTGGGATGCCTAAAAGGTAATTGCATTAAAACCTTAAGCAATGCGCGTTGGGCTCTCTCTACTGCAATGAGGTAAGTTTTGGCTGCACCCCCCCAAGCACATATGCAGTATCTGACTAAGCATTCACCCAGCGCCCTATACGTCTGAATCAGTAACTTGGTGTTGGCGACAACTCTTAGATTTTTAAATATAAATATCAATTTTCTAATTCTTTTTGCCAACATTGATGTTTGTACGTTCCATGTAAGTCTTTCGTCTATTACAACACCAAGATACTTAATATTTGAGGTTTTAGATAGAGTATTACAACTGCAGTTAAGATAATCTGTGTTGCGATTACATGGAAAGGTGTGTATTTTTAGAAGTTCATTGTTGTCCGGATATTTTATTCGTGAATTACTAAAGCAGATGTACTTAGTTTTAGAAGTATTAAGTGAAAGGAGACTATTTTCAAGCCATTTAGTAACCTGGGCTAAACCAGTTTCGGCCAAACGATGGACTTCATTCCACGAGTTTTCGTAGAAGAGTAACACAGTGTCATCTGCAAACATAAGGATGTCCATATCAGGTAGACAACTTTTAAATAAATCATTTATGTAAATGAGGAATAGGGTAGGACCGAGCGTGCTTCCTTGCGGTACTCCAAATGTACATTTAGCACTATCACTGTGAAATTGCTCCACACGGACTCTCTGGAATCTGTCTGTTAAATAGTTTTTGAACCATTCCAATGTGATACCTCTTATTCCAAAATTTTCAAATCTAGATAAAAGTATTTTAATAGAAACCGTATCAAAAGCTTTCTGCAGATCTAGGAACACTCCTATACATTTTTTATTTTTATCGATTCTGGTATTCAAGGCCGTTGTTAATTTGAGCACAGCATCTTCAGTTGATTTACCTTTCCTGAACCCATATTGATTCTCATGTAAGAGGTTATTCCTTTCTAGATATGACATCAACCTTATATTTACAATTTTTTCTAAGATTTTAGAGAGTGTCGATAATAATGATATTGGTCTATAATTAGTCGGGGTATCTTTTTCACCACTTTTATATACAGGACAAACAACAGCACTTTTAAAAATAGTAGGAAAGATACCTGTTTCAAGACTGACATTACATAGATGAGTAATAGGATAAATTAGACTGTTAATATTTTGTTTGAGTATATTAGTTGTAATCTTATCCCAACCAGGTGCACTGTTTGTTTTTAGGTTGAGAATAACTTTACGTACTTCAATTGGATCAGTAGGATTTAAAAATAATGAAGATGCTAGGGCTCGATTAGTGTTTGTTAGAGATGCTAAATCATTTTCATTACAATAATAATTGTACAAACCATCCAGGAACCCATTGAAATATACTTACAAAATTTCATCCAAATCGGTCCAGCCTTTTAGGAGGAGTTAGGTGACAAACCATCCAGGAACCCATTGAAATATACTTACAAAATTTCATCCAAATCGGTCCAGCCGTTTAGGAGGAGTTAGGTGACAAACCCACGCACAGAAGAATTATTATATTAAGACTTTTTTTTTTTTTTTTCTCGTGTTTTGACGTGTAAGTGTTTTGTTTCGCTGCATAGAGTTGTGTATGTAATGTGGGGTGTGCCCGACAAAGGATTAGGACCCTCGCTATTTGATACGTAGGTCCATCCTTTGCCGGTTATGTGTGCGTGTAGGGGGATCTTCTGCAGAGGCAGGACTTTCACATAGCTATGATATAGCATGTTTCCGTCCGCCTCTCGTAAGACCCCTGAGTGGTGTTATCGGGATTGAGTGTGTGAGTTGAGTGTGGTGTGATGAGGAATACGGATATATTTTTATCTGCTTAAAATTACAATTACATTAAAACAATAATAATGACTGTGGTGTTGTGCAACAACAAGCTCAAGGTCCAGCCGGTGTGGTCGCCTGATTGTAGGTCTTGATTTGGCTGAGGATGGTATTCACCAACTCCACGAAGGCCGCGAACGCCCCCTCTTTTCCCTCGGCGAGAAGTTGGGAAATGTCAAACGGTGACACCCCAAAGCGGCGACACACCATCTCATGTGTATGCCGATGTACACCAAAAATAGGGCAGTCCTCCAGGAGGTGAGCCAGGCTTTGGGTGGTGGCGCCATCGCAGGGGCAGTGGTCTACGTCTATAATATGGAACCTGTGGAGGTAGGTCCTGTGGTAACCGTGACCGGTAAGGACCTGAGTGAGGTAAAAGTTGGGTGCGGTCACCTTCCACAGTCTGCGGATGTCTCCGAGGCTGGGGAAGAGTGATCGCGTATGCTGGCCTTGTTCAGCTGCTTCGTAACGTGACTGCCAGGTGTTCAAGGTAGATCCCCGAAGATGAGCTTTAAGGTAAGAAATGGGGAATTTCATGTAATCAGGGGCCTTGTGCAAAGTGCAGGCGGAGTTGGCTGCTTTGTCGGCCATCTCATTGCCCACTATGCCAACGTGGCTCCTGACCCAAGAGACCCGCAGGTCACCCACCCCACGATAGTCCCGCAAAATGCGATGTATCGCTGTAACCAAGGGGTGGGTGTTGCTTCTGTTCTGGATAGCCATGATCGAGGACAGTGAGTCAGAGAATATAATTACCTGCTGGTATCTCCGGCCAAGAGCCCATCGGCACGCGTGCAGGATGGCCAGAAGTTCCGCCTGGAACACCGTGCAGCAGTCGTGTAGTTTAAGCTTTCTTACGGTGGGCGTGATGTTCTTCCCTCCAGGGTCGAAGCACACGAAGGCAGCTCCCACCTTATTGTTATCCTGCTTGCTCCCGTCCGTGTATATGTGTACTGTGTTTGTGTTACTGCGGATCGCTTTGTCGACTTCCTCCTGGTTGGAGGAGGTCACCAGTGGGATTGTGACGCGATCCGCAGGGTGTAGTAGTTCGTGGATGGGAGTGGGGAGCTCGAAGCGAATGTCGTCGGGGAAGAGATGTGTGGTCCCGGAAAGACGAGTGCTCTCCACACAGTGGACCTCCCGGACCCTTAGATCCAAGGGGATGAACTGCGCAAGAGCCAGGGCGGCCGAGGTGGAGACTGTGCGGAAGGCCTTAATAGCCTTGATGGCAAATCCGCGCTGTGCACTCGCAAGCAGTTTGCGAACATACTTCTTCTCGGCCACGTGCCCCCAAACGCCAGCGGCATAGGTGATGGTGGGCTCAATCACATGCTGGTAAATGATTTGCACGTTTTCGGCGTGCATTCCCCAAGTAGGCCTCGCATAAATGCACAGCTTGCGGAACATGCTATTGGCCTTACCTATGGCATGGAGCACATGATTATATTAAGACTAGCGGACCGTGCAAACGTCGTCTTGTCCGGAAAAGTAGCGCCACCTACCGGGTCCAATTGTGAATCTAAACCATCCAGGGCGCCACCGAAACGCATAAAAAAATATTCAAATCGGTCCAGCCGTTTAGGAGGAATTAGGTGACAAACCCACGTACATAAGAATTATTATATTAAGATATTCTTCATAGAAGAGATATGCCTCATAGATATGCCTCACAGATGGCAATGCAAAATAAGGATATTCGCTCTTCCCCAACATAAAGTCAACAGTTCATTGGCCAAAAGGTTTGGCTGCTATCTCCACCCTGTACTATATAATAAAGTCAACAAAAGATGTTGTATTTTTAACTGTACAATAAAAGAAGCCAAATCAAAAGTTGAAAAATGGCTAGGTAAGCTGAACTACCACGAAATTGAAGATGTACTGAGAGGGTTCACTTAAAAATACATAACACATGCACACACAACACTCACACACTTATTATAATAATATCATAATTTGTATATTGCTTAGCAGTTTTCCGCAGTCGTTTATAGGCACGTAATACACCGTAGTGTATATACCTGTACATATAAAAGAAGAAGCTGACTGACTGACTGACTGACGATCAACGCACAGCCAAAACGGCTGGGGTTAGAGACTTGAAATTTTGACAGTAGGTACCTTTTATGACGTAGGCATCCACTAAGGAAGGGTTTTTGGAAATACCACCCCCATGGGGGTAAAATAGGGGAAGAAAGTTTGTATAAACATCCATCATTTTTGAAGTTAAACGCATGAATATTGGTGTTTTGCCTCTCAGTTAAAAATATATATTTCAGGATCTTTGGAAAAAAATGTACGGTTCCCATGGGATAGTTTTGTTTTTGTTTTAGACAGAGCAAGGGATCCACAAGATTTTTTGCATAGTGTTAGTTGAGGGACTACTTTTTATACCAGAAAATGCAGGGTAGATGTAATAGCTTAAGAGGTCTCCATGGATTTTATACCTTTTCTTCCAAAAATAACATACACGCGGGCGTAGCCGCGGGCAAAAGCTAGTTGTGTATACGCGTCTTGGAGTTATCGCGCTCACGTAGCGGTCGCTGATAGCGCGACTGACCATTTCTCACACAAAACAGTGTCGAACACAACGTCGCGACGGCGTGACGCGCGTTGTCGCGTTATTTTTACGCCGCTCGTGTGTTTACGCGCGTATTTACACGCCCGTGTGTCACCGTCGTATTTCCGTCCGCCCGTGTGTCCTGAGCGGCTGTCGTTGATTCTGTGTTGTGATGCGTTTACTGTCCTATGATGGTTTGTTAAAGTTGTATCGTAAGAAAAAGGCGGTGTTGTTATAAGTTAGGTTGTAAACAGTAGCAGATTACGGGGACGTAAGGAGAGGCCCGCCCCGTGTCCCTTAGAGCGAGCCCCTGATTTGGAAGGCTCCAAGAGTACATCTTTTTTAATCGTATTACAAACATAGCTACAACATGTTTACTAGACCGGGGGCCTCGTTTAGTTTCGCCTGGCCCTGACAGGTTTAGTCCCCCCTGATTGTAAACACGTTTTACGTTTATACTGGTGGTAGGATATTCATATCCGCCCGGATAGCGACCACCGTACACAGGGTGTAAAACCCGCCATAGTGGCACACGCAAGTGTGTCGCGTTCCGGGCCAGCCACTGTACCTCTGGTTTTGTCAGGGTCTAGAGTTGAGGTACGATGTTTGTTCGTGTTACGGCCTTCGAGTACCCTCGCCCTCTTCTTCACCTCCTTCCCCTTGGCGTAGTTTGAAGCAGTTACACAGCAGGCTGGCATGATTGTGTTGAATAGCAAGGAATATACTGTTCCTTGCTAATTGATACTCTAACTGGACGGTGCTGCGCTTACCATCAGGTGCAGTATGGTCACTTTGCCGTGCCAGGAAGAAAAATACTATTGTTGTAACTATTAATGCTTAGGCCGTATTGTTTCAACCGTAGTCAATTTTGACTCGTCATAAGGACTTTCAATTCTGTCCAAATGAACAATGCAAATCTGGGGACTCCAACACTGCGTCTTCAAAGTCTACAATCTTGTGATTTACAGACACGAAATGTAGTGACCATGTTATTATCTCGATGATATACTAAAAACATTTTAATATTTAAATATGAACATATTGATATCTATAAGTGTTTAAACAATGTAGATAACAGCTTGAAAACAGATGATACAGCTCTTTTGCAATGCACATAGTTTCCACTTCCGTACATTTTCGGGGTGTTCAGTGTTTAAATCAGAGGTCCCCAAACGTTCTCGTCTCATAGACCCCATGCCATGTGTTTCGGGTTTGAGTATACCTACCCCTACTATGCTAATATTGCATTTTTTAAAGTTCATCAACTTCAAATGTGATTTGACTGATGTCTAACTGTAGTGAGATGTTAAATAAACAGCTATTAAAACATACCAAAATAAAGTGAAGTACCTACCTATGTGTTACATAAAATCTATAAGTAAAAATAACCGCTTTCTAGTGGAAGGGATGAACCTGGACCTTTGATAATAAGATTTCAATATATGGCATCAATTTAGTGAGGTTTAGGTTAGTTTAGTGTGGGGTCCACACCACCGTTTACATCCCATAGACCCCTAATTGTTTTTTCGCTCAAATAGACCCCTCATAGGTCTTCGTCGACCCCTGGGGTCGATATAGACCACTTTGGGTGTCATTGGTTTAAATCCTCAGTACAGCCTTAACGCAATAACTTAATGCGTACCTTATCAATATAAAAATATAGCATAGTATTTAGTATTTTCAAAGGTATGTGAAGTCTACCAACCCGCTTTAGGCCAGCGTGGACGACTAAGGCCTAACCCCTCTCATTAGTATAGGAGGCCCGTGCCCAGCAGTGGGACAAGGTTACAGGGCTAGTATTATGATAGTATTTTATGCTGTATCACTTAATAAAAACAATGCAGACTGCAAAGTTGATAATAATCTTATTTTTGAAGCAGATGTAATGACATTGCGAAGTAATTTTTATCTGGATCATAACACTTCACCAGCCACTATGAGGTAAGGCATTATAATCCACTGTCTACTTACAAGTTGAGTTGCATGCGCTTGGTGCAATGGCGCTTGCGATATCGCACGTGTCTTTGGAAATTTACGACAGTTCACAGCTTTTGCTGAGAAGCACATAGATACGAAGGCATTCATCAAATCAAATGCACATTGATGGAAACGCACATGAGGAGGTAACGTAGGCACCTGACACCACGGGCGGGGGTTTGGTTTCTAGGCCCTCCCCCGAAATATACATTAATATTTTACAGAAAGAAGGAGAGGCCAGGAGTATGCATGAATATCTAATTAATACTATTAATATTTTGATTTTTTTCCAACCTCCCCATTACTCAACCCTGGCCACGCCCGTGCCGGACACTCAAAATTACAATTCTATTGTGCTGGCACTGATTTTGATGCGACCTCTTCTTCAGTATCAGGTTTCCTCACAATGTTTACTTTCAACGTTTAACTAGCGATAGTTAACAATAAACACACGTAGCTTCCAAAATAGATCATGTTTTAAGGATTGATTTCCTACTTACAAAAGCGATTGCATTACCTGCAGTTCCTAACGCTCTGAAGGTTATAGCTGCATTCATTAAAATAATAATACTAGCCCTGTATTAAACATTGTCCCACTGCTAGGCACGGGCCTCCTCTACTATGAGAGGGGTTAGGCCGTAGTCCACCACGCTGGCCTAATGCGTGTTGGCAGACTTCTCATACCTTCGAAAAAATCTCAGATATGCAGGTTTCCTCACGATGTTTTCCTTCACCGTTAAAGCAAGCGATAATTAACATTTTAATACACACATAACTTTAGAAAAGTCAGAGGTGTATGCCACTTGGGTTTCGAACCTACGACTTTCGTCTTGGCAGTCCGTACCGCAACCAACTAGGCTATCGCTGCTTGCATTCATTAAAAGATATAATTAAAATAAAATAACTTATTTGCATCAGTACATAGACAAATGTTACATGACACAGTTGTATACAGTTACAGATAACTTTTAAGGAAGGCTCAAGGGGGAAGGTCGCAGTCCAACTCTCAAGTACTATTTACTTCTATACAATGTTACATACCACCACCATATGTAACGTAGATCTTGAAGCTACAATGTAAATCGATTAATAACATCATGAGTCATTGATCCCAGCAATGACGGAATCGTTGCCAGCCATAATAACATTTATCAGAACAGCACGTGTTCAAAGTTAGCAGATTCTTTGAGGACCGGTTCATATTAAGATAAAACTAATAATAACATGCAGATAAAGTGACAGCTAGGACGTGTCAAAAGTCAGTCGGTGGACGCAGATAAATCTGGCCAGAATTGAGGATGTGTCTTAGATGCGTTTGACCTGGTAACATGTAATTATATATTGTTACTACGTGGCTAGTTATATCGCCCAAAAGTAGTACAATTGGTGATATATAAAACGTCCAACATTCACACATCGTCTTAAATAATGATGGATTTACAAGATACGTTTGGGATACGGTGCATCAATTCCTAGTCTTCAAAAATACACTATGTAAACACCTGTTCTATCTAGTCCCAATTAAGACAATTACGGTAAACGTACTCAGTCTTTAGTCCTTACTAAGGCTAATACTTATCAAGATTTAAGTAGGCTCTGACAAAAAGTGTTTCTTTTTATTGAGTAAATATAATCAAATCAAATCATTTATTTTGCAAATTAGGCCACTAGGGGCACTTTTTACATGTCAAAGTAATGTTAAAATCTAAGTCTACCGGTGCTTTGGAAATGCCCACTGGTCTGAGAAGAAGCACCAAGAAACTCAGCCGTAGGTCTTCTGTAATTTTTCATTATATTTTAACAAAAAATCACACATAAAATACATTTTTAAACAAGTCACATTCACATGACAAAAAAAATGATGGTATACATGTCAATACAAGGCAGAGTCGTAAAAGAGGCTATACAACTTGTTATTTAATTTTATCCAACTAACAATCAATGAGCAATCCAGGTAGACCAGTCCACACAAGCAGCACCCGTTCACGAGTATGACGCATGTGCCAGCCATCGGCCTCCTCAACCATGACACAGGGAAGTGACCGACCCGGCACATAACGCCGCCGCAAGCGCAGACCCTTAAGCGAGCATGACATACCCAATCGCGACAAAGAATGATAGAGAAACAAATTCACAATACAATAGCTTTAACAAAAAAAACAAGAAGCCAAGACTAATACGACTCAGGCATCTTGTAAAAACAATTTACATTAAACAGAAATAATCAATACATAATCATTTATTGTAATAGATCTGGAAGATTCAGAGCAATTTAATCCCAAGCCTTCTTGTCGTCAAGATAATCGGAAATTTTGTAGTAACCTTTTCTACTAAGCTTGGTTTTTATTATGTTTTTAAACTTATTTATTGGTAATTCTCTTATATCATTCGGAAGTTTATTATAAAAGCGTATACTTTGCCCCATAAAAGAATTACTGATCTTGTGGCGACGAGTCGAGTGTAACACAAGATGATGCTTGTTCCTTGTGTTTACTTTGTGAATATCGCATTTTTATCAAATTGTGCAATATTTTTACGCACATACATTAGATTTTCAAAAATATATTGCGATATCACGGTGAGAATGCTTATTTCTTTGAATCTTTCTCTAAGAGAAACTTTGGGTCCAAGATCATATATAGCCCTAACGGCTCTTTTTTGTAAAGTAAAAATTACATTAATATCCGCAGAGTTTCCCCAGAGAAGACATAGTCACTAGTCGAGTTCGGTTTTTTCAGAAAACAAACATATTTTTTTAGTTTATTACTCAATTTGCGAGTAGAAGTAATACAAGCTGTATTACTCGCCTCAGCGATAACCATTATACAGAAATATATAATAGATTGTGGCTGAGTAAGATTCTGCAGCGGTTAAGTGAAATTCAAACGCATACTAAGACTAGGCGGACTATGCGTACACGTAAGTAATATTAAAATTTGAATAGTTGCCGCCTAGTCTCGTAAAATAATTCTCTGTCCCAGTAATTCCGATTCACCTGTAGTAGGTACCTACCTACCAAATTATGACACAAGTGATGTGTCCTAGACTTTTAGAACTTTAGGTTCCATAGTACCCAGAAACTGATTTCAGCCGGCCTACCACCACCTCTTATAGCAGTATTGTTGTAATATACTGACTGCCTTGGTGGCGCAGTTGTAATTGCGCATGCGTTACGACTGCTGTGCTGAGGTCTCGGGTTCGATCCCCGGGTCGGGTAAGGTGGTATTGGGTTTTTCTATTTAAAAATTCTCAGTATTAGCCCGGAGTCTGGAATTTATACCCGGTATGGCACAAATATTATTTATTATACAAATATTGATCACTCTTGTTTCATAGCTGAGTTAGTAACAACGCAGTAGGTGATACGCAGTAACACTTACCGGCATGCATTTGCACAATTTAATGAATTCTATATTACATAATATAATATGTTTGCTTTAGTGATAATTGTGTTAACAATATTGGTTTTGTTTGTAGTGCTTATTTTTATTAAGTTACTGTAATGGTTTCTTATGTTTACGCGAATATTATACATTGTAATAAAACGAAATTTAAGGGTTCTATTGCGGTTTATTTAACTTTTTTAACCCGACGTTTCGAAAGCTTTACATCCTTCATGGTCAGTCTCCCACGTGACCATGAAGGCTGTAAAGCCAGAAAAAAAGTAAAATGAACTGCGATAGAATCCGTAAATTTCGTTTTATTACAAAGTTACTGTAATTTGCAAATCATTAAGAGTATAGGTAACTTGAACCCCATCAATGTATTTGTGGTCCTCCGAACCCGATTTTCAATTCCCAAAACGTTAAGTGCAAGTTTTGTTTTAGTGTTTAGATCAATATTCTGTATACTATATTAATACGTGATACCCCTTTTAAACATATTGGGCGTGTGGAGAAGTTTGAGATAAGTAAAAATGTTTATAAAGTATAAATAATAAATACAACCAACAGTCACACACATGTTTGTCTCAGTCAGGGAATCGCACCCACGGCCTCTCGTTTCACAGCCGGCTACTCGCCCGCTGCACCACCGAGGCTGTCAAATGTCGGAGTATGTACGTTGATACTGTAAATTTCAAAAACTTATCACACGATAATGACGTATTTGTAAACACAGCTGACGTAATAGAACAAAATTAATTTTTTTATCCTAGCACGGCAAAGTGAGGCACCTGAGGGTAAGCGCAGTGCCGTCCAATTAGAGTATCAAGTAGCGGGAAACAATTTATCCCTCGCCGCTCTCATCTACGCACAATCATGCCGGCCTGCTGTGTAGATGCTTCACACTACGCCATGGGGAGTGGAGGTGAAGAAACGGTCGAGGGTCTAGTGTCTAAGAGTGTATGTGTGTGTGTGCATTGGTTTTATAGGTATATTCTTTGACAAAATGTGAACAATGTTCAAACTGGGCACTAGCTGACCACTAGTACAGAATTATTATACATTCCACGATTACATGATTCATTCGCAAAAACGAATGTAGGCACTTAAGCGTCCATTATCAAAGTTAACCTATAAAGACGAATACTTGATCAACCAGTATGAAGCTAGTAAGGTCTCCGTGAGGTCACCACTTATCAAGACAATACATAACAAAATATAAACATATGTATTAGAATAATTGACTGAACGCAACCACGTCAGTTCTAGATTGTAGCAAGTCTGTATTAAATCAGGTTAAGATAACGCTTACAACCCTCAGACATTGGACAGAAAGCGTGACAATCTCAAAGCCCGACCACCTGCGGCGATCACGTATAACCTTGAGAGTGGCGTGCTCACATGCCCGCAATGTGCGAGGATCTTCTCTAAGAAGATTGGCTACATAAGCCACATGCGAGCACACGAACGACGAAAAAATCTGGAGTAGAATGCAGTAGCCATGGCCGAAAACGGCCGGGAGCATCATCATCATCATCACAACCCTCAACTTAAACGAGGCAGAAAATCAGCTGATCAGACGCAGATTATAAATAGTAATAAATAAATAACACCCAACAGTCACACACATAGCGCCCACCCCACACTAAGATACGAGTCTTGTGTTGTTGCTATAAGGGACTACGAGAGACGCACGGTCTCACAACACCCAGACCCCGGACACAAATATTTGTCTGTCACACAAACATTTGTCGCGGTGTGGGAATCGAACCCACGGCCTCTCGTTTAACAACCGGCTACTCGCCTACTGCGCCACGGAACTGCGGACTGCGGGACAAATGTTTGAGTAGTCCCAGATACCCACAACACAAGACTCGTATCTTAGTGTGGGGTCGAGGCTATGTGCGTGACTGTTGGGGTGTAAAAAAAATCATATTCTTACATTACCCGATTACGTTGTACTTAACTCCGTCTCTTCATACCAGTAATAGTATTTATAAAGTGTGAATTGCCGTCACACGAATGTTGTATTAACTCTGTTTACCTAATAACATTGCTGGATGTGTGAATTCCTCAGCTAAACGATTTATTTTAAGAGTCTATCATGTTATGGGATTCAAAATTAACAGCCGTTGATATATAATACTAGCCCTGTGTACACTGTCTCACTGCGGGGCACGGGCCTATACTAATGAGATCTAGGCCTTAGTCCAATGGCCTAATACGGGTTGGTAGACTTCATACACCTTAAAAATTCATTGGAATTCCCAGGTATGCAGGTTTCCTGACGATATCTTCCTACGTTTATGCCAAGGATTGTCACATTAACACCGATTGGTACCGACTATAAATATAGTTGTTAACTAGTGATAAAGTACCTACCCATGTACATGATGTTGAAAAAAAACTTGGCTGCGTTTTTTCTTTTTGTGTAATGTATGAAATTTTTAATTAAGGCCTGTCGAAACTTTATTGATAAAATGCAATAGATAATTTAATCGAATCCAATAATTTAAATAAATATCTTCAAAAGATCCCTCGTCATATTTTTTTATAAATATTTTATAACATTTAGATAAGTTTACAATAACATCAGTTTATCTGTCGCCAGTTGTGTTCTGTATTAAAATGCCAAATTAGGCTTGAGATTCTGATAATAATTGCCCGTAAATACGTATTTATGATCCAATATCAATTGGCATAGTTACATGTTAAGGGGAGGTCTCACAATGATTTGACACTATTTTTTTTCCTGGCACAGCAACGTAACCATACTACACCTGATGGTAAGCGCAGTAATAATCTATACCTCGCTACTCAACATAATCATGCCGACCTGCTGTGTAGCTACTTCACACTGCGCCATGGTGCATGTAGGTGAAAAAGCGGTCGAGGGTCTAATCTCAGAGTATTCAGAAGGCCGCAACAGGCCCAAACATCGTACCCCAACTCTATACCCCCGACAAAAACCGGATGTATATTGGCTGATCCCGGAACGCGACACAATCGCGTTTGCCACTATGAAACACACAGATATACACAGACTGTGCCTTACAGCCACACAATAAAGGCACGAGGTGGTAAATACATACATCGAAAGTTAATGCATCAGTTTGTTTCTGCATACATAAGGAAAAGTTTATTCGATATTCCTAACTAGCTGTTGCTCGCGGCTCCGCCCGCGTGGAGGTCATGTTTGGGAGAAAAAGTATACAATACAAAATACCAATATTCATGAATTTAACTTCAAAAATGACGGATGTTCATACAAACTTTCATCCCCTATTTTACCCCCTTAGGGGTGGTATTTCCAAAAACCCTTCCTTAGTGGATGCCTACGTCATAAAAGGTACCTACTGTCAAAATTTCAAGTCTCTAACCCTAGCCGTTTTGGCTGTGCGTTGATCGATCAGTCAGTCAGTCAGTCAGTCAGTCAGCTTCTTCTTTTATATATACAGATTCATTTCACATAAATAAACTAAAATTATTTTACATGGTGTTGTTACCTATTATAAATTGTCATTAAGTGTCATTTTTTGTACTTGTGTAAAATATTAAGAATTATTTTAAAATGATATGTGTTTATAGAATTACTCCATTAACTAACATTAAATTGAAGCTAAGTGTTGTCAAGTGCAGTGCTCTTGTGTAAAATGATGAATTTTAAAATAATATTCAAAGTGAGTCGTGTGTTGTACATCACGATTGAACATTACTGTTTACGGACGTACAGACACTGTTGTTTCTGATAGTGGCTTAATCGTAAAAAGAACTGACGAATATTTGGAAGGTGCGACATAGAAAAATCGATAAAATTGAACGCAGTGCCATCTGTTTTCCAGAACCGTGATTAGGTTTTGGTTTCTGTTTTTTGAATTCTACGAAATGTTGCTGTCGCGTTAAGTAAAATAAAATACAAACAATATTCGACCAAGAAAAAAGAAAATGTGTAACTATTACGGTGGAAATACCATATGATCATTCACCGTTAGAGATTTCCAACGACAACTCGCCACAAAAAGGAGACTAAATTGAAAAACTGAATGTTTGGCGCCATCTGTTAATCGAGAATCGAAACTGGACGTCACGATGGTGGAGGACACTGTGCAGCAGGCGGAGCGCGTCTCTGCCGCGGCTGTGTTACAGTTCGCGGCCAAAGAGGCGCGAGAGGGCCGGAGGTTCATAGACTTCGAGGCCCATGCCTTCGCTAGCATCACTTATAACGCCTATGGTATATATTTTTATATAACTTAAGCTAGGTTTAATGGTATTATGTCACAATACTATACTACTGTTCTTCGTACCAGATATATAAAATGCATACAACCCTCAAATATGTGAGTAAAATGTATTTTTCGCATTTTATATGTTAAATTATTTTTGAGCGGATATTATAGAAAATCATAGGTTATAAGTTATTTCTTAGTTACTACTTTATTACTGAAAGTTTGAATTTCGAACTACAAATTAAATATCAAATCTGATAACAGATGTCGCTTTAATCAATCGTTTATTTGAGACTGTACGGTTTTTATCATGCATTTATTTTATTATTTACACTGACAAATGAAAGACACAATGTCCTCCAATACTTATTGTGGATAATACTGGTTACTTAACCACCTGACATGGGGTCACTTTTGATAATGAATGCACGGTATTTTATATCATTAATGAGAACATGTTCCTGTTAATATGCGTAAACAAGGCGAAAAACTGATTTAAAATCCGCCGTAGAGCAACCATAATATGTGCTTCAGGATTTCGATTCGAAAATTACCATAGATTTGCCCGGAAACGGAATTTATGCCCGGTATACATATCCAACAGTCACATACATATTCCTAACCCCACACTAGGTTAACATTTGTTGTGAATATCAGGAACTACATGGGACTTGCGGTCTCTAGACTCTGGTCACAAATATTTATGAAACATACAAACATATGTCTTGATCGAACACAAGGGCTGAAACAAAAGGCGTCGTGTAACGGCTACTCCTTCTCTATGGATACTATAAGCACATTCCCATATCATGGAACCATGTAAATGACCAGAATGTATTACTTTCACCTCATTCGATCCTTTCGGGGATACATGCGTGAGCTTATGCTATTTTATCGTCACATTTTACATTTGACATATTTTGTGAGACACAAAATAGTGATTTAGGTATATATTTTAGTAGCTGTATATCTGGTAAACAAGTTTATCACCGGTCACAGTTAATTGATGCTCTTTGTTAACTAAATTATTCTGGATACTAGTTATCAATGCACATTTATTCGATAGCAAGTTGTTTTTTTGTGATATTTTGTAAAAACATACAAAAGATTCTTATGCGGAGATTTAATGGCTCTTATTATAAAACGCAGGCCGGGTTATATCAACTAGTTGGCGTGGCAACCGATAGTAACTAATAAATTTACACCTAATTTAAAGTTAGCAAACATTTTATAAGACCCTCTATTTTTTATATTGCGCGGTTCATAGAGATATTTTGGAATTTTCTTGTTACGTTGATACTTTACCCAGCATTTCGACTAATTTTAAAAAGGAGGTTCTCAATCCCACGCGTATTTTTTAATTTTATACTCCAAGCGTCGACTGATTTTATTTACAGTCGATGATATTTATCTTAAGTATAGTCTTCAACAAATTATGTTAAGATCTGATGACAGCACGAAAAAGTTAATTAAAACTCAAAATATAACGAAACCTACATTAGAAAAATAGTTTTCACTATTTGCTTGCAGTCAAGTCATTTATTCAAGTTTTTTTTGTGGTAGCTGGGAGGATTTCTATTAAAGAACTACTACGCGTTTATAGTAAGATACTAATTGATTACTAATAAAATTTCAATTTGAAATTAGGTTAAATTTATTAGTTACTACAGCTTTCTGATATCAACTGTCTTAATAATATTATAACTTCCCTGGTCTCATATGTTTTCTATAGCATATGCCAGCAAACGAGGTAGTCATCTGATAATAAGTGATCTCCACCCCTCATGAATAATAGCATTAGTCATGGGAATGTGGAAATGGAAATGAATGGATTGACAAGGGAAAAATTTGGACCGCCAGAGAGATGTTTCAAGGTGGGCCACTGTAGAGATAGTTTTGTCTTCATGAATGGTCGGCTTGATCAGATTAGTATAACTGTCTTTTTATATCACCATTCTTCTGGTATTGTGAGTGTTGTTTACCATCTTTTAGTGATATAAAGAATACATTATTTATTGCATTGTCCACAGCGGCCCTCAGTGACATGGGCGGCAGCGGTACCAGCTCCTCTTCATCGCACATGTCGCCGGGCTGGCAGGTCAACGAACTTGACTTGGACCTGCCCGGCGAACTCTCCATGAAGTGAGTTCTTTTTAAATCACATCTCACTCTCATACCATTCTTGGTACATTCATAGACTGCAATTAACATATTTTTATAGAGTATCAAGTAGCGAGAGTCAACTTTACATAAATATAACTACATCAGATCTATTCGTAGACGCGTGCACTCTATATTATGAACTCAGTTCTGGTTGAGTGTTGTTTTCATAGCAATATACTATAACGCTACTAAATGCATATCAAGACAAACAAAAAAAACATGCAACTATTGTATTCAGACCAAGGTTTGTGTGACTCACAAATTTTGTTTCGGGTCCAGGTATCGTGGGCCGTAGTCCAGGGTACAGGTTTTTGCTTGTCAGGACTATATGTGCGACTGTTGGATGTAATTAATATTATTATTTTGTATAATAATTTCCAGGTGTCGCGGCTTTTTCCTAAAAATACAAGACACACCTTCAACTAGAATTTGTTTGATGATATTTGTTAGAAATGTTATTAGGGCTATGTGGTCACATCCTGTTGCAATAGATAAATGCATAGATAACCGAAGTCACCAATGAGCTCAGGGTTTTGTCTTATAATGCCGATAAATATAACGCCTAATATTTCTGATAAGTACTCTGTTTACAAATAAGTAAACAGCATTTACATTTTGCTATAATTGTTTCAACTACTTCCAGTCATGTATCATTCGGTAGCTACCGGACAAAACGGGCAATACTCACCCTTATTGACGTGCGTATTAAGCGTATTTGTAACGTTAATTTTATAGAAATGATTTTGGCTTGCATTTTTACTCACTACTTCTTACCTTTTTCCGAACACCGACGTCCCTGTGATACAAGAGAGGTTAAAGTGTAGCTTTTTAAAAAAGTTGCGAACAGCGCCATCTATGTTTTGTGTATTAAAGTTTATTTATGTTAAATTTAAAGAGTGTTTTAACACATACCGGCTTCACTCGAGTCGCAACTTTACTATTGACTTGCCGAAACAAAGTTTACGCTTTAGAATTTTTTTAAATGCTTCATACGTGTTTTTAAATGTGTCTTGAGGTTTTGAAAACGGCTAGTCACATAAAATATAGGATATAATATATCACCTAAACTTGAGATTTAGTTTTAAATATACAACGTGAACTGATCATAAAAATAATGAGTTCTAAGAAGTTACTGCCCCGTCCGTATACGTGCAATCTAATTGCTTTGCAATTTTTCTCTATGATTTTTATTATACATACGCACTCACGCCTGGAATCCGTACACGCACATTTCGCCGAGACTATTACCGTCCCATAACGGACAAAGGGCAAGCCTATCATCATACCAGGCACAATTCAAGACAACGGCCTGATACTAAGTATTTCGCAATAGAAAACCTAATATCAATTTTACTCCGGATCGAATCCAAGACCTCAAAACAGCAGTCGTCCCCAAAAAAAATTAAATATTTTTGGGTACGATTGAAATGTTTGTTTAAAATACTTTAATAACATTTATTTGTGAACGATTATTATCGATTAACATTAATCCTAAACTAAAAAAAATCGATTTAAATTAAATTAAATTAAAATGTAACGTATTTTTACTTATCAAAAATAGAAATTAACTTTGCGATACCTCATTGGCGTGTCGGTTTTTGTATGGGCAGCGTTCTACACACCAAAGACTGTCATCCACCCATTCCATTAATTTGGTACACGTATTAACAAACAATAATAATAATACTAGCCCTGTATTAAACATTGTCCCACTGCTGGGCACGGGCCTCCTCTACTAATGAGAGGGGTTAGGCCTTAGTCCACCACGCTGGCCTAATGCGGATTGGCAGACTTCTCATACCTTCGGAAAAATTCTCAGATATGCAGGTTTCCTCACGATGTTTTCCTGCATCTTTAAAGCAAGCGATAATTAACATTTTAATACACACATAACTTTATAAAAGTCAGAGGTGTATGGCACTTGGGTTTCGAACCTACGACTTTCGTCTTGACAGTCCGTACCGCAACCAACTAGGCTATCGCTGCTTAATAACAATTAACAATAATATATTATATAAATATCTATTAATTATATCCTTTTGCTACACACGCATATGTTTATTATAATAATTTATAATTACCATTATCTTTGAAGAATATTGACTTAAATAGTATTATTTTATTCCAGTTGAACAGTACTCGTAGGTATCTTGTTTAAATACGGAGTGATTGTTGTGTTAAGCAAAGTTTATAACGGAACTTTAGTTAAAAATATGTTGGAAATTATCATCATTTGTTATTTCTCTTGAACGTGACACGGAAAGACGCATTACTGATGGTAAGTACTATGGAGTAAAAATATTATGGCCACCGTTGAGCGGCCTTGTGCCCTGGAAATTATGCTGGGCTAAAATATCTGGCTAACTCATCTAAGGTTACGGCAATCATAAAAATTACGGAGAATTTCAAGAAAATTCTAAGAAGCGTGCTGGGCCAATCACTTTAAATACCTACGGCTTATGAATATATTTTGTGTGCAATAGAATTTCTATAATTAATGTTCCAATGATGTAGTAATATTTGTATGAAATTATACTATATTATTCACGTGTGTCCTATATAACAATTGTTATGAAAAATTACAAATAAAACAGTGCTTCTCGGATGGCCGAAACAATGGGGCTTATGGGGCTGTTACCGAAACAAGATAGTAGACATTTTTGTAAGCGGGGGTAACCGAGTAATATGGGTGTTAATTATACAAGATATAATAATAAATAAATACACCCAATAGTCTCACACATAGTTCTGACTCCACACTAGGTAAAACTTGTACCAACAATTACGAGGGACTATGGTCCCATAACACCCAGACCCAAAACAAATATCTGTCATACAAATATTTGTCTCGGTGCGGGAATCGAACCCATGGCCTCATTTACTCGCCTGCTGCGCCACGGAGGCTGTCATTCATAATATTACTTTTACTGTTCCCTCGCACACTTCATCATAGTATCAAAATGTTTGTTCGGTTGTCCGTAGCGAGGCGCTGTTGTCTCTGCCGTCGCTGGCTGGGTTCAAGCAGGAGGCGCCGTCGCCGACGGGCGCCGTGCTGTCGCCACCGCGCCGCGCCTGGCCTCCGCCCCGACGTATCGACGACAGGCAGGTGAGGAGAACACATACAATGGTTCAGTCCTGACACCCCTAACAACGCTGACAAACATGACGCCCCCGATACATCTAAGACCTGTGACGCCTCTGACTCCAGCGCAGCTGACACCTGAAAAATAGACAAATTTTTAAAATAATAGGTTAAATATTAAAATTTAAATTGAACAGTGCCATCTGTTGACAGTATAATGAACTAATTTGGTGTATTGTTAATTAAGGATTACACGCATAGACGATTTTAGTTTGTGCCATCTAGTTTCATCATTTTAGTTACATATAAAATAAGTGTACATTATTTTCACACCTATCGATTCTCTAATTTAAAAGCTGTTCGTCAACAGATCACAAATATGGTGGTTGAGAACGGCAACCGGGACGGCATGGACGACGGGTGCCAGCAGTCGCCCACCCACAACGGACCCATGATGAACCAGCACGGTAACTAACAATCACATATCAGAACAAATATATAATAAATAATTATGGCGATAGGCGCGCCCCCTATCACATTACGGTACCGAAAAATTCGGCGAAAAGTGGGTGTACTGGTTACACCTCTGCCTACACCTTCGGGGAATACAGGCGTGAGTGTATATATGTATGTAGAACAAATATATATAAAATATATGAGTGGTATAGAACCAAAGTCGGCCAAGTATCGCTAAGTTATATTTTGGCAATTAAAAAAAACTAATAGATTTTGTTTGTCGAAAGGCAATTTTACTAAATATTTTTTTTAATCTGAGAAGATATTTAACTCAACTCAATGACAAGAACAATGATAAAAAAATAAGCCCAACGGTGCAAAATCTTATTAAATTTTCTAGATTGCCGAGTTTGAACTCAATTAAGGTAGGAAGGCCGCCTTTGTTACTGTACTGCCAAGTTTGACATTTTTGATTGGTCGTTGACTTCATAAGAAATAGGATTGTTGACTTGATAGACGCTTCTGATTGGTTGATAGTGAAAGATTGCCGACTTTGGTTCTAAAGCAAGTTTTGTTTTGTGTTTAGAAGAGTTTGTAGCCGTTTTTAATTATAAAACATTGCGCAAGATCTCATACTTTATCTCGCTTGTGAACTAAAGTTACAATATAAAGAAAACGATAATCTGTTGTATCTTGAATACAATGAATGATTTTTTTAACAAAATATTTTTATATATTTTTTTTTATCCTGGCATGGCAAAGTGACCGCACTGTACCTGATGGTAAGCGCAGTGCGGTCCAAATAGAGTACTGAGTAGCGAGAGACGATCTATCCCCGCTACTCAACACACTCATGCCGGCCTGCTTCTTCACACTACGCCATGGGCAAGAAGGTGAAGAAGGGGTCGAGGGTCTAGTGTCAGAGTACTAAGAAGGCCGTAAAATTGCCATTGTACCCCAACTCTAGACCACCGACAAAAACCGGATGTACACTGGCTGATCCCGGAACGCGACACACTTGCGTGTGCCACTATGGCGGGTTTTTCGCCCTGTGTACAGTGGTCGCTATCCGGGCGGATATGAATATCCTACCACCAGCATATTTTTGTCTTGTGGAAATTCCAATCAAGTTTGTTTACACTGTCCAGTGACTACACTCATGATAAGAGCAAGCAATAGTAGTTGTTTAGTGTTATTTTAATAATCAAAATTATTAAGGCAAATACACTCTTATTAAATCTCTTTTTCTATTTAGTCTTCTTTTCTATCTAGTTCTTTAATCTGGCACTCTTCTCAGATTTTTAGCATTGTGATATACAGATGGGCCATGTCTTTGCAATTATCTTGTTAGGCGGCTTCCACTTTCACTTTCCATGTCGTCAGTCCTCTAGGTGGTAATCGCAAATGAAAATATTAATACCAGCCTTGTCTTAAACCTGATCCACTGCTGAGCCTCCTCTACTAATGAGACTTATGTCTTAGTCCACAATGCAACCCTAATGCGGGTTGGTAGAATTCACATACCATGGAAATTCTTATGAGAGTTCACGTATGCAGATATCTTCACTATGTTATCCTTCGCCGTTGATGCAAGCTATAATAATTAAATGAATACAAATATAACTTAGCAAAGCGTGCCTTAAGGCTGGATCCCACTACCCTTATGACTCGACAGATTACTGCTTCTGAAATATCAACTGCACTTGAAGGAGCAGTAATCAACTCGGTCCTTCATTAATATCGATTCCATGTTGATCGTAGGCAGTCCAGAGAGCATGCAGTGCCAACCCTCGATGCCAACAGGCGCGATGCCCATGAACGGATACCACTCACCAGACGGACAGGAGAATAAAGGTAATATCGAGTTTTTTATTTATTTATTTAATTCCCATAAACTTTTATACAAACAAGGTTTTGGTCCCCTGGCACCCAAAATTTGAATTATTGATACGGTCAACGATCGATACTAAAATTATAGGGGTTCGACCAAAAATGGATGTGGTGAAAAAAAAACAGAAATTAAAGCCATATTGTACATACATATACATATACACTCACGCCTATAATCCCCGAAGGGGTAGGCAGAGGTGTAACCAGTACCCACTTTTCGCCGAATTTCGGTCCCATAATGTGATAGGGGGCGAGCCTATCGCCACACCGGGCACCATTCCAGACTCCGGGTTAATACTGAGTATTTCTAGGTAGAAAAACCCAATATCACTTTACCCGACCCGGGGATCGAACCCGAGACCTCAGCACAGCAATCGTAACGCATGCGCAATTACAACTACGCCACCGAGGCAGTCTAACTAATACAGGTCTAACTACAACAAATTGGAAGATACGAGTAGACACTGAGTTAGAATCACTGTTTTATCCCACAGCCCCTTTTCTTTCCTTTATACCCGCACATTGCCCATGATACATTTAAAAGTTTATGGTAGATCACCACCAGGTTACCTTTTTAATCGTCTGCCATCAGCTAAAAAATATGTTTCTCCAGGCGCAGGTCTGCTGATGTGCTCTCCAGTGGGGTCTCTAGACGGGTTCCTCCACTCTCCCATACATCAGCGCAGCGAGCCCAGCTTCAAGGATGATACCAGGTGAATACCAGCTTTATTTGACAGTAGATTGTGCTGTCAAGCGTATCACGTCCTAAGTCTCGAGGTTTTTACTTTCCTGCGTCAAATGACTAAGGTCCAAATACAGTATCGAGGATGTTTTTTTGTCATGATACGGCAACAGATGGTGCGCAGTGCCGTCCAGTTAGAGTATCAAGAAGCCTAGCCAGCCAAGCCAAGGATAACTATCCCTCGCTACTCTACACAATTATGCCTGCTGAGTACCTTCACACTACTCCTAAAGGAGTCATAGGAGTGAGGGAATACGGTAGCTGGCAAATTGTTCCTCAGTTTGATGGTGCGGCAAAGATATGAACTAGCGAAGCTCTGGGTTCGTAGCGGGAACAGTAGACACCACGAAGTTGTGGTTCCGTAAGCCGACTTGCGTGGTTATGAAGTGGAAGGCAGAGGACGGTATAAGATTAAACAATTCTTGGGAGAAATGATATAGACAATGATGAAGATATAGAATGCTATAGACGATAGAACAAAGGAAGAGGAAATGTCCCTGCGCGGTTGTTAAAATCATACCTACAGTGGGCGTAACCTTGAAACAAGCCTTTATGTTTGATTTTAGACTTGTAGATTGTTCGCGATCATTCTGGAACGTTTCACACAATTGGTAGGTTTGTTTGAGAGGGTTGCTGTCGCCAATCGACACAGTTTTTATTCAGAAACATGCAAGAAACTATCTTTCCGTGAAATGTTTTAGTGCATGGTACCAAATGGTGCTTGTGCATCTTTTTTTAGTGCCTGGACAGGCAGACGAGCAGACGGGCCACCTGATGGTAAGTAGTCACCGCCGCCCATAGACTTCTGCAATACCAGGGCACAGCAAAGCCGCTGCCTACCGTTTATAATGTTATTGATTAGCTTTAAAAATAAAGTATGTAACTTTGTATAGGCTTTATTCATCTACCCGAACCTCCAACCTATCCTAAAAAGCCGTATTTAAACAGTATTGGTTTTTGCAGATTCCAGTACGTGTTAGCAGCGGCCACGTCTATAGCAACCAAACAGAACGAGGAATCTCTGACGTACCTCAACCAGGGTCAGCCATACGAGATCAAACTGAAGAAATTAGGAGACCTGTCCCACTACAAGGGCAAGATACTCAAGGTACGTTGGAGGCTTTTATTATTACGATCAGGGTAAAACTATATTGCCCTTGATTGTAGCGTAAATCATTTATTATCCATTTATTTATTTACCAATAAAATACATGATTAATAGCAGCAATAGACTAACGTGGGAGTGGTACGACTGCCGAGACGATAGTCGCAGGTTCGATTCCAGTCCAATCGGCATACTCGGCATACTCTGACCTTTTGAAGTTACCTGTTTATTATCACTTCTTTTACGGTGAAGGAAACCCTGCATACCTGAGAAAGGTATGTCTAAGGCCTACCCCTCTCATTAGTACACAGTAGTATTAGCACGAAGCGTTTTGCTAGTACATTTGTCATGCGCACCGCTAGAGAGTGGAACTCTTTGCCGGAGTCTATATTTCCCGAAAATTATAACTTGGGTATAAATCTTTAAGTCAAGAGTGAAGGTATCTTCTAGGCAAGCGTGCTCCACCGTAGACCACATCATCACTTACCACCTTCTTTTTTTTATTGCCTCGATAGGCAGACGAGCAGACGGGCCACCTGATGGTAAGTAGTCACCGCCGCCCATAGACTTCTGCAATACCAGGGCACAGTAAAGCCGCTGCCTACCGTTGTAAAGATAGTGATCAGACCAGACGAGATAGTGTTCAAACGCAAGCTTATTTAGGTAAAAAAAAATAAAGTACAGGACGCCCATACAGTAGGACAGTATATAATGCAGATACAGCTGGTTTTTCACGGTCATGGTGTATAAGTGTATTGTTGTACAGAGTGTGGTGAAGATCTGCTTCCACGAGCGTCGGCTGCAGTACATGGAGCGGGAACAGATCGCGCAGTGGCACAACGAACGACCCGGGGAGAGAATCGTAGAGGTAACGCGTTCATCGCCGGTTATACTGAACTTTAACACACGTCACATCAACACGATAAATACCTTACCTTATAAATACCTTTCGTAAATCGTCTTTCATCCATCCTTTCCATATGACCAAACCATCTCAGCACTACTCTTTCTATCGCAATCACCACATCATTCTTCAACTCACAACGATCTCTTATCACTCTATTCCTCATGCCATCAGCACGGGTGACTCCACACATACTCCGCAAGGAACAGGAACGTTACGGAGTATGTTGAATGTTCGTTAATTTGGTAGTTTTTTTTTATTATTCTGGCACGGCAAAGTGACCACACTGCACCTGATGGTAAGTGCAGTGCCGTCCAGTTAAAGTATCAAGTAGCGAGAGACAATCTATCCCTCGCTACTCAACACAATCATGCCGGCCTGCATAGTAGTTTGGGTGGAATAGAATGTGTGTTGTGTGTGGTCAGGTGGACGTGCCGCTGTCGTACGGCGTGATCCGCGTGGAGCAGCCCGCCGCACTGAACGCGCTGCATGTCTACTGGGACGCCACCAAGGACGTCGGCGTCTACATCAAGGTACACGTCTATGCAATACATATATACACATCTACACGTCTATATAATACACACATACACATCTAAACGTCTACACAATGAGATAACAACAAAAAAAATATAACAAACTACACTAATACTAGCCCTGTATTAAACATTGTCCCACTGCTGGGCACGGGCCTCCTCTACTAATGAGAGGGGTTAGGCCTTAGTCCACCACGCTGGCCTAATGCGGGTTGGCAGACTTCACATACCTTCGAAATTCGTATAAGAATTCTCAGATATGCAGGTTTCCTCACGATGTTTTCCTTCACCGTTAAGCAAGCGATAATTAACATTTAATACACACATAACTTAAGAAAAGTCAGAGGTGTATGCCACTTGGGTTTCGAACCTACGACTTTCGTCTTGACAGTCCGTGCCGCAACCAACTAGGCTATCGCTGCTATTTACAACAACAAACTACAATGGAATTAAAATCGAAACAATACTAATCGATAAACGCCCTAACAAAGTTGATAAAGCTTGTATTTCCCTGTCCAGGTGAACTGCATATCAACAGAGTTCACTGCCAAGAAGCATGGCGGCGAGAAGGGCGTCCCGTTCCGTATACAAGTGGAGACTTACCTCGCGAGTGACGAACACAATAGGCTGCACGCCGCCGCTTGCCAGATCAAGGTATGTCAATAAGTAATTGCTAGTGTATTGATGATGCTATAAATAAATAATAAATAAATAACACCCAACAGTCACACACATAGCCCCGACCCCACACTAAGATACGAGTCTTGTGTTGTGGGTATCAGGGACCTAGAGAGACGCACGGTCTCACAACACCCAGACCCCGGACACAAATAGCTGTCTCGCACACAAACATTTGTCCCGGTGTGGGAATCGCCAACTGCGCCACGGAGGCTGATCTATGTTATGTATACATAAGCTGATATGCTTTTCGTTTTTTTAGTGCCTCGATAGGCAGACGAGCAGACGGGCCACCTGATGGTAAGTAGTCACCGCCGCCCATAGACTTCTGCAATGCCAGGGCACAGTAAAGCCGCTGCCTACCGTTAATGTCCTGACTTGTCGTAAGAGCTATGTAATTGCCTACATGATCAATAAACGATTTTACTTCATACTAGGTCAAATCTGTGTGAGTATCAGCCTCCATGGCGTAACGGCTGTGGGATTGTGTCCTGCACCAAGATAAATGAGTCTTATAGAACCAAACTCGGAAAAGTAGGTAATTTGGCAAAAATGAAAAGAATATTATGCAATATATGAAATTAAAATCTGCATCTACTATTGCAATGTTCTATCATTAAAAACAGCTTTCTAAAACACAACGCTTTAGAACCAACGTCGGAAATTTTTCACAATCAACCAATCAGAAGCGTCAGTCAAGTCATCAATCCTATGTCTCATGAAGTCAGTGACAATAAAAAATGGCAGGAGTACAGTAGCAAAGGCGACCATCTTACCTTAGTTGGGATCAAACTCGGCAATCTAGAAAATTTAATACGATTTTTCACCCTTAAACTTTTTTTTTTATTATTGTTTTCATTGATTTAATTACGTATCAACTCAGATCAAAATAAAATATTAAACAAAAGTTATCACACACACGTACACTCACGCCTGTAATCCCCGAAGGGGTGCGCAGAGCTGTAACCAGTACACCCACTTTTCGCCGAATTTCGGTCCCATAATGTGTTAGGGGGCGAGCCTATCGCCATAACGGGCACAGATTCCAGACTCCGGGCTAATACTGAGGAATTTCTTGATAGAAAAACCCAATATCACTTTACCCGACCCGGGGATCGAACCCGAGACCTCAGCACAGCAGTCGTAATGCATGCGCAATTACAACTGCGCCACCGAGGCAGTCAACAAAAGTTATCAGTTTTTTTAATTTGCCAATAAATAAGTCGGCCCTACTTTGCCGACTTTGGTTATATACGACTCAAATGTTTGTGTAAATATTCTTTCGGGTCAGTTTGTTGTGGGACCGTAGCCCCTTGTATTTGTTGATAAAGGTTTGACTTAGTGTGGGGTCAGGAATAACTCACAAAATCCTTCGTAACAGGAGCTACCAATTATTTTAATAGTAAATTTTATACAGGATGGTTTGAAAGAGGGTATATACAGAGTTGATACAAGAGATGGGCATTAAATTAAACCACGTATATTATACATGGTCAGCCCTAATTCCCAATGATACAAAAACAGATCGAATGAAAAATACAAAAATATTTTTTTCAAACAACTTAATTACTTCATGAATCAAAGTGATATGCAAACACCATTTATAAATATTTACACTGACCTGTACGGACCACGGGCACATCAATAATTACTTAATCTTCTTCTTCTTGCTTTAATGGCCTCTGCGGAGGAACAACTCCACAATTTTGCCAATGTCACGTAATAAAAAGTTAAATAAGTAAATAAAATTTATGTGATGATGATGATGATGAAGGATGTCCATTCATGAAAGTATTTACACAATTACATAACAGGTAGCTATGCGTAGACACTGACAGCTGTTACGGCGTACATCATGTTCTAAATAAGCAAAACCTTAAAAAAATCCTGTGACTAAACTACTGCTTTTATTCAAATGATCTTTTGTGTGGGTCTCAAAATGGTACATAGTATACGTGGTTTAATTTAATGCCTATCTGTTGTATCAACTTTGTATAACAATACGAAGGTTATTAGTAACATATCGGTTGAGTTTAACACTCAACTTAGCTGAGTAATTGAAATATGAAATTATAATGGTATCATTCGTTTTATAACCCTTGAAGCCAATGATAAATGCTGACGAACTATTTTTGCAATGTCTAAGTATGTTTAATGTTTAGATAATCTGTGGATATTTTATCAAGAGTTTTAAAAATAACAAAACAAGTGTAAGATCGCGCTAAAAAATTCAATATAAATTTCTAATTCCAATTTTGTTTTTTTTTAATAATAGGTTAAAATAAGTAACTCTTACGTAGAAATTTTATTAATACCACTCTTCTGCAACATCTTTATATATATAATTCTACTATACGTGTGTATGTCACTGAACTTGTATGCGTTTGGGTGGCACCCTGGATGGTTTAGATTCACAAATCAGCCCGGCAGATGGCGCTGCAGTCGGTGTGGCGCTGCTTTTACGGGCAGGACGACGTCTGCACGGTCCGCTAGTATTGTATATATTGATTTTAGAAAGTGTTCCCTTACACTTGTTTATATTGTGTTTGTTTGTGACAGGTGTTCAAACTGAAAGGTGCGGACAGGAAACACAAGCAGGACCGCGAGAAGGTGATGCGGCGACCGCGCTCCGATCTCGAGAAGTACCAGCCGGGATGTGAAGCCACTGTCCTTTCCACTGTGAGCATATAACAACATCATTACCTCACACCAATATTAATACAATCCAAAGATTTCAAGATAACGGTTATAAAATAATAATACTAGCCTTGTATTAAACATTGTCCCACTGCTGGGCACGGGCCTCCTCTACTAATGAGAGGGGTTAGGCCTTAGTCCACCACGCTGGCCTAATGCGGGTTGGTAGACCTTTGATATTCTTATGAGAATTCTCAGGTATGCAGGTTGCCTCACAATGTTTTCCTTCGCCGTTAAAGAAAGCGATAATTAACATTTAATACACACATAACTTTAGAAAAGTCAGAGGTGTATGCCATTTGGGTTTCGAACATACGACTTTCGTCTTGACAGTCCGTACCGCAACCAACTAGGCTACCGCTGCTTTAAATAACGACATAATAAAAAACTCGTGCCATATATGCCATATATGAGTTTTATTCCCTATAATATAAAGCATTGAACCCTACGATGCCGAATGATTAATTAAATAACTTTTAAACATGTCCATATGATAGATTCGAAGATTTATGCATATTTAGGCTTTTATTTAAAACTAGAAGTTGCTCGCGGCTTCGCCCTCGTATAGGTTATTTTTGGAAGAAAAGGTATACAATCCAAGCTATATTTTGCTATCCCATAGGAAGCGTACATTTTTTCCGGGATAAAAAGAAGTCTATGTTATTCTCTGACCCCTATGCAAAAAATCATGCTGATCCCTTGTTTAAAGAAAATCTAAACTATCCCACGGGTACTGCACATTTTTCCGGGATAAAAAGTTGCCTATGTGCTATACCAGACTATAATCTATCTCTGTGCCAAATTTCAACCAGATCCGTCCAGCCGTTGTAGCGTGATTGAGTAACAAACATCCATCCAAACATTCGCATTTATATTAGTAGGATTTGAGGTTTGGATGTTATACACCTTTAAAGTACAGAACTGATAACTTGAATTATTCTTTTTAACCGACTACAAAAAAAGAAGGAGGTTCTCAATACGTCGGAATCTTTTTATGTATGTTCCCCTATTACTCGAAGACGCCTTGACCGATTCGAGAAATTCTTTTTTTGTTTAAAAGGATATACTTCCCAGGTGGTCCCATTGGCACCAAGTCTGGATCTGATGATGGGATCTCAGGAAAATCGAGGGCAACCCTGAAATGTTATAGGGACGCATAATTTGTTTTTTATTGAATTTGTCTGTGTAATTTTTATGAATTAAAAACTTTTACTTATGTCCAAACAGTTGTCAAACGACGCGTTGATGCCACCGCCCTCTCTGGTCACCACGTCGCCGCCTTATTCCCCTGAATTATGGTAAGTACGCAGATATTACAAACATAGAATTAAACGAAATCACAGTCACATACATATCTGGTGCTGTATTGTATGGTGTGGTAGAATATTCATTTCCGGATAGCTCGCACCGTACACAGGGTGTAAAACCCGCCATAGTGGCACACGCAAAGGTGTCGCGTTCCGGGATCAGCCAGTGTCCATCCGGTTTTTGTCGGGGGTCTCGAGCAGAGGCACGATGTCACCTTCTTGCCCATGGCGTAGGATGAACAAGCAGGCCGGCATGATTGTGTTGAGTAGCGGGGGATAAATTGTCTCTCGTTACGCGATACTCTAATTGGACGGCACTGCGCTTACCATCAGGTGCAGTGTCACTTTGATGTGCCAGGATAAAAAAATGCATCCCACGCCATTCAAATAACCCTCTTGCTCTTTTATAAACACCTTTAAAAGATTGACAATCAGAAATAAAAATATTGTGTAGAACTTGTTTTAGAGATGGAAAAAGGATGCTGAGGCATCAAATAATATTGGTATTCGACCCACTTTCTGAATATCGTAGAAAAATAAGTATCAAACACATATAAGGTCACGCCTGTCTCTCGGAAAGAGTAGGCAGAAGTGCAATTAGTTGCACTTAAGGTTCGCCAAGCTTCCTTCCGTTACATAATGTGATAAATTGCGAGTCAATCGATACAATTGATATATGATTTTTCGGGTCCAAAATTCTAACACAAATTACGATTGCTCTAGTACAAGTCTAGTCTAGTAAATTCTTTACAGAACCTCATTGGTTTCTCAGCCTATATACGCTGCCCCGGGGCTACTAACTAGAAGTATTTCTATAAAAGAGCAAATACAAAATTTAACCATAAAATGTAGTAGTAATTTTTTTTGTCATCAATTCTGTTTTGGCTGTATAATATTGCTTCCAAAGTGTAATGTAATAAAAAAACAACTGTCAATGTCATAGCACGTCTAGTAGTGATGCACCCACCGCTGTTTGATAAACCGGTATCGATTACCGAGTAACCGGTTTTAACACGTCAGTCAATTGAACAATTTCCTGAATTGACGATTACTCTTAATTTTAGAAGCACACAATGAAACGTCATCCCAGTTTATAAAGTTAGCATATTATATCAGGTTCACTATTTATGATGATTACTTGTAAAGTTTTGTTGTTTACAAATAATGTTGAGTACAAAGATCCAAAAGTTTACTGTATGTACTTTACAATTAAAAGTATAAGCTCTTCAAGCCTGTATCACAAAGGCAAGTTGTTTCTGTCTTATTATGTAATAAAGAGAGTCTCTCTTCGAAACATTGTTGCTAATTTGTCATAGACTATAGGACTCCATTACTCATAATGTTAAATATGTATATTGAAAAATAGTAATAGCAGGGAGTGGCATGGACTGTCGAAACGGTTGTTGCAGGTTAAAACCAGCCCTTAGTATAGGAACCTTCAACTTTTCAAGGGTTGGTTTTATATTCATTACTAATTAACGCTCGATTTGGCACTTAATTTCGAAGGTACGTAAAATTTATTAAGTCATATGCTAGCAAGTCACCGTGGTGTGGTGTACTTAGGCCTCTACTCTCATTGTACGAGGAGGCTCGTACACAACAATGTGACAGTATATAATACAGAGCTGGTAATTACTATATGACTATTGATCTCATCCGTTACCAATATATATTAAGATCATCCAAATCACAAAATTGTTTCTATAGATAGCAGCCATCTTTTATTCGAACAGCGTCTTGAACGTACAATGTACGTTATATACGGTATATTTAACTATCTATCTATCAGTTTCATGATATGGTGCTAGATTTTGCCGGTTTTATGCTGTAGATTTCACTTTAGCATCGAATTTATTGTACTACATATAAATATTACACAGTTCTGAGTCAAATCAAAATCAGCTGCAATACTATGAGAAAATGAAGGATATATATTAATAAAATTTTCGTATGCATTTTTTTGTAAAGGAAAAGAATTCAGCTGACTAACCGTCCACAACGGTTCGATGTTGAATGTTGTGTTTTTCTATGCGTGGCAAGAAGATTACAATTCTTGTTCCTTAAGCCGCATCTGTGGTTCGGTTATATAGAACAAATGATGACATTACATCAACGCTATCAAATCAAACGCAATAGAATATTTTACATTATATCTCCGTTATTGCAGTTTTCCGTTGGCGTAATGTTATTTAGCTTGTGCATGCAGACAGGCGGACTGGTCATGCCCCAAAATAATAGCGCTGTTTTGCTACAATTGGTCACATGAGCGCCGTGATAGACTGCGGAGCTGATGGCTATTATGCAATTGAAAATGTATATGATACATACGTTGGTTCAATAGGCGCGTCGGTTGAATGTTGGGAAGGTCAGTATTTGAAACACAGATAGGTGGATCATGTTGTGGGTTTGATTTTACTAAATTGGAGATTGTGCTCATTATACATGACAATTACATTTGACAGCGTAAAGATTTTAGTAACGAGTATGAACTAAACTAGGAATGGTAAAACGTATAGCACTTACAGTGTACATAAAACCTCAGTTTCATTCTTATTGCCCATAAAATATTGGTGCCAATATCGCCTGCATGCCTCGATCTCGACTCAGGCACTTAAATCTGGATATACAATGTGAATGACCTGCGGCATCGTCTCACGCGATCACAATTGCAATGTGCAACAAGCAATTGCGTCATGTGACCATACCGACTTGCTGTTACGAATCTAAACCCGTACTCAATCTGCTACACTGCTAAAGTTTAATCGTGATCTGGTATCAAGTCTAAATTTACACTTATTAAGCTTGTCAGAGTGAATTAGAATAGTGAGCAACTAGTCTAAGGACAATCATTTCATTGTCAATTATCTCCGAATTTATTCACTATTTCTGCCGTTAGAAACAACCGGCATTTTAGGGCTAAGATGTTCATTGTTTTCCCTTCAATCCTCATCCCCAATAACTCTTTCAATTGCCAGTCTAATTTCAGATTAATCAATATAAATAGTATCTAGCTTTGCTACCAAAATGGAAATACTAGATCGTAACTAAGAGATTCAACAACGTGAAAATATCATAGAAGAAAACACGTTACCTCAGCACTCGAAAGGCATGATCTGCATACACCAACCGATTTTGTAAGCTGTGCTACTTTTTTACATACGAGTAAATGTGAACGTATTAAATGATGCGGTTTCAGCCGGTAGTCGCTAATTTACAAGTCACGAATGACCGATATTCACTGAAAGACGTCTCTTATCTTGTAAACGAATGGATATAATACAAGCAGTACTGTTGGTGCTTTGTTCAAATCTATGTTAAGAGAATATAATGATGTTTGTTATAATTGTCTAATAAGACTTCTTACATACATACATACATATACACTCACGCCTGTAATTCCCGAAGGGGTAGGCAGAGGTGTAACCAGTACACCCACTTTTCGCCGAATTTCGGTCCCATAATGTGATAGGGGGCGAGCCTATCGCCATACCGGGCACAGGTTCCAGACTCCGGGCTAATACTGAGAATTTCTAGATAGAAAAACCCAATATCACTTTACCCGACCCGGGGATCGAACCCGAGACCTCAGCACAGCAGTCGTAACGCATGCGCAATTACAACTGCGCCACCGAGGCAGTCCTTCTTCTGTTCTTCCTTGGTAAGACTTATTTTAGGTTCAAAATATTTATATGGACCACTGATTATAAGTATGTGTTGTTGCCATGCGCTTTCTAAATGGGCTGACATTTTGCAACTAAGTTACCGTACGTTCTGCTGGAATGTAAGAGGCGGTCTATACTTTCTCATCCTATTTATTCTTAGTACGAAAGGTCACCAGTTCAAAAACCAAACCACTTAATTATTCCCATTTCAGTATACGTAGAATGTATACATTTTTAGCATATAACACGCCATTTCAATAATATGTATTTCCATCTTTCACTATTATTCGTGATTGTTTATTAATCTTAACGAATTTACGACTTGAATGTAACTTTTTTGGAATGTTCTGAAATGGTTAAGACACTATTCAGAAGTGTATTGCTCTATTCCGGACTCAAATCTATACTTATATATAAAGCTGAAGAGTTTGTTTGTTTGTTTGCTTTGTTTGTTTGTTTATTTGAACGCGCTAATCTCAGGAACTACTGGTTCGAATTGAAAAATTCTTTTAGTGTTCGATAGCCCATTTATCGAGGAGCGCTATAGGCTATATATCATCACGCTTTGACCAAAAGGAGCGGAGCAGTAATGAAAAATGTTGCAAAAACGAGGAAAATCTATTCTTTTTGAGAGCTTCCGTTGCATGCGCTGCGTAAACGGTTAAAGTTACGTAATAATTATGTATGACGGAATTGTGCCTCTTAAAAAGCGCAAAAAAAGTCCGCGATAGCATATGTCTATCTTTTTCGGTTGGCTCACTATAAACGAATATCTTAGGAGATATAACAGTTTTAAAATATCTCCGCAGCAAAATTAATATTGTTGTCTGTATGTTGGTTTGTTACCTTTACCATGACTAAACGGGTGAACGAATCCTAATGAAATTCAGCAGAGGGATAGATTGTATCCTGGGGAAGGACATAGGTTATCTTTGGTCTCAAAAAAATATTTTGAAGGGGGTGAAATAAGGGTTGAAAGTTTGTATGGGCACTCCGTAATACCTCAACTTAGTGATCTGAAAAATCATATTTAGGCTTTTGGTAAGAAATACGTATTTCAACGTTTTTAACAAATCATCCCTAAATGGGGCGAAGTAAGGGGTTAACTTATGAGGTATTCTTTAAATGTAATCTCAAGCTTCAAGCACAACACCTGAGAGTCAAGACGATCGCTATAGGTGCCTCAGTGCAGAAGACAACTCCTTGGATTATATACTTCTGCTCCCGAAAGCAACATCCACGCGGGCGGAGCCGCGAGCAAAAGCTAGTGATACTATAAAACGGTATTTTTATTGATATTATATGGATCTATAACATTGTGAATATGAGGTGATGTATTTTAATTCAAAAACATAACCACGGCAGTTATATTGTCTAGATGAGTGAATCTAACGCGCCACAATGTCTGGATACAAATACAGATGTGCCGCTTCCATCGTCCATATAAATAGAACAAACAATAAACAAACGCATCCGCCGTAGTTTGCTAAATGGCTGACTGACAGTTGCAATTAGCATGATGGACGAACAACGACTTTATTGAACGTGTTGCGAAATTAAGCGTACATGAATAATTATCGTGGTCGCAATTACTTTGTATAAATAGATTGTCTGATTCTTTAGGTAGTTGAAACGTTTGGTTTTAGAATGGGCAGTTGCAGCTATAGTAATAGCTTTAGTAATTAATATTTAATGTTGCTCGCGGCTCCGGCCGCGTGGAGGTTATTTTTGTAAGCAAAAGGTATGCAATCAATCAATATTATGCATGTATCATACACATAAACCTTCCTCTTGAATCACTCTATATATTAAAAAAGCGCTTCAAAATCCGTTGCGTAGTTTTGAAGATTTAAGCATACATAGGGACGGACAGTGACAGCGACTTTGTTTTATACTATGTAGTGATTGCAAAGATTCCATCCCGAGTTTATTCTACTCGAATCACAGGGAAACATCAGATTATTTGTTGAAAGACCGTTTATAGATATCTTTAATAAAAACTAAATAATGAGAAAATATGAACCTTAGACAACTACTTCTTGACCTACGTGACTTGATAGGTCAAATGTATCACACAAAAACCATTTCACAATATCAAATTGCATAACATCCAACGAGTGGAATCGGACGGTCCGAACATCATCCTGCGTGCAGTTAAACGAAATTAACGTCGTCAATTTTTCTCAATACAGCCACGCGTCTATATTTAGAGCGTACTAGTTCCCGAGCGCATCACACGAACCGATTCTGGGCGGTTTTGCCCGTGGGCAGCAGGATACGGTTAATGCATTTGTTTTTTCGCCGTCCGTCGTCTAGCTAGAGGCAATGTGTTTTATATTTAATATAGTGTATATACCACGTTTTAGCGGTGCTATATCTGTTATCTCGTATTAACTGTAATCTGTGTTCATACATATTAGTGACACTTTTTCAAATATGCTTAGCGACCCCTTATGAAACGTAGCACATATTTTATGTTGTATAAAATATGTTGTTTATATTGATAATTGTATCGAATTTATATCACTCGCGGTTCTCAGATGTGCGTTAAACTATTTCGAGTGCGGGACCAGAGCCCGTGCGTTGACCTCACCGTCCACGTAACACCGCTGTGGTTATTCAAATGGATTGAATTGTGATAGATCAAACCTTGACGTTAATAAGGCATTCTACTTCTGTATTCTTACCAGATGTAGACTTCCATTACGTCATCAATACTTTCGAAGTTTACCCACCTTTATAGTCGGCAACACACCCATGATCTTGTAATGTGGAATTTCATGATTGGGGCAGATCAGGAGAAACACTCACTTGTTTGCCTCTATTATTAAAATTGGCCACATTGTGATGTTCTAGTTCTAAGTTCTAACCCTGAATCATTAGGCTTAGGATGATAACTAGTAATTCTAGTATTCATGTTTTACAGTGCCTGCTATAAGGATATCTTTAATGTCCGTAGGTGGCATATGACACATCAAAGTAACTAAATCGTAAAATAATCTCGCAATTTACATATACATTTGTATAGTACTATTTATAAATTATATAGGTCGAAAAAAAGATGAAAAAGTCGGTGCAATACGGTTGGCCGCCATTTTTTTCAAAGATGAAAGTTATAAAGCTAGATCCATTTTGGTTTTAAGTTTATTTTTGATCTATGAGCGTCAGAAATTTACTATTATAGATGAAAAAAGACTTAAATGACGAAGTCTCAAACAGTCCAAGAACCATTGTTTTACATTAAAGTTAACACCTAAGACCTCTATGATGTTAAAGCGAATCAAGCCTTACGAATATAGGGGCGAGCGGCTTCTACTATGACATCACCAGTAAACTCATCGCTGCGAAGGGGTGGCAATGTTCACGCTAACTGGCTCTACTTCGAACTAGTTCGGGTCAAGTGCTGGGTCACCTTCGCGTGACATTCTTCAAATCCACAAAGCGTAGATTATGCGAATTAAAATGGCTTGTTTATACTGTTGATAGTGGTAGGAGATATCTGGATATTTTGGCACGATTTCAATTTTTGATTTACATTGTTTGTAAAAGTAATTTTATTTACAACTTGAAGAATAGAAAATCCCTATATAATTGTAAAGTTTTCGTCACCAGGTGATTATATATATTATAGCCATCCCGATGGCTGAAGAATTTGACATGGAATGCATAATGATCATTTTATTTTGGTCCTCATAGAAAACAAAAGAATACTAAATATATCACTTCAGTCGGTTATTGTTCGGCCTGCGTAGGCGCCATTCAGAAGTAACTTTATATCATTTTTAAGTGTACTATTTAAATTGTACTATAAGTATTTTTGATGTTGCAACGTCGGGTCTTGTTAGAAAAGTACCTAGTAATATAGTAGCTATGGGAAGAATCATAAGTAAATGTTCTTTCTGCGCCCCTTCTATCATACCGGTCATAAATTATCATTCATTCATGACAAGGCGACAAAATTAGCCTATAATTTAAACTTATTGTAGGGATATTGTTGTCGGAGGTCTGGAACACCGCGCCGCGCGGTCACATAATATATCGCAGTGAGGTACCTTGTGTAGACATTATGTAGTATCTTACCGCGAATGTATCTACTGTAATCGATATTTTCTATAGAATCGGTATACGTTATTTGGAAGAAAATAAATCATGAATTTAGCCAAATTTTCAAAATATTCTGTTCTTCTGTTTTCTTGAAAGAAGGTAATAAGTCCTTTAACAACTGATTAAAAAGAGTTTATATTCATACCGAAACTAATGTTTAGTTACTCAGATGCATGTAAATGCAGTGGTAACAAGAATAAATCACAATGGCACTTATATAAATGGCCGTTACTTGGAAATGAGATAGAAATCTAGCTTATTGAGAAACCGGATTAGATGGGTTCTCTACGAATTGAAACTCAATTGGCCAAAACTGCATGCAGCTATTATATCCGGTTTATTTCGATTTGCTCGGCTTCGTCAATAAGTATGAAATCTTTAAAGCTGCTGGATATATATATGCCATCTAAAAGATGTTCTTTCTTCTATTTGTTACATAAACTCAGAACATTATAACGTTTTACGGAATAAAGCATAAAATATACATTGTCGGTTTTTTAACCGCCTAAAGGTTATCAAAACCGATAAAAGCGCGCGTCGCATCCCTAGGAGTATGTGTATGACGTGCGGCTCAATGCGCCGCGCCGACCCGAGCCGGCTGAGGCCTCCGTGAACCGATTCCAACTGGTTTTGATCCAATCGAGGCGCGCGCTCGTTCACAACCAATCAGCGGCCATTTCAACCAGTCGTTCTCGTCTCGCTGTTCGTTGCGTACACATTAACTTGTTTGTTTCCGTTTCGATAGTATTTTGCGCTGATAAATCTATATTCTGCGCATTGTTTGGCTCATTGCAACCGCGAACCGGTGTTATCCTGTGTTGTGTTTCGTGTATCTGTCTGTGCCATTGAAGTTGGAACATTATAGCAGGGTCGCTCGCTTGGAACGTTCAAGAATAATGTTGGACAAGTAAAAGAGGCGATCGGACCGTGATACGTTTGTTGTGAACGTTCAGTTGCACATCTAGAACAAATGGTTGTTGAAGTGGGTCGCCGGGAAGCTATGGTGGTTGCGCGCGAGCGGGACTTTCGCCTCGGATCCGGTGCGTTCATCTTCTTCAACCTGACCAGGCAGGACTACAGCTGACGAGTAATATGCTCGTTGTCGAGCAGAGACTTAGTGCGCGGCACCTGGGGCGCGGTGTGTCGGTGAGTGCAAGGCTGCTGCACGGGATTGAAGCCCGCGGCTGGCGCATGAAGTTCTCGCTGCTGCGTGCCGACGTCGAGATCGAGGCGGACGAGCGCACGTACCGCGAGCTGGCGCGTCGGCTGCATGCCAGCGGAGGCAACGTTCATGTCAGGCCTGTGCGACGATCCATGTAATTATCTGGTTTTTACCGCTTTAATTCGCATCAGTGACAATCGTTTTGGCATAATCTAGACTTACTACATTTCAGCTTTTTGGCTTGCTGTATGTAAAACATCGAACGCACACTATCTAGAGTCACTACTATACCAGTGTAAAGGGCTTGACGAGTCAACTAGCGGTAAATTGTCGCTTGACCCACATCTGTCAATTGTATACTATTGTAAAAGCTAAAAATAGACGATCTTTGTTTGAAAACATTACATATTTATGGCGTCCGCTAGTCTGTATCGAACTGTAGGTAGAATGGAACATTTATGTAAGTCTTCAATATGAAGTTATAAGAACTTAGTTAAGAATGACCATGGCTAACGACAAAGTTTATTATTTAAATATGGCATTTTACTTTAATATCTATTACTTGTTCTACTATTTGTACTTATACTTATTGTATTTATATTTATTTCATTATTTTACTATTACTTGTTACAAGTAATATTGGCAATTGACAATCCACAAACAGAGTTAGTTTGTGTTTTAAGTCTCGAGACTATGCAATGATACTTGACATATTTTTATTTAGTTTACCTTCAGGATGCAGAGAGTTCCTGACTTAATAATAAACAAACTTAACCTGGCAAGATGTTGCCTAATCAACACAGACGAAATTGTATTTGTGCCTACATAATCCTACAGTATTTTATATGTTACAAATCAAAGATATTGAAATAAGAAATAAACCCAACAGTCACACACATAGCCTCAACCCACACTAAGATACGAGTTTTGTGTTGTGGGTATTAGGGACTACAAGAGAATTTCGGTCTCACAACACCCAGATCCCGGACACCAATATCTTTCGGTCACACAAACATTTGTCCCGGTTTGGGAATTGAACCCACACCCTATCGTTTCACAGCTGGCTACTCACCAACTGTGCCAAGGAGGCTGATATGCTATTGCTAATGCAAATTTTTAAACCCACAAGATTAAATAGAATCCTAATTTACAGAACAGATACCTATAATTAAATGCAACTTAGCTTTGAAGTGAAAAGAAAAGTTGTTTAGTTTGTTTCACCTTAAATATAGGATCTATACACTCAGTGCATAGCTGTTGCGTGCAATTCTTAAAATACAATCTAATCTAGTAGACCTACCTTCACATATGTCTGTAAAGTGGCAATGTAAAAAGTAATGTGCACACACCTAACATAGACAACAACCTGCAGATTTTTTACGTAACAGACAGACTACCAGACAGATTTTTACCTAACAAAGCACACCTATGTCAGGTGAGCTTTGTTAGGTAAAAATCTGGCTGCCAGGGTATATGCATAAAATATTTTTTATGCAGAAAATTGTATGACTTAATGTCACAAAATTTGGTTTTATATCTAGACAATGTCTTTAATATACAACTAATATTGTATCTATATTCGCATAATTGAAAAATGCCATGAAAACTAAAATATATTTGTTTCATATTACAATACAAACCTATGAAAATAAACACTTATGGCATTGTATTGCATTAAAAGACTGATTAAGATAACAAAAGTCAAAATATGACGAGTAGATGCAATTGCACTAAATCCTTAACATTATCTTATCTAGCTTTAGTAGATAACAGGTTCTGTAATTTTCTTGACTTAGGTCATAATTTGAGTTTTTCTTTTGTATTTGGGGCCTTAAATTCTATCATAAAATTTTTATATGTCCCAACAGAATCCTGATAAATAGATTATTGTAAAAATATGAAATTCTTATATGTTATTTTATTTATGCATAAAATAATCCATTAGTATTACAGTAAAAACAAAAATATGTTAAATATTATTGTGCCGAGATAAGATATGACTGGACCATACGCTTCCGCGTTTTTATATCGCTATTGTATGCAAGAAATATTCAATGTGTTTACAATATGTTTTACAACTGCATCTGAGCTTATAAGGGGGGGAGGGTTCAGGGGGTCTGGACCCGCCCTGAGCATACGACATTATTAAAAATAGTGGAATATTGATGACGGATAATATAATTCTGGTGGTAGGATATTCGTATCCGCCCGGATAGCGACCAACGTGCACAGGGTGTAAAACCCGCCATAGTGGCACACGCAAGTGTGTTGCGTTCCGGGATCAGCCAGTGTATATCCGGCTTCTGTCGGGGGTCTAGAGTTGGGGTACGATGTTTGGCCGTGTTGCGACCTTCTGAGTACTCCGACACTAGACCCTCGACCGCTTCTTCACTTCCTGGCCCCATAGCGTAGTGTTAAGAATACACAGCAGTTCGGCGTGTGGCGGTCGGCAGTACAGGTGTTGAGTAGCATGTCTCTCGCTACTTGATACCCTAATTGGACTGCACTGCCCTTACCATCAGGTGCAGTGTGGTCACTTTGCCGTGCCAGAATAAAAAAAGAAAAACATTGTGCCACAAAATATGAGCACACATCGCGACAATATGTCTGTATGCATAGTAATTTTTAAATTACTATGAGTAGAGCGATTAGATTTTTAGCTTTTACCTGCGAACACTGAAAGCTATCACTGAACTACGATAAGATCATTTTCGATAAGATTTTACATCGAAAGAACTAATAATAAAATTTAACACTATAACAACTCATCGTCTATTGTTCGTAATGGTATAATTTATCGGCTGTGTAACCGTGAAAGGTCGTGAATTTAATACAACCGTTCGTTGAAAAATGTCGAAAAAATTCGATTCAAAAACTCTGAGTAATGCAGGGTCGCAATTTGAGCTCTATAGTGCACTAACTCTCATACTGTCATGGGATGGAAATTGGCTATGCAAAGTATGGAAATACATGTTATAATTCTGCCTATCACTTTAGAGACATGTGTATGTTAGAAACTCTAAAGAGAGACAATATTAATTCTATCAGCCGACCGCACTATTTTTGCTTAATTCTTAGTTTGATTGTTACATTGCAGTTAGAGACCTTGTTACTGCATAAAGTTAAACTGAATCTGATAATTTATCATTCATACGGGTGCAAGAAGTAAACCGCTTATCACAATCGACACACCCATATAAGTGTTAACCTCGCTGTATCGCAGTGAAGGCACGAGGCTAATGTGATAGTTGGACTAACTTAGACTGTCTATAACTTGCTGGTGGTAGGATATTCATATCCGCCCGGATAGCGACCAACGTACACAGGGTGAAAAACCCGCCATTGTGGCACACACAAGTGTGTCGCGTTCCGGGATCAGCCAGTGTACTTCCGGTTTTTGTCGAGGGTCTTGAGTTGGGGTACGTTGTTTGGCCGTTACGCTGCCTTCTAAGTACTCTGACACTAGACCCTCGACCGCTTCTTCACCTTCTTTCCCATGGCGTAGTGTGAAGAAGCAGGCCGGCATGATTGTGTTGAGTAGCGGGGGGTGGATCGTCTCTCGCTACTCGATACTCTAATTGGACCGCACTGCGTTTATCATCAGGTGCAGTGCGGTCACTTTGCCGTGCCAGGATCTACTATCTGAAGTACGATGTGCATTGCACCTTATTTACTTGCTAAAATTCATAAATGTCCTCTCTAAATCCTTGATTCCTGAAATTGATAATACAAACCACACGTTATCAATTCAGATAAAATACGATAACAATGTTTACATTGTGTGGTTTTACGAATGGTCTTATTAATAAATTAAAACAAGGTCAAATCCGACACCGACGCAAATGTTTGTTTCAATGATGTTGGACCGTGGTCCTTCGTAGTTTTTGGCTATGCAGGTTTGATCTAGTGTGAGGTCAGGACTATGTGTGTGACTGTTTGAAGGCCCTTTTTATTATATCTTCAAGTTGGTAAAATGTTTTTCGTTTGTCTACAGTGTGACCCCGAAGAGCGCTGTGAGTCCTATACCGAGCAAGCAAGTCGTTTCGCAGCCAGGTAAGCACACGCGCTTATAGCATGCTTATTTTTACACACTCATATATACACACACACACACGTAATTGTAATAGGATGAGTTTGAATCTCGATTGATGATCATAAAACATTAAATAATAATATCACCTCTGAACTAAATACTTCGACTGCTAGGCACGGGCCCTACTAGCGGGATTAGGCCATAGTCCACCTCCTTGGCCGAATGTGAGTTGATAAACACACCATCGAAATTCTATTAAAATTCTCAGGTATGCAGGTTTCATCACGATGTTTTCCTTCACCGTTGAAGCAAACGATTATTACCAATGAACAGACACGTAACTGCAAACTTTTTAACATGCGACTTTAGTATCGGTAGTCCTTACCACCCTTAACTAGGCTAAAATAAAAATAAAAAACTTTCCTTACTGAACACCCAACAATTTTTATTACAATCAAAAGCTAAGGTCGACTAACTACGAAGCTCGGTCGGAGAACCTATTCAATAACCAATTCAAACACTAAAATGGTGTTCAGTCTAATGCACACAGCTTTTGGATCATGAAGACGAATGTATGCAGATATTCTAGTCCCACGGTCAGATCACATCTTTACCGGTCGCTTATGCCTACGTATTGTTTACAGCTATCCTCGCGTCCTCCAATCAAATGAAGCCCGTGTACTGCCAGGAGTGAGTATTATTTGGCATTTTTTTTATTATACATACATACACACTCACGCCTGTAATCCCCGGAGGTGTAAGCAGAGGTGTAACCAGTGTCAATGCGGACAAAACAAAACGAGACACACGAGACAAAACAATGAATTAAATAGGTATTAACCTCAAGCATACATTATTTTTTGTATCCTGGCACGACATATTGACGACACTGCACCTGATGGTAAGCGCAGTGCCGTCCAATTCGAGTTTCAACTTCGCTACTCAACATAATCATGCCGGCCTGCTTAGGCAGCAGCTAAGGTGGTTAAGGAATATAATAATAATAGCCCTGTATTAAACATTGTCCCACTGCTGGGCACGGGCCTCCTCTACTAATGAGAGGGGTTAGGCCTTAGTCCACCACGCTGGCCTAATGTGGGTTGGCACATTCCTTCGAAATTCGTATAAGAATACTCAGATATGCAGGTTTCCTCACGATGTTTTCCTTCACCGTTAAAGCAAGCGATAATTAACATTTTAATACACACATAACTTGAGAAAAGTCGGAGGTGTATGCCATTTGGGTTTCGAACATACGACTTTCGTCTTGACAGTCCGTACCGCAACCAACTAGGCTATCGCTGCATCGAAGGAATATAACAACAATATATTTAAAAATACATTATCTGTATTTCCTATGACTTAGACTGAGTACAGTGTATGTGTTGTCAATGTTGTCATATTGGCGCGTGATTGTATTATTATCGGCTTGTTTATAAATATAGTCGGCCGGTGGATTTGCAACCTCCAAGGCCGGACTCGCTTTTATATCTAAAAATAATGTCGGCGCGTGCCGGTGTATACAATTGATACTGTTTTTGCGCGCGTCCATAACAAAACATGTTTATATAGGTTGGAATTCGGCTAGTGGTAGGCTATTCTTATCAGCCCGGATAGCGACCACCGTACCTACACAGGGTGTAAAACCCGCCATAGGATATCTTTTGATAATAATTAAATGTTTTTCAGAATATCAAAGAAAATATTCAAGCAAGCAAGAAAAACGCATAATATTCTTTTTTTTGCAGTGGTTAAAAAAATTACCGTGTGGCGATTGGAATTGGATCAGCAGATTTTTTAGGGAATTCAACGTCACGTAATTTGACAGTCTTCGGACCTACCAGTAGACATGAATATTTATGATTAAACGTGTCCATTTATTAACCTATGCCTTCCTATTGTTACAGTAGCAGCGATATGAAAGTCAGCTCGCCACCGTGCCACTCGCCCGGCGCGATACTCCCAGACTTCTCGCAGCCGGCTGAAGATCCTGACAAGGTACTCTTTGCCGGAGTCTATATTTCCCGAAAATTATAACCTGGGTATCTTTAAGTCAAGAGTGAAGGTATCTTCTAGGCAAGCGTGCTCCACCCTAGACCACATCATCACTTACCATCAGGCGAGATAGTGGTCAAACCCAAGCCTATTTATAGTAAAAAATAAAAAAAAGGTATTTTTATCAACAAGCCCATAACCCGCCATAGTGGCACATGCAGCGTGTGGCGTTCCGGGATCCGCCAGTGTACATCCGGTTTTTGTCGGGGGTCGGGGTTGTACCGAGGCAGTGATTTGATATAGAAACTTTAAAAAATATAATGTGTTGTCGCAGGGCTTCGGTCTGTCCAAAGAGGCGTCGTCCTCGGACACCCAGGTGTGGCTCGCGCGTCACAGGTTCTCGCACCACGCAGCCACCTTCGCCAACTTCTCCGGAGCTGACTTGTTACGGTAAATATATTTTACCTACCACACGAAAGGAGTGTCTGTTCACAGTTAGCTAATAAAATTAGTGCATTTTGCTTTGTGTTAGTGAAGCCTCCGTGGCTCGAGTGGGTGAGAAGCCAGGTGGGAAATACAAGGCCGCGGGATGGGTTCCTGCCACAAGTCAAATGTTTTTGTAACAGACAGATATTTGTTTTGGGTCTGAGTGTTCCAAGAGTTGTGCTAGGACTATGCATTTTGGGGCAGTTCCGGTCGAAAATGGGGCGCTTCTCGTTCCGTGAGCCCGGGACCGTCTCTTATGCGCCGACGAGGGCCACCGCGGGGTTCTTAGTTATATATATAGTATCGCCGGTGTAGGGTATTTGTTAGGGACTTGGCCCAGCGGTCATCCGGGTGTCGTCATCTTCCCGGACGGCTCAACGCTGGCTCGTAAGACCGGTGAACCCAACAAAACCGTCCCGCCATCCCCCTGACGGAAGCAAAAAAAGGAATGCATTTTACAAAAATAGCTAAATGTATGTACTAGCCTAAATTATGACTCATCATAATTCCATAATTAATATTCGTTTGATTCAACGATCTAGCAGAGTTACTACAGTTTGAAATAATACTATAAATAATAATACTAGCCCTGTATTAAACATTGTCCCACTGCTGGGCACGGGCCTCCTCTACTAATGAGAGGGGTTAGGCCTTAGTCCACCACGCTGGCCTAATGCGGGTTGGCAGACTTCTCATACCTTCGAAAAACTCTCAGATATGCAGGTTTCCTAACGATGTTTTCTTTCACCGTTAAAGCAAGCGATAATTAACATTTTAATACACACATAACTTTAGAAAAGTCAGAGGTGTATGCCACTTGGGTTTCGAACCTACGACTTTCGTCTTGACAGTCCGTACCGCAACCAACTAGGCTATCGCTGCTGTTTGAAATGATGTCTTTTATATGCAAAGGCATGATGCGAGGCCACACCACAGTAGCATATGGTGAGAGCATGATGGCTTCCCCACGTGTAGTCGAGGATAAATTGGTGTCTATTAGGGCATTGCACGTGACACGCCTTATTTAACAACTCGCCATATAACTGTTATTGTTATTGAACCTGTATGGTTTTTAAATTAAGAGCGAAAACGAACGATTGCATTATTCAATAATAAACAGAACAATTAATGTTGGCAAAGTAACTACACTGCACCTGATGGTAAGCGCAGTGCCGTCCAATTACAGTATCAAGTAGCGAGAGACAATCTGTCCCCGGGTACTCAACACAATCATGCCGGCGTGCTCCTTCACACTACATCATAGGCAAGAAGGTTAAGAAGCGGTTGAGGGTCTAGTATCAGAGTACTCAGAAGGCCGCATAACGGCCAAACATTGTACCCCAAATCTAGACCCCCGATAAAACCGGATGCACACTGGCTGATCCCAGAACGCGACACACTTGCGTGTGCCACACTATACTAATACTGAATAGGCACTTTGTATATTAATTACTTTTGCAAAATTTTGATTATGTCGTTATGTCTTACTCATCAGTATATCTATATAAGACACAATTATTTTTAATGACTGTCTATGAAGGATACTATATAAACAGTATATATATAAACTTTGCCCTCAGGTTGTCCCGGGATGATCTCATCCAGATATGCGGCTTGGCGGACGGCATCCGCCTGTTCAACGCGTTGCACGCCAAGTGAGTTATGACTACGCAAAAATGTACATACATAGTAGTTAAAACAGCCGTTGATGAGTAACGATGGGAGAGTTTACGCTAAAATATAACGATATATTTTCATTATTATTAATTTTACTGTTCCGCTGTCTTGCATCCGTCTCCAAAATCGAACAACGTTCAGTCTTCCTTTTTATCGTACCAACCACAGTCGGAATTTACCAATTTATATAATGTGCTGTACATACAATACAATTTGTCACAATATAAATATTTTCAGTACATCTATATCCTCATTTAAAAGACTGTTGGAAACTAATCCAAATACATTACATAATAATTAAGTTATATATATCATAGTTTATGTTTTCTGTTTATCCATTTTATATTAATTTTTGTTTAGGTTCTTACTGTTTAATTTTTATTGTCTGTTAATTTATTTTTCTGTTTTTTTATTATTTTTAATTAAGCCGATTTATAATTTCACGTATGCTGTGTTCACTCCAAGAAGGTGGTACACTGTTGTATGATATTTTTAATTTATGTCTTAACATTGTAATAACTGTGTACAACTAGTTCAGTGAACCAAATAAAAAAAATAAAAAAAAATTATCTGCCTAGCGCAGGAAGTTGCAGATTATAAAATATGCGGGTTGCGCTCCCCACATCGAGACAAATGTGTCATGTTGACAGCCTTCGTAGCACAGCGGGCGAGTAGCCGGCTCTGAAACCGGAGGCCGTGGGTTCGATTCCCACACCGAGATAAATATTTGTGTGACAGACAGATGTTTGTTTCGGGTCTGGATGTTGTGGGACCGTAATCCTTTATAATTGTTGTTATCCACGATACAAGTTTGATTAAGGGCGGGTCAGGACTATGTGTGGCGGTTGGATGTGTTTTTTTTCTTTGAATTGGGAATCCAACCGCCCATCTTTCGGTACACAACGGTCGCACTATAGAAACTGTCGCCTAACGGTGTTGTATTTTTGGACTCTCTACAAGTTCAAAAGTAAAGTAAATGATGATGCTTATGGTAAGCGCAATGATGTTCACATAGTGTATCAAGTAGTAACCTCGCTACTCGACACAATCATACCTGCTGAGGAGCTTCACACCACGCTTAGAGGATGGTACGTCCAAGGGAACACGTAGGCCGGTGAACTGCTCCATAGTCAGATGATGCGGCAAATATTTACGTACTTGAGTGCCACGGTCGCGCAGTTGTAATTGGGCATGCGTTACGGCTGCTGTGCTCAGGTCTCGGGTAAAGTGATATTGGGTTTTTCTATTTAGAAATGCTTATTATTAGCCCGGAGTCTGGAAATGTGATCGGTATGGCGATAGGCTCGCCCGCTGTTACATTATGGGACCGAAATTCGGCGAAAAGTGGGTGTACTACTCCTTCCGAGGATTACAGGCGTGAGTGTATATGTATTGTATAATGGTTGTATGTTGATGTGTTGTGCAGACGCATCGAGCCTCGGCTGACTGTGTACGTGTGTCCGGCCGGCACCAACATCTACAGCGCGCTGTATCTGCACAAGTGTCGCGCGCACGAGCTCAGGGACAAACTGAACGCACTGCATGGACAACAGGCCAAGGTACACTACTTCTTCTTCTTAGTCGTGCACTCTTGGCAGAGTGGTCGTGGTTACGGCGGGTCCAGAATCCTTTGTAGTAACCGCTTTCACGATGCGTCTCCATTGATCTCTGTTCTGAGCGTTGCGAGAACATTCCGTCATTGTAGAGTGTGTGGGGGATTTAATGAGGTCAGACCAGACAGGTCAGGTACACTATTATATTTACAGTTAAACCACCCAACGATTATTCGACAATTGGCGGGCTATTTGGCGGGATTTAAACGACATTTTTTGCGATATTGACTTATATACATATTCGGAATTACCACATTTTTTTGAGTCTTTTTTCAATTTTTATGCACTGTTTTTGGCGCTCAAATCAACTGGTAAATAAAGCTATTTTTTACCATCCATCCATTCCATTTATTTTGGAAAATAATTTTCATAAATGCATGAAAACAAGTCATAAAGACGTGCTTACACAAGTAATGTATTAATTCAACTAAAATCCACACATTAGTTTTTATAGTAATTTATTTTCGGAAAACAAAAATCTAATCCTCTCTCCATGTAACTTTGTAAAATTTCGCTTGAATCAAATAACCCGCAATCGTCTGCATACCCCAATAATTTTGAATTTCACACTTATCTATTATATAAAAATAAGTCGGGTTTTCCTTCTTGACGCTATAACTCCAGAATGCACGAACCGATTTCCACGGTTTTGCATTCGTTGGAAACGTCTCGGGCTCCGTGAGGTTTATAGCAAAGAAAATTCAGGAAAATTTTCAACAGAAAAGCGGGAAATTTTTTTTTCACATACAGCGCCATCTGTGATACATAGCACGGATCTGGTTGAAATTTGGCACAGAGATAGATTATAGTCTTTTTATCCCGGAAAAATGATCAATTCCCGTGGGATAGTTTAGTTTTTCACAGAGCAAGAGATCGACATGATTTTTTGCATAGTGGCAGTTTAGGGATCAGAAAATGACAGAAGCCACTTTTTATCCCGGAAAAATGCACGTATCCTATGGGATAGCAAAATATAGAAAGTTGTAATAGCTTAAGACGCCTCCATGGATTATATACCTTTCCTTCCAAAAATAACTCCACGCGGGCGGAGCCGCGAGCCACATCTAGTTATTTTGATAATAATTATAAAGACACTTAGTTGGATTACATTTATATTACAAATAAACCTCTTACTGTTACGGTCTTATTCATAATGAGTTATCGGAGCTTTAGGAGGAGGCGGTTAATAGGAGCTGGGTAAAAAATGTTGAGCGTTTCATCTCTATTGAGCCATTATGAATAACATATTTTAACAAGCTCCTATTAACGGCCTTATAAAACTCCGATAACTCATTATGAATAAGACCGTTAGACTTTAAAAATCAAGAAGCTAATTACACCGTGCCTCATCTCTTCATATAGTTGGTGTGCATTCCAGGAGTGTGAGACGGTGCTGGTGTCAGGTCCCCACGGCGCCAGGGTGCGGCTCACTGACGAGCTGGTGCGCCATCTGCCGGACCACTCCACCTACCGCCTCGAGAGACTTGAAGACAATAACGCGTTGCTACTCTGTGCGACTACCAACTAGCGACTGACACGCTCTTAAGTCTGAGCAATGGTCGACGAACAAGTGACTACTCTATATCGCAGACTAAAGGTGTAAATAGACACCATATGTGCACTTATCTTTTGACATAACAGGAATAGGCTGATCTAGTGCAGAGATAATCTAAAAAATGACATTATAATACCAGCCCTGTATTAAACATTGTCCCACTGCTGGGCACGGGCCTCCTCTACTAATGAGAGGGGTTAGGCCTTAGTCGTTAGTTAAAAATGACATTAGTATAGAAAAAATTGTTTATTATTTTTCATGCATTGAAGTACTTGTGTGATCTATTTACATCTATGTCTGTGAGTTTATCCGTAGCAATAATTAAACATACTTGTTTGTTTATTATACCCATTATACGTCATATAATGTCTGATGCTTCAACGATTGACCAGTCACTGCCAGTTGGTATTTCTATGTATAAATGCTCGTACGTTGGTCATCTGCTAAGACCACATAGATCATGCTATTTAACACATAGTATGCATGTCTATATTCAAATATGTGTATCAAATTTGATATATTAAGAATATACATTATGATTTTTTACACTCTCTTAGTTGTGTTGAATAATATAGATAATATCAATATATTTTGCGGTCTTATGTGCATAACCAGCATCATCTAAATAAGCCAGCACTCTATAATAATGAATGACTATAAATACTGTCTATATGTAGTAAAAAAACGTCACAAGACATGTGTTAAATTATTTTGAAAATGTCTGGTTTTTAAAAAGGTGCTCGAACTAAAGAATTGGTTGTATATTGCAAAAAATTTTGTAAGTTATTTTTTTAACTAAAACAATATAAGAATCTGACAACCAGGAGGATAAAAAGATGAGAAAATTTAAATGATAATATGAATTATTTGCCATTTTTGCCAAATTGTATAAAAGTTCCTAATAATACCATATACTATGCCAATTACAGCTGGTGGATAAAATGACACGGCTATGATTATGCCAGAAAATTTAAACTGTTATGGTTTTATAATGATTTTTAAATGGACCAATGGCTTAACCCACTACCCAGACAATGTAGTGTGGTTAAGCAATTTGATTTAAGTATTGCTTAACCGTGTTTGTTTTGCGATAAGGTTAAGCAAGACCAAGAATTCTGATTAAGCATCCCTGGTTGGTTAAGCAACAGGGCTTTAAGAATAAAGGAATGTTAAGCAAAGGGGCCACGATTGTACATCATACTAACATTGCATCTCATCAATCATCAACTAATATTGTTTACAAATGAAAACTATTAACATTCATTTATGCACTTATTAAATTAAGATTGTTAGAGATATTTTTGTTGTAAGTTACCAAATGCTATTTTGGGGATATTTCTATTTTATAAGAAGTGTGTTTGAGGAAGATTCTCTTGATGTTGTAATTTTTTGGCCTAAATCTATTTTGTGTTGTTTGGATGTGCACTATATGTGGCTGATTTTCGAAAAAACATAATTTTATATTATACTGTGAGCCTCTAACAAGCTTTTACAGCTGTAACACCTGGTAAATTGGCCAGCGACTATGACGCAACGTAAATACTCGTTTATGTAGTAAATTAAAAAAAAAATTGCATATCAATCTAAAGTGTGACAAATTGGATATTAATTTATATGAAATTTTTTTCTTCTCGGCACGCTAGCCTGGTACACTATAGTGAGTATAACAGAGTTATGTCGCACATTTTTAATTGTAATACAAAAAAATCACACAATGATGAAAATGTAAAACCGAAATATTATTTATAAGAGTCGATGCAAGTGACTCGATAAATAAAGTTATATAATGAATGTCAGGCAGCTGTAAAGGGATATATGCAATTATTATTAGCTTTAAACCATTGTTAAGTTTATTATAACCATTATTGTTATGAAGGCGAAAAGTCGCAGCATTGGACGAAGATGTTTGTCAAACATTTGTCTTCGAATGCGCCAACGACACGCAGCCTAATGATATTTTGTTTTAATTAAGTTTATGATATTTTAAGTTGGCGCTGTTTGTCTAGACCAGTGGTCGTTAAACCGCGGCTCTTTGACTCCTCGGCTGCGGATTCCACGAAATGTTTAGTGCAGGCGCGGAATTACCATTTTTTTTTATTTGCTGTTAAACTATATACTTACTTGACAAAGCCAAGCTGGAAAGAGTACTTTTAATCCTAATAATTTTCGTAATAATGTCTACTAAAAAGCAACGGTGAAGTTAAAAAAAATTGCTCTTTGCATAAATTTCAATGGTGTATTTTCTATATTTGGCTCTTAAGGTGTTAAGGTTGCCGAACACTGGTCTAGAGCCATCGATGGGATTTGTAAAGTCAGCTGCTATTGAGATATATTCAGGCGTCTGAAGTCTTACGTCCTGTTAGTCTTATGATAGATTTAATGACTTGTTTGAGTATGTTTCATATTGTTATTGGTCGGTAGGATATTGTGGAATTATCTTAGTCACATTTAGCCAATGCTTTTTATAAAGCATATCATGTGAATATGGTATTTTAAAGAAATTTGCATATTTTTGTCATGCTAAAAGCAGTGTCCAAATGATCCCTAAACGATGTGAAATGTACTCCCAGTGGAGGGACTACTTCCGGAGTGGTAACCGCAGGTGCCTTATCAAGTGCCTCAAGTTGATAGGAGAGCGCAAGTTGCGTTGCGGAGTATTAACATGTAATAAGATATATTTTAATATGTTTATAACTTTACCCCCAAATATTAACGTTATCATTGTTTAAAGTGTCAAACATGTATCGCCCCATTTGGGGATGAAAAATAAACTGATCAAAATGTTAATACGAAAGGGGTGTTAGTTTACGTTGCATGGGCTAGGTTATTTTATGTATCGCTTTAGTTAATAAATGTATATAAATTAAATTATTTGGTTTTATTTGACACATGTATCTACTGTTACTGTATGTTAATAATGTCTGGATTACACTAGTTAATAGCACAAAGGCTTGCTTCAGACAGAAATAACTAAGTAATATACATTAAACTCATCTAGACTGCCTCGGTGACGCAGTTGTAATTGCGCATACGACGACTGCCGAGGTCTCGGGTTCGATCCTGGGTCGGGTAAAGTGATATTGGGTTTCTATTTAAAAATACTCCTGTTCCCCCCGGACTGCCGTGAACGTCTAAACTCACCGTATTTCTTTAATTTACGAATATAAAATAATAAATTTTACTAAGACAAATTCGATACATAAATAGGAATAAATAAATAACACCCAACAGTCCCACACATTGCCCCGACCCCACACTAAGATACAAATCTTGTGTTGTGGGTATCAGGGACTACGAGAGACTTTCGGTCTCACAACACCCAGACCTCGGTCACAAATATTTGTATGTCACACAAACATTTGTCCCGGTGTGGGAATCGAACCCACGGCCTTTCGTTTCACAGCCGGCTAACTGCGCCACGGAGGCTGTCAAATGTCAATGCGCCAGGAGAGCATAAGTGAGAGAGTGGTAGCTGTGTGAATAGATTGCGAATTGGAAGCAAACTCCGTGGAACGTCTAACTCCCTGGTACTCGGTTCTAATAAGGTGTTATAAACACCTATATAATTACATCAACCAATCAGCGCAAACGCATCTGCCGCCATTACCCTCTAAGTGCGAAGCTCCACCTACTTACACATACTATTGGTGCAACGTGATCGTTGCTGTTGCGTAAAGCTATTGTCAACGCTGCAGTAGTTATAATCTCCTAGTAACAGAAATAAGTGAATTTCTTTCGGAAACAAATATATTTGATCAAACTAAACAAAGTACTCCAACGAACGATGTATATCAACGAAACAAACGGGGCAGAGAACATGATTTTTATTCAGAGTTTAGTGCCTTCAAGGACTAAATAAAAACTCTAATTTCAACTTTGATGGCACCTCATCATGATGAAACTAAGAAAACTAACTTGGCACTAATGGAGATTAAGAATACGAATAGTAACATCGATAATTCTGTAGCTTTTCTCGCAGCTCAAAATGAAGAGTTAAAAAAACACATAGAAAAACTTGAGTTACAGGCCAAAAAAGACAAAGAATGTATAAAAGTGTTAGAGAATGGATTAGAGAATTTACAACGGGAGAGTCGCAAGTCCAACATAGAAATAAAAAATGAACCAAATATCACAAAAGAATCTAAAGAAGACTTGATAAAAATGGCTACTACTCTAACAAAGTAAATAAATTGTGATATAGGAAAAAAATATATAAAAGACATATACAGAGTGCAAAAAAACGAGGTAATACAAATAATAGTTCATATTAAAGATGACAAGCACAATCATGAAAAATAGTATTTTAAAGATGACTAAAATCTATATATTAACATTGACTTATATTCTATAGACACGAACTGTCGAAGAAGCAATATGTTCCAATAACATTGCCCGCCCACTAATGTCAACTATTAATTTTACTAAGAACTATTTGTTAGTTAGAATCCCGTCACTTTTTCTCGAACGGGACTTTCCGCGCCTCAAAACGGGACAAACTATACAATGAATTTTGTTGTGAAATATAGACTTCTCGCATTCAGAATTGAAATTAATTATTATTTATTGATATTACGTTCTAAACTGATCCAAACCGAGCGAGACTGACTCGAAAACACAGAGACGCTCCTATTTATAGCGAATCCACCGAGTATAAATTGTGAATCTACCCGTACTTATTTTGTAAGAGACCCTCGACATTTCCAATAAATAGATACTACCCTCACATCAACATTTAATAGTTTGCTGCCTGTTCACAGTCCGCGATAATTCGCGACAACTGTGATACATTCGGCGAAATGTGGGTGTACTGATTACACCTCTGCCTATCCCTTCGGGGATTACAGACGTGAGTGTATTATTAAAAAACACGGCAGTGTGTAATAACAAAGCAACTATTTCAATGTACTTTCGGTATGGACTATGCCACAACATCGATTTTGGTAAGTTTTTCATACAGTGATAGCATACTTATTCCAGACCCAATAGAGATTAAATAAAAAACAAACATAGTTTATATAAAATATAATTTCAATAAGAAGGCACTGTAAACATTGATCCCGTACATAATGTGATGCGACTAAACGCGATACTGTAATAAATATGAACATGGCTGGTAATAAAGGCGCGGACACACTATATATCAATAAAGTATGAGAGTAACTGCGAAGCATAACTGGGAATGTATATGCCTTAATCATTTCTTGCAAAACTGTTATTTTTATTAATTCGACAAAATAGTGTGCCCAATCCCTTATCCGTTCCATACATGATTAACGAACACGGAATGTGTCTGAAACAAATTAACGGAATAAAAACAAAGTTTATTATGCGATGTGTATTTATCATTTAAAACGTTTAGTAAACTTACTAGCTAATGATAAAAATATTTACAAGGCATTCTGACGGAAGCGCTTGGCTCCGAGAGAAAGATGGGCGACCGCGTGACTAACTTTAAACCCCATAACCTCACTAAACATAAAGTAATCATTGTTGTGTCCCCTTAAATACGTTAATTTTTCATACTGGCACGGCTTAGTGACCACACTGCATCTGATGATGCAGTGCCGTCCAGTTAAAGTATCAAGTAGCAAGCGACAACTATACCTCTCTACTCGACACAATCATACCGGCCTGCTAAAATTTAAATGACGGAAAAAATACTGATTGTTTAGTCATAAATTTTTTTGACAGTAAATTAGTTCTGATAATTTATATTTAATTAATTGACCAATTGTGATTTTACTCCGTCAGTCGCCCATCTTTAATGAACCCCAAATGGGACCAACATGGGTCACCCACGACCCAGTCGAAGGCAAGGAGACCACATAGACATATACGCGATATGTATCACAAAATAATATAAAATGGATTAAAACTTTAATCAACTTTGTTCGTTGAATAATAAATAACATATTAAAAACGTGGTACAAAGCAATGCTTAATTCTGTAACTTGAATGTTCAAAATAAATAGAATATGAACTTAGTTTCAATAAAATATGGAATGCATAAAAAAATGCAATATTTGTTTAACTGGAAATGTAAGCTCTGGGCAAATAAAATACAGCTGGGGCATGCTTTTCCATGTACCATTTCAAATATAATTTGAATAAGTTACATATGTAATTCAAATCATTCCATACCAGCTCTATCTAACGTGATAAAAAGTCAATTAGCTTAAGTAACAGGAGGTGGGGCACTGTAGGCCAGCAGACATTTTATTAAATTGGACATCATTAATCAAAATCAGTATGTTTAAAAGTATATCAGTACCCCCACTCTCCTCTAACAACAAGACGAGTAGAAACAACGTCTCACGTGACGTCACACTTTATAAATAGAAAACTTTAAAAATATAATACTTTATCATAAGATACAGTACATATGTTATATGGTGAAAAATCCATTCATGTGTTTTTCATTGACAAAGTCATACATTAAATAAATCAGGCCCTTGATATGAACTAATCACATAAGAATATATTTTCTGATGTAACTATTTTTTGATAATAAATATGTTGTAAAATAATTTAAAGTATCAGGGATGACAAAATGTCTGCCAATGCTAAAAATAGCAAAACACCCAATTCAGTTTCTGAATTAACAACTGACATGCATGTGGGTAGTTTAAAAAATCCCAGCATTTTGAATAAATACGCACATGCACTTCTGTTATGCTTAAAATTTCAAACCGATTGGTTATAAAAAATTGAACGCCTTTCACGAGTTTCCTTATAATCTGTATGCAACCAAGGTAATTCTGACATTAATGGAAATATATTTTATAGTGTTTATTTAAATTTCATTGTGCTGATATTTTCTAATTCAAAACCATGCTTATTGTATAAGCCTCATCAATCTAAGATCTTTGAAACTTTATGGAAAAAATTGTGATTTGTCATAACAGTACAAAAAAAGGGCTAGAAATATAAGAAAATGATATTCTTAGTTCAAGGGTCTGTAGTCTATAAAAACAATCTGTTACTTATATACAATGCGTGACTTGTTAGTCCAATATCGTAGTAAATCTCAATTATCTTTTCAATGTTCGTATTGAAAATTGCCACATTATTACACTTGCATACACGTACCGGTGTATTGTTAATCAACCTAGTGTCTAGTAAGTTAGTATGAATTGGCTTCATTCTATAAAAATAGTATTAATCAGATTTGATTAACCGCTTTCTTTTTCTTTCTTTCAGTTTGTCAGACTTTATTACAACGACATCTAGCGGAAACTGTCTGAGTTACTTTCTCATAAGGTGATGCAAATGGCATTATCAATTATTTGAAAGTACATAATTAAGTTCAATAATTAGTTAGCATGTCGGTAGTGTATGCGAGCGGCGAGTGTGTGGTGTGGTGTAGTAGTGCACAGTGCTCAGTGCGTGCGCACGTGCGAGGGTGCGGGTTCGACGTAGTTGGCGGGCAGCATGCCGGCGCGCCCGGTTCGAGCCACCCGGCCCGTCATCCAGCCCTCGTCGATGGCGCTGGCTTCTGTGATCAGGTCACCTTCCCGGAACGACACCTGCGCAACAACCATCCAAAAATAAATTTGCTAATTATTAATTAAAAATTAATTAAATTAATGAAAATTTATAATTTACCAAGATTTATTACCCAATTGAATAATTTTAATAATTATAAGAATAGTTTCAGTTTTTAAATGAGAAATGTTATTATGATTTAAATGATTATTTTAAAAATATAAACATATAAAATATTTTATTTTTATATTTTGTGTAACAAAATATTGTATGCCAATATGGCGGGATATAGCCATAGCTGTACAACATAAAAAAACATAACATCATTGATTCCTGTGTATGTATCACAATAAAAACGATTTGATTTTATTTTAATTATAATTTTTGAGCCTTTAGGCCTTCTCTATAATTGAACAATTCTCAGGTACTTAGGTTTCCTCACAACGTTTGCCTCTACCTTTAAAGTGAGCGATAATAAAACAACTTGGAACAATCAGACACATATGCTTTTGATGCTGATTTCGGACCAGCACATTTCGGTAGTCAATGCCCGCTAAGCTGTCGCTGCATCGATTAATTATTTAAGACATAAGTTATTTATATGGATAAAATAGTACGCACCTCATCGCTATCGTTCGCTTCGTAGTCGTACATCGCAATGTATACTCGCTGTAACAAAACATAAACCTTACATTACAACTAAACTCTCATATTAGCTTCTAAATTATCCCATAAATCAATAATATGTTGTAATTCAAGTAGGACCAGAATCAAACATTTGTGTCGATGCGGGGATCGAATCCGAGGCCTCACGTTTCACAACCGGTTACTCGTCGTCGAGGTCTTATTGTACTAGGCAGTGGCCGATTCACCAAAGTGTTCATTCCTCAAATCTGATCATTTAATCACTAATTTACGTTTTTCGCATGGGCTGGATAGTAGACAGGCGCTGGGTACCCTCGCCTAGGGCGCTGGTAGTTAAATACAGCACTGATGGTAACAATATGGCGAAGTTTGGATGGTACCTGGTTTTGTGTAGCGGAGGGTGGTCGGGGCAATTCGTTGGCGAGTGGGTCAAGGTCAGTGACACGACCAATCTGCCTGCTCTGCTGCTGCTGCTGCTGAGATTGATGCGCGCCTGCAAGCACAATTTTTTCTTTTTTTTATACTGCACCTGATGTTAAGCGTAGTGCAGAGTTAGAGCATCAATACACGTGAGTACTTGTGAGGTTGTTTTCATTTAGTTTTTTTAGTGCCTCTACAGACAGACGAGCAGACGGGCCACCTGATGGTAAGTAGTCACCGCCGCCCATAGACTTCTACAATGCCAGGGCACAGGAAAGCCGATGCCTACCGTTAGTTTTGGTCGACTTTCAGTTGGGGGATATGTCGCGTCTCTACTAGCGCTAACCGTGCTGTACAAAATAATATCACTGCCCCCGAGATGCGTTTTTGTTCTTAAATTTTTTTTTAATGTTAAAAATATAACATGATTCGATTTTAGGATGTTAGATATCTATTTAGTGTATAAATGCAAATTTATTTAGTTTTAAAGGCAACTTGCATTTCAGACCGGAATCATATATAGTTCAAATGGTTTTTTTCTAATACATTTGAGAATAATTATGAAATACTAACAGACTGAAAGAACGGCGTTAGAACAACATTTCTTATATTATTCATAAGATAATCACAAGAAAGCGCTGTCTAGAGGGTCTTCCAACCAAATGGCATTTTTTTTTTTTTTTAGTGCCTCGATAGGCAGACGAGCAGACGGGCCACCTGATGGTAAGTAGTCACCGCCGCCCATAGACTTCTGCAATACCAGGGCACAGCAAAGCCGCTGCCTACCGTTAATTGCATTTTTACGATTTACCCTTGATTACCTTTAAGTTGAACTTCTAGAATATTTTTTTGTTCATAAGCCAGAGAAAGATTACACTCTATAACCAAATTTCAAATATTTTTTACTTAGTTGGTGCTTAGTAAATTAATAGTAAATCTCTAGAGAAATATGCATACATTTCGTGTATTTAAAATAATAACAGTGAATATTTGCAACCACCATAACCCGTGCAGTTTCCGATGAATATTTCAGACAACACACAAGCACATAAAATATGACACACATGAAATGATCAAAAGTGCACCACAGTGCATATTTAAAATTGTATTACAGCTAATTGATTAGTAACTTACCTGACTTTTTTTATATAGTTTCTTGGCATTTAGGGTTGCCAACACACTAGATAAAAATGTGAATGAAGTATTACTATGATGAGTAATTTTATCTAAAATAATTTCAAAAGCAGCCAGTATGTACCAGCATTTAGCTGATGCAAATATTTTAAGTCTGATTTACTAATATGAAGTGAGTTTACCATCAGATTCTATTTAAAAATATCGTCAAAACGAGAAATTTGCCTGTTAATTTAATAGTGCCTAGTATTCTAAATTATTGTAGAAGTGGCAACCCTACACACAAACCTCTCTGTTTATCACTGGTGCTATTGTATATAACTGTGGCCGAAGCTCGTTGGGTATTGAGTGGGGCCCTGGGTCCATCACTTAGGGGGTCGTAATCCTGGATCCTGCCAATCTTCGGTTGGGCCGCGCCGTAATTCTGCGTATACTGCCCATAGTATTGACTGTGGTTTTGCCCGTGATTTTGCCCATGGTTCTGTCCATGATTCTGATTATCCTGGTATTGATACGCATAGTCCTCTTTGGGCTTATAGTACTGATCTGGGTAGCGGTTGGCACTGTTGGACTGTGCTTGGACGAGCTGTTGCGGGACCTGGTGCTGGGTTGGCAGGACTTGGTTGTGCGGGACTTGGTTGTGAGGGACTTGGTTATGCGGGACTTGGTTGTGCGGGACTTGGTTATGAGAGACCTGGTTCTGAGTGGCTTGGTATTGAGGGGCCTGGTATTGGGTGGTAGGGATATGATAGTGGTTCTTGGGCGGCAGATTCGGCGGCGGCATCGTCGGCGATAGCATTTCCGTTGCGTAATTGTCGATTTGCTGATGGTAGTTGTCGGACGGTACGTCTATATGAGACACGGTGACAAACAACACATATTAGTGATACACATGAGATGGAGTCATGATCAGAAATACATAAAAATATTGGACAAGTTTAATCAAATTGATGTGACATGAAAAATTGAGACTGTTTTTTAATTATATTACTACTAAGTACTAACTGTATTTAACTATAAAATATTAATATTTAAGTATAGACAGAATACTAGTCTAATTATTCCATTTAACATAACTTTGAAACATTAGTAAAAAAATTGTAAAGTAAAATGTCGGAGTTAATATATACATTAAAAAAATTCAGACTGTTTCTAAATTATACAATATGTTTTTTTGTATATTTCTGATCAATACATGAAGTTAGCAATAATGGCCATAAACATGTGAATTAATGAGTGTCTGGCAACACCGGTGCTCGGTCATCCCACAAACCGACTCGTATTGTGTGCAATGGGACGTGAAATAGTGCAGTGATACGATATAGATTGACGTTGCACAGACATATATGCACAAGTAATAGTTATAAATGTCTGTCATGTTATATCCAATTTTTAAAACAATAATGTTTTTTTTAAAGAGCTTTGCACACATTGATTTATCGATGAGCTATTTTACACAACTAAAGTTTAATTTGGATTGCAATTTTCTTTGCACGGTATTATTTTGCTTTTACACAAAATCTAGGTAGAGAATTCACAAAACACGTAATCTTTTTAATATATTAAGAGCAATGTTAAGTGTTCCAAGGTTTTAAACTAACTATAATCAGAAATCTTGACACATATGAACAAGTACACTTTAGGTAGCTTTTCAGACGTACGCACAAGTATAGTGAAACTTTATAAACTGTGTATACACATTTGGCAGTTCTCCATAAACACATGATTGACACATATGCACAAGCCACACACAAGTACTTACCCACAAGCTCCCCGTTCTCGTTAATTTGTCTCTGTCGCTCCATGTGAGCCTTCTTCTCGAGTTCGCCGTGGTACGCCACATTGCTTATAATTTTCGTGTTCGCCTTAATTCGTAGGGTCTCCGGGTCATCTGCTACCTGTAACGTACGTTTAATATAGTTTTAAAGCTGTTGTCAATGGTAATTAGCAAGAAAGGATTAAGATTGAATATCATTTATCGATAATCTACGTTTACGGCTTGATGAAGAATAAGTAAGTAAGTAAGAATTTTCTTTCTTCACACGACGTTAAAAGTCTTTTATGTATCTTGGAGACTTTAAGAGCTTACGAAACTCTCTCATAAGTCATCAAGATTGTAGTAACATTGTGTTCTTTAATGTCTTAACTCAATTGGATATTTGAGTATGTTATCTTACAACAGAGCTCGCAGAGAGTTAAATTAAATTAATCCCAACATTTGGTAATTTCAATTATTTTTTAAATGCCTGGATAGGCAGGCGAGCAGACGGGCCACAAGATGGTAAGTTTTCACCACCGCCCATAGACTTTTGCAATGCCAGGGCACAACAAAGATTCTGCCTACCGTTACCAATTACCAAAGCTTTGTGTACATTTCATTATAGATTTGCAGTAAAAAAACAAGAATATAATTATTTTTTTAAAACTACTAAGGCTTTCAGTAAATTTCAAAATAAATGTGCAGAAGACTATGTTGATTAGGATGAACGTGTTTTATCTGCAAGTTCTAATGAAAACTACTAATATAGACACTAGGGTGCATTTACACACCTGTGTGAATTTCCCCTTGCTCTTCTCAAAGTCGGCATGGTACTTCACGTTGCTCTGGATCTTCGTGTTCTCCGCTATCCGCTTTAGCTCAGGCGTCTCCGCCATTGTCGTCGGCTTCGCTTTGGGCACGTGTCTGTAACATAAACATCGATACGTTATCGAGGTTGCTGATATATTTGTAGCCATAACTTAAGGTAAGTAAGACGACTATGTTATGGGGCCTGGTAGCTAGCTCAGTTCCAATTTTCACTGGAAAAGTTAGTTCTATGCAGAACCCTATGCATGCTCATGATTTTACATAATGTATGCATATTTTCCTTCTAAAAAGCACATATATCAATGCTACTCATACCGTTTTTTGGAATCTTAAGCGATTATTTATTATTAATACTTAAATCTATTATACACATTAACATATATTATTATAAAAATATTCGGTGTAAATCAATACAATATTAAATCCAATCAGGAACTATTTCAAAATGCAATTATCCAACAAAAATATTCGATGTTATCACGTACTTCCGCATATCAGCCGGTAAAAGTGCACAATCGCCAGCTAGTTGCAAACTGTCATATTGACACACGCAACGCATGCACGGAGAAAATACATGCATTTTTGAAATATACACTTTGTAACTTTAACTTTTTTTATTCTGGCACGGCAAACTGAGCACACTGCACCCGCCGGCCTGCTGTTTAGCTTCTTCACACTACGCCTAAAGCCTACGCCAGGATCATAGGAAGGAGAGAACACGGAAGCTGGCAAACTGTTCCACAGCTTGATGGTGCGGGAAAAATACGAATTTGCGAACCTCTTGTTTCGGGTCGGGGTAGTAGACACCACGAAGCTGTGGCTCCGCAAACCAGTACGTATAGTTCTGGTGTCGAAAGGAGAGGATGGGATAAGATCAAACAACAGTTCACTGACCATCAGGCGATCTACATACTCACTTGACAGCCTCTCTTTAAAAAATACTCAAAACAAAAAGAGCCCCGTTGACCCATAAACATGGTAAACAACAGTAATGAACAATGTATTGCGTGTTGTAATCATTATGTAAACCGCGTCGGGCGTGCGGCGCATACAAATTACATGTCAGCGAGCGTGCCTTCAATGGAACCCATACTATAACTGGCAACACTAATTTGTATTATTTAATTGCCTCTGCGAATGGAAGTCCTGATACAAGTTAGATGGATCGTCTATCGGACGTCGTTATCTCCGATAGGGTAGGCAGAGTAACCAGAGACATGATTATACACCATGATGTGATAGGGAGCGAGCCTATCGTCATACCGGGAACAATTCCAGACTCCAAGCGGATACTATTTATTTCGCGATAGAAAACCCCCAACATCACTTTTACTCAAACCGGGGAGCGAACCCGTGACTTCAGCATAGCAGCCGTACGGCGTACGCCATAACAACTGCGCCCTCGTAACAGTCAGTAACGCCACTTTTAAATATAGAAATCATGTACCATTATTACTATAGAAAGTTTTGTCCTGGCATTTGAGACACTGGTTTCAGTATAGTCAAAATATAAAATAGTATAGACGAAATATATACCCTTGACCCCAGAACTAACCACTACTGTAAGTTTTTGCATGTGTACAAGGAAGGTATCCAGTTGCAGGTATCAGTCTTCACTAAAATATCAAGTCTTTTGTCTCACGCTACTTGATACTCTAACTGGACGGCACAGCACTTACCATCAGGTGCAGTGTGGTCACTTTGCCGTGCTAGGATAAAAAAAAGCCGCGTTCGAGTAAAAAAATCTTTTAGGAGCCAAAGCGAAACTTTGGTTTGTATCAAGATTAATCTGATTCGCAACACAATAAATACACATCCTAGTCAACTCAGACCCAAATACTAGTCTTGTGACATAAGTATCAGCAACACCTAAGGAATAGGGTAGTTTCCTGTGTTTAATTGTGTACATTATTCTCTACGTAATCGAATATAGCACGCAAAAGAAACTCTTTTGCGAAAACAGAATCCAAATTGCTTGAAAAATGAGGTCACAATATTTATTTTAAATATTGGTATGAGCAAATACTCACAGGCATAAGCGAAAACGATGGCGTATTGGGAACATATCGCTATCTCCCTCGCACAACGGTATAGTACAGGCGATTCATTGTACCGTGACGTCACGGTATCAGATATGCATCCTTGTCATTCTTGTACTGTTATTTGACAACTACCCTTTCCAGCAGATTTGAGTGGTGTCTAACTTACTTATTTTTATTCGGATTCATAATATTCTTTCGATAATAGGTTTTAGGAAATGTAACTTGTTGATTAAATTAATAAAAAAAATCGAGTCAACTACCCTATTGTCGTCGGCCTGACCAAGTTCTTACCACTAAAGAAAACTGACTTGAAGTGGCAACTTGTTGTATCAGGAAGTGACATTTCTGGAAGGTCTAACCCCTTAATTTCTTTATCCCCATTGTCTTTCTTTATCCACATTGTCTAATACTACTCAAATCTTCTGGTATTGAGTTTTGAATGTGTCCACTTTCCATCTGGTGGCCCACTTGTTTACCAGCGTCTGCTGAATCGAACTACTTGGCCAGACGATTTCTAGTAATCTATTAGTATTCGGTCACTCAACGAGCGTGCATTACTCCTGAATGAGTCACTCTTGTATACATCACTTGCGATGAATCAAACTAAATCACGTATGCAGAGGTACATGACACAACCGATCGCTGGTTTCGTAATGTGCTGATTATAATTCAACATGGATTTTATAACTCTCGACGCAAAACGATGTCTGTATGTTTACTTTTCAAAACTACGCAATTTAGTTGCTGTTTACATTACCATTTAGAGTACCTTCCTCAAGGTTCAAGTATATAGTACGAGAACTTTTAATGAAATTTACAAATAAAGACTTTTTGACAACGTATGTATGTTTGTATGTAACGGGATCTTTCAACGTAATTTTCACCACCTTCCGGACGTCCAATTGACTTGAAAATTTGCAAATGCCAATACAATACTCGTGAACGGGTGCTGATTGTGTGGACTGGTCAACCTGGATTGCTCATTGATTGTTAGTTAGAGAAAATAAATAACAGGTTGTATAGCCTCGTTTACGACTCTGCCTTGTATTAACATGTATAGGTACCGAATATTTTTTTTTTGTTTCATGTGAATGTGACTTGTTTAAGGATGTGTGTATTTTATATGTAAATTATTTTTTAATGTAAATTGTAATGACAAATTACAAAAGACCTACGGCTGAGTTTCTTGGTGCTTCTTCTCAGACCAGTGGGCATTTCCGAAGCACCAGTAGGACCTTAACATTATTATGACATGTAAAAAGTGCCCATAGTGGCCTAATTTACAAAATAAATGATTTGATTTGAATATTTTTAAAACTTTGGCCTTACCAGGATAACAAAAAATATGTATTTTTATATCAAGAGGTCTTGATTTGAAATTAAGTCTATTAATAATTATAAGTACTCTTGATGTTGTTTTGAGGCTAAAAGCAAGAAAATAAATTATAGATTAAAAAAACTTAAAACGCATTTTAATAGTTACCAGAACTAGTTAATAAAAGTCTAAATTTATTTTTATAACGCAGTAAAATAATGTATCGGTAAGGTGCGTTATAACGTACTTATTTAAATTTGATAAAATCTAGAAAGATAATTTATTACACCTAGATTTTTTATTAAATCGGGCGCTTACATGGCTTAGTCGGAAGTCTTAAGGTATACAGAGCAGTCGCGATGGCTTATCTATCTATGACCCAAGATCTTTGACTTAGCATTTACTTATAACATAATTTTACAGTCAGCTTTATGGCATTATAGCAAACTTAAATTCAATTTCGTATATTTTCTAAATAATTATAAAAAATATAGCCAAAACTTACGCTTCACAGTATGGCAGTTTCCCGTATCCTTTGTAAGTGCGCATGTTGAGCGTCATGCCGCACTCCTGGCATTTGAAGCAGCCTTTGTGCCACACCTGGAAACAAAAAGAATGTTAGTATGTATGGCAGTGAAACGTGGTCAGTTACTCAAAGACATGTGAATGCCATTCAAGTTTTCGAAATGTAAATACTTCGGTGGAAACATTGGCGGCGTCACCAGGCTCGATAAAAACCGTAACGAGTACGTGCGAGGAAGCCTGGGAGTACGCGATATCGCCGAAAAGATGCAAGAGAGTAGGCTGAGATGGTACGGACATGTGAAGAGGAAGCCAGCAGACTACGTGGAAACTTGGCACTGCAGCTTCTATACGTGGTCGAAGATCCAGAGGGAGGCCCAAGACAAGGTGGAAGGACGAAGTGTAGAGAGACATGAGGGAATGCATGTTATCCGCAGACGACGTCGAAGATAGAGCGAAGTGGACGAGAAATAGCCGGGATGAGAGAGATTACGCAAATCGCAACGTTTACGTTGAGTTCTCACTCAATCGTTTTATAAAGATACTAGCTGTTGCTCGCGGCTCCGCCCGCGTGGAGGTCATGTCTGGGAGAAAAAGTATACAATACAAAATACCAATATTCATGCGTTTAACTTAAAAATGACGGATTTTCATACAAACTTTCATTCCTTATTTTACCCCATTAGGGGCGGTATTTCCAAAAATCCTAAAACATATATTTTTTATTTTTAACTAAAATGCCAAATACTAATTTTCATAAATTTAACTTCAAAAATGACGGATTTTCATACAAACTTTCATCCCCTATTTTACCCCCTTAGGGGTGGTATTTCCAAAAACCCTTCCTTAGTGGATGCCTACGTGATAAAAGGTATCTACTGTCAAAATTTCAAGTCTCTAACCCCAGCCGTTTAGGCTGTGCGTTGATCGATCAGTCAGTCAGTCAGTCAGTCAGTCAGTCAGTCAGTTTCTTCTTTTATATATACAGATAATATATTAATCATTAGTTTGCCTGCACACTGCAAACACCTGCCAGCGTCAACGTTATTTTTGAAAGGAAACGTATACAGTCCGGGGATAAAAGTAGCCTATGTCATTCTAAGATCCCTAAACTATCACTATGTACAAAATCACTTTGATCCCTTGCTCCGTAAAAAACAAAAACTATACCGTGAGAACCGTAAATTTTTTCGGGATAAAAAGTAGACTATGTGCTATTCCAGACTATAATCTATCTCTGTGCAAAATTTCAACTAGATCTTTAGATGCCTCCATGGATTGTATAACTATACTTTCGAAAATTACCTTCACGCGGGCGGAGCCGCGAGCAACATCTAGTGTGTTATATTCGCGTACACTTAAGAAATCATTAGGTTAATAATATTCCTGACCAGTCCAAAAAGGACTTGAAAAGATATCTCTAATTTTGTTGATGTATCGGTGTGGGTCCTGTACACTCTTCCACTCGCCTTGTGTGTCATTGTTCATCTCCCAATGTAACCAAATTACACAAATTCAGCGGCGCGCGAGAGCGTCCCAACATTCGCTAATCGTCATGGAATTTTAACACGTTGACTGCGGCGCACACACACGGTGTGTTTTTGATTTTGCTACGCGCATGCGGCCGTCACACGCTAGGTGCGTTTTAAAAAAATCCATACAAGGATGCGGGCGCACACGCCAGGTGTGTTTTTTATTGCGCGACGCCAGTGCGGCCGGCACACGCTAGGTGCGTTTTACAAGAATATATACAATGATGGTGGCTTCACCTACATTATTTTATGTAATATTTTATTACTTGTCTTGGATAGTCATGGTTTGATTTATATTTATAGGAATGATTATTCTAAATGTAGCTTTGAACATAATACCAATAAATAAATTGTTTCCTAATGCTATTGTACATGTACAAATATAATCATTGACATTATTTTATCATGACTTTTCACTGATGCTGTCGGATTATTATCGTGATATCATAAAATTATATTAGTTTTATATATGAATACTTTGGTAATATCATTTCATATTGTATCACTAAATGTTTGAGGATTTTACAACCGTCCCCGTAAATATGTAGGTAATCCATTCCATTATACTATTAAAAATACGATTTTATTTTTACTATTGCACGTGCTCAGTTCAACGTAAGAACAGATGTCATTTACGATGAAATTTACATTATTGGTTCAAAATGTGTTTTTATGAGCGGCTAATGCTTTGTTGGGCGTCGAGCTCATTGTTTGCCGATATAATTTAACCGAATTTGAAGAAACAGCGCACATTTATTATTAATAATATTTCACGGCGACGCGGCCGCGGCGGGCATTAAAAACCCCTCTCTATAACTAAAAAAAATATACTTTTATGAGGATGCACTTGCTATTATTCATTACATTTTTACTTAAAATAAACATTGAACTGGGTTTTATAAAAATCATATAATGGTAATATTTTCCTTCGTAATGGTTTTATGTTTATACGAATATTACACATTGATATAATACTAATTTTACAGATTTTATCGCAGTTTGTAAAATCCGTAAAATAAGTTTTATGTCAATTTTAATACGTATTGTAGGTTATTTTTATTAAAATAATAATGCACGTATTTTGTTTACCGTTTCATTTAAAATAAACTATTTTTTTAAAAAAACACACCGTATGTGTTTTGGCCGCATGCTCGTAGCGCTAATTTCAACACGCCCGGCGCGTGATGCCGCACTGGCGTTCGGGATTGTTACGCGAGTGCGGGAAACGCACCTAGCGTGTGCCAGCCGCATAGGCGTATCATCGCATAATTTCGCGCCGCAGTCAACGTGTTAAGCTCATTGTTGGCCGATTGCATGGTGTTGTGAACCGGCACACTGGTGTCATAAAACCACAGTACAATATTCATACAGTCTGTGACTGTGTTTGATGTAAAAGCTGTAGCTCAACCAATGAGTTTATGTCAAAAAGTTACGATATGTTACCGAAGGTACTAAAGCTGCAGTGTTGTTTTTATGTATGGAATTGAATTAAAACTAATTAATATATGTAATATTCGCGTAAATATAAGAAACCATTATGTTTGGAATATTTAATTCTTAAAGTACCAAATTTAGTTTCCCACATATCCGCTGGAGGCGCTATAAATTTTATCATACATATTCTACGTTGTTGCTATCGAATATTCGTGTGGTAAACTCACGGTTTTATAACAGCGTCTGATAACCTAGCAAATCGTTCACCTGATGTTAAACTAACTCCACCACCTACAGCAATTACAATGCCAAAAGAAGCAAGGGTGGGTTACAGGCCTTCAAAAAAAATAGTGGGGTTTGGAAAGGGAAGAGGTATTTGAGCTTCAGGAAATCTCACGCCGTACGAAACGCAAAACCTTTCACCTTTCACTTCCATCTGTTTCTCGTCCGTGGTAAAAGCCCGGTCGAGCCAGGCTGTAGACAAAACTGCCGGACGGGCCCTCTCTGCTAATGAGGGGTTAGGGGTCCTACAGGGGGCTAATGTGGGTTTGTAGACGTAACACACTATCTACATTCATACGGAGAATTCATGCAGAGAGATTTTCTTACGATGTTTTCCTCCGCTTTTAAAGCGAATGATAGATAAATAAGAATAAATGCATGTAGAACATATTCTAAAAGTCAGAAGTGCCTTTGAGGCTGAACCTACAGCTTTCGTCCAGGCAGTTCATGCCCTCCCCGCCAGGTTATCACTGTTTTACTTTGATTGAAGTTGTTAATTACTAGTTCTAAAAAAACCATTCGCGTGCGTACTGTGTATAAACAGAGTCCCAAACGCCATCGCACGATAGCCCTGTCTAAACTCCTACGTTGACACTCTGTACGATTATTAGACTGTGCCAAAACCGTTGCCCAACAATATTGTTTTCGGCATAAACGAATGCCGAACGTTCGCAACCCATTGCGCCAGTTATACAAGTAATTGTTTTCAACTGTGTCAATCTGTGTTATACGAATTGGATTTGCGGTTACGACTAAACTGTGTAAGCTTTCAGGAAGGATTTTTTAAAAGAAAGTGAAAGGCGACGGGGGCAGACTGGCAGAAATTGCAAAAAATCTTTCAACATTTATACACATAGTACTGACTCCACTCTAGGTCACACCTGGTGTAAAGAACTATGAGAGCTACAGTCCACCAACCCGAAGAATATTTATAGATCACACAAGCGTTTGTCTCGGTGCGGAAATCGTACTCTCAGTACTCACTATACAGTTTCCTATATGCTATACATTTTATATTCTAGTATACATACAACAAACCACCTTTTTTTATACTGGCACGGCAAAGTGACCACACTGCACCTGATGGTAAGCGCAGTGCGGTCCAATTAGAGTATCGAGTAGCGAGAGACAATCTATCCCCCGCTACTCAACACAATTATGCCGGCCTGCTTCTTCACACTACGCCATGGGCAAGAAGGTGAAGAAGAGGTCGAGGGTCTATTGTCAGAGTACTCAGAAGGCCGCAAAACGGCCAAACAACGTACCACCCAACTCTAGACCCCCGACAATAACCGGATGTACACTGGCTGATCCCGGAACGCGACACACTTGCGTGTGCCACTATGGCGGGTTTTACACCCTGTGTACGGTGGTCGCTATCCGGGCGGATATGAATATCCTACCACCTTCCTGTTTACTTGTATAGTTATATATAGAAAAATGTTCTAATAAAAACCGAACCAATACTTGTATACAAATCGATCCGTGAGAAAAATCATGAAACGCCAGTTAACAGTTCGCTAGAAGATACAGAATTGTTGTGCTAAAAGCGAAACCGATCTAACGGTGAATGTTAGGCTCGGTGGCTTAAAACGCGATTAAGATGAATTTAAACAAAGATTAAGATATGCGTACACGTCTATGATGTCTGTGTCGAGGCAGGTGTGGAGATAAATTTTACAAACGCCCATGAAACTCACATCTCTATAATAAGTAAAATAAAAGAGTCAACGTATCTTTATAAAATACTAGCTGTTGCTCGCGGCTCCGCCTGCGTGGAGGTTATATTCGGGATCAGAAGTAAACAATCCAAGGAATTGTCTTCTGCACTGAGGCACCTGTAGTAATTGTCCAGCCTCTCAGGTGTTGTGCCTGAATCTTGAGATTGCATCTAAAGAATACCCCATAAGTTTAACCTCACTTTGCCCCTTTTAGGGATGATTTTTCAAAAACGTTGAAACACGTATTTCTTTATTTCCTACCAAAAGCCTAAATATGAATTTACAGATCCCTAAGTCGAGAAAATATGGATTTCCCATACAAATTTTGACTCTCCTCCTGACTCCTATTTGACCCCTTTTAAGGTTGTTTTTTGAGAAAAAAGATGGCCTATGTCCTTCTCCAGTATATAATCTATTCCCTTACCACATTTCATAACAATCCGTTCAGCCGTTTAGTCGTGAAGAGGTAACAAACAAACAGAGTTACTTTCGCATTTATATTATTAGTATGGATTTCATAGTCAGCGTGTTGACATTGGAACGATAAATTAACATCATTAGTTCGATTTAAAATTAAATCAGTTACAAAATATTTATATTTTACTGTTTTTTTTATTTGGTACTCACTTTACAAATATAATATTTAAATGCTTATGACACAAAGTCGTCTTCGAAAAATAAAGTGCATCAAACAAACTTGACTTTTGTAAAGTTGATTTCGTAAGAGTTGATTTTAACGAGCTCATTTCAAACAGACACATCGATGAAGTTCAGACCTCTGAAATATCTTGACCAGCTTTTTAAGTATTATCAAGACTATTTTTTAAATATAATTATTAAATATTCCGAATTCATCATACAGCCACTGTCTCATTGGAACAATAACGAACAGTTAGCTTAACAATAGACGGTCTATGCAACCGGCCCCGTTGTTGACCTTACCGGCGCCATCTGCGAGCGGAACCAGGTCACTGCAGCTATGGCTCTGCGCTTGCTTTCTAACGTTGGACCATCTGGACCACTATTGTACTGCGGGACCGGTTCGTCATTTTTCTAGGCAAATTAGAAGAATATAAAACTAGGAGAATATAAGGCAGTTGTCTCTGGTCGGCAAAAAAGGCAACAATAGACCCATTGCGAAAATAGTCAAAAATTGTTAATGAGAATATGGGCAAAGATAATATATCTGACTATCTCCTTCGCACACCTTTTGGTGTAACATCCATTGCAGGCGGTGACGTCACGATCCATGTTCCCACACTTTTTTCTTGTTTACAAAATTCTTTCGATAAAAAAATAATATGCAATTTGTCTACTGCTTAATCAGCGATCTATATGTACTACGTACTAGATGCGGCGACCAGATCAAAAGTTATGTTCCACCGAGTTGAGGTGTATACTCCACACCGACGTTAGTATGCTTCATGCCACCTACGAATGCACACCAGTTAATTTTAGTTATTTGTAGCAACATTCCCGAACAAATCTGCCTTAAATTGATTTACAGTGAAACTGTTAATAGTATATAAGGTAAATAACATAATTTCATAACGTTTAGAACGTAATATCTATAAATATTAATTTTTCAATTTTGAATACGGGAATTCTATATTTCAAAACAAATTCATTATATAGTTTATCCCGTTTTAGCGCGCGGAAAGACCCGTTCGAGAGACAGTGACGGGAGTTTTACTTCACAAATAGTTCTTAGTAAAACGATAGATGGCATTAGTTGGCGGACAAGGTTATCGGAACATCTTTTTTCTTCGACAGTTCGTGTCTATAGAATATAAGTAAGTGTGCTTAATTAAGACTTTTATAAATTATTTGATATTAGAGAAATTATTTACAGAACAATTTGTAATGACTGATATTGGATATATTTTTCATACAGCGTTTGAGTCAGAATTCTCAGGAAATTATTGAAACCCGATGTAAAATTGGAAAACGTTTACCACCTAATACTAAATTCTGTTTTGTCGTACACGAAGAAGCAGTCATGAGTAAAAACCACTGATATTTAAAAAATAAATAAGTGTAATATAAAAACTGTATATGACGATACAAACTCTGTAATTTAGTTGAAAAGAGGACCATAAGTATTAATTCTCCTAATGCGGAAATCAAACCGGCGACGTCTCTATGCTCAGCCGGATGCGTTTTCATTAAGCTACTTGATAATTCCCATTAGACCTATAATTAATGTTTATTAACACTCATTGAAGTCTATAATCGGATTAAAAACTTATGATTATACATATACTGCCTCGGTGGCGCAGTTGTAATTGCGCATGCGTTACGATTGCTGTGCTGAGTTCTCGGGTTCGATCCCCGGGTCGGGCAAAGTGATATTGGGTATACCGGACACAATCCCAGACTCCGAGCTGATACTCAGTATTTTTAATTAGAAAAACCCAATATCACTTTACCCGACCCGGGGATCGAACCCGAGACCTCAGCACAGCAATCGTAACGCATGCGCAATTACAACTGCGCCACCGAGGCAGTCTAACAATGTTAGAACACAAACTCAATATCGTAAATTCCGATCTGTGAATCTGTGAGTCAAATTGGTGGCAGTTAAAGGACTGGCCACGTTGTGCACTAAATGGAATTATTAAATCAATAATAAAACGGGAGCAGCCGGCTTTAGGGTGACCATACTTTCCGATCGACATCTCGAGAACATTATATTTTATATTATGGCGACTTGTTAATGATTTATTTTGGTTCTTGTTACTTCTGATGTTATGTGCTATGCCTGCACACACATTTATGATATGATATAATGATACGGGAACGATTTATGAATGATAAAAACAACCGTTTTGATGAGTGCTTTTATTGCAACTGAATTGACATGATATGTTTGTATAATGTAAAAGTGATATTTGCTTACGATGCTAAAATGAATCTATACTAATGTGCGGTAACCCGTACATCTTGACAACCGAAAGAATGAGAGGAATACATGAGAGTGAGCAATGATATTAAAACTAAATGATATAAATTTTGTTTTAAATGAAGATCATTAACAAGGTGAATCGACATTTTATTTTTCTTAATACTAGTTATTGTCCTGTCCATATTGACTGTCACTATCACTAGGTATCTTAAACCGCACTGATACCATAGGCGAAGTGCCCTTATTTACACTCAACACACTATGCGACCGCGGTATTTCTGACGCACGCACTTCACTATGTACACTATCATTGTCGCCGTTAGTGGTGTAGGGAGATGCAGCGACCGGAGCCGAGCTTGCTCCACCACACTTGCTTCTCAGTCTCACGCACGTGAAGATTGCTCCCGCGACGACGATGGTACCAACGATGATATACAACACGGTGTAATGATGTACGTCGTGTAAAGTGAGCGAACTCTGCTGAGACTGTTCCTTTAATAAATTCAATTCATCCCTTATTTCTATAAACTGTCTTTCATGATTTTCTAGCTGAGGGGTTTCAAATGATAATGTAACATTCAGTAATCTGTTCAAGGCTGATATTTCGGGTACTTCTATGTGTTTATTGATAGTGATTTGACTCATAAACTGATTATGGGCATTAATGTTAACATTGCCGCTTTTAAGGGTGCATCCTTGACCAATAGTAATTATGCCATTGCCAGATATTGTTTGTATTTTAATACCGGCTGTTCCACAAAGTACGCGAATTGTACATTCTTGACAACAGCTGAATAACCACGAATTCTGCCTGTGTAACATGATCCATTTATCGTGACATTTGGTCTGCACTAATTCGCAAATCGACTCCGCTATGTCACTGTTTATTTTTATATCACAAATGGGGTTTTTCGATGATAAGTCATAAATCAAAGTATTTAGAGGGCAAAAAAGAGTATTTTTTGATAATATTTGAAAACAGGATCGGAACTCTCCTTCAGAGAGTAACATACCGACATCTTTTATCAAATTGTATGCAATGTAAGATACTTTGGGTACGATCTGATATGATTTTTGCTTAGTATCTGGCCTTCGCGGAATGCCAATAATTTTATTAAGTTCATACACATCTCTGCTGACTATGGGAATCTTGATTTCAATTATTAGGTAGTTGTTAATCACTCTGCCAGACGATTTTATCAGCTTATATAAATACAATATATTATTTCTATTAACCGGTAAAGTAAGGTCCGTAGGCAAGTAATGAGATATGAAATTGATTTGTTTTTCTAATTGATCCGCTGATAAGAATTTGGAGTCGATGTAACCATGACTGATGCTCATCACGGTGTCCATCAAGCTCTGTTGGATCCGTCTTAAATTTGCTAGGATCATACTCGCTGTGAATGCAGATGATGTAATGTATAAGCCTCTTTTGTTATCAAGGGTAACAGTATTCATTTCCATAGATAAATTAAGTAGACGTTTTTGAATGAATTGAAACTGTTTATTCATGTTTTCCTCGTTACGTTTTAATATATCATATTCTGTCTCCATAATTATTGTTTGGTTCTTAATCAGATTCTGTAAATGGTTTTCATTCTGTGTTATTTCATTGATATCCTTCTCGTACTGTTGGGCGAATCGTTCGTCTAAAACACCAAATAAAGTGTTGGCTAAATACCCAACTCCGTTGATTAAGCCACGTTTAACTCTCGTGGGTGATTTATTTAGAATGATAGATGTAGAATATTCGATTTCTTGTACTTCGTGTTCTAACTGTGATATCATATTACTGTATTCTGCGTAGGTTTTACAAAGTTCTTTTAGGTGCGTAACATACTGCTTAATATCTGATACTCCTTGCCAATATGTAGATATGTTATAGTATATGATAAGTTTCCACTCGTCTCTAATTATTTGTAAATCAGATATTTTATCGAAGAATAGTTCTTGATTATTCCTCGGTAAACTTGAAATATTATAGAATGATTGTTCCTGTTGAACGCTTAACGTAAATAATGAAAAAGTTGTAAAAAGTAAAGTGATAAAGTAATTCTTGAAATTGTGTTTACGACGTGCATTTCGGGGCTTAATATCTAATCGACCATTCTCAGGTGGCTTGACAGTCGGCTGGCTTGTATCTCTTGATGATTCCGATGTACTATGATGATGAATGGGTAATGGACATAGTTTTGATACGGGGCGCTTTGTAATACCTGATGATGTTTTGATCGTAACTACACGAGTGTGACCATCCTTACCCGGATGTACTGCTATGACTCTACCCATCGCCCACCGTGTTGGAGGTAATATTTCATCTTTTACGACCACTACTTCGCCAACATTAATATCTTGCCGATGGGTTTGCCATTTAATGCGTTGCTGAAGAGATTGAAGATACTCTTGCGACCATTTCTTCCAAAAACCTTTCATCATTGTTTGTACTAACTGCCACCGAACGGGTAGGCTGATATTATTAGAATCTGTTTGTGGACTTGATAGAAGGGGTCCACCAATTAAGAAATGTCCTGGAGTCAATATTTCTAGGTCTTCTGTGTTTTCAGTAAGCGCAACTAGAGGCCTAGAATTCATACATCCCTCGATTTGTGTTAAAAAGGTAATGAATTCCTCATATGTTAACTTCTGTGTGCCAACAACTCTTCTTAAATGATATTTCATGCACCGTACTGCTGCTTCCCACAAGCCTCCAGCGCTTGGCCAGGCAGGTGCATTAAAATGCCAGGTGATTCCCAGCTCAGAAGTATTGTTGATGAACTCACTGTTAATGTTCTGTAATAACTTAGATGCGCCGATAAAATTTGTTCCATTGTCACTATACATCTCCTTTGGGGTTCCTCTTCTGGCACACATCCTACGAAAAGCCGCAAGGAACGTGGGCGTGCTGAGGTCTGAGACTAATTCTAAATGTACCGCCTTTGTGCTCAGACAGACAAATACAGCAATATATCCCTTGTTGGTTTTTATACCACGACCTTTATTTATCTTGATATCAACGTGCCCGGTAAAATCCACGGCACAATGTGTAAATGGACGCGATGGCGTGACCCTTGGCTCTGGCAGATCAGCCATGATTGGTTGGTGAGTTTGATGATTAAAGCGTCGGCATGTGACGCAATTTCTGAGTTGCTTCTTGACTACATTTATACCACTTACAATCCAGTATTTATTTCTAACCTGTGATAGGGTAAGCTTGGGACCACCATGTAATGTTGTTAAATGAGCCTGATCAATAATAAGTTCTGTAAAGCGGGTGGTACTTGAAAGTATAATTGGGTGCTTCGATGAATCATTGATAAAAGAATTATTCAATCGTCCACCTACTCTCAATATTCTGTCCTGATCAAGATACGGATTTAAATTTAGTAATTTACTGTTAGATTTAACTCTGCCTTTCGATTTTAAGTTATTAATATCGACTTCAAAATCATTGGCTTGGACGTATTTTATAATTAGTATCAATGCATTATTTAACTCTGTCGAGGTCAATGCATTTGATGGATCAGCAAGTTGATGACTGCGGCGCGAGCGGCATCGAGTAACGAAACGCGATACCCATGCAATTGTTTTCACTACTCTTGTAATAGAGCTGTTATTGAATAATAACATGTTTATAATTGATGTTGTATTGTCACATAAGGTAGCGACTACATGCGTCTTTTTCAATTCTATCGTAGGATTTTGATATGCATGATACTCGTAGTTGCTTGGGTTGAAATTAATTAGCCATTTAGGCCCTTCCCACCAAAGAGAATGACTTATCAGTTGATTAGTAGATATGCCACGAGTTGCGCAATCAGACGCATTCTCTTCTGAGCAGACATGACGCCACTGGGATGACGGTACGACGCTAGTAATTTGCTGCACTCTGTTAGCAACAAACGGCTTCCATCGGTTCACGTCTCCATGAAGCCATCCAAGAACCACCATCGAATCAGTCCACGCGCATGTTTCAACATCTTGGTCATCTAGAGTGCTCTTCACCTTCTTCAAAAGCTGTGACAGTAAAAGTGCACCACAAAGTTCTAGACGTGGTAGTGTAATTGCTTTATTTAGCGGCGCTAACTTTGTTTTTGCCATAAGAAGTCGCGATATGCACTCGCCCTTATGATCTCTACTTACAATGTATATAGAGCACGCGTATGCCTTTTCTGAGGCGTCGCAAAATCCGTGTAACTGATACTTATTATTTGTATCGCCTAAATGTCTTTGTATTGAAAACTTTTCTATATTTTGTAAATCTGTTTTTAGTTGTATCCATTCATTCTGTATTTCCGCAGGAAGTACATCATCCCATGATAAACCAGTTGACCATGCCTTTTGAAATAATAGTTTTGCTTTGATTGTTAAAGGTGATAGCCAACCTATAGGATCGAAAACTTTCGCTATATCCGATAATAATCGTCTCTTTGTGTACTCGCCTTTATTTTGTTTATAAAATGATATGTTTTTAAATGTAAAGGTGTCCGTTGCGGAGTTCCAGCGCAGGCCTAAAGTTTTCGTGGGTTCGCTATCCTTGAAATCTATGTCACCTGTATTCACTTGTTCTTTCGTTAACCCATCTAACAGTTGAGGATGATTACTAGACCATTTGCGCAAATTAAACCCAGCTCCTTGTAAAATAGAGATTAATTGCCGTTGAACCTCCTTAGCTGTCTGTAATGAGTTACTGCCGTAGAAGAGGTCATCAGTGTAAAACTTCTTCTTGAGAACGTCTACTGCTAGCGGATACTTGAAACCATCGTCATCAGCGACCTGACGAAGCGTGCGCATAGCAAGATAGGGGGCTGCCTTTGTGCCATATGTCACTGTAGTTAAATTATATTCGGCCATACGATCTGTTTTTGAATTTCTCCATAAGATTGTTTGTAGATGTTGGTCTGACTCCCTGATAAATATCATTCGGAACATTTTCTCTATGTCCGCGCTCATGACATATTTATATTGTCTCCAGCTCAAAATTAAATTTTGTAAGTCCTGCTGTAGATTAGGACCACGTAACATTAAGTCGTTGAGACTTTTACCGGAAGTCGTTTTACTAGACGCGTTGAAGACTACTCTGAGCTTTGTCGTGTTTGAATCCATCTTCCAAACACCATGATGTGGCAAATAACATGATGGCTCTATTGTAGTATTAGCTATACACATATGTTTTAATTTTTTATACTCGTCCATAAATTCTCTGTATTTGTGAGCTAACTTATTATCTTTGGATAATTTTTGCTCTAATTGGCGAAATTGTGCTAATGATTTTGGCTTAGATTCACCGAGCTCTAGTTCAAAATTAGGCTTCATCGGCAAAGCCACTTCGTATTTACCAGAACTCAACCGCTTTGTGGTTTCTTGATAAAATGCTTCACAAAGTTCATCTTCTTTGCTTGAAGTTGAAGAAGGTGTGTATATGTCCTCTAATTCCCAGTACTTCGATATGTCTGATAGGTTATTAATAACAACATGACAGTTGAACGTCTTCTTGATGCTACCTGATAGTATCCAGCCTAGTTTTGTTTGCTGAGCTATAGGAGCGTGCTGTGGCCCTTTGATGAGCCCGCTCATTATGATATTTGAGTATACATTTGCATCTAATAACAAGTCGATCGGCCTTGAAACATTATACTCGGGATCCGCTAGGTTTACATGTTGTATATGGGGCCAAGCTTGCTTGTTAAATGATACATTTGGCAAATTATTTATTACCTTTGAGATTACTAAGGCTTGTGTATTAAAATAATAGTCATCATATATAGAATAACATTGAATGGACACTACTCCTTTGCTTTGTCTCGGACCCGTGCCTATCCCTGAGATAGACGCACTGTACTTGCTCCTCTGTAGACCCAGTCTTTGTGCCGCGTTTTCAGAGATCAAGGATATTTGTGAGCCCTGATCTAATAGTGCTCGCAGTGTGATATAGCTATTATCCGATGATTTGATATTTAATAATACAGTAGTGAGCAATATTTCCTCATCGTTATTAGCGACATGATTCACATTAAATTTCGCATTCGGAATGTATGATTTTGCTGAGTTGTCTGTTGCCGGCGACGAATGTTGCGAAACCGAACCGACTTCGACAAGCGTTTTCAGGGGCGATGATGTCAATGCATTTCCATATGCCTCATGTAACAAGGTGTTATGTTCACCGCTGCATATTTTACACCTTTTTTGCGAGTTACATTGACCGTCGTAATGATTGTAAAGACAGTTGGCACATAATTTTAGTCTTGTAACGGACTTTAATCTGAGATCTGGAGTCATTTTTGTGAATTTATGGCAGCGAAATAGTTCATGATACTGACTGCAAAGAGGACATTTATTAGTTCGAGTCGCTACAGCTTGATATGTTTTGTTATAGTTTTCCTGATATTTAGTTTTGTAGTTAGGTTTATATAAAGATGATGCGCGATTTTGTTGATAAAATGGTCTTTTTTGGGTTTCCGATGGCTTTGATTGCTGAGAAAATGAATCACGTTTGCGAATAGGCTCAAGTGAGGCGAACTTATTTTCTAAGAAGCTCATAAATTCATCGAGTGACGGTAAATCACGTGGATGTTTTCGCGATTCCATATAATCCGAGTACGTCTGAGCATCCAGTTTCTTTGCCATTAAATGAACAAGTAATGGATCCCATGTAGTTGTGTCGATACCAAGGTTATGTATGGCATGTAGAGTCTCCAAACTGGTGTCATGAAGGCGTTTTATCTCAAATGATGTGCGATTATTGATGTTCGGCTGATTAAGGAATATTTCCATCTGCTTTTTAAACAATTCCTGGGGATTATTGTATCGGTGCGTAAGTATATCCCACGCTGTATCATAGTTTTCTGCTGTAATATGTAGATGTTGTATGAGACGCGAGGCTTCACCTCTGACCTTACCTTTGAGATGCTGCATTTTTTGAGCTTTACTAAGTAACTTGCTGTTATGAATGGCATCTTGAAATAAATCGAAAAAAGTAGGCCATTGAGCGCAATTTCCTGAGAAACTTGGTATATCTAATTGCGGGGTAGAATCAAGCGTATGGGCAATAGATACCATTTTCATATTGATAGCTCTCTTGACACGTTTATAGGACAATTCGTACGAGTTGAATTGTTCCTCGTAATTTTGATCTCCGCCTAGAAGGATGTTATCTATTTTTAAATGCAGTTCATCAATTGCATCCCAACGTGTTTGGAGATTACGCAGTTCATCTTCTAGTTCCCATTTTTCTGATAATTCTTCTACGTTGATGCTGTTGATAGTTCTACGAAGAGCCCTAAAATTAGTTTTCTGTGTAGACAAAAATTCGCTTAACTGGCCACTAGGGTCAGTACCCTTGTCCGATTTGGAAGTACCAGCAATCGGTTCCGTAGTTTGATACTGTTTTTCATGTTCCTTACTATATTTTAGGATCATATTACGTGTAGCATGGTAAATTTTCATAGCAGTCTCGAAAATATTTTGAGAAAAGTATTCTTCCTTACTGGCAATGGATTTATATTCACTCAAAAGATTATTGTTATCATTAAATTCTACCCATAAATTTTCTAGTTTATTCAACCTCTGCTCCAGGTATTCCGGAGTTTTCCTAAAATCACTATCTTTCCCGAAATTAATTTTAATTTTATTGATATTTTCAAAAAGATCAGCTTGACGCGCAATCAGTTTTTCCATTTTCAGTATATAGATAGTAGATCAGTGCTAAGGAAATAAAAGGAACAGTCTTACTTGTTTTTGCTGATATTGTTGAATTTTCCACACGTGTACCTTACACACGCGGCAGGTGATGCTCAAATGCTGATGATATATTTCCTGCTGCAAATACTTTCAGCCTTCCAAAATGATAACAGTCTTTTTAAATGATACACTTGAACTTCGGAAATTTTCACGAAATTCTAACGCGAGGTCGTGATTTTGACTAACCGCGCGCTGGGTCAAAATGTCGAAGGACCAAAAAAATGTTATGTGCTATGCCTGCACACACATTTATGATATGATATAATGATACGGGAACGATTTATGAATGATAAAAACAACCGTTTTGATGAGTGCTTTTATTGCAACTGAATTGACATGATATGTTTGTATAATGTAAAAGTGATATTTGCTTACGATGCTAAAATGAATCTATACTAATGTGCGGTAACCCGTACATCTGATAAACATATAATTAGTGAAAAAGTAGCGTTTCTCTTATTCCAAAAGGGAGGTAAAATTTGAAGGACTCAAAGAGATCGATGCCTTTCTCATTATACCTCTTTTTAAGCATAAGGCGACAAACAGCAAATTGATCCTAATGGTTAGTGATTTTCATATTTATGAACATTCCAATACCAGAAGAATCGAATGCCAATCATAAAGAATATGAATGTGGATTGAGAAGAGAATGTTTTGGTCTTTAGACGGGTTTTTTATTATGAGGTATAAATATAAATTTACATGTTTATATAAACATCCAAATAACTATGTTGCTAGATATCAAGCCATTGATATATAGTATATGATATTTATTGCGGTTGCATATGTGCCCGGTATGGCGATAGGCTCGCCCCCTATCACATTATGGGACTGAAATTCGGCGAAAAGTGGGTGTACTGGTTACACCTCTGCCTACCCCTTCGGGGATTACAGGCGTGAGTGTATGTATATGTATTTATGCATAAATATATGCAACCGCAATAAATATCATAATGATTGGCATCCAATGAAGTAACTTCTATTATTGTTTCTTTCTTAGATATTTAAAAAGCAGCGATAGCCTAGTTGGTTGCGGTACGGACTGCCAAGACGAAGGTCGTAGGTTCGAAACCCAAGTGGCATACACCTCTGACTTTTCTAAAGTTATGTGTGTATTAAAATGTTAATTATCGCTTGCTTTAACGGTGAAGGAAAACATCATGAGGAAACCTGCATATCTGAGAATTTTTCGAAGGTATGAGAAGTGTGCCAACCCGCATTAGGCCAGCGTAGTGGACTAAGGCCTAACCCCTCTCATTCGTAGAGGAGGCCCGTGCCCAGCGGTGGAACAATGTTTAATACAGGGCTAGTATTATTATTATTATTTCTTAGATATTTAGATACTAGATGTTGCCCGCGGATCCGCCCGCGTTTAGGTTATTTTAGGAAGGAAAGGTATACAATCCATGGAGATATCTTACGCTATTACACCTTTTTATATTTTGCTATCCCATAGGAAGTGTGCATTTTTCCGGGATAAAATCATATGACATTTTCTGATCCCTAAACTGCCATTATGCAAAAAAATCATGTTGATCCCTTGCTCTGTGAAAAATTAAACTATCCCACGGGAACTGTACATTTTTCCGGGATAAAAGTAGCCTATGTGCTATTCCAGACTATAATCTATCGCTGTGCCAAATTTCAACCAGATCCGTCCAGCCGTTGTAGCTTGATTGAGTAACATCCAAACATTCGTATTTATAATATTAGTAGGATTATAATATAAGTAGGATGACGCTATCCCGCCCATACACACGTAACTCCTAAACGTTACGATCAACAATGGCACGGATCCGCACCGAGATATAAAGCTCGGTGCGTCTCTGGGAATGCTTTACTGTCTTTATTCCGAGTCAATAACGTCGGAATACAGGGAGAGGTTAGAAATATTAACTATACACTTCCCTCCATAGCAAAGCGAGACAAAATAATGAACTAAAGAGGTATTAACCTCTAACATTAGATTAGATTAGAATGAGAGATACATTTTTAAATAGTGAACAACGTTTTAAAACAGTAGACTAGTCATTCAAATAAAACAGAACCAACAACTGTTTTCCTTTATAATTTTCACATCATTGTTTCTGCATTAAACCGACGTACTTTCATGACTGATCTATACTACAAACGGAATTCCACTGACTAAATGAATGACTACTGTATGAGACTTTGTAGTTATGAGTAAATTAAACCTCGACACAATCACTTAGCACAATCAATTATTTAGCGTAGCGTTCCTTATATACACCAGACAGGCTGGTCATGGATAAATAGGGTAGTTTTCAAAGGTAATATTATAAATCTAAATTTTGTTTGAACGCTCTAACCACTAGTTTAATTCGAAAAAATCTTTTTCCATTTTATAGTCTATTTATAGAGGAAGGTTAGAGGCTATAAAACATTTACCTACCTTAAGTTTTTGACGTAAAATTGAGCCACGGAATCGCTATGATGTGAGTACATCAGTCCCTATAAACAGTAAACTGTATGCGTAAAGTCCGTGTCGAGTAGTAAAGATGGTCACCGCACATCGTCACGCCACGTTCCTTCGGCACAATGACTTGCCGACTCAACGCACACTGGCTTTTGGTTGATCTAATGCTCGGTATGGGGACCTTGTTTATTTATTGCTTTTAAATCATGGGGTTTATTGTAAAAGAGAGTTAGTGCAAAGATGAACTGATAGGTAAATGGCCGAATACAATATAAATATCGACTAATTATTTGTCTACCAATCCGAATTAGGCCAGCGTGGTGGACTAAGGCTCTCATTAGTAGAGGGGGCCCGTGCCCAGCAGTGGGACAATGTTTAATATAGGGCTAGTATTATTATTATATTTGTTTACGCATTTTCCTGGTATTTAAGTATCCGTATAAAATTCTAAATATAAAAATTAGGGTATGAGCAATATTGAATTTTCTTAACATTTTGTGCAGTATAGTTTTGTCAATACGAGCGGCTTACGCAAAACCTACTGGACAGATTTCAATAAAAACTTAGGCTTTTTATCTAATTACTTTCGAGGTTCGATTCAAACGATGGTGAAAACATGTTGGGTGTATTTATTGTGTAGGGCAAACTGTTTCTATACTAGATGAGCACTTAAGCGGAGCTACGGGCAAAAACTAGTCTCATATAGTATAATTGTGTCTCGCTACTTGATACTCTTACTGGACGGTACTGTGCTTACCATCAGTTGCAGTGATGGTAAGCGGTGGTTACTTAGCCGTCACAGGATAAAAAAAATATTATTCTTTTTACTTGACAGTATTACCTACAAATAGTTTATGTACTGGCTCCTGATATACAGGTGGCGCTAGTTCAAGAGCCAGGGAATGAACCTTATGTAAAGCTTTTAATTACATATTAATATATAGGTACTTATTTAGTTTTATGTCATATAGGTTTCATAAAATTGAAGTTCATTTAAAACAATGGTCGTTGCATGTTCGATGGAAGTTAGTATCGGTATCGTATAATAAGACAGTAATTAACATGTTTTCATAGGGGTCTTTATAGCGTACAAGCAAACAATAGGACGTCTATGTTTAATACTATTAACTAAGAATTACTCAGAATTGATGGTCTAATTTAGGATTCATTGTCCGTAAAACGTAAGGTTTACTCTCAGGTTGGTTTATTTGTATAATATAATTTGTTTGGTTTTATTAATAAATTTTACAAAATAAGTTGTAAGGAAATAGAAACACAGGGTGAAAAACCCTCCATAGTGGCACTCGCAAGTTGGTTGCTTTCCGGGGTCAGCAAGTGTACATTCGGTTTTTGTCGGGGGTCAAGAGTTGAGGTACGATGTTTGGCCTTCTGACTACTCTGACACTAGACCCTTGATCGCTTCTTCACCTCCTTGCCCCATGGCGTAGTGTGAAGAAGCTGAACAGCAGGCCGGCATGATTGTGTTGAGTAGCGACGGATAGGCTGTCTCTCGCTACTGGACACTCTAACTGGAGGGCACTGCGCTTACCATCAGGTGCAGTGTGGTCACTTTGCCGTGGATAAAAAAAAACTCCACTCTCTCGGAGTAACAAAGTATCCTTCCTAATTATTTCACAGCGCGTTCATTCCTCATTGCTATTTATAATGACACTAATTGGAACACGCTAATTGTCGTGTTACGTGCAACCGTCGACGATAACAATGGCGCGTCCGTGAAAATTAATTGCAATTGCATAATCATTGCAATTGTGTCCAAATGTCAGGCGACGGGGCAAGAGGGCCATACGACGGGGGAGGGGTTTGTAGAGAATACAGCTGTATATACTAATACTTTCGACATGGGGGAGATATATAGAGATAATAAATAAATATATCCAACAGTCACACACATCGTTTTGAACCCATAGCTAAAACCTGTATCATGGGTATTAAGAGCTACGAGAGACTACGGTCCCACAACACCCAGACCCGAAACAAATATCTATCTGTCACACAAATATTTTTCCCGTTGCAGGAATCGAACCCACAGCCTCTCATTTCGCAGCCGGCTACTCGCCCACTGCGCCACGGAGGCTGTCGTATATTTTAGTCTTAAAAATAAGCAGCGATAGTTGGTAGTGGTACTGTTGTACGTAAGCCACAGGTTCGATACCAGCTCAAATGGAAAACAAGCTTTTCGAAGTTACGTGTGAAATCATTGTTAATTGTCGCATGCTTAAACGGCGCGTCGAAGGAAACATCGTGAGGCAACCTGCATATCTGAGAATTATAAAAAAGAAGAGGTATAGGTGGGTCTTGCTACTTGATACTCTTACTGAACGGTACTGCGCATCAGTTGCAGTGATGGTAAGCGGTGGACACTTTACCGTGACAGGATAAAAAAAAATACTTTACACCTGCCAGTTTAACTTACAAATAGTTCTTGAGGCCCAAGATACATTGACCTAGCATGGGACCAACACCATACAACAAGTATGAGGTTTTGAATATATCAAAGAACCGAGATATATTTTCGTTCATAAATAAACGCTATTCAAACTTGCATGATATATGGCACGATTATGAAATAACTTCAGCGAACAGAGTGTTCTAGTTGCATCTCTGCCAACCCTTCCGGGAAACAGGCATGAATTCATATATATTATTTGTTAGAACTTTTTCTATTAGTGGATAGTTTGAAGTTGCGAAATAAAGTTGACACGGATTCTAAATCTGTTGATGACTTCCGTGGTGCGCTGAGGAAGAATGCAGTTAAAATATCGCTCTTTCATAATTTGTGAGAACAAATCTGACCGCAAAGATTTTAAACTAATTCCTGAAGTTTAGCTATAGTAACAAGAAGTAACATCCATGATGAAAGTGGGAGGACACTGTAGCTGTAGCGTGAATAGAAAATATCTAAAAATTTCATGTTTTTGATTATCCTGGTGCTCCTGGTTAGAATATAAGGTCAAAGTTATGAAAATATTGTATTGTCATCGATCCTTGACACGTGTACAAATTTCAAGTAAATCGGACGTATGCAAGTTGGTGAAAAAAACGTTGAAAGATTCCGTTACATACAAACAAACATAACATACGCGTGTAATTAATCCTACTAATATTATAAACGCTTATTGTTTGGATGGATGGATGTTTGTTACTCAATCACGCCAGAACGGCTGGACGGATCTGGTTGAAACGTGGCACAGAGATAGATTATAGTCTGGAATAGCACATAGGCCACTTTTTATCCCGGAAAAATTTACAGCTCCCGTGGGATAGTTTAGTTTTTCACAGAGCAAGGGATCGACATGATTTTTTGCATGGTGTGAGTTGATGGGTCTAAGAATGACATAAACTTTTTATCCCGGAAAATGCACGGTACCTATGGTATAGCATAATATAGAAAGATGTAAAAGCTTAAGATGTCTCCATGGATTTAGTACCTTTTCTTTCAAAAATAACAACCACGCGGGCGAAGCCGCGAGCAAAAGCTAGCATTTCAATACTTCTAGTGGTCCATTCAATTTCCGTTTTTTTTTTAATTACACGCATATATTTTTCCTGCATTGTGATCATTTATCGGTTGATTTACTGGCCCATGCCGATAATTTGCTAAAACCTCGATAAGAGCAACCATGCACATGGTTAAAAACCGTGTAGAGATCGTATACAAATGATAAACATGCCCGTTTGAACTCTACAATAATAAAAAACTAAAGCCTACCCATTGCGCAACACGAATAGCGTGTGAAAGTGCACATAACGCTAATAGGCGCCGTATTTAACACCCGTAGCACCAATAACCGTCAGATTGCATAATAAACATTTGTTTCTCAAATTGATAGTTTTCATAACGCTGACCGAGTTTGGTGTAGGAAATGAATGGTTTCCTTATATTGTAATAATTTCACTTATTTGTAAACTATAAAAATCTATTGAGCATGGAACCAATCGAGACATTTCGTTGTTTCTGAAAATAATACGGCCGTTAAGTGGGTAAAGTTAATTTGAGATATTGTTAAAAACGTTTTAGTTGGTTAAATAAATGATGTAATTAGAAAAATATGACCCAGACTGATCTATAGAGGAAAAGCTGCTTTATTAGTTTGCATATATAACTCAAATTTGTCTAAATGTCACTTAATGGCCTTTTAGAGCCACAGAATACTAAAGAATTAACACTATTTTTATATAGAAGTAGCATACGAGCTGTCGGGTCATATGATGGCAAGTCATCTCCACTGCAATACCCACAATACCAAAAGAATCAAGGGTGTGCTGCGGACCGGAAAGGAATGGACATAGCAAAGGGAAGGGCGCTTTGAGCCGTCGTAAATCCCACTATAGGAAACGCAACTGCAAGACCTTAATTCTCGTCGGTTTATATAAGACAGTAGTAAAACGACGGTCAAGCTTGATTAATTATTAAATCCGTAAACAATACTGTATGTAGTATTTAGCTGGTGGTAGGATATTCATATCCGCTCGGATAGCGACCAGCGTACACAGGGTGTAAAACCCGCTATGGTCGCGTTCCGGGATCAGCAAGTGTACTACCGGTTTTTGTCAGGGTCTAGAGATGGGGGACGAAGTTTGGCCGTTTTGTGGCCTTTTGAGTACCCTGACACAGGACCCTCGATCGCTTTTTCACCTTCTTGCCCCATGGCGTAGTATGAAGAAGCAGGCATGATCGTGTTGAGTAGCGGGTGATAGATCGTCTCTCGCGACTCGGTACTCTAATTGGGCGGCACTAACATACCATCAGGTGCAGTGTGGTCACTTTGCACTGCCGGGATAAAAAAAAATATGAGAATCACTGAAATGTTGGTTATTCTTATTTCAAAATACGAATACACTGCAATCTTGGTTATTCTTATAAAAATTCAACTTAATAAGTCTCAAGTTACAAAATCAACTAATATTAATAAAAAAATCAGACTGCAGTCTAGTTCAAATATAAACGCCTAGACTTCCAGAGGTTGACGATCGCCAGAATTATTCCAGCCTAAGTAACTGGATATACATCGGCTGTGGTAGGTTTTACATCAATCACAAATAGCAGGCCAGCGAAGAATAGTTATCTCGCTACTTGATACTCTTCCTGGACGGCACTGCGCTTACAAAAAGCAGCAGTGTCGTCACTTTGCCGAAGATTAAAAAATGGTTGTTGGCTAGCCAGTCGGGTATATGTGTCAAGCAGTATTTAATATATTTACAACATGTGTAACATATTTGTAACATTATTTTGAAATAAAAGATTAACATTTTCACAACGACCGCGACTGCCCGCCGTTCGCCATTACCATTTCAGCAATAGGATATTGCCGATAGAGGATATTCGGCATCGATATATCGAAATCATATTTAAGTTGTAAAATAACCATACATATTTAGGTAGCGATAGTCTATGAGGGGTACGAGAGACTCAAGTAGCGGGTTCGATACCAGCCCAAGGAGCGTGCACCTCTGGCCTTTTGTCGCTCTATAACGGAGCACGAAACCATCATGAGAAAACCACCTGATAACTTTGAATAAGAATTTGTAAATGTACTCACAATAATTTAGACCTAGATTATGAGGCTTACGTGGTCTTTTATTATCCTGGCCCGGCGAAGTGACCACACTGCACGTGATGGGAAGCGCAGTGCCGTCCAGTTAGAGTATCAAGTATTTTTACTGATTACCAAAGTGCAGTTAATATTGATACCGCCTGATTGCAACACTCTGCATACTTAGAGGCCCGATGTAAACAACAAATTAACCCACATTTTACCAACGTTTTTTTTTTCAATCACGAGTTTCATACAGGGCTAGGCGCCTGGTATTATTATTTCTATCACATTAGGTGAGCCTTTTGCTATGTTGGGCACAAATCTAATCCAGAGCAGCTTAAAAATAACTAGCTTTTGACCGTAGCTTCGAATGAAACCCATAGAAAAAAGCAATTTAAGAAACTGAAAATATTCCGATTTTCCTAATTTTCGAGTTTGTTTTTTAAATATTAAAAAGATAATAAATAACTGTCTTGAACCTCCATATTCACAAAAAAAAAATGCAAAAAGTTATGCGCTTAAAAAGAAACAGTATTGTTGTATTTATATAGATGCATGAATGTACTACACGTGGACGAAGTCAATAAATAGGTCGAAAGCGATAACATTATCTTGGTTAAAAATATAACTAAAACCATTGATGAGTATATAATTAATATACACAAGGAGCGATTAAAAATCCATAATGGAATATACTGTCTGTAGAGCTTTCTGTCTATACATACATAAGTAATTTTTTGTCCAAACTGACTGATTCATCAAAGCAGAGCCAAAAACGGGGCTTCAAACTTTTATGTTGTAAGAAGGGATTTTTTGGAAATATCACCCCTAAGAGGGTAAAAACGGTAAAAGGTAAAATAAAATAGTTTTAAGTAAATAATCTTATTTATTTATGATCAACTAGATGTTGCTCGCGGCTCCGCCCGCGTGGAGGTCATGTTTGGGGGAAAAAGTATACAATACAAAATACCAATATTCATGCGTTTAACTTAAAAATGACGGATTTTCATACAAACTTTCATTCCCTATTTTACCCCCTTAGGGACGGAATTTCCAAAAATCCTGAAACATATATTTTTTATTTTTAACTAAAATGCCAAATACTAATTTTCATGAATTTAACTTCAAAAATGACGGATTTTCATACAAACTTTCATCCCCTATTTTACCCCCTTAGGGGTGGTATTTCCAAAAACCCTTCCTTAGTGGATGCCTACGTGATAAAAGGTACCTACTGTCAAAATTTCAAGTCTCTAACCCCAGCCGTTTAGGCTGTGCGTTGATCGATCAGTCAGTCAGTCAGTCAGTCAGTCAGTCAGTCAGTCAGTCAGTCAGTCAGTCAGTTTCTTCTTTTATATATACAGATATGTTTACATCATTCTATAACAGTACGTAGCGTACAGAATCAAAGTGTGTCGTAGGTCGTAACATTATCAATTCCATTCTTTATCTACCGTTCAAGGTTGCCTGCATCGTGACACTCCGTTTTTATATTACCACTATATGCATTAAGAACTGTACTACGTAAATGTCATTGTATTAGTTGCTCCGTATATTCTTTGTTCCATTTTATTTAATAACGACCCAAGTTGAATCAGTGAAAGGAGTTATTAAATTGTTATTCACGGTTTCGTATCCATGATTTTTGTGTTGTACGTGTATATTTGAGTTGCCAACCGTCCTGTTTTCCCAGGACTTGTCCTGGTTTTTTAAGCAGCGTCCTGGGTTTTTAAAGCGCCCTGATAACGTCCTGTGTTTTAAAATTAGCACAGCACCTTTGCAATCTTAACAAATTATACGGTGCTATGATTAGAATTGTTAATTATCGCTTCTTTAAACGGTGAAGGAAAACATCGTTAGGAAATCTGTATATCTGAAAATTCTAGGCAATCAATTTGCACTAGGTCAGCGTGGTGGACTAAGGCGTAACCTCGTTAGAATAGGAGACCCGTGCCCAGAAGTGGGATATTGTATATAATATATTTTTTATCCTGTCACGGCAAAGTTAACACACTGCACCTGATAGTAATGAGTATCGAGTAGCGAGAGACAATGTATACCCCGCTACTCAACACAATCATGCCAGTCTACTTTTTCACACTACGCCATGGGTAAGAAGGTGAAGAAGCGTTCGAGGGTCTAATGTCAGAGTACTCAGAAGGCCGCAAAACGGCCAAACATCGTACCCCAACTCCAGACCCCCGACAAAAACCGGATGGACACTGGCTGATCCCGGAACGCGACACACTTGCGTGTGCCACTATGGCGGGTTTTACACACCACCGCTACCACCAGCAATGTATACACGATTAGAAAGTTCATGTGTTAGTTATTGATATAATTATTGCCCGCCATATAGAGTAGGTCATAACAATTAAAATGACATCATAGTTACCATATACAGATAATAGTATGAGCGTGAGGAAACCAGCGATTACACTATGTAAGAGATGATTAAAACGCTGAAATCATTTTATTAATTAGTTGATGCGATATTTTTTAAGTTACCCAAAACCTATTAGAACAATTTCCCATCTTGTCCATGGCGTAGTGTGAGGAAGCAGGCCGGCAAGATTGTGCTGAGTAGCGGGGGAAGAGTGTATCTCGCTTATTTGGTACTCGAACTGGGCGGCACTGGACTTACCATCAGGTGCATGTGGTTACTTTGCCGTGACGGGATAAAAAAACCGCTCATAAATGAGTAAATTAGAAGCCATTCAAATCTGGTAGAAAGTAATTGTCAAATGACAGAAAAAGGATGCACGATGAGTAATGACGTCACCACCCAGAATGGCCATTACAATACAATCGTGCGAGATATAATAGAATGTTCCCACTATGCATCCACTTTCGCTCACTAAATAGAAATTGCAGCCTCACTAGGGAATTTAATTTGGTCCGTTTTCGTAAAATAGTTTTTTTTTTTCATATTATTCGTTGCATATCGAATAATACACAGAATTCTATCTTTTGGTATAGCGCATGTTATAGGCAGAAATCACATGACCCACTTTATCGTCTCGCGGCCTTCTGCAATAAAATAATTCTGTAAATGTATAAATTATTTTTACGGTGTGAATTCGCACATAAAAAAATCTCTCACAGATATTATGCAAGGTCATCGTAACCTACAATAAATACATTTTGGAAAGTACTTTTATTCAATCAAAATATGTTATAGGATAGTTATTACCGACAACTTATGCAACTGGTTCCGTGGTGTAGTGGTTATCACATCTGCTTTACACGCAGAAGGCCGCCAGTTCGATCCTGGCCGGAATCATATTTTTTAAATGTTTTTTTTTTTTTACTTTTGTTATACGTTATTAACGGTTTTCCGCAGCATATAATTGTGTAAATTATTTCTAGATAGTGCAGTTATTTCTGTCAATTTGATTTTAACATAATTTCCTTTTATTGTTTCAGTTTTAAAACTCGATTGTAGTTTGACACAGTAATTATAAACTGGAGTAATTCCAGGAAAAACGTTCCAAGGACATCATTCCATAATTGCGTAATAAAAACTAAGCCCATGTCCAAATTTAAAACAGGTAAACTAAATTTCAATTATTATTATTTGGAAATATAGTTACAGTTAAAATAAGTGTTATGGCCTCATACGGGAAAACAACAACTTAATATATCCAAGCTTAATACACTGGGTATATTGTTTGTGTGGGTTATTTCGGTGACTTCTCAGAATCAGATCACAGAGCTATTTGGAAAGTGAGCAATAGGGAATTTGTTGGACAAATAAATGTCTGTGTACCTAGTGTACACAGACAGGTTGCCAACCATCCTGTTTTCCCAGGACATGTCCTGGTTTTTAGAGTGTCCTGGATAGTTTTTAAGCAGCTTTCTGGGTTTTTAAAGCGCCCTGATAAGGTTCTGTATTTTAAAATTCGCACACTATTTTTGCAATCCTTACTTTAGGGGCGGCGTCTCGGCTCGCATGTGTTTACACTATTTTAAAACAAAAATGCGTCCTGTTTTTTAAAATGAATTGTCCTGGTTTTTCTAACTTAAAATCCTAATATTTGAATTGCGGGTTTGGTAACCCTAGTGTACACTAAAATCAGAAAGTCAGATATTCTTAACTTTAGTAAATCCTAAGGATTTAGGCAACTGCTTATAATTGGCACCATATATTTTTATATGTAGTGTAGTAAGGACTGCCTCGGTGGCGCAGTTGTAATTGCGCATGCGTTACGACTGCCGAGCTGAGGTCGGGTAAAGTGATATTGGGTTTTTCTCGCCCGGAGTCTGGAATTGGGCCCGGTATGGCGATAGGCTCGCCCATAGGGGGCACATAACAAATTCGACAGTACAGGACAGTAATAAATTCGGCGAAAAGCCTACCCCTTCGGGGATTGCAGGCGGGTGTGCATATGTGTATATAGTAAGGAGTTAGGCATTGTCGAATTCGTAATTCATGTGATGTTTCGACTCAAAAATTCAAGCACAAATTGTGATTGCCCTACCTAGGTTTGCCCCAAGGACCTTCAGACTGTCTGTATAAAGAAATACATTAGTATGAATTTCAATTCAAATATTTGTCTATGAAAAACTATAGTATCCCATGGGAACTGTAGGCAGACTGTTGGGGATTGATTACAATGGTAGGCAGTAGATTTGCTGTGCCCTGGCATTGCTGAAGTCTATGAGCGGTGGTGACTAGTTACCATCAGGTGGCCCGTCTGCTCGTCTGTCTATTGAGTCACTAAAAAAAACTCATTTTTTCAGGGTAAAATGTAGCCTATGTGCTATTCCAGACTATATTATTTACTTTGACAGCCTCCAAGGTGTAGTGGTTACTAGTCTGAAATGAGAGGCCACAGGTTGGATCCCCAGACTAAGACATATTTTTCAATATTTGTTTCAGGTCTGAGTGCAGACCGAAAGTCTCATATAGTGCCTGATACTCAAAAAATAAGATTTGTATTTTAGTGTGAGGTCAGGACAATGGGCAACACTTAGGTGTCATTTATTTGTTTAGTATAATTAATTTTCCTCAATATTTAGACGTGTTTTTTTTTGTATAATAAGAATAGTAATATCTATTTTAATGCTAGTATTAGTAGAACATAACTAAAATTTAGGATCCAATAGAGATTTCATCCAAAAATATATCTCCAGATTTTTATTTTGTCCTACTCTTTTACTACATAGGTTTAGCAATGCATTAAGATCAGCCACCTTTCTAATAAATATGCTTACAGATATGCTACAATGTTCTTAATGAATTAAGAAAGAAAAGAAAGTATATAATATACAAAGTATATAATATTGTGTGAATATTCTAAATTAAGTTATCACACAGTTATTTCCGAATTGCATGCCAACATGAACACAATTTGAATCGTTGAACGCTAAAGCTACTAGTTTAACCATAATAATGATCACATACATGTGTAATAGTTTTAGAGTTTTGTCTTGCTATGCTGAGTAACAAAAATGATAAAGAAAAATGGACATGCTGTTTAATTAACATAAATAAATTATGAAGGCCCTTGTGGACAAGAGAAGTAGTGATAGTCAATAATTATATACAAAATTATAATAATAATAATAAATCTTTATTGGCATAAATATAAAAAATATATAATTGAAGTTATTATTAACATTAATAAAATTATTAGCATTTAAATTTAGCTCATGTTATTTTTAAATATCGTGAGGCCCTCATGATGTCACTAGGTTAGTCTTCCACACTGGCTTAATGTGGGTTGGCAGACTTCACATACCTTTCAAATTTATATAAGAATTATCAGGTATGCAAGGTTTCCTCACAATGTTTTCCTTCACCATTAAAGCAAGCAATAATCAACAATGAATATATACATAACTTTAGAAAAGTCAGAGGTGTATGCCATTTGGGCTGGTTTCGAACATACAACTTTCGTCTTGACAGTCCATATTGCAACCAACTAGGCTATCACAACTTAACAATTTAATGTGACTAATAAATTCCCTTAACTTATAGGAAAATAGCAAAACATACAAAAGTAGTTTATTTCTTAGAATTATTTGTACAGTTGGTAACATCTTGAAGTTATTACAATAATCCTCATTTTACAACACACTCCATAGACAAATAATAATAATAATAAATAAATTTAAAATAAAAAAAATTGTTATTTTTTTTAAAATACCAAATATCTCCATAAATTACGCAAATACAATCTTATCTGGGTAGTCTATTTTAACTTTTTAAGCGACTACGTAATTGGCCTGTTATCAGTTTGTTGATTATATACACGACTTATCAGTGAACAGGTGATAAAATTTAATAACAAAGCAAACATTTTTCGAGATTGCAAAAAGATTGTCGGACATTTTTTTATTAACAGGCTCAGGTATAGGCAGGTATTCAACCAAGGTTTTGGGAGAGTAAAAGATTTAAATACAATCCATTGGCAAGGTCGGGCAATGGCTAAGACGACTCTAATTAGGTAAAATGTCAATGGAAGTACAGATATGGTATTATTGCCATCCATACAATGATATCAGCATCAATTTATATAATTTAATGACTCACGCGTCCGGCTGGACCGTCCAACGAACCGACCGTACTGTAGCGACGAAAATTTAAATTTCGAATAGTAATATGCATTCATTTAATCTTTAAAAATAAGATAAAATCTCATATCAGATGTATTCCAAACGTAAGTAAGAGTTAATCGTGTTGTGTTTAGGAATGCGAGAGAAAATTACCTTGTCCAAACATTTCAATTCTTCGGTCGGATAAACTGTTTTCTCGCACCTCGCACAAGTTTTATTCATGATGAATGTCTTGTACACAAAACCACTGAATTAAACTAAGACCACTGTTATTTCACAGAGCAACACAAGTTTTCACGATTCACAAACAAAGTTTTGAATACACTTTTACAGGAAAACACTCAGGAGCACGATTTTCGTAGCTTCACCGAACGCGCATGCCAAAAAAATGACAAATGGCGGCCGTTAGGGTTACCCTACTAGTCTAGTAAAAGTATACCATGAAAATGATTAATCGTTTCTACTGCAACATTTTATCTATAAGAAATTGATGTGTAGAAACAAGGTCTAGAAGCATAGATTTTGTCTAAATTGGATTTAGACAAAATCTATGCTTCTAGACCTTGCAGTTCAAGATCCCTATAGAGTATACCAGACGAAATTTAATATGAAATATAACGTTGCAAATATTATCACAAAAAAATACTATTTTACTAATGAAAATACCCTTGTGACTTAACTAAATTATTGAAGGATCTTTTCTTAATATCTATGGACATGAATAAATTAAAAAAACTGACTGACTAAATTATCAATTTCTGTGTATATTAAGTACGTAGCAATTATAATGCTCTTTGGTACGTAGTTAGGTAGGGAAAAGTGTGGTCAGTGCCCATCTTAATCACAATGCACCCCTACAAATCGCAACCTGTAGTATAAACTCGACTATATACACGGATAATTTGTAATAAGTACTTATTTATATATGTATATACACTCACGCCTGTAATCCCCGAAGGGTTAGGCAGAGGTGTAACCAGATCACCCACTTTTCGCCGAACTTATTACGCTCCCATAATGTGATAACTGATAGGGGGCGACTCGCTCCGGGCTGATACTCATTAATTGAAAAAACCAATAAAGGGTCGGGTAAAGTGATACCCGACCCGGGGATCGAACCCGAGACCTCAGTACAGCAGTCGTAACGCATGCGTAATCACAACAGTGCCACCGAGGCAGTCATATATGTATGTATAGTTCGCGACAGGTCGACATTGCAATCGGGGTATGAGGTAAGGCGCGGGGGAGGGGTCACCCCGCATACCCGCACATCGCAGTCGTAGCGCTGCACGAGAGATCGCATCGACCGCGATTATCGATATTGATCTCGGTCGCTTCCTCGTCACGTGTTAAAACAAAAAACCAATATTTAATTCTTAAGCACGAGAACTAATAGGAAAAGTATTGTAAAATTGCGACATTAAACGGAAAGACAATTATTATAATTTCCCTGTCAATCAGACATTGGATATGGCTGCATTTTATATCGGCTTTTTAGAATTTAAATACAAAATAATTGAAATTGTCTTCGCGGCCTCTAAGAATAATATACAGCTGCGCCAATGGTGAATTTCCACCAAATGTATGCTGCTTGGTATGATCTCAATTTTTTTTGTAGCTGATGAAAATCATCTAGTAATTTACAATAACCTAACGACGATACGAGTGTAAGTGACTGACACCCGGCGCTAGTGATAGTGCAAATACATACTACGTCACATCCTCTTGTCTCCTTCTGATGATTCATTTGCTTTGTAATTGTAGTAAGCGAAAGCTCTGCCAGAAAATATAGAGATTGGGAATTGTGAATATCATTGGACACACCCCACGGTCAGTTATATACTTCAAATTATCTAAATACACACGTATAAATATAACATAATTGTTCATAGCAAACAATAATGAGATAAATAAATTTAATTCATAAAACAATAAACTACGAGCATAAACACTTTTCTCTTTGCAACACCGCCAGTGCTTCATTAAACAGTTGTTTCGACGACTGAATCATATCAGTAAGATGTTTAAAATCATCTTGTTTCTCCTCTTCAATCATTTTCAACTTATCCTCCATGATTTTCAATTTTTCATCTGTTAATTCTAATTTAAATTTCAAGTCTTCTTTATCCAGAGTTTCATAAGCCTCGACGGGTTGACACTCTGATGTAGAACTTTCACTGGGTTTTTCGACTACAGCGGCTATAGAAGATTGTTTCTTTGTAACAGATGTGGAGCCAAACATATCAATTACTGTGTCTTTTTGGACAGAAGTTTTGGAAATCCTCGACCCACGCTTCGATTCTTTGAAAAGCCTTAATTCGTCTTCCAGATTACCCACTTTTCTTTCTAACCTTCGTTTCTTTTCCTTAATTTTTCGTTGAGACGTCTCGAGCTCCTCCCATTTGTGTCTTTCCAAATCTAACCTGTCATTTAGAGTAACGACTAGCTCAGAGAGCTTTTTAATTTCATTATCTGTTGCTGTTTTCATTGGAGTGAAGAATACGCTTTGCAGAGAACATTCTTCGTAACGAAGTAACTGCGCTCTGAGTTCTTCAATTTTAGTAGACTTTTCATTAGCCTGCTTTCTTAATGCATTGATTTTGGCGTCGGTATTTTTGATTAGTTTCTGATACTCGCCCATTTCACTATTCATTTTGTTCATCTTGGCAGTATTTTCTTTCAGAATCTCTTGATAATATAATTCAGAGTTCTTGATTTGATTCTGTAAATATAAAAATTAAAATGGAAATAAGGTTTTTGAAAAATCACACAAGGATACTGTAGAAAAAGCAGCTTTCATGGCGCAACCAGCTGTATTATAAAGTGGCCGTGGATTTGTACCGCGCATTGTCACACAATAATAACACACAAACACACAAATCATCACTGATGTGATGATTTGTGTGTTCATTATACGTTTTTATTTATTATCCTCAGAGTTCAGACATCCCTTCCTAAACTACTCTATAACTATCTAGGTATATATATGGGACAAAGAAAGCTCTGTGCTTATATTAGAAGTGTTAAATTTAATACAAACTCTCTGTTCATTAATGAGCATATCGTCATGGTTGCTCTTCTCTAGGAAAGTCTGCATCTTCTGCCTGATAAGTGTCGCGTCACACTCCAAGTTTCTGATCCTGCATTTCGCTCCATCTAGTTTCTTTTTCAACTCTTGGTTTTCGGTTCTAAGTGATCCTAGCTCTTTCATTGCTAGGTCAGCTTCCTTCTTTCTTTTCATCTCGATTTCTCTAATAATCTGCATTGAAAGCGACAGCAATGTAAGTTTTTAGAGCCATTTTTACTATAAACTACCTATGCCTGTAGTTGCCTATACATAATTACGTTTATCGGTCACGTACGAGACTTAAATCCTATACTAATTTTCCCCAATTGTTTGGGCAACTGTTTTAGTTTTTTCCTTTAAATACTTCATGCGGCCTAACAAATATAAAAATTTGCCAAATCGGTCCTCCAGCTATCACGTATGGTCACAAGCGATGCGCTCACCAGCGAACACCTTTTAATTTTATACAATATTCAAGGCCACGAACATAATTATAGTATTAAACCTGTGTACGTAATATTAACAGTCATAATAATAATAGAACGTTCAATCTTGTATTACCGTTACTTATACTTATCCTCATAAATCCTACTCCTCTATGTCTAATAAAAGAAAAAATAAAACTTCTACTTGAGCTGTTTTATTTATTTTACCTGACTCTGATCCTTTCGTTTCGCCTCAATTAAATCTTTATGCTTCCCGTTCAATTTCTCTTCTAATTCGCTGACCCTCGCTTGTAGTAACACAATTTGCTGAGCTCTGCCTTTCCATCCTGCCAGATCATTCTGTAACTCTTTGATGCTCGTGAACTTATCCCCGAGTTCCTGCTGTAGTATCTTCGTGGCTATAAGTATGTCATTCTTTAATTCCAAATTCCTGTTTTTACTTTCGTAAAGCTTCCTGTTAATCACTGCCAGTTTGTTGTTGAGTTCTTTAAGTTCATCAGGGTTTGCATCAGGTGGATCATCTTTGCACAAACATGCGTCTAGTTTCTCGTTTTCTTTGTTAATGATATCCAGTTGCATAACTTTTCGCTCTAAGGCACCGTTTTTGGTTTTGTAGCTTTCAACTTCAGCGACCAAGTGTCTGTTTTGTTTGCAAAGTTCAGTTATTTTAGCGCTGATTATTCCCGCTGATTTAGACGATATGGCTGGTCCAGTACCCGTTATGATGTCGCGGATTCTTTGATTTAATTCGCTGATGGTTTTATTAAGCTCTTTGATCTCTTGGTCTTTCGTGAACACGAATTTTCTAAGCTCGTTGTTTTCACAAGTCATGACCTATAAAATGCGTAAATATTTAGATTCAATACTTAAATGATTATTTGGGTATTATTACCCAGTATCCAAAGACTACATATACGTTTAGATAATTATCAATTAATAATGATAGTCATTTAATTAAACATATTGTATAAAGGGCTATATAACCTGCAACTTCCTCAGAGTTTGGGAGTGTCAAATAATTTCAATAATTAGTGTCCCGGTTTTCTTTCTTCATCTTTCGCCTTGACAGAATGATGTTCTTTGTTTTATAACTTAATACACAAAGTTACCTTTAATTGTTCTATTAAATGAGCATTTAATTCCGGGGGATACAATATATCGTCTGGCTCTGGTTGTTCTAGTGCTGCTAACATTTTCAACTTCATTTCATCAGTCTCTTCTATTTTAGCAGCTAAATCGCCTAACTTCTCTTCCTTTAAATTTGTTACTTGCTTTGAGCTTCTCATTTTTGATGAAGAAGTTTTCTGTTTCTCCATTTTTAATTTATCCTTGTAAAAATAGTTATTATTTGATTAAAGTGCTTATGTAAAACTCGTAAATGACAAACGTCTTACATTCCGTTTTTGAAATTTGAGTATTAATATTATATTTATGTGTAATATATAGATTTAGAACAAAAAGTTCGAATATATAGCCTCGATAGCTATGTAATGCATGCGCGATACGACTGCTGTGCTGAGGTCGTGGGTTTGATCCCCGAGTCGGATAAAATTAATATTGGGATTTTCTACCACAAAATACTCAGTATCAGCCCAGAGTCTGGAATTGTGTCCGGTATAGCGATACGTTCAACCCTTAGAGTATTTAACACTGGAGACGCCATTGAGCGCATACCCCGTTTGACAAATGTAAGAGCACGGTGCTCATACACGTTCTATAAAACTAGTTGCGCTTCGTGATCCGCCACTAAAAAAGTGACATCACGTGCGAATGCAGCTCCGTGAAAAAGCCCGCCTGTAGCGGTATTAACATGTAAAAAAAGATCTGACACATGAATCTTACAAAAATATAACATTATTTTTCACCTGGACGTATTTTTTTAAAGTAATATTATCCTTAAAAACAACAAAACATATAATTTCTAAAAATTAGCATCGGGTAATAAATGTTGCCAGGTTAAACTTTTAGCCACAGTATTGCAAAATTTATTTGCATTCAATATCTTAAACGCAAGTTGTTTTTTTAATATTCATTTTTAACTAATGTTGCCCGCGGCTCCGCCCGCGTGTGAGCATTTTAACCTTCTATATTTTGCGATCTCATAGGAAGCGTGCATTTTTTCGAGTTAAAAGTGGTCTTTGTCATTTTCTGATCCCTAAACTGCCACTATGCAAAAAATCATGTCGATCCCTTGCTCTTTGAAAAACTAAACTATCCCATGGGAACTTTACATTTCTCCGGGATGAAAAGTAGTCTATGTGCTTTTCTAGACTATAATCTATCTCTTTGCAAAATTTTAAGTAGATCCGTCCAGCCGTTATAGCGTGATTGGATATCAAACAACCATGCATCCATCCAAACATACGCATTTATAATATTAGTAGGATTACTTTATTTATGCTTCCTTAACTTAATTTATAATTTAAAAATATTAGGAGAGTTGACATATCGACTAAGTTAACAATTTCATAAACTTTATGCCAGTGTAGCATTTTGGGTGGTTTATGTGGTAACACTGTCGTTTATGCAAGACTCAAATAGTGTTGTAGATAAACTTATAAAGGTTATCGATAAAATTACTAATCCATCTGGACTGTCTTCTAAACACATACTTTTAATGTAAATAGTTCTAACACACTAGGAATGTCACAAAATATACCAAAACCAGAATAAAGTATTTGTCAAAAAAATGTGATCCTAAAAATGTATCCGGTATATTTAAAAAATATTTAGGTATGAATTTTGGCGCCATTCATTTATTACGTAAGATGATGTAGGGGGGAGTCGATCATGTCTTATTTTTTCTTACAAGGGGAGGGAGGGAGACTTAATAGTTCTTACGTAAGATAACACAAATGCGCAATTTAGCATTATACTTTGAAAAAGCGCGGGCTATGCCTATAATTTTAAAATTGCAACTTAGATTTTTTTGATAACCGGTATGACTTGCCTTGTCACCCGGTTCCGGCTTGACGTCGACTTTTGGGACACCCTGTATTCATGTCGAGATATCAAGCCTTTTTTATATGCTCTTCATAATAGATAGCCGTTAGCCGGCTACCACACCAAACAAAACAGGCGATAATCGCTCTCAATGACATACAATAATTTCATTCGCTAATCGCATTCGTTAACAGTAACACTGTATTTCTTGGCTCCGCTTATTTAATTTGAAATTTTATGGAATAACAGAACATTTTCTCACAAACTATATACCATTGGAAAGGTCGTTTTGTGTACTTTCCGATGGTATATTTTCTGAATCGGAATACCTGAAAACGAGTGAGTAATCATCAAATACATTTTAAAATAATTTGCAACGGTCGTCATTGTTGTGCTCCATGTGCTGACATACCTGAAAAACGCTTCTCTACAATTAGTGTTGACCAAAAAAAAAATGGAAGTGTCACGGATGATGTGCAAAGCAACCAAAAACTGATAACAGTAATACACATTTACGTCCCATTGACTCACCCGGCAAGTCAAGGAACAATAATGACTCGCTACCTTTTAATGACAATATTACGTATCGAAACAAAGCCACTGTTGATACTAGCGCAATTAGTGGAAGTTCCGGCTTAAACTCGTCCGCGTCAGTTATTACAAAGAAAGACGTTAGGGAAATAATAAGAGAAGAATTCAATGTCATGAAATTGGTTTTAGCACAGGAGCTTAACCAAACCCTTAAGTAGATGGTGAGAACCGAATTTCAATCTATAAAACAGGAAATAACTGCTTTGGAGAATAATGTTTGTTTCTGAATGAAAATTATAAAACTACCAAATCCACCATCGCCAAATACCAAGACACACTGGGAGAGCTAAAGAAAGAGAACGTTCAGTTAACAAATACGTTACAGGATCTGCAAATCAGGCTTCAGGTTGCTGAGCAGCATAACCGTTCTAACAATCTTGAGATAGAGTGTGTCCCCGAGCACAAACAGTAAAACTTGCTATCTATGATTACTCAGCTGTCTAACGTATCCTGCGACTTGAAAGAATCCGACATTCATCATTGCACTCGTGCGGTAAAAAGTAACAGAGACGACAAGAGACCTCGCTCAATCATTGTTAAATTGGCTACCCCTAGGCTTCGGGATACATTTTTAGCGAAAACAATAAATTTTAATAAGGCAAATCCAAACGATAAGCTCAGTACTGCTCACATAGGCATTGGAGTTAATAAATCGCCGCTTTACATTGTTGAGCACCTATCACCTAAAAACAAATTACACGCAGCGGCTCGCCAGATCGCCAAAGATAAAGAGTACAAATTCCTGTAGACGAAGCAAGGTCGTGTTTTCATTAGAAAAAACAGAAGAAGACGAGTTTACTTATATAAGTAACCAAGGGACCAGAACCAACCTAAAACAATTCTCTACCATATCCCGTTTGTCCAAATCATATAACTCTATTTGTGAAATGATGTATGTATGATGTATTTGTTGATAAATTGCCAAAATTCAAAAATTCTGTTGTGGCAAAATGGTTAGATGTACCTACATATAGCTAACCATTTTTTCTTATAGCTACAATTCTATAATATTGTTATACTTAGATATAATATATATATATTTTATTATTAATTAAATTCTTATTTGGTCATGCTCATTGTTATTTTTGAAAATTTAATTAACCTTTTACTTTTATTGAATACTGGTGTTACTTTTTTTTCTAACGCATGTCGTGGTATCCTTAAAATGTTGTTCATTAATAGTAAGATTATTGTTACCTCATTATAACTTAGTCCTAAGTAATGTAACAACAGCCGGATATCCATTTTAAATAAATTAAAGGCGTATTATTTAAAATTCATTTTCTAAAAAATAAAGTTTTTATTTTTGCTTACTTGGCTTGTATTTTTCTCACTACTTATTATCTACTACCTTTATTATCTTTACAGTATTTCGATTAAATTAGAAATATTAATTTACACTATTTTTAACTATACCTCTCTACTTCCGTCCCTTTTCACGAAATCACACCCAGAGATTGCAAGAAAGCGATAGAAAAGATGATACACATAAAAAATAATTTTAAAACACTTCATAAATTATAATTGTTTTATTTTATCTATCGATAGATAAGGACAACGTTATCTATACCCCGTGTCGACATTGCTACGCTCTACTGTTTTCACACAGTTGTCAATATATGACACTGTAAATACATTACATACCAAGATAAATTTGTAACTGTGTGCATAAATTTGCCAGTGTTGTATGAAATGGTGTAGTGTGCGTGCGTAGCGACGTGATTACATTTTGCATTTGTGTGCACATGTTTATTTGTAGTTGTACGAAGCCCCCCACCGACATTGCTGAATTTTTTGTTCAAGATTCGAGCGTAATGCCGACTCCTTTTGGTTGCCTACTCTAAGGTTCAACCCTATCACAACATAGGACGAAAATTAACTTGCGTAATGTGGTAAATAATTTGGTATGTGTCCATCTTTGACTTCTCAAGCCTGGCCACATTTTGCAGTGTAAACTCTATATAGCGAAATTACCATAAGACGACGCATAGCAATAAGATGCATAGGAATAGTAGGGAAGCAACAGTAAGTAAACACGTGGTAGGCAATTACAACAAACAAAGGACCACATTTCTAAGAATTCCATTGTATTTACGAAATATTTACTACTCTATATCAGTATTATGTTTGAAAGTCAGTGAAATTAATGTTCATTGGGTATAAACAATTACATTTTAATTCGCTGTTATGCTATATAGACTGTTGCAGTATATCGATAACAATGTAATCCAGACGAACCTTACAGTTTTTATTAAATAGAATAAATTTTTAACCGACTTTATAATTTAAAAGGACAGGATTTTTGTGAGGAGAAGTAAATGTTATTAATTTTATATAACAGACGCATTTTGTGGTATTATAGGTATGCGTGAATTTGTATGTTTGGGAAATAAATGTTATGTTACAAAAGATACATAAAAACAAAAATTAAATTTACAAAATAACACTGTTTTGCATTCCAACAAAACAGATATTATGTGTTGAATAAAACACACAGCGTCTAGGTGAAGAAGCTGTCTATGGTTTTGCACTGTCTATGGTAAACATACCGGTATACTCTGTGGTTTCATTCAACTTACTCTTTTCTCACCAGAGGCGCCACTGTTCTCGTCAAGTTTTTGGCGGGGTGATCGTTGTTCAAATCATAGAAGTCTTCACTCACCTGCAAGGACCTTGCTGCAACGCTGTGTGTTTTATTCAACACATAATATCTGTTTTGTTGGAATGCAAAACAGTGTTATTATGTGCTTTCCTAAAACACACAGCGTCTAGGTGAAGACCTGTTTGATATCTGCTGGTGAGAAGAAATGAAATACACAAACGCTATGTGATAATTGCTCCTAATTGTAATGTACTGTATATACACTATGTATTGTATACACACTTTAAGATCAATAAAATCTTTTTAAATAGGTATGGAATGTAATTAAAAGATAAGTATTGTCATCATATGTAGTCTATTTGAATTATTTCAGTCATCACAAATCTTATAAAGAAAATTATTTTTTGACAAAATCAACTTCTTAAAATAACTTTTCTGATCATAATAACAAAATATAATCATATTATGATATGGAAAGAAAACCAAGGCGTTACGTAAATATCAGTCACTTACATAATTATTACTAATTGGGAAAATCAATATAACATTTTTTTATTTCGCTTAAATAATTGAAAATGTTGTATGCAACAAGTCCTCTGAATTATTAACTTGGCGTCTTATGGGACGGCAATAATGGTTTGTAAATGTTGACATACTCTTCCAATTTCCTCTGGCCAGTATCTCCTGAACAGGTCTACCTTCTACCCAGCTTCTAGACGCAACTGCGGATCGTATGCTTCCTGGAGGTGCATCTATGTTAACATCTTTAAAAATAGATCTTATCCATCCAGCAATCATAGTTCTAGAAGCCGGCTTAATATTTCCCGTAATGGAAATAAATAGATTTTTTATACTACCGTCAGCTGTTCGACGGTTCTCCGATATTTTCAGGAACTTGGTTACATGCCTAACTGGGCAAATATTAACATCTTCATGTTGTAACAGTAACCAACCAGACTGCTGGTGTGCCCCTGTATCAGTTTTTGAACCAAATCTAGGCCATAAAATAATTCTGTCCTTTTGGATCAAAAGACTATCCTTAGTGGCATCTAATAAGGTTAGGTCATGTATTCTACGGCCTGATGCTAACAGCAATATTAAGGCTGTACGCCTTGTAATATCAAAAAGGGTCTCGGAGCTTGTTGTAGCTGTCAACCAGTCAAACAACAATTTAGTATCCCAAATCGGGGCTTTTCTAATTTGGGGTCTAGCTTGAGATATAGCCCGTAAAATTTGCTTAATGAAAAAGTTCTTGGCATAATTCTCAATCCATGGCCTGCAGTAAGTGAGTATTGCAGACTTATGGAGATATATAGTGTTGTAGGCTAGATTTTCTGTAAGAAAAAGATTTGCCAAGAAACGGGCAATATCATTGCCATTAGGTGATTTATCATCTATCCGCTGAGAACTACACCACCTTTTCCACCGTGTAATCGGGGCCCTATATGTAGATAGGGTTGAGGAACGCCAGCTGTTGCTCAGCAAATTTTGTTCACTGGGACTCCAGTGAGCAACTTGTTCCGACCACCCCCAATCTTCCAAGCCTGAAGATATAACTTGGCCACCTGAGTAGGAGGTTGACCTGTGGTCTGATCTATGAGGACCTTCTGTAGGTCTACTATCTGTATTGGTTGCGACAGGGCACGAGCTCGTAGGTCCGGCAACCAAAAACATTGGGTCCACTGAGGTGCTATCATTATGTACACTCCCCTCGCAGTGTTTAGGTGTGATAATACCCTGGGTATTAGATGGGGTGGTGGGAATACCCAAGCTAGACTGAAGTCCCATTCGTGACTGAATGCATCGCAGTAAATAGCTGACCCATCGCCTGAATCCAGCGTAACGTAGCTGGGTACGACGGCGGTTTCTCTGGATGCGAACAGGTCTACAACTGGGGTTCCCCATCGTTCGAATATGACCTCCGTGGCCTGGGGTAATAGATGCCATTCGGGTACGGGCCGACCTCTCGATAGGCGGTCGGCAATGCCGTTTAACCTCCCCGGGAGGTAACATGCCGACAGAGTTATGTTGAGCTGCTCGGTCAACTCCAGAAGCCTGCTCGTTAAGTGAAGCAGCGCAACGGAGCGAGTGCCACCCTGATTTTTTATATATGCCACTAGTGTAAGATTGTCCGACTGCACTAGAATATGGGCATTTAGCAAGGTAGTCTGCTGATTTTCTATGGCCGCAAAAACCGCGTACAGCTCTTTCATGTTGGAATGCCAATTCCTTTGGCGCGGTAACCATTTTCCGGCCAAGAATACACCGTTTAATTGACCTCCCCAGCCTGCATCCGATGCATCTGTAGTGAGGAAATGCGTGACTTCCTTTCTCTGGAGTGACACAGTACTGTGCTCTACCTCCTTTAACCACCAATTTAGGTCTTGAATCACAGGAAGGATTATTGATCTCCTCTCCCGTGCTCTGGCCTGTTTGAACTTTCTTAGAAAGATCTGGAAATGGCGGCAATGTAAACGGCCCCTGGAAACGGTGTGATTGGCAAAGTTTAGTTGTCCTAATAAGCTTTGAGCCTGCTTCATTGTGCAGCTCTTCTGCTTCAGAACGTTCATAATGGCATTCTTTATTGAATGCACTTTTTTGCCTGGTAATTTTACCACATTGTTCAGGGTGTCCCACATTAAACCCAAATACTCCAATTGCTGGGTAGGGATCAGTATAGATTTCTCGTAGTTTATGTGCCAGCCTAAAGACTTTAAAATTGTCACGGTTTCCGCAACCTGATTGGCAAGGCAGAGACGATCCTGGTGAGCCAAAAGGTAATCGTCTAAATAAACTACTACCCTGAATCCCCGAGCCCGAAGGATTTCCGCAATCCAATTTGATAGGGCTGAAAAAATTTGAGGGGCTGAAGAAAGGCCGAAAGGTAAGGCTGTTAATTGCAAGATCTCTTGTTTGTATATGACGCGTAGAAAGCGTCGGTGTGTCTCCGCTATAGGTAGATGAAAATAAGCCTGTTGGAGGTCTATTTTTGCCAGCCAATCCTGACCCTGGAGGAAATCCATGACATCTACCTGAGAAATCAACTGAAATCTTTTTGGAGCTACATAACAGTTGAGATTTCGTAGGTCGAAAATGGGACGTACACCCCCGTCTGTTTTTTGAATAAGAAACATCTTTGAAAAGAAACCGGAATTTATCATTTGTGGCTTCTCTAAAACCTTCTGCGATTTTAGATTGTTTATAACCTCTGACATCCGATCCGATACCTTGGTCGCCAAGGCTCTTCGGATCTGATAGTATGGGTACTGCAAAGGGGGTTTGTGTTTGAAAGGTATGCGGCCGTAAGTTATAATCTTTTGAATAAACTGATTGGCTCCTAATCTCCTCCAAGCCTCTAAATGATTTTTCAAACACTCTCCTTCGAATTTGTAGTCACTTTTCTGATGGCTTTGAGTTGTGACTAAACTCTGAGCCACCCTTGCGGTGACGAAAGGGCTGGTTCTTTTTTACCTCAGATTTATTTTTTTGAGCACGGTAAACCCTACTATCATACTTACGTTTCTTAACCTCTTTCTTATGAGTAAAACGATTGGAATGAGAGGATGTAGAGGGTCTGTCTTCTTTCAAATAATTTGGTGTATTTAACCAAACCTGTGTACCACCTAATGATTGTATAATAGGTAATAATTTATCACGGCTAAATAAATATTCAGAACTGGGAGGAATTCTCTGTAACGTTACTTTTAAATTCGGGTTATGTATTTCCTTCAAAATTCTATCTCGCCTAGTCTCAATACATTCGCTTCTCTTACCACAAATAACCTGCATTATTGTCTCCCATCTTTTATTAATTTCAGAACTTGGACCAAATATCCCAGTTAGTTTTTCTACTAAAGTGTTAGAGTTCATGTTTTCAGGATTAGTAGCAACCCAGTCTACAAGATTCTGAAGGCCTAATTGTAATAATTGTCGTTGTTCTAAAACAACATTTGACAAACCAGCTAATAAGTGTTCTGTAGAATGCAGATAATCCTTTTGTTTATTAAAATGACAAAGCTCTTCATTAGCTTTAAGTGCAATAAATCCTGGGCTAGCTACACATGATTGTAATGCCTTTTTATAACGAATAGATTTCCATGCGGGTGTATCAAATTTTTGTAATTGTTCTAACTCCCTAAGGCGAACCTGATCGGCCACAGGGGTAACCATCTTACTATCAAAATCAACATGAATTTCCCCCAAGGAAACGTTAGTCTGAGTAGGATTACTCAGAAAGAGTTTCCGTGAAGTTGACGGAATTATTCGTAAGTCATCTGAGGGTAGATTTTGAGAATTCAAATGATAAGGTAAATGTGTGAGGTAATCGGATATGCAAGCCACCTGGTTAATTAATGCGTCTATTCGTGGATCACTAACTGTAGAAGACCTACTATTGTGATCCCGTTTTGAACGCTTGTTAGGGGGAGGGCTGGCGAAACCCTCCTCATCTTCCGAAGATGAGGAGGACGAAGAATAATTCTGTATCTTTTCGCCTGAGCCCGAAGCCTCATTTTGATCCCCTTCCGGAGTATCAAAATTAGACTCAGGATGGTCACAATCGCGATTAACGCTCATTTTTATAAAGTATTTCCAAAAACTTACCGATTTTTATCTTGTCTCTGAAACACTAGAACACTGTAACTATAATAATTATTGTAATATAATTTACACTGCTTTCACTTTTGGGACTGAACCGTCTCGAAGCAAAACCAAAAACGCTATGATTTGAACAACGATCACCCCGCCAAAAACTTGACGAGAACAGTGGCGCCTCTGGTGAGAAAAGAGTAAGTTGAATGAAACCACAGAGTATACCGGTATGTTTACCATAGACAGTGCAAAACCATAGACAGCTTCTTCACCTAGACGCTGTGTGTTTTAGGAAAGCACATAATATATTGATTTATTACCGGTTAAAAATCGTAAATAGACAAATCAAAATGCCGTACTCTAGTGACCGAATGAAAAGAATGATGTGATTGATTAATATGTCACTGTCAGTTTGTGTCAGCTGTCGCCTGTCAGTGGTAACTGCTGATAAAACATTGATTTTCTGCAAATACTTTAAGTATTTTATAGATATTTGATCCATTTTGTGCAGTGATATAATTCTTTATGGGAGCTTAGGAGCGCTTCTAGGATTTGAAATTAATTTCTAACCACTCCATACAGCAGGTCAGTGTTAAAATTAATACGTCCTTGCACTGGAATAGGTATAAATTAAGACGATGTTTTATAGAGTTGTAATACAAACAAAACATCTTCACGGCTGATTTGTGGGTAATTCATAAAAATTATCTGATGTTTTGGCCGGTTAAATGAATTTTCTCGGCCTTGAGCGTATTTTAAAACGCTTAAGACTCGAATAAAGTACGTTTCCTTTTTCCCTGTGTCTATCATTACAGCAAATATACGTTTACAGAGACATATCTATACTTGGTCCAGAAATGTAAACAAATATTAATCTTGGCAATTGTCTCTATAAAGTTTTTATGTACGCACAGGTTCTAATGAAGAATTGATTAAAAAGAAAGTTTTTTTTTATTTCTTCAGTTCAGCTATGGCTATTACATATTAAATAAAAATTATGACATCATCATTTATGTAACAATATTAAAGGATGTCTTTCAAAAATACATCAATTTCTAATTATCATATCTGCTATATTAATTTTGTTTACTCACTTCATAGTGATAAAATTGATAGGATTGTAAGGGTTAGGTTTAAATATGAATTCTAATTATTCGGCCTAGATTTTTTATATGTAACATTTCATTTATTTAACTGTAAATACATATGCACTCACACCTGTAATCCCCAAAGGAGTTTATTCATAGTAATTTTGACTATGGTTGCTTCATTTTAGAACCCTGTAATAAACTTGCTTTATCCTCATTAGACAAATTACAATCTAAATGTCATTGCATTATCTGAAGTGCAATGAAATCCTCTCCCATTAATGCTCTTCAAATAGAATGTATGGAACCCCCTCTTGGACTTCGTAGACAATATCTTTGTGACCGGTTTTTCTTTAACTCTCTTCAAAAATCATCTCACCCCCTTCACAATAAACTCCTCTCCCTCTCCCGCTCTGTTGAAGAGCCAGGATACTGGTCCAACAAATCTCCTCCGCTGCTGGTTCAATCCTTTTAAAAGTTCTCCAATGCCTCCTTAAACATATTCCAAACAAACACTTATTTTATTTACACCTTTGACTTCTTCTTCTTCTTTCAGCCTGTATCGACCCACTGCTGGGTATAGGCCTCTCCTCTTTCATGCCATTCGTTCCGGTCCTGTGCTAATCTCGTCCAGCTTGTGCCGGCCGCCTTCTTGATGTCATCAGACCATCTGGCTGGTGGTCTGCCTCTCTCTCTTCGTCCTCTTCTAGGCCACCACTCTGTAACCGCCCTAGTCCACCTGCCGTCATTCCGCCTCATCAGGTGTCCCGCCCATCTCCACTTTAGTTTCGCGATCCGCATTCCGACGTCTACAACTTTCGTCCGTCGACGAATTTCGACGTTCGGTATGCGGTCCACGAGGGAGATACCTAACATGGCTCGCTCCATGGCTCTTTGTGCGACTCTTATTTTGTGCATATTGTCCTTTGTGAGCGTCCACGTTTCGGATCCATAAGTGATGAAGCATGGGCAGAACACACTGATTGAATGTCTTGGTCTTGAGACATTGCGGAATATTTGCGTTGAAGACGTTATCAAGCTTTCCGAAAGCGGCCCATCCTAGCTGGATCCGTCTAGCGATCTCCTTCGCTTGCGGATTTTGGCAAAAGGATAAACGATGCCCAAGATATATATAATCGTCCACTATATCAATCTGGGTGTTATCTATCATGATATTCGGTATATTACGTGGACGGTTTGTCATTATTTTTGTCTTGGACATGTTCATCCTTAGGCCGACGCTTAGGGATGCATCATGCAGTTCAGCAAGCATTTCTTTGAGATCTGCAACGTTCTCAGCTAGGAGGATTATATCATCGGCGTAGCGCAGGTGCGACATATAAGTGCCGTTAATGTTGATGCTTCTCTCGTCCCAGTTCATTGTCTTCATTAGTTCTTCCAAGACATTAGTGAACAACTTCGGCGAGAGGGTATCACCTTGCCGTACGCCCCTTTTGATGGGAATTGGGCGAGTCAGTTCGTGCACCTGCAATGTAGCGGAGCTGTAAAGTTCCCGGAGGGTATCCACGTACCTCTTGTCGATATTGCAACGACGGAGAGAATGAATGCCTCGGTGGCGCAGTTGTAATTGCGCATGCGTTACGACTGCTGTGCTGAGGTCTCGGGTTCGATCCCCGGGTCGGGTAAAGTGATATTGGGTTTTTCTATCTAGAAATTCTTCAGTATTAGCCCGGAGTCTGGAAAATGTGCCCGGTATGGCGATAGGCTCGCCCCCTATCACATTATGGGACCGAAATTCGGCGAAAAGTGGGTGTACTAGTTACACCTCTGCCTACCCCTTCGGGGATTACAGGCGTGAGTGTATGTGTGTGGAGAGAATGAAATACGGCCCAATGTTCGACGCTGTCGAAAGCCTTTTCGTAATCTACAAAGGCTACCCACAGCGGTCGAACATATTCCCTGCACTTCTCCATCAGTAGTACACCTTTGACTACCACTCCTTAATATATGAACCCAAAATTATTACCAAAAATGATATTGAGGCTCAAAAGAAATTCAATAGTATTTTATTAGAATCATGGTATGACTGGACTCCTATCTACACAGACGCATCCAAACTCTCTGATAGAGATTATGTTGGTGCTGCTGTGTGGATCCCTAAATATAAAATAATTTTAGATTTTAAATGTCCTCCCCAAACCTCAATATTTTCAGGAGAAGCAATTGCAATGTTGGAAGCTATTTTGTTTGTCCAATCCCATAGTTTAAGCAGAGTCATTATTTTTTCAGACTCCCTTAGTCTGTTGCAGGACATCCTAAATCCCCCTTTCCGAACTGTTTCATTTTATATTTCTATTAAAATTAAAGATATCCTGAGAAAGTGTCATATATCAGGCTTAGAAATAGTATTAGCATGGATTCCTAGCCACTGTGGTATAACTGGTAATGAAGCTGTTGATTCGTATGCACGCAATGCTGTCCTCTCTGGTAATATAACTCACAGCTTCTGCTATGCTAGGGACTTAAGATGCACAACCATCTCTGACTTAATGAATGCATGGAACAACTGTTGGCAGATCACTAGATTAAATAAAGGTATTCATCATGCCTCTATCCAGCCCGCAATCCGCCAGAAACCATGAAATCAAATTCAAAAATATAAATAAAAGAATAACGTCAACTATAATCCGTCTCCGTCTAGGACATGTATGCTCCCCTGTCTTTCTTGCTAAAATCCGTGTTCGTGATCATTCCCTATGCGAATATGGTTTAGATGAGGGCTCCCTGGAACATATCTTCTTTGAGTGTCCTAGAGTCCCATTCTCCATCTATGATATTCTCCCTGATAAATTTCCTCGTCCTGTAAATGTTAAAAGCCTTTTAACTTGTGATTTTTCCCATAACATCATCCTACTGTCCAAGTACTGTCCAGACTGCCTTGGTGGCGCAGTGACTGCCTTGGTGGCGCAGTTGTAATTGCGCATGCGTTACAACCGCTGTGCTGAGGTCTCGGGTTCGATCCCCGGGTCGGGTAAAGTAATATTGGGTTTTTCTATCTAGAAATTCTCAGTATTAGCCCGGAGTCTGGAACCTGTGCCCGGTATGGCGATAGGCTCGCACCCTATCACATTATGGGACCGAAATTCGGCGAAAAGTGGGTGTACTGGTTACACCTCTGCCTACCCCTTCGGGGATTATAGGCGTGAGTGTATATGTATGTATGTATGTACTGTCCAAGTTTATTAAAATTAACAACCTGTATCTATAAAAATTACCACCTCCATCTTGTTCGGTTCATTCATAACTTGCGTGATATTTATTTGATACCTACCTACTTAATAAATATTACGCCCCCACCTCTGCCAGTTCACCTGTTCAGCTGCACATGTTATATATCAATCCACAATTTACAATTAATAAGAATAACTTCCAATATATTTTTTTACGTATATATTTTATTATTTGAAATTTTTTAGTTCCATACATCAATGTTCACTCTTAGCTTTAGTTTATCAGTTTTTAACAATTATTTATGTATCTGTGTGTATAGTGTAGGTCGTGTCGGGCCGTAACGTAAGGAAGTCTGATACTTGACATTGGCAAATCACAGATGAAATGGGGGAGTCCAAATTAAAAAAAGAAGAAGAAGAATATGGAACCTTCTGTAAGCGAGACTGGTGGCACTGGACTGGTTTATTTTAACTAGGACATTCTATTTCAGACCTCACCATGCCAGGCACAAACCTCATTGTGCCAGTGGTGCTGTGGGGTAAGCATGCACCCACCCACTGCATATGTTCAATATACCTCTCGCGCGACCAGAAGACCTTGGTCACCGGTTGCTATGATGGCCAGATCTGCATTTGGCAAGTGGAGCCGGAATCTTTGAAAATGACCCCACGCTGCTTGCTTGTGGGGCATACTGCACCTGTCACTTGTTTGTCCAGAGCTTCTATTATACAGGTAATTTTATTTTTTAGCCTGTGGTTTTAACAGTTGAGGGGATTATACCGGCTGACTGGTTGAACAAAATACATTCTCAAAGACATAATAGTTCACAAACTCATGCTACATATAAACAAATTCAATCAAAATAATACCAATAAACCAGAAAGAAAACTTTGACGAAACTTATGGAATAAAATTCTGAATGTGCGGTAGGCACACGCTCGGACGCAGCCGGCCGGTGAGGCCGCTGGCCTCACTGCGCCGCTGTGGCTAGCAAGGCTAATGACCGTTGATATTTTTTGTCATACTCTTTGGTTATTTAAATTACATATTAAAATTACAAAAAAAAAACAACTACGAAAAAATTTTGCTGAAAATCTGCATTATTTCGTCTATGTCATCAGGATATAATGGGGCAGAAATGGGGCAAGGCATACAAAAAAATGTTACGGCACGTTACTTAGGCGGAGGCAAGGTCAAAAATAGTAAAAATATATGTTACGTAATACTTGAACAGTCCATAAGAAGTGATTATTGTCACTGAAAGTATCTTGCAGTTTCTGGTAAACATTAAACAAGATCATAATTTAACTTATTTCAAAATTTAAACATTTTGAGATTAGAATTTCGGCATCCTGACTGGGTAATGTTCTATAAGAATATGATTTTGTGGATTATACAATGTTTCTTTTCTCAGGATAATAACTTCATAGTGAGCTCTTCAGAGGCTGGTGAGATGTGCACCTGGGACCTGGTGGATGGTAAATGCAGGGAGAGTGTTAAGCTGTCTCAGATCCACACTAATATCCAGGTATTTTCACTTAAATTTAATGCTATAGCTCTAGCTTTACCTAACAAATCATCAAAGCCTAACAACTCCCAGATAACAATAGAGTACCAAAAAATCTAATTTTGTTCTGTTATCTGAATCATATAAATGTTCTAATGGGTTTGGGTGTTTTAGAATAAGTTTATTTCAAGTCACAATTCTGCCAGTCGTGTCTCTCAAAAGGATAACGGTGTTCAGAAAAAGGTAACATGTAGGGAGTAAATACAAGCCAAAAGCAATTTTATTTCCATAACCTTAAAGTAAAAAATCGCATGTAAGAACGGCGAGGTAGCCTGTATTTGTCGGCTCGCCGGCATGCCATTGATACATGACTGGTTGTATATATTTTAATAAATAACATATAGTGTTAATAACATATTTCTATCTATGGCATCTAATAATACCTTATTATTATTAGATGCCATAGATAGAAATCCACATTCATCATTAACGATTTTTTGATTCGAAACTCCAGCCATGCGAATAAAGGTTAATGTATGATCTAACTAAATAAATTGTGACCTTATAATTTATTTGTTTATTTCCAGGCTTACCACATGTGCAACAGTGATGATCTGCGCCTCTTCTGCAACGGTTACTATGCGGAAATACTTATTATGGACCCTTTCTCTCTCGAGATCCTTTTCTCTCTGAGCTCCAAGATGAATCCCGATTGGATATCTGCTGTGCACGTAAGTACATTTTACATACAGGTTTTTTATAACTGGTAAATTTTTAGGTTGTCGAATAGGGTAGTTTCCTGTGTTTAATTTTTTACATTATTCGATATGCAACAGAATATAATATGCAAAAGAAACTCTTTTGCGAAAACAGATTCAAAATTGCCTGAAAAATTAGGTCACAATATTTATTTTAAATATTGGTATGAGCAAATATTCAAAGGCATGAGTAAAAATGGTTGTATATTGGGAACATATCACTATCTCCCTCGCACAACGGCACAGTAAAGGCCATTCTGAGAACCGTGACGTCACAGGACACGTCATGCCTCATTTTACTGTCATTTGACAATCACCCCTTCCAGCAGATTTGTATGGCGTCTTTTTTTTGTTCAGTCATAAAATTCTTCCGATAATAGGTTTTAGGTAATGTAGTTTGTTGATTAAATTAATAAAAAAATCGAGTTAACTACCATATTATGATATAACCTAACAATAAAACATGGACATAATAGTAAGCTGCCTAAGTATTACCAGAATGTAGGGGCGCGCGTCACTGCGCTGATGCTCCGCCCAACGCGCAGTCATTGAACCGATCATCAGCTGATTGTTTACTCTCATTACATTACTTAGAAAAAATATAATTGAAAGTATTATTTTATGAATACTCGTGGCGTATTTATGTAATATAATTTATGGTATTTTAGTAGTATTGTATCCAGAACTACTCCCTCGAAGTATTTGCAGTAGGTAAACGCAAAATATGTCGATAGAGTCGCAGAAGAATAATCTCCACATCGGATATCTTTTAAAAATCAATAACTATGTTTTTTAGCAAATCAAAGAAATAAGGAAAATGTATCATATTGTGGTAGTAAAACATATAATATTAAGCTGTCGTTAAAAAATGATCCTGTATATTATAGCAGTGGTGTATGTATGTTGATTGGTATGACTTGATAGCTTTGGTAGCCATAGATAAATCAAGTCATTTATTCTTTGTCTCGGTGAGGGAATCGAACCCGCGGCCTCTCGTTTCACAGCCGGCTTCTCGCCCGCTGTCTATATAATCATAATTTCGTGTGTGATATCGGAAGTTCAATTCCAGGTGCTCCGCCCGTCTTCGAGGAAGGATGACGTGGTCCTCGCTATATCAATCACGGGAACTGTTAAAGTGAGTATAAAAATATTATTTGCCAACAGAAACACACGTCTCTGTACGGGAATCAAACCGGCTGGCTTTGGTTGCACAAAATAGTGCAAAAAAAAACCAGACACAGTAGTACAATGGTAGAGCCACGCTGGTTTTGTAAGTGGTAGAGCCACGCTGTAGACATATTTGTCTACAGCATGAATGGGCCGGCTCGACCGGGGTAGTACCTCTGTCTCACAGAAAACCAACGTAAAGTGACAGTTTACTGTCGCGTTTCGTATAGTAAGTGAGATAACCGGAGGCCCAGATTCCCCTTCCCTCCCCTAATCCCTATTTGTGTCCTTTAAGGCCGACAGCGCATACGTGATTCTTTCGGTATTGTGGATGTTCATGGGTGGTGGAGATCATTTAACATCAGGTGACCCACAGGCTCGTTTGTCGGACTAAAAAAAAACAATGGATACATTTGTTATGTATAGATTCATTTTTGTGTAAATGCTTTACGTTACCAAACCAAACCAAATAAACCATTTATTTATCCAACACACATAAATACACAAACAGAAACAAAAATACGTATCGATTATATAAATAAAAATAATTTTTTACCTTTTTTTTTAAATTTTTTACATAAGATAACACATTGAAAGTTTTTTTGTTTTTTTTTGTCACATTGCCATCTGTCACTGACTATCACTTGCGCGGATTATAATAAATATATTTTCGACAGGTGTGGTCACTGCTAGGCCACGAGAACAAGCAATCTGAACCGATCTACGAGAACGAGTCGAAACAGATTCGATGCCTGAACGCTTTGTCGCTCAACTGCTGCGCGTACAACCAACGGACGGTGCTCATCGTGTGCGCCAAATACTGCCAGATATATGACGCAGGTATGTGGTTGCTTTAAAAACTTCAAATGTGTGAATTTGAACTCATTTTCAGTTTTGTTGCATCAAACCGCACACTTTGATGCAACAAACTTGATTGATTAAATCAACTGATTTGATTGCCCATTTGGTTTACATTTTTACTTCTCCCCTCCCTTTCCTTCGACTTCCCGTGATCATCATCTCCAGTCACTGCCTTTACCGAAGACCGCGATTCCCTTCTTTGCATTTTGTGGTCTCCCTCTTTTCTCCTTTTCTAGTCCCGTCCTCGTTGTATCCTTCCTTGCCTACCAGCCCTGATTGATGGTTGTTTCTAAGTTCCCATTCCGTTAAACCTAATTATTTTATCCGCATGGTGAATTTCCATCTGTGTTTTGACCTGTCATAAAGAAAGAAAGAAAGAAAAACGATTTATTCGTTACAGTTCGCAACGCGCACATACCACAAGTGCCTTATCATAAGTGCCTTTTATATGTCTACATGACATTTTATTTTTACAAGCATATCATCATAGTATAGTGGCGAACAATCCTATATCTATAATGCTTATTATTATTATTAGGTATTTATTAATTTGATTATTACAAAATAATTAAATTATGATGTAATGTCATTTACGACTACAGTATGTCACACTTGCTACATACATATACATTCACGCCTATAATCCCCGAAGGGGTAGGTGGAAGTAGGTAACTAGTGCATCCACTTTTTATTACGGTCCCATAATACGGGGAGAGCCCATCGCCATACTCGGCACAATTCCAGACTCCGGGCTGATACTGAGTATTTCTAAATAGAAAACCTCAACATCACTGTACCCAACCCGGGGATCGAACCCGAGACCTCAGCACAGCAGTAGACGCTTGCACAGTTACAACTGCCCCACGGAGGCAGCCAGTCACTCTTGCTACAATAATGACATGCTTCAATTGTAGCTAACATTTACGGAGGCTTTCCAGGTGATTTCTCGGTCCTCTGCTCGATCCAGGCCCCATCAGGTGAACGCTGGATGTCGGGAGACTTCCTAGCGCCTGACAGAGTCCTAGTCTGGTCCACGGAGGGCAAAGGATATTTGTATAAACTCCCCGCCAAGTAAGTCTTCTAATGGTAAACATTTACGGTTGTGGTAGGAAATTGACTAATGCTGGCAGTACAATTTAAATTAATTGGCAATACTGTAGGAAGTAGTTACGATAGGTGTTTTTGATGTTAGCAATCGGAAAAAATATTACTGAAAATACAATGAATGAAAGTTATCGAGGTTAATGAAACATTTTTAAATTTAAATGTCGTAGATAACATTAAAAATGAAAAAATAAAATTGAATGTAGGATAACTGAAAAAGCAATGAGTTACCTATATTGTAAACATCTTTTAAAAAAGTCGTTATCTTTATACAGATGCCCAAAAGTTTACATAATTCAAATTGTTTTAAAAAGCATAGCAAATGAATTACCTTTTAACTGATTTAAAGTCATGTGTTTAGAGTTTGAATGTCTAAAAATCACACATCTCAAACATAAACTTAAAAAACACAACTCAGTTATCTTGCATCCATTTTTAAGCAATCATTTAGAGAATCATCGAAGCACATGCCTGTGTTTATCATTTATTGGTTTGGAAACGTTTTAAACCGTTCATTACACGGACACTCATAAAATGTCACAATATAAAACGGGGCATTGACATAACATGGTTCAGTGTTACCAGGTTAAAAAATTCTTTCCTTTTTAGTAGTTTTTGGGAATGGTATAAAATGTGCCAAGTAGCCGGATTATATAATACTTTATTGTGAAGGCAGTAGCTTTTATAACAAAGTTTGGAAGATATAAAGTCTGATTATTGACGTATTAACTGTCATCAATAACAAAATATATGACACATTTAGCCGAAACTGGTTATAGCATCATTGCATTATGAATTCAATACAACAGAGATGAATAGTATTTTATTCTTTAAATTTAAGATATAATTATGGCTATCTTCAAATCTATATATTCAAATCATTCAATACGTCATATAGATGCTATCATGTTATGGACATCAGATGGTCTTTAGACCTCTTTATAATAAGAACTAGGTTCTATAGTTGTTTGTCCTTTGCCACTATACCCAGTCACGGCTATAAACACACACACAAAGCTAATGCGTCGTAAATTTTCTTGTTATAGAAAACTACGCGGAAAGGCAATTACTACTAGGTTAGCACACGTTTTGTATGTCTTAACCATTCGTATGATTATATTTTGCTGTCACTACCCAGTGCGCTTGTTTATCCTTTGATTTATTTGTATTGTATTTTTTTTAATCTTGTTTGTGAGCACATTATGTTACTGGCAACACTGGTGTGTATGGTTTAAGGGGCTAGCACCCAGAATCGTAATTTTTATCTTTTGTTTATCTTACTAATTTTGAGTATTATTTTTTGTTGTATTTGAAAGGGTAATTAGTTTAAAATTCGAATACTTTTTTTTTACATAATATACGTGACTATTTTTTATTATAAAATTTAATCATTATTTTTGTCAAACTTTGTGATGCTACAAATGTCACAATATAATTTTAATCGATAATTTTTTTTTGTCATAAAGCTAATCTTTTTTGACAATGCCAGTGATGCCACACGCAGAACATAAAATTCTACACTTATTGGCAAACTCTGAACACCTTCCATAATAAATGGAAAACAAAATTGAACATAATATTATGTATGTTTTATTTGCATATAGCACTTTCATATAGTATGTATCCATATTATTTGATCCATACTAGCTTAACACGTTCGCTGTTGCCGTCACTTATAAGTCACATAAGCGTTACGAATATTCTTTTTTTATAGTAAAGCTATATTAGCAAAATTCATCTGAAGTTAAATCATCTGCACCACCCATGAACACTGATAATATCTGAAGAATGGGGAGTATTTATGCCGATCTATAATCCTGGAATATACTGATTGATTCCAGAACTCAGTTAAATAATAATTACACTCAACAGTCATATAATAATAGTCCTGACACCACACTAGGTCAAACCTGTATTGTGGGTATCAATGACTACGAAAGACTACGGTCCCGCAACACCTAGACCCGAAACGAATCATTGATCATATAAACATTTGTCTCGGCGCGGGAATTGTACCTGCGCCTTCTAGTTGCACAGTTTGTGCCACGGAGGCTGTCAATTCAACTTGTATCCTTAGTTCTTCCTATATTTATTTCCCTTATTATTGGAATATTCGTAACACTATTATAGATATCACTTATAAGTGTCAATACAATGCTTGTGCATTTATTTAAATGTATATGTTTAAAACATGAATAAATATAATAATAAAAAAGTTTTTCAGGTGATGTCGGATGTGTTGAGATAGCTATCACTTTCTATTGTAAAATAAATAGTATTAGAGGTAACTCATTCTATGTGTAGATAATATTTCTATTATCACTTAGTTAAACAGTGTTTTTATATAAGAGCTAGCGTGCATTACGGTCCGAAATCGCGTGGCAAAGCTACGGATCATTTAAAGGCAGCCTCGGGTTGCGTCACTGCCTCAGATATAGAAAACTATATCTCAACTTAAGGTATACTTTGGTATGAGACATACACCGTATTGAGACGAGTAGTAAATTTTTGTCGAGCTCCGTGCTTAGTCGTGTATATTAAAAATATGTTATAAGCAAGCTTAGTTTGCCTCAAGTTGAGGCACCTCACCCTGAGGCGAAACTAATGGATCCATGTTTCCGCTCTACATAGATACTTTTTTTTTATATCATAGTCCGACAAGCGAGCCAGTGGGTCACCTGATGTTAAGTGATCTCCACCGCCCATGAACATCCACAATACCGAAAGTATCACGTATGCGCTGTCGGCCTTAAAGGACAGGAATAGAGATTTGGGAAGGGAAGGGGGAAACGCGACAGTGAGCTGTCACTTTACGTTGGTTTTCTGTGAGACAGTGGTAATACCCCGGTCGAGCCGGCCCATTCATGCTGTAGACAAATATGTCTACAGCGTGGTTCTACCACTTTTAGACACTCATAAGAAAACACCGTTAAAACATATCTTATTTTATGGCCGTACTGCACGCTGGTCTTTGACACATATTTTGACACGTTTCAATCACCTTGGTAATTATTATATTATCCATAAGATAAATTTAACTCTAGTGTGTCGATAAAAAATCTTCATTCTTTAGTTGAAAATTAATTACATAGAAAGGTTTTAGAGTTAAAAAAGCATGTAAATTCCAACAGAGTGTAAGCGAATGTACCCTATTTTGATGTGAATAAGTGTGAAAATCGTTTGAAAACATCGAATTTTGGACGTTTGCAGTTCTGTACCGGACCATAAGGGCTTCCACGGGCCTACGGTGGAGCACGATAGTCCTGTTCAGTTTGGAATTTTGGCACACACTGATAATAAGGTGAGCAGTGCAAGTGTGGAAATGAAGCAATTATTTTATCAGGTTTTTTCTGCCCCTTGATTATCGTTTGTATTTAGTACCGAAATCATATTTTTTTATCTAGGCACGGCAGTGACCACACTGCACGTGATGGTAAGCGCTGTGCCGTCTACTTAGGGTATCAAGTAGCGATCAAGCATCCATCCTCTACTAATGAGAGGGGTTAGGCCTTAGTCCACCACGCTGGCCTAATGCGGGTTGGTAGACTTTATTAGAGATTTCTCAGGTACGTAGGTTTCCTCGCGAGGTTTTACTTCACCATAAACCAAGGGATAATTATCAATAAATAGACAGCTAACTACAAAAAAGTCAGAGGTATATTGCCATTTTGGCTGAATTGAACCTATGACTTTCGACAGTCGGTAACTCTTAGTACTATCGGCTATCCTACTAATATTATAAATGCGAATGTTTGGATGGATGGATGGATGTTTGTTACTCAATCACGATACAACGGCTGGACGGATCTGGTTGAAATTTGGCACAGAGATAGATTATAGTCTGGAATAGCACATAGGCTACTTTTTATCCCGGAAAAATGTATAGTTCCCGTGGGATAGTTTAGTTTTTCACAGAGCAAGAGATCGACATGATTTTTTGCATAGTGGTAGTTTAGGGATCAGAAAAAGACAAATATGCCACTTTTATCCCGGAAAAATGCACGCATCCTATGGGACAGCAAAATATAGAAAGGTGTAATAGCTTAAGATGCCTCCATGGATTGTATACCTTTCCTTCCAAAAATAACCTCTATGCGGGCGGAGCCGCGAGCAACATCTAGTTAATAATATAATACTGGTCTGATTTTTTTGTCAGCTGTTATCATGCCCTCCTGCTATGCGTTTTGTGATAACCTCATCGGGGGGTAAGCAGAGAAGGCTGTTACTGCGCGGTGATTCCGCTGGCGTAGTTTCTGTATGGAATGTGGACGATGCAGCTACGCCTGTGGTCAATCAGGTGCAATGTAAGTTAAATATGTGGAAAAAAATTTACAATTTGTTACATTATATGCTATTTTACGTAATATTTCTTACTGTTCTATTTTTTTTATTTAACTGCTGTGGAATCGAGTCTTTTAGGCAATAAGATTTTGCTGTTTGTACTGTACCATTTATTGTCCAATTGTAAGGGTTAAAAAAGGTTTTTATTACAAGGAAAGAGCGACCTAGTCGATAGGGTAATATTAAAACTTCTATTAGAGCATTATGATGAAATAATATAGCAATAAATAAGCCTTCATAATAAGCCTGGTGTTTATTGACACTGACTCTTAATTTAAAGATTTTCTCTCCAGGTAAAATTTGGTTCTTTTGGTAAAAGTCCTTGCTTGTACAGTCAGCAGCAGAAGTAGCTAAACAACCAAGGTGTTCATATAGTACTACACACTCAAAGTGACCAAAATGATCTACACACCAAAAGTTTCTAAATGTTCTTATCACTCAATCTGTCAATTATAACTGAGCACATACATTGTCAAATATTTAGTAGCAAACTGAAGGCCGTTGTTAAGATAAACAATCTGGTATCTAAGCAGATTTACAGAACAAATTAACAAACACGAATAATAAATCCTATGTATATGTCCTTAGACTCATAATTGCTTGGAATAACATTAGGTACTATAATGCCATGATATGTCAAATTGATTTATTTTATCAAATACTAGTCAAGTATTGATTTCATTCCTTGTATGACAGTGTCAGAAGAGAAAGATACGTCACAGTCAGTGACGTATCTTTGTTTCGAATTACTTGAATACTATCCAAAGTATATGAAATCAAAATAAAATATATCCACTGATATATTTTCCCACGCGTACGATTTATACAAGCGCTCCTTACTCACCTGTCAAATCCAAAGCTAAATAATTATGAATTATATTTTCAAGGTATAGATATCATAGCTTTCATAAATTCGTGGTGTATTATTATAATGTTAACATAATGTAACTTAAGATGTTTTTTTTGTAAGATCTAAATAACTATTTAAGATTCATAACGTTTAGAACGTAATATCAATAAATATTATTTTATTTCGATTCTGAATACGGGAAGTCTATATTTCACAACAAAATTCATTATATAGTTTGTCCCGTTTTGGCGCGCGGAAAATCCCCTTGGACGTTGAGAGAAAGTGACGGGAGTTATAACTTCCAAATAGTTCTTATTAAAATGAACAGATGTCATTAGTGGGCGGACAATGTTTTTGGAACCTCTTTTTTCTTCGACAGTTCGTGTCTATAGAATATAAGTCAATGTTTTCCGCACACTAATGCCATCGATTCCTTTTCTAAGCCAAAGACCAAAGAGCATCACATTGAGCAGATGCGACAGTTAATTTCAATTTCTGAGGAACTATCCTGGAGATTGTGCAGTTGTGTAAAATTTAATTTTTTTACCCGACAGTGGCAGAGCCCAAAGTAATGTATTTCGTCATCATGTCTTTTGTTGAAACAATTTACTTTTATTTTAAACTTTTGTATTTACAATTATTAAGGTGACTCAAAGGGGGGTATTATTGGAGCCACATAAATAAATAAAAATAATGCAAAGTTTAAATTTTAGTGGAAAATAAATAAATCACTTTAAATCTTTACTTATATATAAAGCTGAAGAGTTTGTTTGTTTATTTGAACGCGCTAATCTCAGGAACTACTGGTTCGAATTGAAAAATTCTTCTAGTGTTGGATAGCCTATTTATCGAGGAGCGTTATAGGCTATATAACATCACGCTGTGACTAATAGGAGCGGAGCAGCAATGAAAAATGTTGCAAAAACGGGGAAAATTTATTCCTTTCAAGAGCTTCCGTTGCGTCCGCTGCGTAAATGGTTAAAGTTACGTAACAATCATGTATCACGGAATTGTTCCTCTAAAGAATACCTCATAAGTTTAACCTCACTTTGCCCCTTTCAGGGATGATTTGTCAAAAACGTTGAACACGTATTTCCTACCAAAAGCCTTAATAAGAATTTTCAGATCCCTAACTTGAGGAATGATAGATTTCCCATACAAATATTAAACTCTTATTTGACCCCTTTCAAAGTTGTGTTTTGAGAAAAAAAATATCCTATGTCCTTCTACAGGATATAATCTATCTCCTTGCCAAATTTCATCACAAACAAACAAACGGACGGACGCATGGACTGACGGACTGACTGACTCACTCTCTCACTATTTAACTTCGTGTAAAAATGTGAAACACGTATTTCTTTATTTCCTACCAAAAGCCTAAATATGTATTTACAGACCCCTAAGTCGAGGAATTATGGATTTCCCATACAAATTTTGACCTCCTATTTGACCCCTTTCAAGGTTATTTTTTGAAAAAAAAGATAGCCTATGTCCTTCTCCAGGATATAATCTATTCCCTTACCAAATTTCATTACAATCCTTTCAGCCGTTTAGTCGTGAAGAGGTAACAAACAAACAAACAGAGTTACTTTCGCATTTATAGTATTAGTATGGATTATTACTAGCCCTGTATTGAACATTGTCCCACTGCTGGGCACGGGCTTCCTCTGCTATTGAGAGGGGTTAGGCCTTAGCCCAGCAGGCTGGCCTAATGCGGGATCTATCGTAGACTCAAGTTATTACAGTAGATTTATTGACATTTTTGGAAGTGTTTTTACAATAACGCTGTATGTGTCCTGACATTTCTACAAGCGGGCACTTACTCCTTTAAAAAAGAAAAATACGAATTGTATAAAAATTATGTCGATAAACAATACAAAGAATGTGAAATAATACAATAGTACAATTAATCCATCAAGTGCTTATTTTGCACCCTCTGATCGATTGATCTATGACTGTTAGAAGCGTGATAACTCCGTACCTTTTTGGAGACAAAATTAAGACAAACTAATGGTCAATTTTGTTGTGAAAAATAGACTCTCCCATATTCAGAATTGAAATTAATTAAGTATGTAATTTACCTTACATACTGAAACTGCAACTCGATGGAACATTATGTTCTGCTCGCCGCATCTAGTACGTAGTACATATAGATCGCAGCTCATAGGTAACTTTACTTTTGTTTTTAATAATATTTTACGTTTCTAGTTATGTTATAAAAAAGTTTTTTAATTCATAAAAAGTACACCGACTTCAATAAAAAACAAATTATGCGTCACTATAAAAATTGAGGGTTTCCCTTGATTTTTCTGAGATCCCAGAACATCAGATCCTGACTTGGTGCCAATGGGACCACCTGGGAAGTATACCCTTTTAAACAAAAAAAGAATTTCTCGAATCGGTCCAGGCGTCTTCGAGTAATCAGGTAACATACATAAAAAAAAAGATTCCGAGGAATTGTTAACCTCCTCCTTTTTTGAGGTTGGTTAAAAACGATATCACTTTCAGTTAGAATAGTTAGGGATTATAATGCCAGTTTAAATTGTTTAAAAAACTGAGGTGACAGCTATGTATTTCATAATTACCCCCACTTGACATATACTACACTATCCAATAAATTATAAACAAATATACTACAAGTAAGTTAAATATCACAATTCAACAATGTGATAGCATGAAATGCCGCTGCGTAATAGAAGTTAAAAAAAAGGTTATTGTATTTACATACATTTTGTATGGAAAATCTTTTCACGCTCTGGGAAAGTACTTACAATTAATATTAAGGGCTATAAATAATTTCTAGGGAATTATTTTTACGACATATCGAATCAAATTTTAGATGGGGAGTCATAAAAATAGTCGAAAAAAACACTATATTATTATATATAAGGTTAGTTTCAAGGTTAGTCAGAAAGGTTTATTAAGCCGTGGCCATAAAGTTTCGGTGACAAGGATTACAATCGTGAATATCTCATCGCTTAAAAGCAATATTTTTATGTTCATGCAAAAATTAAAAATATTATTTATTTTTATTTTAAATACGCACAACCCTGTACGTATATGTTAGAGAATTTAGTCAATTCCTACTGTGAAGATTTGTTTACAAATATTTGAAAATCGAGTGTGTAGATCATTTTGACGCGATGGATGCTCACGATATTTTGACTACTTTTGTTGTGTAGATGTTATTGATTTTCTTGGGTGTATAGAATTATTTGAACACATTATATGCTTATATATATCTGCTGCTGACTGTACAACGACCCTTAGTATTGCAATAAATCATGAACTTATGTGAGTTTGAAGAAATGACAATTCGTATTCAACCAAGATATTTAGCGCCATCTTGATGGAGCTAATTTCACAATGGTCTTCCTGATTATAGCTAGAACCATTGCTGCATATCAATTGTTTTTTTATAGCGCACGCTCCCATCGTGTTGACAAGTCTGGAGCTGGCCTGGGCGGGGATGAACCCCAGTCCTGTCGGTATCCTAGACCAGTTGAATCATTCTGAAGATATAGGTGAGTAAAGTATTATCATATTAGCATTTTGAGGAAATACCACCTACAATTTCAAGTGAATGAAATATATAATACTAGCCCTGTATTATACCTGCCACCATTAGTAGAGGAGTGCCCAGCAGTGGGACAATGTTCGTTACGGAGCTGGTATTATTATTTATTCTACAATGTATTATTATTTATTTTTCGGGGGTCTAGAGTTGGGGTACAATGTTTGGCCATTTTGCGGCCTTCTGAGTCTGACTCTGACAATATACCCTCGACCGCTTCTTCACCTTCTTGCCCATGGCGTAGTGTGAAGAAGCAGGCCGGCATGATTGTGTTGAGTAGCGGGGGATAGATCGTCTCTCGCTACTCGATGCTCTAATTGGACCGCACTGCGCTAACCAGGTGCAGTGCGGTCACTTTGCGGTGCCTGGATAAAAAAAAAAATGTATGTGTAATTTCCTTAGAAAATTTCAAGTATCTTTACACAACAAAACTAAATTAGTACAATTTCCTTGCAGAAATTAAGTTAACAGCGTCGATATATCTGCTGGCTTTGAACCGACTGGTGGTCGGTCGCGAGGATGGCTCCATAGTGATACTCAACGCGACGCATACGGTGCAGCTACAACTGCTGCATGGAAGACATCAGCAACTCGAAGGTATATTGACATATTTTTTTTTCCATGTTCCTTTATAATGGAAAGGCAAAGGGTTCAAGCCCTTACAGCCTCGTCAATAGGGTAGTTGAAATGTTTTTTTTATTAATTTAATCAACAAGTTATATTACCTAAAACCTATTATCGAAAGAGTTTTATGAATCCGAACAAAAATAAGTAAATTGAACGCCATTCAAATCTGCTGGAAGGGGTAAATGTCAAATGTCAGTAAAAGGGTGCCCCATATGAGCCGTGACATCACCTCTCAGAATGGCCATTACTGTGCCGTTGTGCGAGGGAGATAGTGAGATGTTCCCACTACGCAACCATTTTTGCTCATACAACTTCTCAACCGACCTCAATTTTCAAGCAGTTTTGATTTTATTTTCGCAAAAGGGTTTCTTTTGCGTATTATATTCGGTTGCGTATATTGTACAAACACAGGAAACTACCCTATTGTATTATAATTAAATCTCTATAACAACACCACCTCTGCCTACCCCTTCGGGAATTACAGGCGTGAGTGTATATGTATGTAACACCACCTTTCTGGTCCAAAACAATCCTTACAAGCTGGAACCATAGACATTAACCTTCATTGTGACACGTGGTTTTTATATACTAATATATTTACAGGTTATAATAGGGTAGTTTCCTGTGTTTAATTTTGTACATTATTCTCTACGCAATCGAATATAATACGCAAAAGAAACTCTTTTGCGAAAACAGAATCCAAATTGTTTGAAAAATGAGGTGAAAATATTTATTTTAAATATTGGTATGAGCAAATACAAACAGGCATAAGCGAAAACGGCGGTGTATTGGGAACATATCGCTATCTCCCTCGCACAACGGTATAGTACAAGGATGCATATCTGATACCGTGACGTCACGGAATCAGATATACATCCTTGTACTGTTTTTTGACAACTTCCCCTTCCAGCAGATTTGAATGGTGTCTAACTTACTTATTTTTGTTCAGATTCATAAAATTCTTTCGATAATAGGTTTTAGGTAATGTAACTTGTTGATTAAATTAATAAAATAAAATCGAGTCAACTACCGTATTACAATAGGGTATTTGTCAATTTTTGAAAATTGATGGACATCGATAGAGGACTCTTCACTTATAGTCCCCGTAATATTTTTATTATTGAAATATACTCAATTTATATAAAATCCGTGATTTAATTTTTTCATATATAATTTCGCGCTAAAACTCGTTGTCACGTGACATTATCTCTATGTGACGTCATCGCACATATACAAACATTCGTGACACCTAACAACATAACAATTTATTTGCATTTATCCGTTAGTTTTTCCACAAAAATGAATGAGCCAGCATATAAATATTGTTCAATGCCTTTGTGTAAAAACTCGACACTAAATCCCGATAAATGTTCATCCATGTGCCGAAATCAAAAGTTTTAAGAAAGAAGTGGCAGATTTCGACTATCAGCCCTTGTAGTGCCTTCTTCCATTCTTATAGAAGACTTGAAGACGAAATTAACACGTTTCCACACGTTTACACATCGAAAAATATGTTCTTCCTTACAATTTTATTTGTCGTAGGATCCAATGTTTATGTGCGATGTCGTCACGAGTAATGGCGGCCGGTATTGCAACGTTTTAGGCACCGAGTGATACAGATTAAAAATTCTAAATTTTAATGACGAAAATAAAATGTTTATAATACATTTAAAATAAAAAAATGTATTTAATAAATATGTTTGCCCACTATCCTTTCTCCTAGTGCAGTTTTATATTTTTTGGTTACACCAGTCAAACACCCTATTCCCTTGTTTCAGATTGGCCTCCTCACCAACTGTTGCTCGGTCACAATGGAAGAGTCAACTGTCTTCTATATCCGCATCATGTTCATCAACGGTAAGTTATTATACCAGCAGCCGGTAAACGAGCAAGCGGGTCACCTGGTAATTATATCCATCGCCCATGTTTTTTAAAAAGCAGCGATAGCCTAGTTGGTTGCGGTACGGACTGCCAAGACGAAAGTCGTATGTTCGAAACCCAATTGGCATACACCTCTGACTTTTCTAAAGTTATGTGTGTATTAAAATGTTAATTATCGATTGCTTTATCGGTGAAGGAAAACATCGTGAGGAAACCTGCATACCTGAGAATTTTTCGAAGGTATGAGAAGTCTGCCAACCCGCATTAGGCCAGCGTGGTGGACTAAGGCCTAACCCCTCTCATTAGTAGAGGAGGCCCGTGCCCAGCAGCGGGACAATGTTTAATACAGGGCTAGTATTATTATTATGTTTTTTTTAGTGTTTCGATAGGCGGTCAGACGGTCCACCTGATGGTAAGTAGTCACCGCCGCCCATAGACTTTTGCAATGCCAGGGCACAGCAGAGCCGCTGCCTACCGAACTTACCATGTGAGCTATGAACACCCCAAATATTACGTAAATCACACTAAACTACTATAAAAGATAACTGTAGTTAAAATCTTACGTAGGAAGGGGGAGGGGAAGTCCAAGAAATCGTATGTTTCCTTACATGGGGGTAAGAATTGTGATTTTTAAAATTTTATAAAATTGAATTTTATTTATTCGGTTACAAACAGCTTTTATAATCGAAATTATTTTTTCCGTAGTGTTTGTTGAGGGTCTGAGAATGACACATATCTACTTTTAATCCGGGAAAATGTACTGTTCCTATAGGATAGCATAACATAGAAATATGTATATTTTCTTTCAAATAACTAGCATGCGAGCCGCGGACAAAAGCTAGTATAAAATAAGAATCAGAACTACCCATCACTAGCTCCGAGAGCAGTCTTGTAATATCACAATGCTATTTTATACCATGAAATCACATTGTAATATTATAATAAGACTGCTCTAAGAGGTCTCTAAGGCCGGCATGATTGTATTGAGTAGCGAGGGATAGATTGTCTCCTGCTACTTGATACTTTAACTGGACGGCACTGCACTTACCATCAGGTGTAGTGTGGTCACTTTACCGTGCCAGGATAAAAAAGGTGGTAGGCAGCCTGCCTCCGTTTTTGAAGTCGCTTAAAATAAGTACTCTTCCCTAAGGTACGACAAATCCCACCTGGTGTCCGGTGGGATAGACTTCGCGGTGTGCCTGTGGGACTTGTTCAGCGGCGTGCTGCTGCACCGGTTCTGTGTGCACGCCGGGGAGATCACGCAGCTGATAGTGCCGCCGCTTAATTGTAGCGTAAGTACATTATAGAGTCATTGGCTAGTTGACTGTTTTTGAGAAACCGTTTTATATCATTCGTCATGGTCTATATTGTTTAAATATTATCAGTAATAAACATAAAACGTAAGTTTTCAAGATTTAAATTGCATTTTTATAAAGCAACTTTATTTTTCCGACCCAAATGCTATGAACTGTCATGGCCCCTCGTGTGACGTGAGCCTCTGCAAAACTAATAGAAGTTTGGCTCAGTGTTGTGTGTGTCAGTGACTCTAAAATTAACTAAATGAAGTGATATTAGATGTGATGTTAAAAAACTTTGTAACTGCAGCACAAGTACTCTAAATTTGTATGAATATGTTTTTATACTATAATTTTTGTTACAGCCCAGAATCCAGAAATGCATATGCTCCGTAGCTTCAGATCACAGCGTCACCTTACTAAGTAAGTGTTTCCTTTAAACACTCATAAAGAGGTTATGTTTGTAAGTTTGTGACTTTGTTTTAAGGAGATCATTTCTGGCATTACTCGTTAGATTCTGAAAAATATTTCATGACTAGCAATATACATTATCCCTGTGTGCTACAGCCTATTTATGATATAAATGAGTGTTCAGGAAAAATTATAATTTCACGAAATAGTCATAATAATAAACAGTCACACATAGTCCTGACCCCACACTAGGTAAAACATTTAGCGTGGGTATCAACAACTACGAGGGACTACCACACCACAACATCCAGATCACACATACGATTGTCTCTTTGCGGGTATCGAATACGCATCTTCTCTTTTCACAACTACACGCCCACTGCGTCATCTATAATTATCATCTATATTTTATCTCTATATATTAATTCTCAGAGCGGTTTTTTGTCCGAACGCTATAACTTCCATAAATCTTCATAAAGTTTAATGATTCAAACAACATTTTAAAGGTTATAATTGCCGCCATTGACGAAAAATTAAATAATAGGGTTTGCCAAAAGAGGGTGAAAAATGAACAGTGCCACCTGTTGACAGTATAATTAACTAATTTGTTGTATTGTTAATTTAGTTTTTTTTAATTACACCCAACAGTCATACACATAGCCCCGATCCCACACTAAGATACGAGTCTTGTGAACAAAAGTCTCTTGTAGTCCCTGATACCCACAGTATCAGGGACTACAAGAGACTTTTGTTCTCACGACACTCAGACCCCGAACTCAAATGTCTGTTTGTCACAAAAACATTTATCCCGGTGTGGGAATCGAACCCACGGCCTGTTGTTTCACAGCCCGCTACTCGCCTACTGCGCCACGGAGGCTGTCATTACGCGCATAGACGATTTGAGAAAACGTCATTACATTCACATTTATTTATCTATTTGAAAACCAGTGCTGCAGTATGGGTTAGCGGTTAGCCTGTACTGCAGCATGTAGCTGAATAGGGACTCCCATTGTGGGTTCGATTATTATTCTCATTCCAACGTTCCAACAATAAAAAATCTTTTCTTTCTTATGTCTACTTAATGGTATTATATCTTATGTCCAGGTCTAGCTGAGCGCAAATGTGTGACTCTCGCGTCACGCCACCTGTTCCCGGTGGTGACCATCAAGTGGCGCCCGGCTGATGATTTCATGGTGGTCGGCTGCAGTGATGGCACGGTGTATGTGTGGCAGATGGAGACAGGTCATCTCGATCGGGTATTGCATGGTAAGAGTTTTATTATAATGGGAATTGTGTATGTATGTGGTTTTTCAAGAAGGGAGTAAGTATGGATGGTGGTAGGATATTCATATCCGCCCGGATAGCGACCACCATACACAGGGTATAAAACCCGCCATAGTGGCACACGCAAGTGTGTAGCGTTCCGGGATCAGCCAGTGTACATCCGGTTTTTGTCGGGGGTATTGAGTTGTGGTGTACGATGATTGGCCGTTCTGCGGCCTTCTAAATACTCTGACACTAGACCTTCGACTCCTTCTTCACCTTCTTGCCCATGGCGTTGTGTGAGGAAGCAGGCCGGCATGATAGATCGTCTCTCGCTACTCTAATTGGACCGCACTGCGCTGACCATCAGATGCAGTATGGTCACTTTGCCAAGCCAGGATAAAAAAAAAATTGATATCGATACCAGTGATATATATTAATATAATCGATATTTACATTAAAATATTGTCTTACTTTATTTTTACATATTTAAATGTTGTCTGCTATATCATCTACATTATATTGAAACCAATTCATCTAAACCTTTTTGTGGTGTCAACAGGTATGATTGCTGAAGAAGTGTTGGCTGCGTGTGATGAGACCTTGACAGATGATCTGGGTGGGTCGTTATCTGTCGGTTCTGGAGATTTACAAGGCCTGGCTAACCCTGCTATACATTTCTTCCGGTAAGTCTTAATATTGAAGATTTATTGGCCCTGAGCAGCGTACATAGTTCAGCAATTGGTGTCTTTGATTCAAATCTTATGAAGCACAATTTGTATTGACGTTTGTTTATTTGAAAAAACTTGTCTCCAACTCTCAGTTTTGGCTCCTACATTGATCATTAAGCTCAATTGGCTGCCAAGAAGCTGGCTATCCTTGCGAAGTGAGACGGTACTTCACGCCGGGACAGCTGCTCTATCTGTATCAAGCCCAAGTCCGGTCGTGCATGGAGTACTGCTCTCATCTTTGGGATGGATCGGCCAAGTACCAGCTTGAGGCGTTGGAGGCCATCGAGAGACACGCCAAGAGGCTCATAGGCAACGAATCCATAGACGAGGCAAGGCTGCAAAGCCTTGAACACAGACGTAAAGTTGCCAGTTTATCGGTTTTTTACCGGCTACATTTCGGCGAGTGCGCCTTGGAATTACATAATTTAATTCCCCCAACCCCTTTCCATCATCGGACGACAAGAGACTCGGCGAAGCGTCATCGATACATGGTTGATATTCCACCAGCGCGCACGAAGCGTTTTGCTAGTACATTTATCATGCGCACCGCTAGAGAGTGGAACTCTTTGCCGGAGTCTATATTTCCCGAAAATTATAACCTGGGTATCTCCAAGTCAAGAGTGAATAGGTCTTCCAGGCAAGCGTGCTCCACCGTAGACCACATCATCACTTACCATCAGGCGAGATAGTGGTCAAACGCAAGCCTATTTCGGTAAAAAAAACTATTCATCAGTTGGCCGGGATTGAAATTTGTATTCGATTTGGTAATCGATTATCATGTGATGTACTTTTCCGCCAGGATACACCGGGATCACTCTGTAAGTCCTGGAGAAGGACACCTCGGGAAGTTAACTGGTAGCGTCTGGTGGAGTGTAGAGGGTAGGAACACGACTCAGCGGCTGTTCGGATTGCCATTTTCCGGGCGAGAGGGTGTTGGGTCGTAAGACCGGATAGTCCAGCATAACAAAAGGCGGCAGTAATAAAAGATGTATACCTAGTATTGGGTTATTGTGGACTGAATATGTTATGTAAGTGTGTTGTGTGGTGCGCAGTGGTCTCCGCCACCGCAACCTGACGGCGATGCGCGCGGCGACGGCCCGGGGGCTGGCAGCGCTGCAGGTGGCGGGGCCGGCGCCGGGCGCGGGGCCGCTCTCGGAGCCGGCCCGCGCGCGCCGCGCCCAGCTCACCGTGCAGGGGTTCCGCTCCAATCCGAAAGGTATCGTGCTAGTGGTAACTGTTATTTTCAGTATTTTTCATATTTCCGGAATTCCGGAAAATTTTTATGTTCTACGTTACTTTAATATGCTTAATACTGTAAAAATATTAGCATAATAACAGTAACACACTTTACGAACTTCATTTTTCATTTTTTTTTGTTCTGGCGCGGCAAAGTGACCACTCTGCACCTGATGGTAAGTGCAGTGCCGTCCAGATAGAGGATCAAGTAGCGAGAGACAGTCTATCCCTCGCTACTCAACACAATTATGCCGTCCTGCTGTTTAGTTTCTGTTATTCTTATGTCTTATGTTGCCGGAATTTCAGCAATTATAAATTTTCCGGGTTCCGGATTTTTGTTAAATATCTTAATATTCTGAATTTATATGTAATTAAATAATGTTTATATATATTTACTACATTTGGGGTAAAAAATTCAACAAAAAAGTAAGTGCGAGAGCAAAAATCACAACTTAATAAGAATTTGTAACATGTTATTAGTTGATATCGAATGATAGTTGCCAAAGAGAGTAATGTCTGAATGACTGCTGGCGAGAAAATTAACATAACCTCAATTTACGTAAAAACTGAATAAATTACCTCTAATAAAAAATGTACAATATATTACACAGATTATATTATTATAACTGTACTTACTACCAAATCTAAATGTCAGCTATATCTTCAGTCCTTGTAATAAATCATTGCTGTTTAATCTTGAAAATATTTATGATAACTAATGCTGATTTATATCCCAGATAAATTTAAAAACAAGGTACATTTTTTTCTTGTTTAGATCCCGAAAGCCATATCCTATTCTTCGACATAGAAGGTCTGATTGTGGAACTTCTGAGCGAAGAATATTCGGCTATGAGCCCGGCAAGCTTAGAGGTAACATTTAATTTTTTGTCCTAATAAATAAATTACTATGCTATATAAATTAAAATTTACTTGCCGCCATTTTGTGACACCTTAGCTTGCTATGATAACTTCCATGTTATGATAGGTTGTAAATCCAAGATGGCCGCCGACACAAAATGGCGGATTACATATTTTTTCACAACTCCCTTAATATGGGTATTAAATGAAAGAGCTTGACTAGTAGAATGGAGTAAACATTGAAAGAAAATGCAAATCCAATATGGTCGCTAAGAAAATGGGGGATTACATATTTTTTCACAACTCCCTTAATATGGGTATTAAATGAAAGAGCTCGACTAGTAGAATGGAGTAAACATTGAAAGAAAATGCAAATCCAATATGGTCGCTAAGAAAATGGGGGATTACATATTTTTATAGGTATCCATAAGTTGTATTCGACTTCAGTGGAGTTTATAGGTAGCCGTAAGTTCATATGCAGGTTGATTATTTTGTTGTTATACAGGCTGCTGGGTTGATAACCAGTGAATATATGAAAGTTGCGGCTTTGACACAGTCCGCAAGTCCTGATGCCACCAAGAGAATATCAGGTAAAGAATTTATTACATTATTATTATTTAGCTAGCCTGTTTTATATCCCACTGCTGGGCAAAAGCCTCCCCTCTATTCTTCCACTTCATTCTGTCTGTCTGTCTTCCGTCATCTTCTGCCATTCTCTATCTAATGCATCTAGCTCGTCTCTCCATCTCTTCTTTGGTTATTACATTATAATATTCTTAATTCAGCGTCTTACTAGTCTAACGTTCTTATATTGAGAAACTGGTGAGGTTTATAAGATAAATATAATGATGGGTATTTATTATATTTTTTTGACCTTTCACCCAGTTGGAGCTAAGGTTCTAACTTTAGTTGAAGATCATACCAATAAACCCAACAAAGCTTACTTCAGCTTTGTGCTTTCTTATAAATTTACTATCAACAATGATAAGAACAATTTCTGGAATGTTCTTTATTATTTAAATCCACACATTTGTCTAGTTATTTTGTTACATATGCGGAAATAACATTTAGACACATTACTATAGATTACGTGACAGTAATGGAAATTCTACCATTTTGAATCAGGAACTCACTTCAATTTTTCGAGAATATTTTTTTTACTTTTTCATGGGCTAGTCCTTTCTTAGATTCCCACTTTAATTTTTGTTAAACACAGAAAAAAAGTCACACAAAAACACACTTAATTTGATCAGCATCAAACATTGATATCCATATTTTTTGGCAATTAAAAATTAAATGTATATAACTGGATATTTTGCGCACGCTGACTCGGATAGATTTCTTCGGTCGCGTGAAAGACAAGGCGGGAGATATGGAACGCCTTTTGAAAGAAAAGGACAAACATGGTTTGTATACAGAATTGAGCAGTTTTCATTTACGTAAATTTTAAGAACACTGAAAAAAATTATGACTGATTTTTTAAATGAAAACTTCATTAGACGCGTTTAGGCACTTTTGGGATGGGGAAAAAGCATTGAACTCGTTTGACTGTCACGCTCAGGTTATTTTACTTTTGGCAGAAGCAGCCTATGTAGTTTTATAAATATTGACAAGCAATCATAAAAAAAGATATTTCTTATGGACGCTGTTTCAAAAAAGACCACAGTAATTTCAAAGTTTTAAGTTTTCACTACTGTCGGTAGTCCATGCCTGCCTATGTTTTTTTCACTGATAAAATTTTGTAATTACTAGCCGTATACCGAAATATTATAATGACTCAAAGGACAAGTACCCAAATTCTTAAAAAGAATTAAAAAAAAACCAACAATATAACTTAGAACAATATAGTTATTTAATTTAAAAACATTTTTGTCCAGGTATATTGGCGAAGATGAAGGAAGGTGCAGAGACGATGCAGACCAAATTGCAGGCCAAGGCTGAGCAGCTGAAGGGGCACTTGGATGCCAAAGGTAAGTGGAGCAATTTCAGGGATGATCGAAGTCAAAGTGATTATAGTCGGATATAGTGTTCAAAGGGTCGATAAAGTAACGACAAGAAATTTATCGATATTTAAAATATCGATTATTTGGTTAAAATGGAAGATTTCGAGACGAAACTATCGATACCGAGTAGTTATCGGATTTCGGTATTTTTGAGTCCTATGTCAATCAGAACTTGGGCTATTTTTTATGTATACTATTTTGTGCTGCTAACACATTTCGGATATTGAGCCTCGATGACCCTGTATAATATGAAGAACATAGTTGTAATCCGTAACCACACTGCATTTCTAGTAGTGATTTGCGACGGTATTTACGCATTTTGCCGCGATTAATCCGGATTTGGTTTTTACTTAGTTTTTTCTAGGTGTTATTTTGTGGTTTTAAAATAATTGTATATAATTATTATATATGTTAAATATACATATAATAAAAAAAATATAATCGATCCAAATTATACAACTTTTTATTCTCATGTATTTTTAGCGTATCCATTTACAAAAACACGGATATTATCGTAGCAATCGTATCGTATCGTATTATCGTATCAATCAACTTTTAAAATGGTTCTTTTTAAGAAGATAAAATAAGATTAAAATTGTAGTAATAATTCAATATTACATTTTTTAACGTATTATTCGTATAAAATAGGCAATTTTAGATAAAAGTATTTAATTACGGATCTTTTTGGGCTAAGTGTGTAACTTTGTGCTGGATTGAAGAGTGGAAAAAAGATTTTCTTTATAGCATAGTCCGACAAACGAGAAAACAACAAAAAAATGCACTGTCATGTTTATACCCTTACATACGTTCTTATGTTTATACCTGTTAAACTTTAAAGATATTTTACTTCCTTGTCATCGTATTTTATTTACGATATTTTTTTTTATTTATATCGTAGTCCGACAAACGAGCCAGTTGGTCACCTGATGTTAAGTTATCTCCACCGCTCATGAACATCCACAATACTGAAAGTGATGTATGTGCTGTCGGCCTAAATGGACAAGGAATAGGGATTAGGGAAAGGAAGGGGGAATCTGGGCCTCCGGATATCTGACTTACCATACGAAACGCGACAGTAAACTGTCACTTTACGTTGGTTTTCTGTGAGACAGTGGTACTACCCCGTTCGAGCCGGCCCATTCATGCTGTAGACAAATATGTCTACAGCGTGGCTCTACCACTTCGAAAACTTCTACCGCTTATATACCTATTAGCCGCATACCGAAATGTATTAGTGTTTGGTAATAATGTTTATGATTGGAGAGTTAAACTATTAGATCGCTGTATTATTCTCGTATGGGGATGTAAGTGGGCGCCAACGACCTACTGCCCTTATTGTCAACCCCACCTGCCAGCGGTGCATCCTGCTGAACAACGGACGGGGCTCTGGCGACCGACAGATGGCGGTATAACCATCCCAATGATCCTGGCTCAAATAGCCCTGACTGGCTACGGGCAGCAGCGTAGCTGGTGCGAAAGGCCAGGCACTGCGATCGCCAACCCGCCTGCCAAGCGTGGTGATTACGGCAAAACCCCCCCAATGAAACGAAACACAAAAATGCAACGGCCCCCAGTTCCCGGCAGCCTTACTATCCCTGGCCACGGTAGCGGCCACGGTAACGGTAAGGCAGGGGGTGCTAAGAATCCCCGGGCTACGGACCGCTACCACCACCAACTGACTTTGGCGACGTATAACGGACGTACGATGCGGCTGGACGAACACCTCGAGGAGCTCGAAGTAGAACTGAGTAAAATAAGATGGCACGTTCTTGGGCTGTGCGAAGTCCGAAGAGAGGGGGAGGACACCATGACCCTCGAATCGGGCCATCTGTTCTACTATCGAGAAGGAGACCAATCCTCGCAAGGTGGAGTGGGATTCCTCGTCAACAAGGCCCTCACTGACAACATTGTTGAGATATCTAGTGTGTCGGCGCGGGTTGCATACCTCATCATCAGGCTTACTGAGAGGTACTCCCTCAAAGTGGTACAAGTGTATGCACCAACGTCGACACACACAGATGACGAAGCGGAAATTGTGTACGACGACATACACAAGGCTCTGCACAATACCACTAAGACTCATTACAGTGTGGTCATGGGGGACTTCAACGCCAAAGTGGGAGTACAAAGCTGCAGCGAATCGGCAATCGGATCGCATGGTTACGGATGTAGGAACCACAGGGGGCAAATGCTGGTCAACTTCCTGGAACGGGAGGGGTTGTTCTTAATGAATTCTTTCTATAAGAAACAGCCCCAAAGGAAGTGGACCTGGCAAAGCCCCGATACTGTGACGAGGAACGAGATAGACTTCATCATTACGGACAAGAAGTATATATTCAGGGACGTCTCTGTGGTCAACAGGGTGAACACCGGCAGCGACCACCGACTAGTAAGAGGCACTCTGAATATAGACTTCAAGCTTGAACGCAGACGGCTGATGAAGTCTATACTCCGACCGAACTTACTTCAAGTGGCGAGCGATTCCGATAAGTTCCAGTTGGAACTGCGGAACCGATTTGCTGCTTTGGAAACCACTGTGGATATTGACGAAGATCTAGACAGCGTAGTCCGTATAATCAGGGAAGAAGGGAGGAAATTCTGTGCGAGGAAGCAGAATGGGCGGGCATCGAGACTCTCCGCCGAGACACTCCGGCTTATGGATGATAGACGGCAAAACACGAACGCCACAGCATCCGAAAAGAGGGCCCTCCACAAGAAAATCAGGACGATGGTAAGACGTGACCTCCGACGCGCCAACGCGCAAAAGATACAAGAAGCGATCGAGCAGAATCGGGGGTCAAAAGTCTTTACACAGCGTCTTGGGAGGAGCCGTCTTACCAGGATCACTACCACAAATGGCAACGCTGTCACCTCTAAGCCGGAGATCATCAAGGAAGTGGAGGGTTTCTATGGTCGTCTATATGCTTCAAGCGCTCCACAGCCATCACCCTCACCTACAGATCCCAGAGCTGCGCTGTCCCGCCACTACACCGACGAGCTGCCGGAAGTCAGCCTCGACGAAATCGGGACGGCTCTCAAACAACTTAGCAATGGAAAAGCCCCAGGGGAGGACGGGGTGACGTCGGAGCTGCTGAAAGCAGGAGGTATTCCTGTAATCAAACAGCTCCAACGTATCTTTAACACCGTCATTTTCTCTGGGAGAACTCCGAAAGAGTGGAGCAAGAGCTTAGTTGTCCTATTCTATAAGAAAGGGGACAAAACACTTTTGAAAAACTACCGTCCCATCTCGCTCTTGAGCCACTTATATAAGTTGTTTTCGAGAGTCGTCACGAATCGTCTGGCAAAACGACTTGACGACTTTCAACCACCGGAGCAGGCCGGGTTCCGTAGAGGATTTGGCACCATAGACCACATCCACACTATGCGGCAGATTATACAGAAGACCGAGGAGTATAATCGGCCGCTGTGTCTTGCTTTCGTGGACTATGAGAAGGCCTTTGACTCTATCGAAACCTGGGCTGTTCTGGAATCCTTGCAGCGATGCCAAGTTGACTGGCGATATATAGAAGCGCTGAGATGTCTGTACGACGTTGCATCAATGACCGTCCAAGTACAGGAAGACCAGACAAGACCAATCCCATTGCGTAGAGGTGTAAGACAGGGGGATGTAATATCCCCGAAACTGTTTACTGCCGCATTGGAGGACGTCTTCAAGACTCTGGACTGGAAAGGACGGGGCATTAATGTCAATGGCGAGTACATCTCCCACCTGCGCTTTGCTGACGATATCGTCATCATGGCGGAATCGCTGCAGGAGCTACAACAAATGCTGCTCAGCCTTAATACTGCATCCCGACAGGTTGGTCTCGGAATGAACTTGGACAAAACCAAGATCATGTTCAACGATCACGTTGATCCGAGACCAATCAATGTCGATGGCTCACCCCTTGAAGTTGTTCACAAATATGTTTACCTCGGACAATGTCTGCAGTTGGGACGAAACAACTTCGAGAGGGAGGTAGCTAGAAGGATCCAGTTGGGCTGGGCAGCGTTTGGAAAGCTTCGTCAAGTCTTTTCGTCGCCCATACCGCAAAGTTTGAAGACAAAAGTCTTCAATCAGTGCGTCCTACCCGTGATGACCTACGGAGCCGAAACGTGGACACTCACAGTGCGACTGGTCCATCAGCTTAAAGTCGCTCAGCGTGGCATGGAGAGGGCTATGCTCGGAATTTCGCTGAGAGACCGAATAAGGAATGAGGCTATTCGCGCGAAAACCAAAGTCGTCGACATAGCCCAAAGACTAAGCAAGCTGAAGTGGCAATGGGCCGGTCACATTTGTCGTAGAACCGATGACCGCTGGGGTAGTAAGGTTCTTGAGTGGAGACCGCGTACAGGTAAACGGAGTGTGGGACGCCCTCCTGCTAGATGGAGCGACGATCTGCGCAAGGCTGCAGGTAGACATTGGATGCATAGAACCGAAGATCGGGTTCAATGGCGAATCTTGGGGGAGGCCTATGTCCAGCAGTGGACTGCGATAGGCTGATGATGATGATGATGATTATTCTCGTTGGTTAATACACTTCCACACTGGGTAAAACCGGTATCGCGGGTATCAACCACTACTAGCGACTATGGTCCCACAACACACTGTACCGAAACGATATGTGTGTATGTCAGACAAATATTTGTCTCTGTGCGGGAATTGAACCTACGGCCTATGATTTCACAGGGGGCTACTCCACGTCACGAAGGGTATCGTAATTCTTGAATGAATGCTGTCTGTTGGAATTGGCTAATAATGTTTATGATTGCAAAGTAAAACTTTTAGATCGCTGTATTTCGTATTAGTTGGGTGTCATCATCATCATCATCGGCTTGTAGCAGTCCACTGCTGGACATAGGCCCCCCTAAAACGCGCCATTTAACCCTGTCTTCAGCTTGTCTCATCCAGCTTCTGCCAGCGACCTTTCGCAAATCGTCACTCCACCTAGCTGGAGGGCGTCCTACACTACGCTTGCTGAGTCGCGGTCTCCACTCAAGAACTCGTTTACCCCAGCGGTTATCGGTCCTTCGACAGATATGGCCAGCCCACTGCCATTTCAGCTTGCTTTAGTTGGGTGTATTAATTACTAATTTTTTTGGGCCTCTATATGCAGATGAGTAGACAGGCCACCTGATGGTAAGTAGTCACCGCCGCCCATAGATTTCTGCAATGCCAGGGCACAGCAGAGCCGCTGCCTACCGTTGAACGAATACCGTCATAACGATGATTATATCATATTAGTTGAAAAGGATAGAGAATTTATCCTGCTGTGTGGGCGACGGGCGTGGTCTGTGGCCTCGTGGCTAAAGACAACGCTCACGTAAAGTAAAACAAGTTTTATGTATGCAGGGATATTGGATTAAGAAATTTTATATTTCATTATTAACTTGTTGCTGTAGGTTATTTTCGGGAGCAGAAGTATACAATCCAAGGAGTTGTCTTCTGCACTGACGCACCTGTAGCGATCGTCCTGCCTCTTAGGTTTTATGCCTGAATCTTGAGATTGCATCTAAAGAATACCTCATAAATTAACACCTAATTTTGCCCCTTAAACCTTGCTATTTTCCTTCAAGACCTCGTTGACCAATCAGAAGTGGGATGAGTAAATATAAGCCATAGTCAGCCATGAATTTTGCCACTTGTGTGTACTGATTAAACGACCTACACGAAATCCTGCTATTTTCAACAAGGCATACCGTTGATACATGACTGGTTAAGGATGATATTGCAAAAACGTTAAACACGTATTTCTTTATTTTTTACCAAAAATAAGTCACGCTTTTAGGAGCATTCTCAGTTGTTATATAGTGGTAGAGCCACGCTGTAGACATATTTGTCTGCAGCATGAATGGGCCGACTCGACCGGCGTAGTACCACTGTCTCACAGAAAACCAACGTGAAGTGACAGTTTACTGTCGCGTTTCGTATGGTAAGTAAGATATCCGGAGGCCCAGATTCCCCCTTCCCTTCTCTAATCCCTATTCCTGTCCTTTATGGCCGACAGCGCATACATGACACTTTCGGTATTGTGGATGTTCATGGGCGGTGGATATCACTTAACATCAGGTGACCCACATGCTCGTTTGTCGGACTATGCTATAAAAAAAATGTTACCTACAAGGTGTTGAAATGTCAGCTCACCCAGCGGTTCGGTCTAGGAGTCGATAAATCAGTCTTGTAAGATTATATTTATTTTTATAAACGTTTCAATTTACTGATACTTGATCTGTCGTGTAAGTTTATGAAGGACAAATCCATTGCAACTAATGGTTTGGGTCATATGACTTGATGCATTCGGAACGTTGGGAAATTTTATAACTCAATAGATGTGTGACGGTAGGCGACAATGCGGTCAACCAGAAGTAGCCAGATTTGGATGCATTTGAGCAACAATGACCAGATTATTAATGGAATTAGATCACGATATGGAAAGATAAAGAAAGACTTTTGCCCTTGGGATAAATAAATATACCCAAAAATTACACGCATACGTCTTACCCCTACACTAGGTAATCATGGGTCTCAAGAACTACGAAAGTCTACGGTCACATAACATACCGACCGGATACAAATATTTGGGAATCACACAAACATTTGTATACGTGCGGGATCGAAACTGCGGCGTGCCATTTCACAGCCGGCTACTGAACCACTGCGCCACGGAGGCTGTCAGGAATAATCTAGGTAGTTAAAAAAAATATGTCTTGTCAGTGAAGCTTTAAAATGCAGTCGCTGCTTGCTCCTAAAGGATATTCAATTTTGAGGGTATATTAATATTTTTTTTCATTATCCTCCATGCCAGTAAATGTTGGCTGCCTGGGATAATCAAATGTGTGAGGAATATTTACACATAACGATGTTTTTGTGAATATTTTTCATTTTTTTTCTTTAATTATCCTTCGTTCGACTTGAATGGTGGTTGCCCTAAAGAGTAATTTATACGTCGTAATTATCATACGTATTGGTATCTGGCACAAGTAAGGAAGTGCAAACGTATAAACCAAGTACATAATAACAACTGCTATTTAGTAGAGTCCTCAAGGTGATCTACATTCATAAATTATTTTCGTATATACGATACCCTATGATGACATACGGGTGTCTGGTGTGTCGAGCCGAACCACCAACATTTTTGCTGTGGCTTTATAAAATTACTTTTAATTCCTACGTTAACTTTTTTTCTTTATCCTGGCACGGCAGTGGCCACACTGCACCTGATGTTATACTCAGTGTCGTCCTGGTTGCGTATCTAGTAGAGAGTAACAATTACCTCTCTAGCTCTCTACTCGGCACATGCCAGCCTACTGAGTAGCTTCGTCACAGTACGCTCAAAGGATCCAGGATTATAGAAAACATACACGTGGCAAACATTCCACAGCCTGAGGATGTGCCAAATATAATACGTAAATAAACTTTAGCATAATCAAAATTGTTAGACCCTAAGTTAATGCCTTATAGCCATAACATGTTGAATGCCTTGAATGAAAATAAAGCAATCGTCTTTATTTTTTTATATTTATAGACTAGTAATAGATATTTTTATATTTATTACTAGATCCTGCTAGACTTCTACAACAAATTGGGTTGTTCGGATATTTTATTCTTATCGACGTTCTTCTGCATTTGATAGTTTCCGTTAGAATTTCTTATTTCTTATTTGCATATTTGAAATATTTTTTTTAATCCTGGCACGGCAAAGTGACCACACTGCACCTGATGGTAAGTGCAGTGCCGTCCAGTTAAAGTATCAAGTAGCGAGAGACAATCTATTCTTGACTACTCAACACAATTATGCCGGCCTGCTGTGTAGCTTCTTCACACTATGCCTAAAGGACCCAGGATAATAGGAAGGAGGAAACACGGTAGCTGGCAAACTGTTCCTGGTAAATGGCGGAAGTAGGACCTCCTGGAAGAATGATGTGCATTGAAATACTATTCACTATTTTAATTGACTTGGGTTTATTCAGCTGCAGATTATTTCAAAAGACCTATTACGTGGCAACTAAGTAATACATTTTTGAAGTGAAAACTTCTTTAGACACGTTGGGCACTTTTGGAATGGGGACAAAACACTGAACTCGCGTGACCGTCACGCTTATATTTTTGTCATAAGCATGCCTATGAAGTTCTATAATTATTGACAAGCAATCATAAACAAAAAGTTACTATTTCATGGACGCTATTTAAAAAAAAACACAGTAATTCCAAAGTTTCAAGTTTTCACTTCTTTCGGTACTCCCCATGTCTGCCTTTCTTTTTAACTACCATTTGTTTCTCTCCCAACACATCATCCAACATGCTCGACGATATATTGTTCTCGTGTGTTCTGTCAACAAAAGCCTACGCCCTCACCAAGGCAGTCTAGATTAAGTGAACTATCATTACTCTTTATCGAACTATCCACTCTTATTAACATTAATGTAAAGGTCGTATTGGCCTGACATTAATTTAGGGCCATTGCGGACCGCCTTGGAAATTACGTTGCTGTCAAACTGTGACAGTCGGGATTTTCACGAAATGTCTTATGGAAGAGCAAAGGAACACCGGTATTTTATGGTGGTGATTACATTTCTTGATGAACGACTTTGGTAAGAGTAACGAGTTTGTGTACGGCTGATAATATATTTTGTTATCTATATTTAATAGAAATGCAGCAACATAGTATTTAACCTTTCACCTGATTAAGTGATCATTGCCTTCCACGAAGACCAGTTGAATTGATTGTGCATTACCAACCTTCGGTTAAAAGCTATAAACTGATGCTCTCCTATTTTGTTTTAATCTTAAGGAGTGAAATTATGACATGGTATATTTCTGGATTGGCATACGCACTCACGCCTGTAATCCCCGAAGGGGTAGACAGAGGTGTAGCTATTAGACCCACATTTCGTCGAACTTATTACCGTCCCATGATGTGATAGGGGGCGAGCCTATTGGCATAATTCCAGACTCTGGGTGATATTAAGCATTTCGTGATAGAAAAACCCAATAACACCTTTAAGACCCAGGAAAGGAACCCAAGGCCTTAGCACAGCAGTCAGCAATGACATCTGCGCCACGGAGGCAGCATGGATATTAATTTCACCGGGCAAGTGCCAAAAAGTCCGATTCTTCAAACCGATACAACATATACCGGTCAGCTAAAATAATTGCGTTTGAGCGACATTTCGTTGATACGGTTTCCTTGTAACTCCAAGTTTAATAACATCTTGTGGTTTTTGCGCTCATAGCATATATCCTTGACTCTGTTGGTATGGAACTTTTTATGTTGACTAAAGAGACTTGCCTTATTTATGACTGAATATAAAAGTATGATTTCGCTAATAGCAGCGATAGCCTAGTTGGGTGCGGTACGGACTGTCAAGACGAAAGTCGTATGTTCGAAACCCAAATGGTATACACCTCTGACTTTTCTAAAGCTACGTGTGTGTTAAAAGTTAATTACCGATTGCTTTAACGCTGAAGGAAAACATCATGGGGAAACCTGTATACTTGAGAATTCTCATAAGAATTTTGAAGGTATGTATGTGAAGTCTGCCAATGCGCATTAGGCCAGCGTGGTGGACTAACGCCTAGCCCCTCTCATTGGTAGAGGCGGCCCGTGTCCAGCAGTGGGACAATGTTTAATATAGGTCTAGTATTATTATTATTTCGCTTATGTGTAACAGGGTAGGCAGAAGGGTGGGTATATTCTTTGAATGAATATTGAATAAAAATCGTAGCGCGTAGACTCTTGCTTACCAAAGAAATGGTATTAATAATGAGCTCAAAGAATTGAACTCGGCTTTGAAATAATGTTTTACTACAGCTTAGTCTTACTGCTTTTGTTAGAGGCATTTACAAATTAGTTTATTGTTATTAAATGTTGCGATAGCCTCGCTACCTAGAAACGCAAATAAGTTCATGAATCGTGGGTGTACTCTGCATATCTGTCTACCCTTTAATGGACACAGATGAAAGCTTATGTTATATGTGTGTTAAAAAACGAATAAAGTTTTATGACTAGCCTATTTTAATGTCTTTTAAACAAAGATTTTTAAAACATACATATACACTCACACCTGTAATCCCCGAAGGGGTGGGCAGAGGTGTAACTAGTACACCCACTTTTCGCCAAATTTCGGTCCCATGATGTGATAGGGGGCGAGCCTATCGCCATACCGGGCACAGATTCCAGACTCCGGGCTAATACTGGGAATTTCTGTATAGAAAAGCCCAACATCACTTTACCCGACCCGGGGATCGAACCCGAGACCTCAGCATAGCAGTCGTAAACGCATGCGCCATTACAACTGTGCCACCGAGGCAGTTAAAGACAAAGGTTATTGGGATCTAATTTACTGTCCATCCTAGATATTTATCATAATGGAATATAGAATAGGTATAGAATAGAATGTAGAAATATAGATATATAGATAAATCATCCCTAAAAAGAGCAAAGTGAGGTTAAACTTATGGGGTATTCTTTAGATGCAATCTCAAGATTCAGGCACAACACCTGAGAGGCTTGACAATCGCTACAGGTGCCTCAGTGCAGAAGACAACTCCTTGGATTGTATACTTCTGCTCCTGAATATAACCTCCACGCAGGCGGAGCCGAGAGCAACAGCTAGTATATAATATAGCAATGGATAACATGAATTAATCTATAGCTAGCATGTTAACAGTAGATTGAATCAATGAGTGTGAATGATATAGACATAACAGCCTGGTGCCGCTACAGCTGCGTAGGGATATTTCCGCGCTTAGCGTGTCTACCATCTGTATCATCTCCGAAGACTTGTGTAATTTTATCCCATTCGCAAATTCGTATTTTTTTCGCACCATCAAGCTGTGGAGCAGTTTGTCAGCTACCTTGCTCCCTCCTTCCTATGATCTTGGGCCCTTTAGGCATAGTGTGACACTTAGGCGGTGTTGAGACAGAAAATGTGCCGCAGTTCAGTGGGTATCACCCATAATAAAGATAATCATATTACTATGGTGTCTAAGACTGTGATATTTAAATCCCACCAAAATCTTCGAGAAACGTGACTTTGCTTAGGAACTTGCAAAGTCAATTTTGTTCAATCATCTTAAGAATAATTCGACTCACGCAACAAATTTTCCGAGGAGTCAATATCAGATTTTAAATTATATTTTGAATATTAATTATGGCCAAGGTAACGTAATTAAAAATAAACAATATATAAAACCTAAATATTTTGTAGGAACTCACGGGGCGGCTGAGTTAGCGAGGGAGTATTTAATATAATATTTCTTCAAAATCACTTAGATCAAGTCGAAGTTTTCCTGTGTATGGCAATAAGTGATGTATGGATATCGGGATATTCTAGACGTTTAAGCGACGATTAAGAATATGTTGATCTTGGAAATTGTGTAACGGTTTACTAAGATTACTTGTAGCATCTTCATATTTAAAGGAGCTTTAGGCAAGAAGCTGATTTATTCATAAATATTGGACCATGATAGCAGTTCAAAATATCACCAGGTTTAAAAAATACACATCTGATACTTAATCGTTTATTGCATAACAAAACAACCCGCTGCCATAACATTTACAACAGTGGTGTCATGTACGCCATCTACCTGAAACTAATACAAACATCACAATATGTATGGGTGTATATTGTGTGTTTGATCCAGAGAATGACTCTGGAATGGTCGGAGTGAACTTTCGTCTAAAGATTTGTTTGTAAGAGGTTTTCGATGTCATTTTGAAAAGTTTTGCTGTAAATTGTTCAATGGTATGCATAATGTACGAATGCGATTTCGATTCTTTGTGTAAGGTAGATAGAATATTAATGTTGTATGGCGTAGGTAGTGATATAAAAAACAATGTTTACTTTGTAAAAATGTGTTTATTTACACTTTGGCAGTGATGGCATGAAATTTATTTACAAAGAGAGTTACTTTACTGAGACCCATGGTTAACGTTGAGCATGTTGTATCCGTTGAGGTTTCGATGTGCCAACCGCCTGGCAACGTCACCACACGTGCCAACGTTGCCAGACGACGCCAGACAACCGACTCAACAACGTTATCAGTTAAATACTGACAACGTTGCCGAAATAATAAATCGATAACGTTATTTTTGGATAGCAGCTATTCAAAAATAACGGTTATCGATAACTGTTGGATCGGTTTACCAAGCGCGGAGACCGTGGGCTCCGTAAGCGCCGAGGCCATGAACTCCGTAGGCGGCGTAGGGAGCGGCCAGACCGTAGGGAGAGGCAAGACCGTAGGGAGAGGCAAGACCGTAAGGGGCGGCGTAAGGGGTTGCGTAGGCAGCTCCGAGAGGGGCAACCAGGGCAGCGTTGGCAGCGGCGACACCGCTGGCAGCGGCAGCGTGGGACTGAGCGGCAGCGACAGCGTCTTGGGTGGCGGCAACACCGTTCCAGTAGGAGGTCTCGTGAGCGTTACGGGTGGACTCGGCGACCTGACGGGATGCTTCAGCGTTGAACTCATGGGCGGCTTCGGCGGCACGGGCCTGGCCTTCGTGGACGGCCCGAGCGTGGTCCTGAGCGGCGACGGTCGCGTCGATGGCGGCAGCCTGAGCGTCGCCAGCGTTCACGCCGTAAGCGTAGGGGAGGATGGCGCTAGCCGAAGCATAGCCGAGGATGGCGACGAAAGCGATCTGTAGAACAAAATAAGAGTTTATTATGAGAGCTTTACAGATGAAGTTCAAGTAGCAATTGGATAATCTGAATTAATTGATACGCCCAGCAATACCACTGTAAAGTTTCAGTTGCATTATTCACTTAAATGCCTTACTTTGCAATGGTTTAATGTGTTAATTTATTCTTCGCGTATCCATTATTATCGCGTGATTATTACAAACGATATTAAAACGTGCATTATGCGCGTGTTGTACAATATCCACACTAATTAAATTAAGTTAGTGTAATAAGTTATTGTTCATATGAAGAGCTGTTTTTTTTGGAGATATTTGAAATGCGATAAGTATTAACTAGGAATTGATTATATATTTTATTCTAAACTTACAAATCCATGCGCCAAGAGTTTGAACAATCTTTAGAAGTATCACCTTCCATTTCTATGTGATACATGTTCAGTATTTATTATTAAAAAAATTGTCTAAACCGAATACAATGAGTTGTTTTAACTGATAATGTTTTAATTACAAGCACATGACATGCAACTGTTTTGCACAACGTTAGTTGAAAAAATAACCGATGACAAAACACAATTAGTGTTAACCACCGAATAACGATTTTTTACAGAGTTATTTTACGTTTTGGCAGTTGCGGCATCGTTGTTTTGTACTATTATGCTAATTTCGCTAATTGGCGCAAAGAATCTTTGCCATACATTTCGAAACATTTTGCGTGGAAGGACGTTATATTTTAAAGTATTGATACAGTTTAATGCTGCTAATGTTTGAATTCTGTTATGACAAAACATTGAAAATATTAAACATTAAATGTAGATAGACCAAAGTGATTTTGTCTTCCAAACATGGATACAATGGTCCAAATGTGACATGACTCTTAAAATTACGAGCCATAGTACATAGGGTAACAATCCACACCAAAACATAAGACAGTATGTAGGCAGTTGATAGGAAAGCCTATATGAATATTGGAGCATGACGGATATTGCGTTTTCGGTATGTAAAAATCTAACTTTTGGGAGTACATAGAAATTCTAAATACAGAATTTTCAAAGAGAACTACATGTCTGATATATAAACAAATTGGTCTGGTATTTATGAATTATCGAGGTTGTATGAAGATCAACGTTCCAAAAGAATTTGAAATACATCGGTTGGAAAGTACTGTAAAAGTTCTTTGTAACATACACTTATTTTTACTAAACTATTGTTTCTGTGGATAAATATTTGACATGTAAATAGAACAGGGTTATACGTATAGTTTGTTGAATTTGAGAATGTATTGACCACGCCCTTGTATTGAGAAGTTGCTTTGATTTTCCCGTTTAATTGGTTTATTATTAAGTACAGAAACATGTATTCAAATCATGTCCATTTGTTATTTATGTAATTAAACTTTGATTAAAGTTTATTTTGATGCAAAGGTCAAGTCATAAATGTTAGTCTGCTTTTTCCATTTAAGTTCTAATCAGGGGAAAATTTAATTTAAACACACCATGAATTATATTTGCAGTTATACATTGCATAAAATTACTAATTTTAAAAATCTTATAAAAAAAACCGCTCGCAAAATGGCACTGTCTTTCTAATTAATAGCCTATATTTATGTTTTTATTCAATTTGAAATGCACAACGATTGTAATTACACCCATTTATGTTCTAGATTTTTCCATCAAATTACAAGTATGAATTATTCATATTTTGTCTAGATTGGTCTAGAATGTAGACAATACATCACCATCTGTCAACGCAGTGGGTTGTTCTAGGCTGGGCTGTTTCGAGGTTATATTTTGCAACGCCTCATTGTTTGTTAAATTTGGATTTGAATGGGACGTTTAATTTAAGCAAAGATGAGTTAGACAAAATAACTTTTGTTCTCATGGAAAACAGGTGAAAGGATTTGCATTTTTGTGTCGAAACGTAACTGGGTGACAATATTAAGAAGGATTTATCCAAAAAGATATGGAAAATGCAGTAGATGATAATTAGAATTTGATAAAAGTAGTGAAGTTTTCAGAAAATTATATGGGTTTACAATATTGTATGACAGGATTATATCAAACAAAGATAAACGAATAAAAGGCAGTGAGTGATGGATCACACATTGTCTCCTAGAAAGATAGCTGCTAGGGGCATTGAATTTGTAGGAGACTTCTTTAACGGGACGGTAATAGCTTATATTACTTTACTTTGCAATTAATACTAAAGTTTACCTTATTAATTCAATACGTTCATTACATGTCGACAAATATGGTATTTACTTCAAATAGATTGCAATTAATAAATAATTTATTCAATTAGCTGTTATTTTTCTTATAATAACGATTGTTTGCACCATATTGGTATACGTTATTAGTAGATCCAAAAACGGCTAACGATCATTATAAAGTATAGCCTGTCCTTGACCGTGGAAACGTTATTTAGAATTCACCACGTGTCGTTAATAATAACGATACCGTATAGGTACGCCAAGCCTAAGCAATATTTTTATATAGGTGTGTAATTTATTATCAGTTTATCAATTGTTATTATTTATAGTTATAAATAATTGTATGAATAAGAAAATGATGTACAAATCTTTGTATTTAACCAAAAAACGTCAGAAAATGCACATTAATTAACTGTTATTATTTACCGTTATTAGAATGCGTTAATTTATGATCTGTACATAAATTGTTAATGTTTTAAAAGATTATTTTGCAACATGATTTTTTCAACTAAAATGCAAACTGGAAAATAGTTAATTATAATTAAATTAGTTATCACATATACGATAGCTAATTTTCACTATGGCTAATTAATATTAGTAATGAAGCAAAATTGAAAATATTTTACAATGAAATCAAATAATTAACCATCGGAAATAATACCGTTGTTTTTGTAACTATGTTAACGTTCGTGTTAAGTTATTTAATTAGAAGCTAATTTAATTTAACGCAATATTAAGCCAGAAGGTTTTATTGAAATTGACGCGATGAAAAAAGAAGCCATATTTCATTGTTAATTCAAATAGAGCAGAAAACTAAATGCTTGATTGATTGAAACTGACATATGTGCATAAATGAATATTATATTATATTCTCCATCAAACTACTATGAACCTTAACACAATGCGGTAAGATTAATTTTTGAAATATAGTGGAAATAGTGATTTCTGAACGAAATATGACAACCTCACTAATGCAGACCGATCGATATGTCTATGTTAGACAAATTATTGTTATTTACAATAATGGATGATAAAATTAAATTTGTTATACGAATGAATTGGCAAAGAATTCTATACGCACGCAACCTTGTCAAATTGAATGAACCCATTGTTTGTTTATAATTGAATTTGAATGGCAATAGTTTTACTACGATAAGGTTGTGTCCGCATCGGAATGTGACAACGGAACGCATTTCAATTGGTATTCCTTTTTTATTATCGCTTTGATTAATGATCAATAAAGACAAATTTTGTTAATAGATAAATGATAGATAAAATTAATTTAAAATGGCAAAACCGTAATGACTCTTGTTTCAAAAATTGCAATAATAAAGAAAGATATTTTTTTTAAATTTAAAACTTTTCTCTGTGGAATGATATTGTTAAGCACTGCATTGATAAATTAATAAATAAATCCATTTATAAATGGATCATTTTTAAATATCGAACGTTACAGTTGATTTTTAAAAATTTCTTTTTTGAATTCCAACCGTTATTTTCGAATTTCAAAATGCGTTCCGTTCACGATGTATGGTTATTTTTTTTTTATATTAAGACACAAGAACCGTACCAGGAATCTCATCTTGCACTTCTTGTCAGACTGCTCGATAGCTACTGAATGCTGTTGTCAGTTGCGTCAGGTCTTTTATACGGGCCACGCACAGTGAGTTCTGCGTCGCGTTGTGTATCGAAAGTGCGGTAATCGCCGATACTACGTAGACATGTGAAGGGGTAGACGCGCCATCACATGCAAGGACTCTGAAAAATGTTAATTATATTAATTTATTTTATGTTTTAATTAGCGTTAGAAATGTGTTGCGATAATTTCTATGTTGTAAGGTGGAAGTCTTGTGTTAAATTAGATTCTTGAAGTCCTTCATGAAGGTCATCGTTCGGAAGTTTTAAATATTGTCATATCTGTCTTTAGTGCTCGTATCAATTTCGGAAATTGTTGTTTTTCTCCACTTTTAATTGTTATAAATTATGTTTTATGACACTACAGCATTTTCGTCATTTCTTTTATTATTAACTAAAATAAAATAAAACACTAATCAGTCACACACACAGTTCTGACCCCACAGATATATAACCTGTATCGTGGGTATCAAGAACTACGAGGGACTACAGTCTCACAACACCCAGACACAAAACTGTCTGCTGTAAAAATGATGTCTGTCACACAAACATTTGTCTCGGTGCGGGGATCGAACCCACGGCCGCGGCCTCTCGTTTCACAACCGCCTGTTCACCCGCTGCGCCGCGGAGGCTGTCAACTTCATACTTGTTTCCTAAAGCGGTAGACAGAGAACTATTGCATTTATTTATATTCGACTGAGCTTCCACCTCATGATATACAATGCCATCCTTACGACACATCTCATATGTGCACATTCAAAACCACACTCTAGCTCTGATTGCCGTCAATGGTATAACCAGTACAGTTTCGGCGAATTTATTACGGTCCCATTATGTGATAGGGGGCGAGCCTATCACCATACCGGGCTTAACTCCAGACTCTGGGCTGATACTGAGTTTTTCTAAGCAGAAAAACCCATTATCATTTTACCCGACCCGGGGATCAATTCCGAGACCTCAGCACAGCAGTCGTAAGGCATGCGCAGTTACAACTGCGCCACCGATGCAGTCACTCACACCTAGGACTACACCGGTTCGAAGCCAAAACACACACCTAGACTTTGGGTTAAAAGGCGTTTCCATCATGTCCTATTTATTGAGATTTAATCTGTTTATGACGCCTGTTAAATGTTAAGTATTAGCAGCTAGTTGACCCTTTGATGGAATCAATAAATACTTCAAGGATTCTCGTTATATTACCATTGGAGTATGTCAAATAACTCATAATTGGACTGCCTCGGTGGCGCAGTTGTAATTGCGCATGCGTTACGACTGCTGTGCTGAGATCTCGGGTTCGATCCCCGGGCCGGGTAAAGTGATATTGAGTTTTTCTATTTAGAAATACTCAGTATAAGCCCGGAATCTGGAATTGAGTTCGGTAAGGCGATAGACTCGCCCCATAGCACGTTATGGGACCGTAATAAATTCGGCGAAAAGTGGGTGTACTGGTTGCACCTTTGCCTACCCGTTCGGGGATTACAGGCTTGAGTGTATATATATATATATATATATATATATATATATATATATGCATGTACAACATTGTCTCGGTGCGAGCTGAAAAGAAGTATTAGACTTTATATGTGTAACTAGATGTTACCCGCGGCTCCGCCCGCGTGGAGATTATTTTTGGAAGAAAAGGTATACAATCCCAGGAGACATGTTAGGTTATTACATGTTTCTATATTTTGCTATCCCATAGGAAGCGTGCATTTTTTGGGAAAAAGTGGCCTATGTCATTTTCTGATCCCTAAACTGCCACTATGCAAAAAATCATGTCGATCCCTTGCTCTGTGAAAAACTAAACTATCCTACGGGAACTGTACATTTTTCCGGGAAAAAAGTAGCCTATGAGCTATTCCAGAATATAATCTATCTCTGAATGGAGAATTCCCATTTGTGTTTTGACCTGTCGTAGGTAAGTGCTTTTTATATGCCTACATGATGAATAAAGATTTTTTTATTTTATATAGTAGCATCTGTGCCAAATCCGTCCAGCCGTTGTATATTATATTACATATCTCTAAACACACACACACATATACACTCTCGCCTGTGATCCCCGAAGCGGTAGGCAGAGGTGTAACCAGTACAACCACTTTTGGCCGAATTTCGGTCCCATAATGTGATAGGGGGCGAGCCTATCGCCATACCGGGCACAGATTCCAGACTCCGGGATAATACAGAGAATTTCTAGATAGAAAAACCCAATATCACTTTACCCGACCCGGGGATCGAACCTGAGACATAAGCACAGCAGTCGTAACGCATGCGCAATTACAACTGCGTTACCGAGGCAGTCTCTCTCTGTCTCTAAAGTACAGATATATTTGGCCGACATAGGTTCACCATCCTAAAAGTTTTAAAGTCCTATTCTTTCGTATCTTGAAGACCATATCAATTCTTTAGTTTCAATTATTTCCCTACATCAAGCAAAGTTAAACAAAGGAATAGGTAATAATACCACGTGCCTCGGAGAGGCCATCATCAAGAAAAAATTAAGCTGAGTGATAAACGATTGGCTTTTGATTAATCGAATTTCCTGGACAGACCTTTCAAATAATTTCCCATATAAAAATATGTTACTTCGAATATGGATTCCTCAAAGAATTGTCAGTCTAGATTTTTCATTGCTTTTAATTCAATTAATTTTAAATCTGCTTCAAATTTTCAAACGTCACCTTTACTAAAAAAATAATTATATATCTTTACATTGACAGCCTCCGTGGCTCAGCGGGCAAGTAGACTATTGTGAAACGGTAGGCCGTGGGTTCGGTTCCCGCTCCGAGACAAATGTTTGTGTGATAGACATACACATGATTCGGTACTAGGTGTTGTGGGACCATAATCCCTTGTAGTTATTGATACCCACGGTACAGGTTTGACCTAGTGTGAGGTCAGGACTATGTGTGTGAATGTTAGGTGTATTTATCTTTAAAACATCACAGCACATAAAAAAAACTGCCGCTACGATGCATCTCGGGAGCCTGAGACCACTTTGGTAGCTTTTTATATGGGCGCTTAACTAGCTAAGTCAAGTTAGCTTGTCCCTTTAAATTTCTAATGCGTCATTTGTTTAGCTCATACACAAGAAGACAAGCTTGTGGCTTGGGTTTGATGTGTGAAGTTTGTAATTAGAATACGGAGCCCTACAGACACCATATGGTTCGTTCGGGTGTTCCGGTCTTCCGGTTCCGGACTAAGGAACATCTAGCTTGAATTGTATCCATTGGTTTCAGAGACCTATCTAGAAAAGTTTTGGTTATGCTTCGCGCACACACAATAACTAATATATGATGTAATATAACGAATATAACAAAGGATTTTGTAAGACTGCATGTAACAAAACCTTGTAACGAAATGGTTATGACCCTAGACAAGCATACGATCAAATGCTGTTTTAACCGACTTCAAAAAAAGGAGGAGGTTAACAATTCGTCGGAATCATTTTTTATGTATGTTCCCCGATTACCGATTCGAGAAATTCTTTTTTTGTTTAAAAGGGTATATTTCCCAGGTGGTCCCATTGTCACCAAGTCAGGATCTGATGATGGGATCTCAGAAAAATCAAGGGCAACCCTTAAATTTTAAAGTGACGCATAATTTGTTTTTTATCGAAGTCGGTGTACTTTTTATGAATTAAAAAACTTTTATGTAAATTTACACTTGAATTTAGATTGCCAACATAGCGATTACGATGGGCGATTTTAACTAACCAGAAGGTGTTAAAACAATCACACGAATTAAATAATCCACCCAACAGTCACACACAAAGTCCTGACACCACACGGTGGACTACGATCACTTACATCCGAAACAAATCTTTGTGGATCACACAAATATTTGTCTCGCGGAAATCGAACCTGCGACAAAAATCTTCATTAAAATTAAGATATTTATTGAATCTAAAAAAATTTATACATTATTTATATTCAGTCAATATTTACTCTACCGTCAGTTTGGAATGGAAAGAACCGGCAAGAAACTATAGCGTTGCTCTTTTTCAAAACTGGTTAAATCAATTGATTGAAAGATTACTTACGCCGACTCGTTCCAATGATAAATGTTATTATTCAGAATAAAAATGACGAGAATGTTCCATACATCCTTATAAAGGAGGTTGAGCTATTGAATGTAAGGTATATAAATTACAGAATGTGTTCTAATGTAACTGATACTAAAAAGGGATATAAATCAATAAATAGTATAAAGTATTCGCTATCCGCTATGTTTGTACTTAAATTCTTTAAAATTTTTAATGCTGTTTTCACTAACATTACAGATTTGCCATCGTAAGGTTTACACTAAAAATAAATAACACTCACACACGTAATCATGACCCTACAGAAAAAGCATTTTTTATCATTATATCAGGAATTGTGAGAGATTTTTCGTCTCAACATGCAGAAAGCCAAAATCCACTTGCAAGATTGTCGGGCAGATCGTGTGCCGGGAGCTTGGAAAGAAGGCACGATGCCAGACTCTATCAAACGCCATGGCTATTTCGAGACTCACAGCTAGAGCCTCGCTATGCCTGTGATTCGCATCCCCCTAGTGATGTAATACAAACGCTAGAAGATCACCCGTTGATCGTTTATGGCGGAACCCGTATTGTCTTTCATTGATCAACGAGTGATCCTCCTGGAAGCGAACCAATTCGCAATTTATAAGTCGCTCTATGACTTTACACATCACTGAGGTTATGACGATTGTGTGATATTTATTACGGTGTGATTAAACTTTTTGGGGATCGGCTGCACGTTAGCCTCCCTCCAAGATTCAGGCACAACACCAGAGAGGCAGGAAGATCGGTATAGGCGTGTCAGTGCAGGAGACAACTCTGCCGCACTGGCATACCATCAGAACCACTAGCCTTCACTAGTCGAGAGACTGCAGCTCACACCGCACAGTCGAGAACCTGAGAAACTTATAACCAATTCATATACAAAGCGCATTTCTAATCCCGTTTACACTATTTTCAAATGTAATCCATTTTGATACGTAAATTGCATTTTTTGTTTTGCAATAAACAGTGTTCTATTATATTTTCGTTTTTATTACATAGACTTGTGATGCAAGATCCTACATGCGATTGCTGCGTGCATTTCATTAAACTGCTGTTTTCCTTATGATTTTAAATAGGTTGTTTAATATAACATGATATTATGTGGCGAAGCTCTAAGAGCAGACTTAACCATTGTGAGCAATGATGTAGGTGGGTAACAGCATCTTGGCTTCCCCGCTATTGGACGTTGCCGATAAAACTCTACTTATATGCATAAGTTAACTAGCTATTGCCCACGGCTAATAACGTGGTAGTTATTTTTGAAACAAAAGGTATAAAAACCACGGAGACATCTTAAGCTTTCTATATAATGTTATCCCGTAGGTACCGTGCATTTTCCGGGACAAAAAGTAGCCTTATGTCATCCTCAGACCTCTGAAATTTCACTATGCAAAAAACCATGTCGATCCTTTGCTCTGTGTAAATAAACAAAACTATCCCACGGGAACCATCAATCAATAATCACGGGTGGTGGTGGAATATGCTGGTGTGTAAGGATTCATATATTGAAGCAAATTATATAAACTAGTGATCACCTAGTGGAAGTTCGACCGAAATTCATAAAACAAACAGTTTCCAATATTTATTAAAAACAATAAAGCTCGTCAATTACTACTTAAAAAAAAAAAAAAAGATAATCGGTTGACAATCAGAGGACAAAAAGGTACTGAACTGTTTTTTTTATTACATAGTCCGACAAACGAGCATGTGGGTCACCTGATGTTAAGTGATCGCCACCGCCCATGAACATCCACAATACCGAAAGTATCATGTATGCGCTGTCGGCCTTAAAGGACAGGAATAGGGATTAGGGAAGGGAAGAGGGAATCTGGGCCTCCGGATATCTCACTTACCATACGAAACGCGACAGTAAACTGTCACTTTACGTTGGTTTTCTGTGAGACTGTGGTACTACCCCGGTCGAGCCGGCCCATTCATGCTGTAGACAAATATGTCTACAGCGTGGCTCTACCACTATATACTGTTTATCTTTGTCTTTTTATATAATAATATTAATAATGAATCTACTATTATCTTTTTCTTCGATCTTCGGTAATTTTGCAACTGTTTTTTTTTATGCAAAGTAGTAAATAAATGTTTTAATACGGTCTCGACTGTTGAAGCACTAAAACTTCCTTATAAGTTCTTGGTCTTTTAAGGATCGCATAATATTATTATGAAAACAATGTGCATGACTGTTGACTATCTTTACTTATTAACCGAGTTAAATATTAAAAAGGAGGAGGTTCTCAATTCGTCGGAATCTTTTTTATGTATGTTCCCCGATTACTCGAAGACGCCTGGACAGATTCGAGAATTTCTTTTTTTTGTTTAAAAGGATATCCTTCCTAGTTGGTCCCGTTGGCACCAAGTCGAAATCTGATGATGGGATCTGAGAAAAATCCAGGGCAACCCTCAAATTTTATAGGGACGCATAATGTGTTTTTTTATTGAAGTCAGTATACTTTTTTAAGCTATCCTAGCTAATGGTTTTGTTTATTACCGACTTGACAAAACTAGTAACATTAAAACTAGCAGAGTAATGCTCTACACAATTTTATCTATAGCACGAATGTTAGCTCGACCATGCTGGCATCAGTGTATCACCGAAAGTGTTGAAGTCGTAGTTTTACTGTTAACTTTTCTACTGACTATGTAAATTAACAGTACATCTATCTAATCTAATATAATAAATAAATACCAACAGTCACAAACATAGTTCTGACTCCACACTAGGTGAAACCTGTATCGTGAATGTCAAGTGCTACGAGGGTCTACGGTCCCACAACACCCAGACCCGAAACAAATATCTATCTGTCACACAAATATTTGTGTCAGTGCGGGAATCGAACCCACGGCCTCTCGTTTCACAGCCGGATACTTGCCCGCTGCGCCACGGAGGCTGTCGTAGATGTATCTCACTAGATTGCCAGATTCTTAATCTACCTACTACATCAATCCCCATTTTATCCCAACGCATATCCGATTCTCCGTGCACCTGAACACACCTTGTTATTGCTCATATCATGTAAAATTCCAAGTGTAAAGAGATCAGACGGGTGGAGCAGGAAGCTTTGGCGCGGTAAAAAACGAGAGCAACACGTTGACATTTACGGACAATGAGTCGAATGAAGGTGTTCGGATATTTGTCACACCGAAATGAACTGGTTATAAATCCTACTAATATTATAAATGCGAATGTTTGGATGGATGGATGTTTACTCAATCACGCTACAACGGCTGGACGGATCTGTTTGAAATTTAGCACAGAGATAGATTATACTCTGGAATAGCACATAGGCTACTTTTTATGCCGGAAAAATGTACAGTTCCCGTGGGATAGTTTAGTTTTTCACAGAGCAAGGGATCGACATGATACTTTAGTGGCAGTTTAGGGATCAGAAAATGACATAGGCTACTTTTTATTCCCTTTTTAAATAAATACACCCAACAGTCACGCACATAGTTCCGAGGCCACACTAGGTTAAACCTGTATCCACGGTATCAATATTTTTTTTATAGCATAGTCCGACAAACGAGCCAGTGGGTCACCTGATGTTAAGTGATCTCCACCGCCCATGAACATCCACAATACCGAAAGTATCATGTATGCGCTGTGGGCCTTAAAGGACAGGAATAGGGATTAGGGAAGGGAAGGGGGAATCTGGGCCTCCGGATATCTCACTTACCATACGAAACGCGACAGTAAACTGTCACTTTACGTTGGTTTTCTGTGAGACAGTGGTACTACCCCGGTCGAGCCGGCTCTTTCATGATGTAGACAAATATGTTTTCAGCGTGGCTCTACCACTATAATATATACTACGAGGGACTATGGTCCCACAACACCCAGACCCGAAACAAATATATAATTTACTTAATTATTTGCCGCACGAACCAGCTGTGGAACAGTTTGCCAGCTACCGTGTTCCCTCCTTCCTAGGATCCTGGGTCCTTTAGGCGTAGCTTTTAGAAGCTACTCAGCCGGTCGGCATGATTGTGTAGAGTAACGAGATATAGTGGTCTCTCGCTACTTGATACTTTAACTGGACGACACTGCACTAAGGTGCAATGTGGTTACTTTGTCGAGCCAAGATATAAAAATATAATATAATATTAGTATCTGTATATATAAAAGAAGAAACTGACTGACTGACATATGAACGCACAGCCTAAACGGCTGGGATTAGAGACTAGAAATTTTGACAGTAGGTACCTTTTATTACGTAGACATCCACTAAGGAAGGGTTTTTGGAAATACCACACCTAAGGGGGTAAAATAGGAGATGACAGTTTGTATGAAAATCTGAAATTTTTAAAGTTGAACGCATACAAATTGGTATTTTGTATTGTATACTTTTTCTCCCAAACATGACCTCCACGCGGGCCGAGCCGCAACAGCTAGTTTTAAATAATCAATGAATTAAAAATTGCATGCGATTTAAAAATAGGACGTCCTTACTGTCTGGATATCGCGTGACTCTACAAATCGTAGATTAATTTCAGGTATGCACCAATTATGGTTTGAAAGTTATTGCCTCGTTCTGCTATTATATCTGAACACTTCCTTGCGGTGTGATCGTTTGATCAAATTACGTCCTTGACGCAGGAATCTATTTCGTAGTGCTTGTAAGTAATTTAATATAACTTATTCACTCCTGCATATTTGTTGATTGAGATTACTTTGTAACACCTGTATGTTTATGTTGTTAATATTAATTTGGGCTTTTTTTTAAGTGCTTCGATAGGTAGACGAGCAGACGGGCCACCTGATGGTAAGTAGTCACCGCCGCCCATAGACTTCTGCAATACCAGGGCACAGCATAGCCGCTGCCTACTGGCTTGTTCAATACCAATGTTCTCAGCTAAACATTTACATGTGATTAATTTTTACAATGCGTAATTAAAATAGTTGTTACGTGTGCTATCGTCCGTAGATGCTATACTTGTTTTTCTATCTGTGAAAGCTTTTGAATGGCTTTCTTGGATTTATATTTCTTTGATGTTTTTTATGCTAGCTGTCAGTTTTCCAAATTAAATAAAATGTATAAATTCAGTGTATTCAGTTAACTTATCTTGTCTTCCAGCGCAGGACGTAAAACGTAACGTCTCGCAAAAATGAGTTATAATAAATTTTCCATGTTTATACAAATTGGTATCGAATTAAAAGCTGCTACATTGCTGGGCAGAGGTATTCACTACTTGTTATTTGTATGGAGCGCACATCGCTCAACTCAAGGTCAATGAAGCTCTGTACATCCTTCATTGTCAATAGTGTCTAATCATATTACGGCCGCACCAAATGCCGCCATAATACGTAGAACGTGACTACTGTAACAGTTGTTGTGATATTCTTGTGACATTTATATTTACTTTTAGAAGGTCAGGAACATTGGAAAATTGTGATCTATAAATTATAATACCAGCTCTATTGAACAATGGTCCACGCCACTAATAAATACACCCACAGTCACACATAGTTCTGACCCCACACTAGGTAAAATCTGTGTCAATCAAGAACTGCGAGGGACTATGGTCCCACAACACCCAGACGCGAAACAAATATCTGTCTGTCACAGAAACATTTTTCTCGGTGCGGTAGTCGAACCCACTGCTCTGGTTTCACAGCCGGCTACTCGCCCGCTGCCCAACGATGTCAAACGAATGAGACTGGATACTAAAAATAATACACAGATTGTGTTTACAATGAAATCTTTGGTTTAGAATTGGTAACAATCAATGCGGTAACAACAGTAAAAGGTGTTTAGTTAGTATTCTAGAGAGTTAATCAGGATGAGCGAACAGTTCCGCTATCTTGTCAGCTTCATGGCCAGTCAGGGACAATGCACTAGGATCTACTTACATTTACGTAATAAATAAGGATATTTTAGATTTCTCACGCTCTTATTATAGCTTTATATATAAAATTACTAAACGTCGATCGGACAGTGTCCTATAAAAGGATCTTGGGTTCAATGCCCGAGTAGAAGCGAATTTAAATAAAATATAGTTAAAAAAAACTATAAAACACGGTTTAATAGCTGGCTGAACTAAAAAGTTGAAAATAATTCGTTTGCAAAAAAGCGTGGGGTTATTATCAGGATATAGTTAAAAGCACTGCACGTTTTTTTGCTAATTTTCAAGTAAAGCGGACGTATGAAAGGTGATGAATATTACGTTAGATTTCGTTTCGTACAAACCTACATACATAGATACAGGTACATAGATCCTGGGTCCTTTAGGCGTAGTGTGAAGAAGCTAAACAGCAGGCCGGCAAGATTGTGATGAGCAGCGAGGGATAGACTGTCTTGCTACTTGGTACTCTAACTGGATGACACTGCGCACCATCACCAGGTGTTACTTTGCCGTGCCAGAATAAAAAAGCTAATATAAAGCGTGTAAAAAGAAAACGAATTGATCGGGGTTCGAAGTTCTTCACCTTAAAATATTTTTCTAGATTAGCGCACTTAAAAGTATTCAAGACAAGCGTAAATAGGAATGCTGGATGGGTACCTGATACATTTGTACAAGACTCAATAAGAACATAGTGGTTCAAATCAGTGACTCACTTTGCGGTGCCAGCCATACATCCCGTTTAGTCCCGGGTATAATTTTAGTAACAATTGACAGTTGGCATTATATTTGGACTGCACTTATCATCAGATAACTGTTCAGAAAGGAATGCTTTGATGGCTTGGCCATATTAGAAGTGTAGTTGAAGGGAGAGTGATAAAAAAATGTATATTGCGAAAGTGAGATGTATCCATTATATAGACCAAAAGTAACGTCTATGTATAATATACTGTGCCACAGCTGGGCAAGGGAGTATGAGCATATCCTTCATACACACGCTGATCTTATAGGGGTTGAATGGTTTTTAAGTTACTAAGTTTAATGTTACAGATCGGTGTAACATACATCCAAGTAACAAGTTAAATTAAGGGCAAAGGGCTATATTTTTATAATATTGAGTACGTTTAATTATACATAACAATAAAAGTGTACGCGGTATCACATTAATTATACCTTTTTATTGAGATTAATAGTGAAGCATTCATTATGTTTAAAGCATAAATTGCAGCGATACCCTAGTCGGTTGCGGTACGGACTCTCAAGACGAAAGTCGTATGTTCGAAACCCAAGTGGCATACACCTCTGACTTTTCTCAAGTTATCTGTGTATTAAATGTTAATTATCGCTTGCTTTACGGTGAAGGAAAAAATCGTGAGGAAACCTGCCTACCTGAGAATTCTTATAAGAATTTCGATGGTATGTGAAGTCTACCAACCCGAATTAGGCCAGCGTGGTGGATTAAGGCCTAACCCCTCTCATTAGCAGTGAGACAATGTTTAATACAGGGCTAGTATTATTTTATAAAGTATAAATTATCGTGATAAAGATGGATGATGAGTGGATGATAAGATGGTTTTCTGAGTAGAGCGCCATAAGCGTAGGCCATAATGTTAGATAAAACTGAAAAAGCAACTATAAGCTAACAGAACAAATCCATTCAAAAACTATGGATATTTGAGCTTCATAAATGTGCGAATTAAGTTTCGATGTGATTTATGAAATCAAAGGGTTTTATACGGTTATTTGATATGCAACTGCAACTGCAACTTCGGTATAATTGTGTTGAGTAGCGAGGGATAGATTGTCTCTCGCTACTTGATACTCTATCTGAACGGCAATGCGCTTACCATCAGGTGCAGTGTGGTCACGTTGCCGTGCCAGAATTAAAAAAAAAACTGAAATGAAGTCTGAAAAGAAACTTTTTCGCGAATTCAGAATCAAAATTAATAAAACGAGACGCAGTTATTTAAATATTGGTACAAGTAAAAGTGCGTGCACGGTGGGAACATCTTACTATTCCTCTCGCACGACTGTACCGAGTGACAATTCGTGGGCGGTGACGTCATGAATCATATTGTGCATCCTTTTCTGTTTTTTGACGATTACCCCTTCGCCCAAATTTGAATAGCTATTTATTTATTATTATTGGGTGTATTAATGAAATTCTTTCGTTATAGGTTTCAGGCAACGTAATTTATTTATTAATATAATAGTATTTGGTATAGTTTCAATAAGTGTATCCAGTAGATGATGTGAGACCGTTATCCGGATTTCAGGTATCCGTTGTGATACCGGAAATCCAGGACACAAGATTTGTGTATTTATACTGAGTCAGGAATGCCTATGTCTGTTACATTATATACAGAAATGTGCTCAAACCTGTACCCCCCAAGAAGTAGGCAATACATGATTATTTATAAACAAAACTTTAACACAATTTATGACTGCCTAACCTGGCATTTGAAACAATGTTAACAGTTTAACAATGAGGGGATGTAAGTGAAAGTTATTCTACTTATTTCTCTATTTAATTTCAGTTCTTTGTGACTCCTCAAAGAAATCACAAGAGTTCGCCTACGGAACCCTTCATTAATAGGAAGTGTATTGTTCATGTGTACGATGACAGAGGCGTGTAAATACCAGAGCTATGACGTAACAGGGCGGGCCACTGGTTTACCAGGGTGGGGCTCTGACTAATGATTGATATCCCGGCTATAAATACTAAAAGCTTTATGCCCGCACTACACACTAGGTGAAGCCTCTTAACGAAAATCACGTATACACTTAAGTAACTCAACCAGGAGTTTTTCTCACGTATGTTCGCTAGTGACAACGTAAAATGTTTTCAAGAAAAATACAGCGCCTCTAGCGGTTACATAAGAAACTTATTTGGTACGAGAACGAAACATTTTGATGCATAAAAAGCAATTTTTTGACATAAACTCATGGTTGAGTTAGTGATTTCACGAAGTGTATTGTTTATTATCCCTTGCTGTAACGCTGAGGGAAACTAGAATAGGAAAACTCAGAATTATAAATAAGAATTTCGAAGATGTGTAATGTTTACCAACCTGAATTGGGTCAGCATGTTGGACTTATGCCGAACTTCACCTCTCAATAGAGAGAAGGCTCAGCAATAGGACAAAGTATAATACAGGATCTGGTCTCCGGTATTGTGTATTCTCCGATCTGGTATTCTGGCCGATATGGCGATAGGCTCGCCCCCTATCACGGGACGGTAATAAGCTCGCCGAAATGTAAGGGTCCTAGTTACACCTCTGCCTACCCCTTTGGAGATTACAGGCATGTATTATACGTACCAGACTACGCGAGACGAGACACGACTGTCCACTCTCGTGTTCATTAACTCTCGCTATGTCTCGCCTAATGTATGGAACAAGTTTTACATAAACATCTTGTTCTGTTTAGTGACATTTGAAGTCCAATACAGAACACTTTAAAAATATAACGATCAGTAAGGCTATATCTGAATGCCTTGCATGCACCAAGCTGGGAGGGCGCTAGGGACGTATACGTATATTAGTAGAACCAGGAACAACTACCATACATACGCACTCATGCCGGTAATTCCGAAGGGGTAGGCAGAGGTGTCACCAGTATTCCCACATTTCGCCATGCTTATTACCGTCACATGATGTGACAGGCGGGGACCTTTCGTCATACCCGGCACAATTCCAGACTCCGGGCTGATACTGAGTGTAATAAAATAAATAATCAATACATCCAACAGTTACACACATAGTTCTGACCCCACACTAGGTAAAACCTGTGTCGTAGGTAGCAAGAATTACGAGGGACTACGGTACCACATTTCCCAGACCCGAACCAATATCTGCTTTATACAAGAACATTTTTCTCGGTGCGGGAATCGAACCCACTGCCTCTCGTTTCACAGACGGCTACTCGCCCGCTGCGCCACGGAGGCTGCCAAGTAGTATTTTGTGGTAAATGTCACCTTTACCCGGGAATCGAACTCGAGACCTCGGTGTAGCGGTCGTACGCGACGCAATTACAATTACGCCACCAAGGCAGTCTAATCAACAAACAACTACCATTATATGGTTTAAAAGGGAATTAATGCTTAATGTGAGCATTTGTTCACAACTGACATTGACCAGAAGTTGTTATAACCACGTGCAAACCAGATTAGATCGGTCTGTCGCTCCTCGTCCTGAATACCAACCTGCGTTTATCCAACGATCACGCCCTGTCTGACAATTGAAACACTACCTATTATTCGTCAATCATTGTTGTCATATTCTGGTATATGAAATGCATAAAACGTTGGGTGTAATTATTGTTAGCCTACTAATATTATAAACTAGCTGTTGCTCGCGGCTCCGCCCGCGTGGAGGTCATGTTTGAGACAAAAAGTATACACTACAAAATACCAATTTTCATGCATTTAACTTCAAAAATGAAGGATTTTCATACAAACTTTCATCCCCTATTTTACCCCCTTAGAGGCGGAATTTCCAAAAATCCTGAAACATTTATTTTTTATTTTTAACTAATATGCCAAATACTAATTTTCATGAATTTAACTTAAAAAATGACGGATTTTCATACAAACTTTCATCCCCTATTTTACCCCTTTAGGGGTGGTATTTCCAAAAACCCTTCCTTAGTGGATGCCTACGTTATAATAGGTACCTACTGTCAAAATTTCAAGTCTCTAACCCCAGCCGTTTAGGCTGTGCGTTGATCGATCAGTCAGTCAGTCAGTCAGTCAGTTTCTTCTTGTATATTTACAGATGCAAATGGTTGACGGTTTTTTTTATACTGGCACGGCAAAGTGACCATACTGCACCTGATGGTAAACGCAGTGCCGTCCAATTAGAGTAGCGAATCTATTCCCCGCTACTCAACACAATCATGCCAGCCTGCTTCTTGACACTACGCCATGGGCAAGAAAGTGAAGAAGCGGTCGGGGATCTAGTATCAGAGTACTCAGAAGGCCGTAAAACGGCCAAACATCGTACCCCAACTCTGCAAAAACCGAATGTACACTGGCTGATTCCGGAACACGACACACTGCCGATATGAATATCCTACCACCAGCATCAGGAACTACAAGAGATTTTCAGCCTCAACACATAAAATCGAAACAAATATATCATATATACATTATACATTCACGCCTGTAATCCCCGGAGGGGTAAGCAGAGATGTAACCAGTACACCCACTTTCCGCCGAATTTATTTCGATCCCATAATGACAAACAACAAATTCCAGACTCCGGGCTAATGCTGAGAATTTCTAGATAGAAAAACCCAATATCACTTTACTCGACCCGGGATCGAACCCTCAGCACAGCAATCGTAACGCATGCGTAATAACAACTGCGCCACCAAGGCATAAATTTATCACATAAACATTAGTCTCGATACAGGAATCGAATGCCCGCCTCTCGTTTCACAGCCGGCTTCTCACCCACTACGCTACGGAGGTCTATAACCATAACGAAATCTAGATACCGCTAACTCAGTTAATTCGGTTCGCAACAAGCGCTCGGTATTTCATCAGTTGTCCGGGCGACCTCCCTCGGACCTCGCCCTGTTTGAATCAGACATTACTTGCGATACATATGGTAATTAAAGTATTAAATTCATTGCCGTGGTCTAATGTAATCTAAGTTATTTTCGCGTGAAAGTTAAATATTTAATAAATACACCCAACAGTTACACACATAGTCCTGACCCCACGCTAGGTCAGACCTGTATATCCTGGATATCAAGAACTATGAGGGACTACGGTCCAACAGCACACAGACTCGAAACAAATATATATCTGCCACACAAAACATTTGTCTCGGTGCAGGAATCGAACCCACTGCCTCTCGTTCCACAGCCAGATATTCACCCGCTGCGCCACGGACACTGTCAGAAATTCCACTCAAAACTTTTTTATGGATTTTTTATTGTAAAAAATGTTGAGTGTAGTGTAAATACTATTGTAGCTTTTAGATTTTTTTGAGTTGATTCTAAGAAAAAATAGAGAGGTTTACCACGGTGATTGAATTGATATTATAGAAGTGTAATTTAAATAACATTTCTAAATACATAAATAAATATATAACAGTTCTTATCCTACACTAAGATACGAGTTTGGTGTACTATCAGGAACTACGAGATACATATCATCAACAACAACACTCAGACCCTTGACAAATACTTGTAGACTAGCTGTTGCCCGCTGCTCCGCCCGCGTGGTAGTAATTTTTTAATGGTATAAAACCCATGGAGTCATATTAAGCTATTACATCTTCCTATATTTTCATATCCAATAGGAACCGTAATATATAATAACTAGGTACTGGGCGAATATTATTATTCTAGGGCAGTAAAATACTTACTGTAAAATATTTACTGTGAACATAATTATTGCCAAAATTTCCAAATGACCTAACAAGGATTAGAACTTGCGCCATTCCCATGACCATACAGGATGTATGATATTATTCAGCTCGGGCAAATTTACGACACACCACGTCACAGCGCCCCGGTCACCTAGATTGTTAGCCGTGTATGGAATAATAACTTGGATGAATCATATGAAAGAATATTATTCCGGTGTTATAGGCATAGCTAGGTATTGTTGGAAGTTTAGATAAGTACACCAAACAGTCACACACATGGGAGTAAATAGGTTTTTGAAGGGTCGGCAACGCGCATGTGATGCTCCTGGTGTTGCAAGCGTCCATAGGCTACGGTAACCGCTTACCATCAGGCAGGCCATAACCTTGTTTGCCACCACCGTGGTATAAAAAAAACATAGTCCTGATCCCACACTAGGTCAAACATGTATCGTGGGTATCAACAACTCCGAGGGACTACGGTCCCACAACACCCACTCGAAACAAATGTTTGTAAATCACACAATCATCTTGGCGTGGGAATCGAACTGCGGATTCTCGTTAAAAACAGCTACTTGCCTGCTGCGCTGCGCTGCATGATTTACACATTCATAAAATCAATAAACAGAATAAATCTACAGATATTTAGCAGTTAAATACTTAAACGCTATGAAGGCGTGAATCATGCGAGAGATCTAGATGTAGGAAGTTTAGCCTGGCCGTGGTACGCAGGTCGCGGCCGGTAACTCGAGCGCCTTTGTCGATGGACCGGTTTGTACAGGGTGTTTATTAAATTGGCTCAATTAACTCTGATAAATTGAAGCTAAATATGAGTAATAAATAATAATACTAGCCCTGTATTAAACATTGTCTCACTGCTAATGAGAGGGGTTAGGACTTAATCCACCACGCTAGCCTAATGCGCGTTGGTAGACTTCACATACCTTCGAAATTCGTATGAGAATTCCGAGGTATGCAGGTTTCCTTAGAATGTTTTCTTTCACCGTTAATGCAAGCGATAATTAACAATGAATACACACGTAACTTTAGAAAAGTCAGAGGTTGGCCATTTGGGTTTTGAACATACGACTTTCGTCTTTACAGTCCGTACCGCAACCAACTACGCTATCGCTGCTATAGGTATATTAGTATGCTATGTATGCTGAATATGAGTCGTTCAAGTAAATGAGGTTACAAGACGTGCAGCAAGCAGGGATAGCCGAGTTTGACAAAAGTTTGTGTGACAGACAGATATTTGTGTCCGGGGTCTGGGTGTTGTGAGACCGAAAGTCTCTCGTAGTCCCTGATACCCACATCACAAGAGTCGTATCTTATTGGTCGGGGCTATGTGTGTGTGTCTGTTGGGTGTTATTTATTTATTTAGTTTGATATTGATTGCTGAGACGAAAGTCGTAGGTTTGAAACCAGCTCAAATATCATACACCGCTAGTTTTTGGAAGATTCGTGACGTTTTATTATTACTGCTTTCCCCACAACAAAAAAAGAAAAAAGAAAGAGAGGTGTCTTCTGGACACCCGGTTGGAACGGAGTTCTTTTCGCTATATCTTTTTTGTGTTATATCAAAATTGAAAGCAAGTTTAATCGATTGAAAAAAGTTTTAGTTTCTCAGGTGATCGGGTAGTTCGAACGGTAGGCAGCGGCTTTGCTGTGCCCTGGCATTGCAGAAGTCTATGGGCGGCGGTGACTACTTACCATCAGGTGGCCCGTCTGCTCGGCTCACTATTAAGGCACTAAAAAACAAAGTACCACAGATATCTCTGCAAAAAGATGTCTGTTTTTGGTGTCGTTTTTCATTGTTACACTTTTCGGTCTAGCCCACAAACAAATGAGAACGATAACTTGCGGTAAGAAGTCCGTTCTGAATTACTGAAGGTATTAGAGCCAATGTGTGATGAATGATGAATGATCGTACAAATGTGAGGTCAAGCTTAAGTTACACTAAGAGTCATTGGCTGATCGCGATATCCACCATCTTTTTCTGGCACTTCATAGTAACCACACTGCACCTGATGGTAAGTGCAGTGCCGTCCTGTTAGAGTATCAAGTAGCGGAAACTGACCCTTGCTACTCTACACAATCATGCCGGCCTGCTGAGAGCTCCTTCACGCTACGCTAAGGAAGGATTTATAGGAAAGGAAATACGTGAGCCGGCAATCAGTTCCACAGCAACAAAACTACAAATTCCTATTAACTTGTTCTTATCAAGCGTAACCGCGGGCGTGTACTTTCAAATGTTAACACAGGTCAGCGCAGGTCAATTCGTGACTGCTCTACATTATAACTTGCTAATTCTAATTCCATTAAACACTGTATTACTTTTTTGACAGTATCCATGGCGCAGCGGCCGAGTAGCCGCTTGTGAAACGGGTGGCCGTGTGTTCGATTCCCGCAATGAGATAAATGTTTGTATGACAAACACATATTTTTTTCGGATCTGGGTGTTTGGGACCGTAGTTCCTCGTAGTTCTCGATATTGGTTTGACTTAGTGTGCGGAATTTCTATGTGTGTGAGTGTTGGGTAGACAGGTTAGGGAGCAGCGCAACAAAAAAAAATATTTTGCGACTGGCATGACATGAGGCAAGTCAAATCTCTTTCATTTCGTTTTTGTCAAGGCCTGAAACACATTTTTTGTCGTCCTTACATACCTATTAATTTCTTGTGTAGAGTTCTCAGATCTCCTCACGATATTTTTCTTCATTGTTAAAACAAGCGATAATTAAAACGTGTACAATAATACACAAAGAACGAAAAGATAGAGTTAAAAGTCATTTGAGTTGTATTCGAACCTGCGTCTTTTGTCACGGCAGTCTGTAGCACACTTAACTAGGCTATCAGTGCTTTAAACCCTATTACAGCCAATAAATATCCCCATGAAGCAATGCATTTCGAAAAAGCATTCTAGAAGATTCTATACAAACCATATGTTGGCAATGCGAGTCTCGGTCGAATTGGCACGGGTCTGCGACAATACTCGCAAATGCTACTAACCAGCAATTGGCCGGCAACAGATTGCTCAGCAAATTGGCCATTTTGATAAGCAAGTGCTAGGCGCCGAGGCGTGAACTCGCTGGCTTTGTTCCACAATGGTCCATTGACAAATAATACTAAGCTATAAATTGACTATTATCTAACGTAATGTGCCTAGCATATATAGGATTCGAGATTAGGATAGTGTCCGGAATACGCAAACCACTAAGCATGTTATTTTCCAAATTAAATTATTAATTTTATTAAAATAGATTAATAGAGGCATTTTACATTAAAATGCTACTGCTGCTTCGGGAATGCCCATTGGTTTAAGAAGAAGCACATTGAAAATCAGCTGTAGGTCTATCAGCCAGATAGATGCTTGTCTGGTCAATGGTGTTCAATGATAACATAATGCGGTTGAACTTTATTTGAATAAGCATGATTTAGTAGTATATATTTTGTCAATGTTAAACTTGACAGCCTCTGTAGCGCAGCGGCTAAGTATCAAATCGGCCAAAAAAGAGGCCGTGGGTTCGATCCCCGTATCGAGACAAAAGACAAATTTGTGTCATCCACAAGTATTTGTTTCGGGTCTGAGTGCTGTTGGATCGTAGTTGCCCCTAGTTGTTGATAGCCACGAGGTTTCGTCTAGTGTGGGGTCGGGACTGTGTGTCTGTCTGTTGGGTGTATTACCCATTTTACCAAAAAGCAGTGATTATCTAGATCGGACATGGCGATATCGCTTCATTAGTTTAGTAGCAGCGTATAAAGGCTGAGAAATAGGAAGAAAATAAAATTCGTTTCAATACCCAAGTTGGGCAATCAAAATTTGTTTTGATTCGGTAAATCACACATGAATTGGATTAGGATTTGTGCCTGATGTGTCAATAGGCTGGCCACTTATCACATCATGGGACAAAAATAAGCCCCTACCACAGCATACCTCACCATGGATATAGATTTAGCTTTATTATGTTATTCATTAGCTTGCTATGGTTATTAAACGTAAAATAATTAGTCCTATTTCATACTGGCATCATCGTTTAGAAACTAAATTAATGAAGTCGTTAAACTAATGAGCTTGCGTTATTTTCGTTAATAAAAATTAAGAGTCTGTAAACACTTTGCAATAGAGACGCAAGCGGAATACATAAGTACAATTGGAGCATAGAGTGAATAATAAAAGTGTAAGCGGTCGCTAATTATTTAAATTAATAACGAGGGTTTTAAAAAGTATCGATGTTGTGTGAAACACTTTTAAGGTAAGTTTTAGGGTATTTCCTTTTATATGAAATATCGAAGGTATTTTCCTAAAGTAGATTCATAGTAAGCAAAGTCGGGCTGAGTGTAAAATAAAGTCAATTGAAGCTAATTTGTGTTACGACTGTTGTATAATAGGTAGCATAAAATATCCTATTTCATAAATAATATTCGTTGCTATGGTGATTAATATTACGACAATAACTAAAACGTATTTAATCTCATTTAGATCACGTTTCGGTATTTAAAAGTATTCATTATTGATATCATTAAGCGTCACTTGACGAATTAATGAACGAGACTATTTCTAACCATGTGTTGGACTGTTGAACCACTTTCCATTTCTGTCGAAGAGAAGCGCTCTCTTACTGCCCTACAGATTATCCCTATAAAGGTTAGTAAGGGCTGGCGCCATTTTTTTAAATCCTTGCACTGCATAGTGACCACACTGCAACTAGTAAGCGCAGTTCCGTCCATTAAGAGTATCAAGTAGCGATTGACAATTACTCCCACAAAAACCAGGTGTACACTGGCTGATCTCGGAACGCGACACACTTGCGTGTGCCACTATAGCGGGTTGTACACCCTGTGCACGGTGGTCGCTATCCGGGCGGATATGAATATCCTATCACCAGCCTTGCCTTCGGCAAGGTTCCGTTGTTATAATATAATAATAATTATAATATAATTATAATTGATGGCACTGTAAAGCACCAAATTTCAATCAAATACAAATATAGGGAGGAGTTGAAAATATTTAAGAGTGGTCAACCAGGTATTTAATATTGATTAGGCAATATAAAAGAAGTATTGTGCAGTTTTCAGCTGGTCTTCAAACACCTACCCAAAAAAGTTTTCCAGCTTTTGGACTTAGAGATTTCTCTAGCTATTGAAGCTAGTCGTAGTCGCTAGAAGTCCTTCAAACCAGAGCAGAACCCTGCTTTCACTACTGCTGACTACTACTAGATAACATGGACTACCATTTTTATGACTGCCTATTTTTGTTACATCTTCGACCCAGACTTTTATATCATTTATTTCACAGCAAAATTAAGTATTGATTTTTTTATCCATTGCCGCTTCTCATATGATTCCCAAATCATATGGACGCTAGTCCATCTAGGTGGATGGAGTCTAATAGAGACTTGCTAAGTAAACATGTTCTTTAGCGTTTACGGAACTTAAACCATCCTTCGATCGATTTTGCATATCGTAATGCATGCACATATATTAATAAAACTCCCGACTTAATATTTTACAATGCAAGGCCGATTCGATAATCGGTTGAACAACTATTTTATTCACTGTAACTTACACGTAATGTTTCCCACGCGAATGGTTTAGTAAACAAAAGTGACAGTGCATTTTTTTAAATATGTATATCAATTTATTAAAAAAATGCACTGTCATGTTTATACCCTTACATACGTTCTTATGTTTATACCTGTTAAACTTTAAAGATATTTTACTTCCTTGTCATCGTATTTTATTTACGATATGTTTTTTTTTATTTATATCATAGTCCGACAAACGAGCCAGTGGGTCACCTGATGTTAAGTGATCTCCACCGACCATAAACATCCACAATACCGAAAGTGTCACCTATGCGCTGTCAGCCTTAAAGGACAGGAATAGGGATTAGGGAAGGGAAGGGGGAATCTGGGCCTCCGCATATCTCACTTACCATACGAAACGCGATAGTGAACTGTCACTTTACGTTGGTTTTCTGTGAGACAGTGGTACTACCCCGGTCGAGCCGGCCCATTACTGCTGTAGACAAATATGTCTTAACATGTTAACGAAAACTGTATCGAAATTCGTTAAGCCGTTTTTATTTTCCGATATCATCTTTAATCATGTGCTTACTAACGGACAACATATTTTTAGTAATTCAAAATTTATCGGAACACACTGTAGAAGGGCGTATCACGTAGGAATTCCGCGTTGGTAATAAATCCATTTACGTCATTTATAATGTATGTGAGCTGTTGATTGCCTTACTTTTTATATGGCATTACATTACTGTATGGTTATTCATTAGGTTTTTATGTTACTAGGCGCCAATATTGATTTCCTTTAAACATTTTTTAAAAGTAATTTATTTTTTATATACATACGCACGCACGCCTTTAATCCCAAAGGAGTAGGCATTGATGGAACCAGCAAACCCACATTTCAATGAGCTATTTATTTATTTTCGAAATGGACAGTTTCAAATGTTTAGGTCATTGCCTTTCGAGATCCCGAACCAATAAATGATGAAGGTGGGACTTTGGCCTCAAGAGGGAAAAAAATCATCATCATTTACCTGCCCTTATCCCACACTAAGTGGGGTCGGCACAATTGGTTTTAACTCTCCACGCAGCCCTATCATGCGTCAAATCTGCATTCACTCCTTTCACGCGCATGTCCTCATTCACGCAATCCATCCACCTCTTTTTGGGTCTCCCACGACTCTTTCGTCCATCCACATTCATATTGACAACTAGTCTTGTCACATGCCTTTCATCCCTCCTCATCACGTGCCCAAACCAAGCTAACCTAGGGAAAAAATTATATATTTTAATTATTTTATTTTGTGCTTCTCAGTTTTTTTTATTCAGATTTACATGCAATTGGTAGAAGTTAATATGCATAGTTAAATTACAATAAAATATCGTAAAGTGAATTTCTAACAGTGCGAAAGTAAAAAATCTACTTTACAAGAGATTTTGTGAAAAAGATTTAAAGAATAATAGAAACAGAGACCACATCACTTTAGAATATCTAAAATAGTAATAACAAATACACCCAACTGTCACTCATATGCTGACCCCAAACTAGGTTAAACCTGTATCGTGGGTATCAAGAACTACGAGGGACTACGGTCCCACAACACCCAAACCAGAAATAAATATCTATCTGCCACACAAACATTTGTCTCGCTGCCGGAATCGATATCATGGTCTCTCGATGTATTGCTGGTGGTAGGATATTCATATCCGCCCGGATAGCGACCACCGTACACAGGGTGTAAAACCCGCCATAGTGGCACACGCAAGTGTGTCGCGTTCCGGGATCAGCCAGTGTACATGCGGTTTTTCTCGGGGGTCTAGAGTTGGAGTACAATGTTTGGCCATTTTGCGGCCTTCTGAAATAGACCCTCGACCGCTTCTTCACCTTCTTGCCCATGGCGTAGTGTGAAGAAGCAGGCCGGCATGATTGTGTTGAGTAGCAGGGGATAGATCGTCTCGCACTACTCCATACTCTAATTGGACCGCACTGCGCTTACCATCAGGTGCAGTGCGGTCACTTTGCCGTGCCAGGATAAAAAAAAACTGTCTACTCGCCTGCTGGCCCATGGAGGCTATCAAAAATAACACTATACTTAAAATACCACTTACTCAATTTTATTATGTGGTTTGACTCATTTCTGCTAAACTATGTTCAATTTAGCCTAGCCTTCCGTCCAATATGACCTTAAGAAATAACCCAAATGCATTGCGAGTAGTGCAAGAATTCGTTTATCTAATTGAAAGCTATGCGACGCACAAAAAACTAATGCAAATATGTACAGAGACCTTGTACCGACAGATAATATCAAAGTAATTATTGTGACGTGTCAGTTTTTGCGCGTGACATTTCAGTTTGGTATGTCGCGTTTGTTTTGGTCTTAGAGTATTTAACACTGGAGACGCCATTGAGCGCTTACCCCGTATGACAAATGTAAGAGCACGGTGCTCATACACGTTCTATAAAACGAGTTGCGCTTCGTGATCCGCCACTAAAAAAGTGACATCACGAGCGAATTGAGCTCCGTCAAAATGCCTGCCTGTAGCGGTATTAAAATGTAAAAATAGATCTGACACATCAAACATACAAAAATACAACATTATTTTTCACCTGGACGTATTTTTTTAAAGTAATATTATCCTTAAAAGCAACAAAACATATAATTTCTAAAAATTATCATCGGGTAATAAATGTTGCCAGGTTAATCTTTTAGCCACAGTAGTGTAAAATTTATTTGCATTCAATATCTTAAACGCAAGTTGTTTTTTTAATATTCATTTTTAACTAATGTTGCCCGCGGCTCCGCCCGCGTGTAGGTCTTGGAGCATTTTAACCTTCTATATTTTGCTATCCCATAAGAAGCGTGCATTTTTTCGAGTTAAAAGTGGTCTTTGTCATTTTCTGATCCCTAAACTGCCACTATGCAAAAAATCATGTCGATCCTTTGCTCTGTGAAAAACTAAACTATCCCATGGGAACTGTACATTTCTCCGGGATAAAAAGTAGCCTATGTGCTTTTCCAGACTATAATCTATCTCTGTGCCAAATTTTAAGTAGATCCGGCCAGCCGTTGTAGCGTGATTGGATATCAAACAACCATGCATCCATCCAAACATACGCATTTATATTTAATAGCTGTTGCTCGCGGCTCCGCCCGCGTGGAGGTCATGTTTGGGAGAAAAAGTATACAATACAAAATACCAATATTCATGCGTTTAACTTAAAAATGACGGATTTTCATACAAACTTTCATTCCCTATTTTAACCCCTTAGGGGCGGAATTTCCAAAAATCCTGAAACATATATTTTATATTTTTAACTAAAGTGGCAAATACTAATTTTTATGAATTTAACTTAAAAAATGACGGATTTTCATACAAACTTTCATCCCCTATTTTACCCCCTTAGAGGTGGATGCCTACGTGATAAAAGGTACCTACTGTCAAAATTTCAAGTCTCTAACCCCAGCAGTTTTGGCTGTGCGTTGATCGATCAGTCAGTCAGTCAGTCAGTCAGTCAGTCAGTCAGTCAGTCAGTCAGTTTCTTCTTTTATATATACAGATATTAGTAGGATTACTTTATTTTTGCTTCTTAATTTATAATTTAAAAATATTAGGAGAGTTGACATATCGACTAAGTTTACAATTTCATAAACTTTATGCCAGTGTAGCATTTTGGGTGGTTTATGTGGTAACACTGTCGTTTATGCAAGACTCAAATAGTGTTGTAGATAAACTTATAAAGGTTATCGATAAAACTACTAATCCATCTGGACTGTCTTCTAAACACATACTTTTAATGTAAATAGTTCTAACACACTAGGAATGTCACAAAATATGACAAAACCAGAATAAAGTATTTGTCAAAAAAAACGTGATCCTAAAAATGTATCCGGTATATTTAAAAAATATTTAGGTATGAATTTTGGCGCCATTCATTTATTACGTAAGATGATGTAGGGGGGGAGTCGATCATGTCTTATTTTTTCTTACAAGGGGTGGGAGGGAGTCTTAATAGTTCTTACGTAAGATCACACAAATGCGCAAAGTTAGGATTATACTTTGAAAAAGCGCGGGCCATGCCTATAATTTTAAAAACAAGCAACTTAGATTTTTTTGTTAACCGGTATGACTTGCCTTTTCACCCGGTTCCGGCTTGACGTCGACTTTTGGGACACCCTGTATTCATGTCGAGATCTCAAGCCCTTTTTATATGCTCTTCATAATAGATAGCCGTTAGCCGGCTACCACACCAAAACAGGTGATAATCGCTCTCAATGACATACAATAATTTCATTCACAGCATTTGCTAATCGCATTCGTTACCAGTAACACTGTATTTCTTGGCTCCGCTTATTTAATTTGAAATTTTATGGAATAACAGAACACTCCATTTTCTTACAAACTATATACCATTGGAAAGGTCGTGTTGTGTACTTTCCGGTGGTATATTTGCTGAGATATAATCGGAATACCTCAAAACGAGTGAGTAATCAACATTTTAAAATAATTTACAACGGCCGTCATTGTTGTGTTGCATGTGCTGCCTTACCTGAAAAACGCTACTCTACAATTCTCTTCTTCTCTTCTTAGTCGTGCACTCTTGGCAGAGTGGTCGTGGTTACGGCGGGTCCAGAATCCTTTGTAGTAGCCGCTTTCACGATGCGTCTCCATTGATCTCTGTTCTGAGCGTTGCGAGAACATTCCGTCATTGTAGAGTGTGTAGTGGATTTAATGAGGTCAGACCATCTTGTCGGAGGGCGGCCACGGGATCTTTTGCCTTCCATTATACCTTGCACCACCAGACGCTCCATTGAGTCTTTATTGCGGGTTACGTGTCCGAAGAACTTGAGTATTCGTGTTTGCACAGTCGACGATAATCTTTCCTTTATGTTGAGTTCTTTTAGGATCGATGTATTGGTGCGGTGTGCAGTCCAGGGAATCTTCAGCAACCGTCTCCAGCACCACATCTCCAGCGCATCGACTTTTCTGCGCTCCTTCAGACTCAAAGTCCACGTCTCAGCTCCGTAAAGAAAGATTGGAAAGACGAGACTTCTCATTAGTCGAACCTTAGTGTTTTTGGTTATTCTGCGGTCTTTCCAAATCTTTGTGAGCTTCTCGACAGCAGATCGGGTCACTGCACAGCGTCTTCGGATCTCATCTTCGCAACCCCCAGTGTTAGATATGTTGGAACCCAAATAAATGTAGCTTTGGACACTCTACAATTAGTGTTGACCAAAAAAAAATGGAAGTGTCACGGATGATGTGCAAAGCAACCAAAAACTGATAACAGTAATACACCTTTACGTCCCATTGACTCACCCGGCAAGTCAAGGAACAATAATGACTCGCTACCTTTTAATGACAATATTACGCATCGAAAAAAAGCCACTGTCGATACTAGCGCAATTAGTGGAAGTTCCGGCTTAAACTCGTCCGCGTCAGTTATTACAAAGAAAGACGTAAGGGAAATAATAAGAGAAGAATTCAATGTCATGAAATTGGCTTTAGCACAGGAGCTTAACCAAGCCCTTAAGCAGATGGTGAGAACCGAATTTCAATCTATAAAACGGGAAAAAACTGCTTTGGTGAATAATGTTTGTTTCTGAATGAAAATTATGAAACCACCAAATCCGCCATCGCCAAATACCAAGACACACTGGGAGAGCTAAAGAAAGAGAACGTTCAGTTAACAAATGCGTTACAGGATCTGCAAATCAGGCTTCAGGTTGCTGAGCAGCATAACCGTTCTAACAATCTTGATATAGAGTGTGTCCCCGAGCACAAACAGTAAAACTTGCTATCTATAATTACTCAGCTGTCTAAGGTATCCTGCAACTTGAAGAATCCGACATTCATCATTGCACTCGTGTGGTAAAAAGTAACAGAGTCGACAAGAGACCTCGCTCAATCATTGTTAAATTGGCTACCTCTAGGCTTCGGGATACATTTTAGCGAAAACAATAAATTTTAATAAGGCAAATCCAAACGACAAGCTCAGTACTACTCACATAGGCATTGGAGGTAATAAATCGCCGCTTTACATTGTTGAGCACCTTTCACCTAAAAACAAATTACACGCAGCGGCTCGCCAGATCGTCAAAGATAAAGAGTACAAATTCGTGTAGATTAAGCAAGGTCGTGGTTTTTGCAACATTTTTCATTGCTGCTCCGCTCCTATTGGTGATAGCGTGATGTTATATAGCCTATAGCGCTCCTCGATAAATGGGCTATCCAACACTAAAAGATTTTTTCAATTCGAACCAGTAGTTCCTGAGATTAGCCCGTTCAAATAAACAAACAAACTCTTTAGCTTTATATAATAGTATAGATTAAATAAATTAAAGGCGTATTATTTAAAAAAAATCTAAAAAATAAAGTTTCTATTTTTGCTTATTTGGCTTGTATTTTTCTCAGTACTCATTACCTTTATTATCTTTACAGTATTTCGATTAAATTAGAAATATTAATTTACACTATTTTTAACTATACCTCTCTACTTCCGTCCCTTTTCACGAAATCACACCCAGAGATTGCAAGAAAGCGATAGAAAGATGATACACATAAAAAATTATCTTAAAACATTTAATAAATTATAATTGTTTTATTTTATCTATCGATAGATAAGGACAACGCTATCTATACCTCGTGTCGACATTGCTACGCTCTACTGTTTTTACACAGTTGTCAATATATGACACTGTAAATATATTTCACAACAAGATAAATTTGTAACTGTGTGCATAAATTTGCCAGTGTTGTATGAAATGGTGTAGTGTGCGTGCGTAGCGACGTGATTACATTTTGCATTTGTGTGCACATGTTTATTTGTAGTTGTACGAAGCCCCCCACCGACATTGCTGAATTTTTTGGACAAGATTCGAGCGTAATGCCGTCTCCTTTTGGTTGCCTACTCTAAGGTTTTGGTTGACTGTAGTTATGTATTTGTATTGTGTTTTACAAAGTCTTTACACTGATGGTAAAGCTGTAACCGACTATGACCTTGGCGATTTGAGCGCCAGATAAACAGCGACCGAAGCGGAGGTTTCGGGAGCGCGAGATGTATCTATCGTATTTGATGTTTTTTATTTACTACTAGTGGTCCCGGACAGACGTTGTCCTGCTATAAACCGCCTTCTCTGTGGACCGAATTGTCGTTGAAAAAATAAGAAATTCAGATCTCGACAACAGCGCCACATACAGGATCTAAAGCTATCATATCTTTTAAGTTGGACCCAACCACACAGAATTTCATTGAAATCGCTTAAGTGGTTTCAAATTCTATAACGGACTTAGGTCGAAACAAGTTATGTGTTTTATATCTATAGATTTTAACTTTTTGTTAGCAAAGTTCAAATGTATCTGGAACCGTTTTCTTAGGCTGTTATAACACATTTTTAGTATGTGATACATATGAATAAACTTCGCAGTTTTCAAGATAATTTGCATTGAAATCCGTCTCTACTTTTTTGAGATTTTTTGTACATATTTGAAAACACTTACGGAAATTCTATAGAGACAGAAAGTTACGTATCTCTAGTCGTATCTCATATATATAGTTGTAAAGTAATTCAGTTCTATAATATCAATATAACATACTCTCGCGATAATGTGTTACGATTGTCCAATTAAATGTCATTAATGCTATTATGGATTTAAGTGCATGTACACACGGTGATAGTGTTGTGGGGAGAACATTTGCTATAGTAAGTGAAGATAGTAGTTAAAGCGCAATATTTATCATGGAATAAGTGCAGTTTTGTTGATTCATTGTGTGCCCTGATTGTTTTATATATTTTTTGTTGTTGTCTATTATTTAATTATCTATAAAATTAATAGCATTATTTTTGCCGCACCATCAAGTTGTGGAACAGTTTGCCAGCTACCGTGTTCCCTCCTTCCCATGATCCTGGATATTTAAGGCGTAGTCTTAGATATCGTAGGTCCTTAAATAAGACCGGCATGATTGTGTTAAGAAGCGATTGTTGTCTCTCCCTACTTGATACTACCTGGACGGCAGAGTCATGGTGCAGTATAAAAAATTTGCATGTCTTTGCAAATGTCTTTTTGCTACAAAATTCTGAAATAGAAATAAAAGAAGTTCGAATTATAATTTGTCCACTTGGAATCGGAATAGTAGAAACAAGCATGTCTAATGATAAATCATCTAACAATCAATATACGCCGCAAGAAGTATTAAAATTTTGGACTGTATTCTACCTTACTATAGTTTCCCATCTTTTTTTTTAGTGATAGGCAGACGAGCAGACGGGCCACCTGATGGTAAGTAGTCACCGCCGCCCATAGACTTCTGCAATACTAGGGCACAACAAAGCCGCTGCCTACCGTTACTATATCTACTATATCGTTATCTACTCTACTTGTGTAAGTCGCGTCTTATAAACGTTAATTAATCGATCTATAAATGTACAACCATTTACGCTATGCCACTACCCTTGGTGCAGCTCAGTGCTCGCTCATTATCCGTTTTGGTATAAACATGTACAGGGTGATATTTAATACGATACTGTGTAATGATGACTTTCTAGCCGATTTCGGCCACAGCGACTGTTTCAGGTTATGAGATAATAGGGTAGTTGACTTTTTTTATTTAAATTAACAAGTTAAATTACCTGCTACCTATTAAGAAAGAGTTTTATTAATTGGAACAAAAAAAAGTAAAGTCCGCCTATATACGATGTATATGAAGTGTCATCATCATCATCATCATCATCAGCCGGTGTCAGTCCACTGTTGGACGTAGGCCTCTCCCAAATAATAAATAAATAAATTGTAAGTCTACCCTCGAATTAATTCATTTCACTTTTTTTTAATGCCTGGATAGGCAGAAGAGTAGACCGGCCCCCTAATGGTAAGTAGCCCGTCGGTGATTACTACCATACTAAATAGTCTACCATCGACTTCTGCAATACCAGGGCACAGCAAAGCCGCTGCCTACCGTAAATTTGTCTCTTAAAATAAAACGTCAATAGTCGGTTTAAAAATATAGTAATTGAATTAAATAAAGACATTTATACATAACTTTTGCATTTAATCACTTATACAAAAAGGTGTAAACAAGGTATTTTTATAAAGTAAAAAAACAACATTCTGTACAATGTAGTTGGAATGTATCAGGTACAGACAGCAAAGGTGAACAAGTTATGTATTAAATTTAAATTTAGAACTGTGAAATTATTATTTATTGCAAATTGCTGTGAAGTTCACTCTAAATGAGGTTTTTTTAGAACTGGTCTGAACAATATCTTCACAAAATTTACCACTTTGTTGAATGAGATATAGCGACTGTTCGGCCAATTTATTTCTTTTCGCAAAATTGTTGACGTAGACCAATAAGAATTTTAGGAAAAGACAACTACTGTCCCCACGTTCGCTTTCATCTATTTTCTGCACGTATTCACGTAATACCTGGATACAAAGCGCTCAGTCAATTCTCTTTATCTATAGATCCAGAGCAGCGGTTTTCTGTAAGGCGGCGGTGTTAAACCGGCCTATCCAGCCCACTACTGTTGATAAAACTGTCTATTATTTACTAACTTATTTCTTGAAACATATAGCTCGTTATCAATATAAATAAACAAGGGAATATACCACTGTTGATAAATATATGTATGGCATCAACTGATGTGTCATTTCAATCGAAAAATCAAATTTCGATTACCAGCTACCGTGTTCCCACCTTCCTATGATCCTGGGTCTTTTAGGCCTAGTGTGAAGAAGCTACACAGTAGGCCAGCATGATTCTGTTGAGTAGTGACGATAGATAGTATCTTGCTACTTGATACACTAATTGGATGGCAGTGTGGTTACTTTGCCGTGCCAGAATAACAAAAACTCGATCTGGAGTTGAACCCAGGACCTCATCGAGCTCTCCACCCAAGTATGCTTCCACTACACCAATCGGGCGATATTTTATTCTCAGTTTGAAATTTTTATCGTATTATTGCCTTTCTGCCACACAAGCAATTCTACTATAGTGTACGGTTGCTATTAAGCTAACGCGCAAACTTTGCATTTGAAGAATTAGACGTTAGGTGGTTTTGCCATTAAATAATATTCAGGCACCGTGCAAAGGTTATTTCTAGTTTATTTAATAAATAACTTGAGTCTAATGTGTTTATTTATAACTAGTTGTCCCAGCGAACTCTGTTTCTCCGTTATCTTTGTCCCAGCCCGACTATCCCGTGGGATACAATTTTCTAAAATAAAAAGTAGCTTATGTTACTCCGGAATAATGTAGCTTTCCATAGGTGAAAGTATTTTTTAATCGGTTATGTAATTTTTAGTTTATCCATTACAATTTTTTTTGCAAACAATTAAGTTTTCCTCATTATAATATTAGTGTGGACGGAATGTTTAGTGATAAATATTGAGTTATTTTATTCACTACCAACACTAACTCACGCTAGGTTGAACTTTATCGTCGGTATTAGAAACTACAAAAATCTACGGTCCCACAACACTGAGACCTGAAATAAATATTTGTGGATAATAAAATAAAATTTTGTTTTGGCACGGGGATCCAACTCGCAGGCTCTCGTTTTACAGACCTTTAAATGTTATTTGTGTACATTCCGTTGTGTTTGGGTGTTTCGGTTCGTTCCTGTGTCGGATCGGAAAGGAGGTGGCTGTCGTGTGCCACCACTGTGGCAACTGCCTCGAGGACACGGCCCAACATACGTTGGAGGAGTGCCGAGTTTTGACGAAGAGCGCAGCGCTCTCAGACCAGTCGTTGGAGGAGACTTTTCCCTGCCGGCTGTGGTTTCGTCCATGGTCGCCAGCCGGATGTCTTAGCGTGCGGTGGCCCACTTCAACTCAACGTCATCTCGCAGAAGGAGAGTGCTGAGAGTGTCAGTTTAATCAACTGACATGTGAGATTATTGATCGCTATAGTGGAATGTTGATTATGGTGTTAGAGAGTATTCCGCCACGCCGCCTCTGGTCCTATAGGAGAATAGACGACAATTCATATTCCATGCCCATTTAACGTATAGCTTGACTAATCTGAACCATCTCAGGTACATTTGTCTCTCGTTACTTGATGCTCTTACTGGACAACACTGTGCCTACCATCAGATTTTGTCGGGTGTCTAGAGTAAGCGTACGTTGTTTGGCCGTTTTGCGGTCTTCTATGTACTCTAATACTAAACTCTCGACCGCTTCGTCACCTTCGTGCCCATGACGTGGTGTGAAGAAGCAGGCCGGCATGATTGTATTGAGTAGCGGGGGATAGATCGTCTCTTGCTACTCGATACTCAAATTCGACGGCACTGCGCTTACCATCAAGTGCAGTGTGGTCACTTTGCCGTGCCAGGATAAACAAAAAGATCTTGCCTTGCCAGAATAAAACAAAACAATCAAGCGGTAAGATTCAAAAGGAAGGGTACATTGCGTCTTGATTTTAGTGCTTAACGCGCTATACTAAACGTGGCTATAGTAGGTTTCGAGCGTCCAATATGCAGAATTTTTATGTTTTTTTTTGTTAAGAGCTCTGAAAATATATCTAGAGCCGTTGTTTTGGGATGTCAACACACCTTTTAGTTGATACACATGAAAAAAGTGTTATAACAATTAAAAGCTGGCATCCTTCCTTTTTTACAAGCTTTATATTAGCTTCACTACAGGTGAATCTTTACTAATGGAATCTTTCAACGTAATTTTCACCACCTTCCGATTTACTTCAGACGTGCGATTTACTTTAAAATTTGCAAACGTGTCAATGACCGATGACAAAAAAGCGTGGGGTGCTTTTTATACTATATCGTGATAATAACCCCACGGTTTATTGCAATCAAATTAAGTTTTAGTTTGTTTAAACGATAATTAATAAGATCCTTATTATTAGAAAACACTTACAAAAATTACATAAGAGGCAGAGAGTTTCGTATTTGCTATTCGTTAGAAACTTATCAGTATTTTCTTCGATGTGGAAGTAATTTTTACTATTTGCACGACATACAGCCTTAGTGGCGGCACTTTTTATTATAATACTAGCTGTGGCGCGCGGCTCCGCCGGCATGGTAGTTATTTTTGAAAGAAAAGGTATAAAATCCATCATAATCTTGCAATTAAAATAGCCTTTATTAATCAGTGATAATATAGCATTCAAATGGGGAAAGAATTTTTAAAATCGGTCCAGTACTTTTTGAGCCAATTCGTTACAAACATACTTTACATACAAATCTTTCCTCTTTATAATATTAGTATAGATAATTTGTGCTCTCTCTCAAAGGTGTTAAGAATACATGAGTGAATCGGTTTGGGTAATTTTTTAAAATGAACTTTATGTCGAAGGGAATAAAGGTTTTTACAAATACAGTGTCAAATTCGTAAGCAATACTTAAGTTGATCTTCGGATAATGTGAATGTATGTATGACAATTGTAACTATGTTTCAATTGGGGTGTCTCATGGTACGCGTTATTCATGTGTACAATATTTTATACATTTACTAGACCAGCGCAGCATCACAGTTGCATTGTATTCAAATCCTTATACTTTTTGCACCTAAAAGCAGCGATAGCCTAGTTGGTTGCGGTAAGGACTGTCAAGACGAAAGTCTAACGAAAGAAAGACGAAAGGTATGTTCCAAACCTAAGTGGCATACACCTCTGACTTTTCTAAAGTTATGTGTGTATTAAATGTTGATTATCGCTTGCTTGTACGGTGAAGGAAAACATTGTGAGGAAACCTGCATATCTGAGAATTCTTATACGAATTTCGAAGGTAGAAAGAAAGAAAGAAAAAAAAACTATTTATTAGCACAGCTAACAACACGCACATACCACAATACAATTAACAATTTTATTATAAATAAAACTAATGCTAATGGCACTTGCTTGTCGCAGCTGTGACAGGTAGGTGACCACTCAGCATATTGCTGTGCTGTGGCACGTACATAGTACATACCACAACACAGCGCTGGTTTTCAGTGGTCACCTTAAGTTTTTTTATTTATTTATCCTAGCACGGCAAAGTGACCGCACTTCACCTGATGGTAAGCGCAGTACGGTCCAATTAGAGTATCGAGTAGCGAGAGACGATCTATCCCCCGCTACTCAACACAATCATGCCGGCCTGCTCCTTCATACTACGCCATGGGCAAGAAGGTGAAGAAGCAGTCGAGGGTCTATTGTCAGAGTACTTAGAAGGCCGCAAAATGGCCAACATTGTACCCCAACTCTAGACCCCCAAAAAACCGGATGTACACTGGCTGATCCCGGAACGCGACACACTTGCGTGTGCCACTATGGCGGGTTTTTCACCCTGTGTACGGTGGTCGCTATCCGGGCGGATATGAATATCCTACCACCAGCATAGTGGTAAGTGACGTACGGACGTCAACCAGTTAAATTAACAGACCCTTCAAACCATAATACTATACTTACTAATACTATAATATAACCATACTATATCAAGAAATACAAACTATTAAAATATACACATACATACACCTTAATATATTATATTTACATAGTTAAATAAATGCGTACGGATTTTACCTATATTATTTATACAGGGCTTGTATTATACTATTTGCACATAAGTTGCTACCGCTGGAATTCATTGGTAACAACTTTCTTTATCGTCATATCGGTAATACCAACTTCCCAATAAATGAAGTCTCATTAAATTTAAAATTATAAAAAACCTATGTATAAATAATTTTAATTAACTAGTTTGTACTTGTCGAAATCTTTGCAACTGCTTCATTCATATACGGTAAAATTACATTATCCAGTGTAATAAAAATATGCCTTGAATATATTTTTTTGGTCAATATCAAGGTGAACATTGTTTAAGCTCACACCTGTATCCTCGATGGGGTGGGCAGACATGCACATACTACACCCACAATCCGTCAAGCTTATTGCTATCCCATACGCTAAGTCTTTGGCTACATCGAGCAATTTTAGGCGTAGTGTGAAGAAGCTACACAGCAGGCCGGCATAATTGTGTTGAGTAGTGAGGGATAGATTGTCTCTCGCTACTTGATACTTTAACTGGACGGCACTGCACTTCATCAGGTGCAGTGTGGTCACTTTGCCGTGCCAGAATAAAAAAAATCCAATCCCTAGCAACTCGAAGCGTGATTTTCCGAATTATACTCAGACATAGATTGTGATTGATCTGGGGTTTGAACCTAGGACCTCGCCGATTTCGCAGCATATTACCACTAGGTCAATTATATGAAATAAATTAAACTTTGTTATCGAACTGTAATCTATGAGAGTAACAATCACATTAAACAATGTGTAAGAAGGGTCCAAAGTTCAATTTAATATGTTCGGGGAAAAATTAAATGAGGTAATAAATGCCAAAATCAGAGCTGTAACTTCATGATTTTCGATGAGACTGTTTTTTTAGTGCTAGGATAGTCAGACGGGCCACCTGATGGTAAGTAGTCACCGTCGCCCATAGACTTCTGCAATGCCAGAACACAGCAGAGCCGCTTCCTACCGTTCTGGGGGATGAATTAACTTAAATTGTAAAAAGCAGTACAGGATCCACTGTCACATATGACCTTGTACTAGCTGTTGCCCACAGCTCTGCCGGCGTGGTGGTAATTTTTGGGAGAAAAAGTTTACAATCCAAGAAGTTGTCTCCCGCACTGACTCACCATTACCGATCGTCCTCCTATTCAAGTGTTGTGCGTAAATCATAGAGAGAGGCCAACCTGGAGCCGATCCTCTAAAACGGTGACTGGTCAGACATACATAATAAATATACACTTACGAATCTAATCCCCGAAATGGTAGGCAGAGGTGTAACCAGTAAACCCACTTTTCGCCAAATTTGTTATGGTCCCATGATGTGATAGGTGGCGAGCCTATCGTCATACCAGGCGCATTTCCAGACTCCGGACTGATTCTGAGTATTTCTAAATAGAAAAATCCAATATCAATTTACCCGGCCTGGGGATCGAACCCGAGACCTCGGATGTGCGCCACCAAAGCAGTCACTGAAGCACTGGTCAAACAAAATACAATTATCGCCCCATCGCCTTTACGCAGCGCACGTAACGGAAGTTCTCAAAAGGAATAAATTTGAGACAACTTAGGTTGAAAAGAGTTCAACGCGCTCTACTATGTTGTTTGTTTTTCTTTGAGGAATGTCGTCTTTCATTACGGCGTTTGCTTGAGCTTTCATTTCAAAAGTATATTAGAATATTCAATATGATATGCAGTCACGTCTATATTCTTGTAAATATGCAATTATAGGATATTGTAATAGATAAAAATATATTAATAAATGTATTATATTTAATATAACAGGTATATTAATATTATTAATACATATATTAATAAAAACATTACAGATTTAAATAATGTGTATGGAGAATTGCTTGACTTGTGGAATCGAAACAAAAAAGTAAAGGTAGCGTCTGATATGACATGATTTACGTATACATACCTTTGTAAGGGAGAACAGGCGGTAGCTGATTCGATTCTCAAATACATGTGACGAGTGTTTGTCTAACTCACACGTTACGTATAATCAAAGCAAGTCTGTGATTTTATACTTTTTAATACTCCCTGGTTTTTGTGAAATATATAGTATAGTATCACTACATAGTATAAAACAAAGTCGCTGTCGCTGTCTGTACGTCCCTATGTATGCTTAAATCTTCAAAACTACGCAACGGATTTTAAGCGCTTTTTTTAATTGATAGAGTGATTCAAGAGGAAGGTTTATATGTTATATGCATAATATTGTAGAGAAACACTGATGAATTTACAGGTGTCTAATGTGATGTCGTAAATAAACTCATTTTTTGCGCTTACATTGCAAACGCTGACTGAACCCCACTAGATAATTTCTCCCAAATATGACCTTCACGCGGGCGGAGCCGCGAGCAACTAGTTAGTAATATAACGTTATTTCTATTATTATTATCTAAAATTGACCTATCTTACTTTTGCATGTGGGTAAGCCAGTAGCCAGTAAGTAATTGTTGCACTGTAAGTTTGTTTTTTCTGCCTCTCATTCACCTCATTCCGACGTGGAGTGGTTCATTTTGCTTTTACCCCTGTTTTAGGATTCGGCTTAATTCTCGCATTTTTTTTTGACTCATCAGCGTCGACTCCAAAAATCCTCAATACTTATTAATGTTTTTACATGAACTTACAGAAAACTTAAAATTGATCTTCTTGAGAACCTTTAAACGTCGATAAATTATTCGTAATGTACAAGCTAATCTAGTAATAAAGCTTCCAAATGTAATGTATTACATTTGGAAGAATTATTGTCCGCTAGTTGTAAATTGATAAATTCATTTTACACGACTGACTCAAAAAGAGGATTATGATTTATGGATTATGATAACATTTTATCAGATTTGCACAATGGCTAGTTTTTAAATGAGATGTCGTGGAATGTCGTGAGTGTATAGATGTAGTAATTAAATTTGGTCGATTATAAGATGAAGTACATACTACCACCAAGTTGACTTACCAATCACAAATTAATGAGCACATATCGCCAGCATGGTCTATAAAAGTATGGGAAAATGAGAGTTCCAATCTTATGGATTATATAAACTGGACATTCATGTCTAATTTGTATTAACTTATCATTGAAATATCATTTGTAACAAGTACAGGCAGCAGTACAACTCGACGGATTTTATATTTTAAACGACAATTTATTTACTCCAAATCTTTATTTTTTGATGGGACATCTATATAAACATAATGTTTAGTAATAAACAAAAGCTTGGCTATTTTCTATCAACATTTACTAATGCCACAACAGACAAAATAAAACGGTAAATATAATTTTTGAACTAAAAAAAATTATTCCGAGAACATAGTACAATTTTTTTTTGAATTTTCATTTAATTCACCACTTGGTCTTGTAGAAAGTCGTGGCGGTGGGTTCGACGTGCTGCACGGTACTGAAGTATTTCAAACCAGGGTTGTTCAGAGCGACGGCGTGGCCGAAGGCTGGAGATATGGCCACACCGGAGTACCCGAAGCCAGCGGTGTACGGTAACGCACCAGCTACGGCAACAGGAGCGAATGCGGGAGCTGTAAGGGCAGCTAAAGCCTTATCGGCCTCGGATTTCAGCTCGGCGGCGGCAGATGCAGCAGCAGAAACAGCTTCAGCAGACTTTGCCTTTGCACTCTCGGCTTCCTTCGCAGACTCAGCGGCTTTCGCGGCCGCCTCGACTTTCACGCTCTCAAGTTCGGCTTTTGCGGCTTCAAGGTTAGACTGGATGATCGTTTGCGAGGAGAAGCTGTTGAGAGCGGGGGAAGAGTAGCCGGAGTAGACCACGGGGGCAATGGGAGCTAGGGAAGCTGCAGCTAAATAAGGAGCACCAACAGCTGAGTTAGCCAGAATATCGGCTTTGCTCGCGATAGCCCCACCGATCTGAGCCTCAGCGGTCTGCAACGCATTAAGAGCTTGCCATTTCTTGTCCTCGGTAGCCCAGAAGGCATCAGCCAAACGTTCCTTGCCTTGGTCGACGGTGGTTTTGACTTGAGTGTTCAGGTTTTCGGCGGCTTGCTCGGACAAGAGCCGGGCTTTGTCAACGGTTGCCTGGGCGAAGTCGGCGGCTTTGACGTGCGCATCGACTTTCACGCTCTCAAGTTCGGCTTTTGCGGCTTCAAGGTTAGACTGGATGATCGTTTGCGAGGAGAAGCTGTTGAGAGCGGGGGAAGAGTAGCCGGAGTAGACCACGGGGGCAATGGGAGCTAGGGAAGCTGCAGCTAAATAAGGAGCACCAACAGCTGAGTTAGCCAGAATATCGGCTTTGCTCGCGATAGCCCCATCGATCTGAGCCTCAGCGGTCTGCAACGCATTAAGAGCTTGCCATTTCTTGTCCTCGGTAGCCCAGAAGGCATCAGCCAAACGTTCCTTGCCTTGGTCGACGGTGGTTTTGAATTGAGTGTTCAGGTTTTCGGCGGCTTGCTCGGACAAGAGCCGGGCTTTGTCAACGGTTGCCTGGGCGAAGTCGGCGGCTTTGACGTGCGCATCGACTTTCACGCTCTCAAGTTCGGCTTTTGCGGCTTCAGGGTGAGAGTGGATGATCGTTTGCGAGGAGAAGCTGTTGAGAGCGGGGGAAGAGTAGCCGGAGTAGACCACGGGGGCAATGGGAGCTAGGGAAGCTGCAGCAGCTAAATAAGGAGCACCAACAGCGGAGTTAGCCAGAATATCGGCTTTGCTCGCGATAGCCCCATCGATCTGAGCCTCAGCGGTCTTCAACGCATCAAGAGCTTGCCACTTCTTGTCCTCGGTAGCCCAGAAGGCATCAGTCAAACGTTCCTTGCCTTGGTCGACGGTGGTGATGACTTGATTGTTCAGGTTTCCGACGGCTTGCTCGGACAAGAGCCGGGCTTTGTCAACGGTTGCCTGGGCGAAGTCGGCGGCTTTGACGTGCGCATCGATGACAGCGCCCTGGATGTCTCCAGAAGAGACTGTGCGCACGGCACCGAAGGGGATGGCCGGGATGGCTGTGTATGCTGCGTACGGCAGCAGGTGGGAGGGAGCGGCGGAGGCGCAAGCCAAGGCGGCGGCGAAAACAATCTGTAGACATTGAAAGAAATTAGAAATTAACAAATCGACGAAAAATATATATTCTGTCTACACTTTTAAGAATTGATAATAACAATGTCCGTTTCACAGTTTATGATACTAATATCTATTTTACAAAAATCATCGCTTAATTATTTATTATTATGAGACACAGATAGGTGGACATCGCACGCTTTGTTTGGGATGGGCTTTTTTAGTATTCAACTAAAGTAACTAAAGTTAGGCAAATTTGTAGAGTTAGTACTTGGTAGAGCTGTTGTAATTATAGAACAAATAATATGACAATGAAACGAATGAAGTACAATATTGTATTTATAAATAATGCATCAAAGTTGAAGGTAAACTGTTCGTAGTTGGCATTACAACAATTATTTTACAGTTTTAAATATTTAATGAATTATTTATTTAGCCCACATGCATGGTTTTTTTGTGTCGTGGGCGCAGAAAATTATTGCATTCTTTGTTTGTACAGAATTATAACTTACTAGATGTTGCTCGCGGCTCCGCCCGCGTGGAGGTTATTTTTGGAAGGAAAGGTATACAATCCATGGAGGCATCTTAAGCTATTACACCGTTCTATATTTTGCTATCCCATAGGACACGTGCATTTTTCCGGGATAAAAAGTGGCCTATGTCATTTTCTGATCCCTAAACTACCACTACAAAAATCAAGTCGCTCCCTTGCTCTGTGAAAAAGTAAACTATCCCACGGGAACTGTACATTTTTCCGGGATAAAAAGTAGCCTATGTTCTATTCCACACTATAATCTATCTCTGTGCCAATTTTCGACCAGATCCGTCCAGCCTTTGTAGCGTGATTGAGTAACAAACATCCATCCATCCATTCATTCATCTAAACTTTCGCATTTATATTATAAGTAGGATTGTTTTATATACTCTGGAGAATCCAAATTTGGATGCCACAGATCTGCTATATTTTTCTCTCCGATTTGGTATATGTTCAATAATAATTTTATTTTTCAATTATAATTCCAATTTCGAAATTGATAACATCAACCGCCTGTTTTATAAATGTTGTATATGCCAGTATTAATTATATCTTGTTTTGCCTTGTTCTTTTGAGTGTCAAATAACATCAAAATAAGCGAGATAAAACACTGCATAACTATGAGCACGATGTTAATAAGGCCATATGATTATAAAAAATAAATAGACAAGTGATAATTTAAATAAATACATAAAAATTAAATGCTGGAGAAAACTGGACTGATTTGTAAAATTATTTCAATATAATAGTGGGAAATGATAATCGGAAAAGTTGCCCGGAACATTGGAAAATTTGGAAAACTAAAAGTGTTTTTGTCTGTGGGATTTCAATTTCCTACTTCCCCTAAATATAATCACGCATGTGATTATATTTAGGATACAAATTACTTCGTTGTCAAAATTTCGCAAAACACAAAAAAGTTCAAATTGTTAATTCTTAAATATTTATCACTTATCAAAACCTATTTATAACACAAAAATCCAAAGCACCACACAAAGCACAAAACACTTTTATAAAAAATATATTTTTCAACCGACCAGAAATCTCATCTTGCTGTCTGTGTAGACCCCGATAGCTACTGATTGCTGTCATCAGCTCTCAGAGCGTATTTATACTCAGCATGCACATCGTAAATGGAGCAGACTGGATGGATGGACGTAAAAATAAAAAAGTCGCCCCAATGGTGGTCGGAATGTAGGAAGCTTTCGATCGATGCGGCGCCCGGGCCTTGTGATTGCTCTGATCGTTTTCGACTTTGTATGTTGCGTCATAAATTGTTTTTACAACACTTATTAAGGGCCGTCACTTTGCTCGATTCGGGTTGGTGGAAAGTAGAGTGTTTGATCTGTACTTGCGTTTATTGTATAGATTACATTTAAAATAGATTAATCATTTTTAATTATTTTACGGTACCAATGTTGTATTGGCTTTCAATTAATTTTCACTCAGCTCATCCCAACTGGCTTTATTTGAGATAGATTTTGACACTTTAGCGTAAAATTTAGATATATATATGTTACCGAAATGGGCTTGCGTTTGACCACTATCTCGCCTGATGGTGAGTGATGATGTGGTCTACGGTGGAGCACGCTCTAGCGTGAAGGTATCTTTGTTATCTTTATTCACTCTTGACTTAAAGAGACCCAGATTATAATTTTCGGGAAATATAGACTCCGGCAAAGAGTTCCACTCTCTAGCGGTGCGCATGATAAATGTACTTGCAAAACGCTTCGTGCGCACTTGTGGAATATCAACCATGTATCGATGACGCTTTGCCGAGTCTCTTGTCGTCCGATGATAGAAAGGGGTTGGCGGAATGAAATCGTGTAATTCCAAGGCACACTCGCCGAAATGTATCCGGTGGAAAACCGATAAACTGGCAACTGGCCCATGGCGTAGTGTGAAGAAGCAGGCTGGCATGAGTGTGTTGAGTAGCGGGGATAGATCGTCTCTCAGTACTCAGTACTCTATTTGGACCGTACTGCGCTTACTATCAGTTACAGTGCGGTCACTTTGCCGTGCCAGGATAAAAAAAAAAACTTTACGTCGATGTTCAAGGCTTTGCAGGCTTGCCTCGACTATGGATTCGTTGCCTATGAGTCTCTTGGCGCGTCTTTCGATGGCCACCAACGCCTCAAGCTGGTACTTGGCCGATCCATCCCAAAGATGAGAGCAGTACTCCATGCACGACCGGACTTGGGCTTGATACAGATCGAGCAGCTGTCCCGGAGTGAAGTACCGTCTCACCTTCGCAAGGATAGCCAGCTTCTTGGCAGCCAATTGAGCTTTATGCTCAATGTAGGAGCCAAAACTGAGAGTTGGAGACAAAGTTATGATCAGAATCTCTAGGTGGTCAGTTATCGGTACGGACACATTTCTGAAAGTAGGAGTCAGTTGGAAGGTACTCCGTTTAGCAGAGAATAGACAATCATGGGTCTTAGTGGCATTAAACTTGACAAGGTTGACATCGCCCCAATCGGAGACTGCCTTTAAGGACAAGTTCAAGCGTTCTACCAAGGCTTCCCTGAGGGACTGGACTTGGACACCACTGGTTCGTGCATTAGATATGTACCTTTCTACCACTGTGCTGTCGTCTGCGTACCCAAAAGTACCGGGCTTAAGCAGATCATTGATATGCAGCAGGAGAAGAGTCGCAGAAAGTACCGACCCCTGAGGTACCCCGGCATTGATAGCCAATAAATCGGAGGAGCAGCCATCAATGACCACTCGAATCAATCGTTCCCTCAAGAAGTCCGATATCCATGCACACAATCCAGTGGGCAAGCCATATGAAGGAAGCTTGCTTAAAAGGCTATCGTGCCACACTCTGTCGAAGGCCTTCGAGATGTCGAGTGAAACGGCAAGCGCTTCCCCATGCCTCTCGACAGCCTCGCTCCAGATGTGAGTGGCATACGCTAGAAGGTCTCCAGTTGATCGGTTTCGGCGAAATTCGTATTGTCGGTCACTTAGGAGGTTATTCGTTTCTAGGTATGCTATGAGTCTGCCATTCAGTACACGTTCCATACTTTTGCAAAGTATGGACGTAACCGAGATGGGCCTATAGTTGACAGGCTCAGCACGACTACATTTTTTTGGCACGGGTTGCACGTTAGCTTGCTTCCAGGCTTTAGGCACTTCGGAGGCACCGATGCAGGTCGAGCAGGAGGCGGCGTGGTTCGGGGCAGCGATGTCGCGCGTCTGTGACGCGGCCATGCCCCGAGTCCGACGTCTTCCCGAGAAGCGCCAGGTGTTCTGGTGGTCGGCGGAACTTATGCGGTTACGTGTCTCCTGCGTTGCCGCCCTTCGTCGTCTCGCCAGACACCGTCGTCGTCGGGTCCGTCTTCCCGGTGACGAGGACCAGGAACGGCTACTTCACGGCCTCCACAGGGAGGCTAAGAGAGCGCTGCGCGTGGCAATAGCAAGTGCAAAGTCTGCAGCTCAGAAGGAGTTTCGGGAAACTCTTGATAACGACCCTTGGGGGCATCCATATCGCGTGGCGATGAGACGGTATCGCCCATGGGCGCCCCCACTGACTCAGAGTCTCCGGGGCGATCTAGTTGAAGAGGTCGTCGCAGCTTTGTTCCCTGCCACTGTGAATGTCACTCCCCCAGCGATGGTGTCACATTTATCGACGCCATCGTCGTTAAGTTCGGCAAGGGTTGTTTCGGAGCTATCGCCCGAAGAATTTCGGGCGGTGGTGCTTCGGCTACGGGGCAAGAAGACGGCCCCGGGTCTCGACGGTATCCCCGGGCGTGCATGGGTGTTAGCCGTCGAGCATCTGGGTACTAGGCTCCGTGGCCTGTTCTCCGCGTGTCTGGAGCAGGGCCGTTTTCCATCTCAGTGGAAAACTGGGAAATTGGTCCTGCTCAAGAAGGAGGGGCGGCCCGCAGAGTCGCCATCGGCCTACCGGCCCATTGTGTTGCTCAACGAGGTCTGCAAGCTTTTCGAGCGTATTGTTCACGCTCGCCTCGTCGAGCATCTCGAAGGGGTCGGGCCGGACCTGGCACAATGCCAGTACGGGTTCCGGCAGGGCCGATCGACAATACACGCGATTTTGCGGGTCAAGGCACAAGCGGAGGATGCAGTGGCTCATGGTGAAGTGGTGGTGGCGGTGTCTCTAGACATCGCCAACGCGTTTAACACTTTACCCTGGGCCTGCATAATGGAAGCACTGCGGTACCACGTGGTGCCACCGTATCTTCGGCGCCTGGTGCACTCGTATCTTTCAGATAGATACATAGTGTATCCGGGCGCCAACGGTTGGCACCGAAGAGCGATGGCCTGCGGTGTTCCGCAGGGCTCAGTCTTGGGCCCTCTGTTGTGGAACATCGGCTACGATTGGGTGCTCCGTGGTACCTACCCCCGAGGTGTCGCTGTCGTCTGTTACGCGGACGACACACTAGTGACAGCGTCGGCCAGGTCTTTCCAGGAGGCCACCCTGCTCGCCTCGTTCGCAACCGAACAGGTGGTGGGCAGGATTCGGCGACTGGGCCTTAAGGTGGCCCTCAACAAAACCGAGGCCCTTTGTTTTCACAGGCCTCGGATTCGGCCACCTTTTGAGCCACACATAAGTGTGGAGGGGGTGCGGATTCCCATCGGCTGTAAAATGAAGTACTTGGGATTGATTCTGGACAGCCGGTGGGATTTCTGTGCCCATTTCAAGGAGTTGTCGCCGAAATTGGTGCGGGCGGCGGGCGCGCTCGGACGCCTGCTGCCGAACCTGGAGGGACCTAATAGCCCTTGCCGAAGTTTATACGCTGGAGTCGTGCGGTCAATGGCCCTGTACGGATGTCCCGTATGGGCCGAGTCCCTGAACGCCCGCTGCGTCGCCCTGCTGCGCAAACCGCAGCGTTTGGTGGCGCAGCGAATAGTAAGGGGCTACCGCACGGTCTCCCACGAGGCGGCCTGCGTATTGGCCGGCACACTCCCTTGGGAGTTGGAGGCCAAACTCCTCTCGTCAGCGTTCCTCTGGCGGGAGGAGGCGTCCAGCCGCCGTCAGGAGAGACTGGCCCCGAGGGAGATTGCGGCCCGGTTTCGCAGAACCGCCGTGGAGGAGTGGCATACCAGGCTGGAGAGCCCGACTGCGGGCTTGAGGACTGTCGCGGCCGTGCGTCCTGTCCTAAAGAGATGGCTAGACAGGCGCCACGGGGCGCCTACGTTCCGACTGACACAGGTATTAACGGACCATGGGTGTTTCGGTTCGTTCCTGTGTCGGATCGGAAAGGAGGTGTCCGCCGTGTGCCAACACTGTGGCAACTGCCGCGAAGACACGGCCCAACATACGTTGGAGGAGTGCCCAGCCTGGGACGAAGAGCGCAGCGCTCTCAGAGCAGTCGTCGGAGGAGACCTCTCGCTGCCGGCCGTGGTGTCGTCCATGGTCGCCAGCCGGAGGTCCTGGCGTGCGGTGGCCCACTTCTGCGAGAACGTCATCTCGCAGAAGGAGAGTGCTGAGAGGGATCGGGAACGATATGATCCCTCCCGCCGCCAGAGAAGACGTAGGAGGCGCCAGGTGGACGACTGACCGGCGTCTCCCGCCCTGTGGAATGGGGGCGTTTGAATTCCACCACGGTAACCCCTGCCTGTCGTACGAGGCGACTAATAGGGGCCATCGGGGGTCGCGGGCGCGCAGCGGAGGGCTGTCAGCCCGTATCGATGCACTCCCAAATTCGGAGCATCGTGCGACCCCGAGATGGACGGCAGCGCGGGTCAGGCCTCGTTCGCTGTCGTTGTTCGGTGCGCGGGGGCTCCTTAGCCCTCCATGGAGATGGGCTGCTACGCAGCACCGCGCAGGGGCGATTCCGGCTGCAATTCTAGCACTCCTTAGAATACCCCGGGATCGCTCCGTAAGCGCCGAAGAAGGCCACCGCGGGGTTTTAGCTGGTAGTGTCGGCGGGGTTGTATATAGGGGTTAGGGACTCGGCCCAGCGGCAGCACGGATAGCCATCATCCGTGCGAGGGGGATGCTGGGTCGTAAGACCGGCTAGTCCAGCATACCCGTTTTATTCTTAATCCGCTTCCCTCCGGAGCGGGCGGCAGTAATAAAACGCTTTCCCCGCGACAACAAAAAAAAAAAAAAAAAGGCTTTAGGCACTTGCCCAGTGACCAGAGAGAGATGAAACAGGCGAGTCAAAATAGGAGAGAGCTCAGGTGCACAAGTTTTTAGTACAATTGCTGGAATTCCATCTGGGCCATTGGCTTTATTCACGTCCAGATTACGCAGCGTTCTTAACTCAGTCTGACGAATGCGAATTTCCGACATATGTGTCTCGCAAACTGGTAGACTAGGATGTACATCGCCAGCAGTGTCTAAACGCGAAGATTCAGCAACAAGAGAAGCAAACAAGTTTGCTTTCTCTTCAGCAGGGTGAGACGGGTCTTCAAGATTACAGAGACGCCGACAACAGATGTCGTCACGGGCGTACAAGCACACACCCGCATGTGGCTTAAAATTGTACTCCAGAGTAAACCCTGGGTAAGAAAGGTACGCCACGTCAGACGGACATCTTAGCTGCGTCTCTGAGAGGAATAAGAGAGCGGGTCTTTCAGTCTCCAGGTGGTGATGAACCGCGACGAGATTTGAGTGCAGTCCTCGGATGTTGGTAAGGTGCACTTCTAGTGAGAGGGAGTGCTGCCGCTGTTGAAACGTTCTCTTATTATTTTTACTTTTCATTTGAATGCAAGAGCGAATGTAGGTAGAAAGACGGCAGTGGAACGAGACTACATGCATTTAACCTTCAGACACAAGATGAAATACCACACAGAAGGTGGAATAGTCTGGGAAGGGTCCATCGGGCCCTCTCAACCGGTCGCCGACCGGCACGATGGCGCATCCAGGGATTTATCGTCAGTTGGCGGGGCAGCCTTTCGTGTGTGGCTAGCACACTACTTGGGCCCCCAATTACCTGCGGTCGGCCAGCGGTGCACCGTGCCTCGGATCCCGCTACCCTCCACGACTAGTTTCCCAATGCGGCGTTATCAAATTGCGTCAGATTAGCCCAACTGCATTCAGCAACTATTCCAACCCGTCGCCTGACAGGCGATCTCCCATTCGCTAGAGGAACACTATCACCCGTTCCTCTATAAAAGTATTGAATGACGATAGACTGTGCTCGTCACTCCAAGGTAGGAAGGAAGGAATTTCAAAAGCTTCAATATCATAAACACAAAAGTTTATGTGGACTATGTTTATTCAATTTATCAGACGGACTCTGATAAATTGTTGTATGAAGCCTAAAAGTATAATAACTTCGTTTTATTTTAAGGAAACCAAACAATTGTTAACAAAATTATTAAAGTATAGGTAAATATACAACTCACAACATTTTCCACTTATAATAATTAGGCATAACATTGTTTTTTTTCCATGTTACTTCGAAACGTTCTTTGGAATGTGGTGGTGTGGTGTTCAATGTCTTGCATCCCCATATTTAATCTGATTATTTATCTAACAGTGTAATTTGTTCTAAGCTGATATTCATGTCCTGGAAACTTTTGTACAACTCAAAAAGGAATGCTCTGCTACATTCTTCGTAGTCAGGCACTCTTGACAGTAACGTGGTTCTTATCTTTATAATATAATATCGTTATTGTCAGTTTTCTGGTCGGTAATTGCAGATCTGAAAATAGTCTGTTTTTACCTGTTGGTAGCATTGCGCGTGCATTTGATTACCATTTTTATTATATCAGTCCGGCAAGGTGTTTTTATCTGGATCTGCCTCTTGCTCTTCTTCTTTTCACTTGATTTGAAATAGTTCTTCAGTTTCAAAATCAAAAAAATCAAAATCAAATATTTATTGAATCCATAAAATGTTATACATCATTTAGATTCAGTCAATTTTTTCACTCTACCGCCAGTTCGGAATGCAGTCTCGCTAGAGAAGAACGGGCAAGAAACTATAGCGTTGCTCTTTTCACACCGGTTAACAATATTTGGTCATATAATTATAATTATAATCATAGGTCATATAATATATACGATTTAAGTTTAATTACCTTAGATTAGAGCAGCCCAATGTATGTTAAGTTGCCTTTTTGAAATATTGTGAAATAGAACTCATTACAAGACCTAGTGCCATACATGACCGTCGTGATAGTGATAAAAATCTCGATTTCTTAAAGCAGTCGGTCCTTACTGAAACAGTCTGAGCAGACCAGTCCACACGAGCCGCACCCGATCACGAGTAGTGACGCATGTGTCAGCCATCGGCCTCCTCAACCATGTTACAGGGAAGAGACCGACCTGGCACATGGCGCCGCAGCAAGCACAGACACTTTAGCGAGCATGACATACCCAGACTGAATGCAACAATTGAAATACTAGACACAAAATATCAAGTAAAGTCATGTAAGGCATATAAGTTCGCAATGTTAAAGAAATAAATATATTGGCATTACTATATATATGTACCTAAAGTTCCCAATAATAATTTAATGGCTACGCTTCTAAGTAATAGGATAACTTATTCCCAAGCCTTTAGGTCATCTAAATATTCCGAAATTTTGTAATAGGCTTTATTACTTAGTTTTCGCTTAATAGTAGCTTTAAAACATCTTTCATTTAGTTCTTTAATATGATTGGGAACCTTATTGTAAAAGCGTATACAAAGACCCTTGAAAGAGTTGCCGATTTTGTGGAGCCTTGTTTTATAACTAACAAGGTTATTTTTATTTCTAGTATTTACACTATGGACATCACTAATTTTAGGAAATTGTTGTATATTCTTATGAACATACATTAAATTAGCGAATATAAATTGTGATGCTACTGTCATTATATTAATTTCTTTGAATTTTTCTCTCAAAGAACTCCTAGAACTTAGCGAGTAGATAGATCTTATAGCTCGCTTTTGGAGAGTAAAGATGATATTGATGTCAGCAGCACCACCCCATAGTAGAATCCCGTAGCACATCAAACTATGGAAATACGCAAAATAGACCAACCTAGCCGTGTTAGCGTCGGTCAATTGACGTATTTTACTCACTGCATAAGCTGCGGCACTTAATTTTTTGGATAATACAGATATGTGAGATCCCCATTGAAGTTTGGGATCTAATGTTATGCCTAAAAACTTGGTTGTCTCCACAAGACTCAATCTATCCCCATTCATGTAAATTAAAGCGTCGATCTTTCTGACATTAGGTGTTAAAAATCTAATACATTTGGTTTTCTGACTATTCAATAGTAAATTATTAACGCTAAACCAATGTACTATTTTTGCGAGTGTGTTGTTTACATCGTCAAGAACAGAATTATGTCGGCTAACTTTAAATATTAAAGAAGTATCATCTGCAAACAACACTACCTCACAGTTGTCCCTTATGCAATAAGGTAAGTCATTAATATAGATTAAGAATAGAAAGGGTCCAAGAATCGAGCCCTGTGGGACTCCCATGGTAACAATAGACCCAGGAGATAATTTTCCATTGACGTCCACACTTTGAAGCCTGTTACTTAAATATGATTTAAATAAATTAAGAGCAATACCATTAATTCCATAGTGACTCAATTTCCTGATAAGCGTGTCATGGTGTACACAATCAAAGGCTTTAGATAGATCACAGAACACACCCAAAGCATCCTGTGAATCCTCCCAAGCATCAAATATATTAGTTAGCAGCTCAACACCAGCATCAGTGGTGGAGCGACCCCGTGTAAAGCCAAACTGTTTATGATGCAAAATGTTATGACAAGTAAAGTAGTTTTGAATTTGGATTAACATAAGCTTCTCGAAAATTTTGCTTATCGAAGGTAGCACAGAAATAGGTCTATAATTAGTGGGGTCAGCTGTACTACCCGTTTTAAAAAGAGGAATTATTTTACTCAGTTTTAACTTATCAGGAAATATACCACTACTAATACATGAATTAAAGATTAAAGCTAACTGAGGAGCTATAACAGGAATTACAAAATTTATAATTTTTGTAGATATTCCCCATATATCACATGTATTTTTAATATTAAGAGCTCTTACAACTTTTATAATATCTATACTATTAACACATTGGAATTCAAATGATTCTTTACACCTAGTGATGTTTTCTTGTAAGAATGTTTCCGCAGTGTTTGAGGACGAATTTAATTTTTTTGTGGTAGAACCTGGAATATCAGTGAAATATTTTTCAAATGCCCTAGCTACATCTATATCAGAGGTAATTATTTTATCATCAATTTTTAAGCTAAACTCGGTGTCACGAAGTTTACCCTTTCCAGTTTCTTTGCTAATTACACTCCATGTCGTTTTAATTTTATTTTTAGAACTTTTTATTATGTCACTTATGTGAATAGATTTCGCACAATGACATACACTTTTAAAAATTTTGGAGTATCTCTTAACATAATTAATAAAATCATTATTATGATTATATGATCTTTCATAATAGAGATCATATAATTTCCTTCTACTGTTATGTATACCTGTAGTAGCCCAATCACTAAAAGTGCTATTCTTTCCTGCGGAAACTGATTTGGATGCAAAAACTGATTTAAACTCCTCACAGAAAGTGTTAAAGAAAGTATTATATAATACATTAGGGTTATTACTATTTAAAGCAATGTTAAATTTATTATTTAATTTATATTTAAATTTCTCTAAACGGGTCTTTGTTACAGGTACAACATTGAGTTTTTTATTAGATATCAACTGGAATCCACTATTAAATGAAATTAATTGCCCACAGTGATCAGACTCAAGATCATTAATTATGTGCTTATTAAATGGTACTATATCTGTAAAGATATTATCTATACAGGTTTCACTTGTACTAGTTATTCTAGTTGGCTCTGAAAACAAGTGTATTAAATCAAATGACAAAAAAAAACTTTTTAATTTTATAGTTAGGGAATTATTTTCTAGTAGATTTATATTAAAGTCCCCACAAACTAGCAATCTCTTATTCAATTTACTTAATTTCCGCAATGTTTCCTCAAGTTCATTATAAAAACTGTACATAGTTCGCCTATCTAGTCTTACACGCAAAGGTTTGTTGGCCCGCAATTTGGCTCTTATTATAAGAGTAACAACAAATCTCTCGCACAGATGTATCTCTTTCAATTATATAATCTTAAAATACCTATTGTCAGAACAAACACAATAGGAACAAAAATAACATATATACAGTCTCTCTGTGCAATAACAAGTAACAGACTGCGAGGTCACAAGTTCGATTCTGATACCGAGAAGATATTTGTCTCAGCTGTGCCTGTTTAAAACCGAAAGTCTGACGTAACTCCTGGTACCCACGACACAAGATACCCGTATCTTACCTTGGGATCGGGACTATGTAGTTATATTTAAATATTTTATATGTTACTATATCTCCTCGGTTTTTGAACTGCAAGTAAAGTTCAAACATACGATAAAGTAAAATATTGGTCAGGAAGGCATTATTTCTTGCAAATATTAGGTCTTTACCTCTGAAATTGCCGTTTTATATAAAAAATCAAACGATTTTCTTATATATATTTTTTATTTCTTTAAACAAAATAATCACCCATGCAATCGATGCATCTTTGCCAACTCAATGGCAGTTTATTCCCGCCCGACCATTATATTTTTTTGTCTAATCAATGCCCTAGATTGATGAAGAGAGTGGTGTGTTGACTGGTACCTAAGACCTACCGAATTATTTGTTAGCGTTGAGTACATTATCCACGTCATTATTATCTTTTTTTCAATAAAACCGTTTAAATTAAAAATCTTTTTTTACTTATATTATTTTCAAGTTTTTATTTCATTACTTAGTCGGCTATTTTAAATTTGAAATTTGTCGTAGTGTTCAGTATTCTACGAGTCAATTCCTTTCATTAGATACCTAAGTTTAGGTGGTTGTGAAAAAATATGTAATCCGCCATTTTGTGGCGGCGGCCATCTTGTATTTACAATGATACTGAATATATTAAATTATATTGTCATCCTAATCTGTAACTTATATTTTTTGTATACCATTGGTTTTCCTTTTAATAAATAAAGGTGTGTACCCAATATCAGATCAATTTGTCCGCAGGGAGGGGGTAAAATTTTAATTAATAAATTTGACCCGAACAAATAAAAAACAACAAAGGCAAGCTAAATAAAACCGTTTCGATTTTATATTATCGTTTGCCTACCCTTTAAAATATACAGGCGTGAACTTATTTTGTTATATGTAACTTATATCATTATTTTTTATATAACTTATCTTATTGGAAAAAAAGTCAACACACAAACAAGACATTATTACATTAAATACATGTTGTATGTAAATATTGTTGTATTACACGCGGCAGGCCGGTGGTGTGACGGCTCGTTGTACCTGTGTGGTACTCGTGCTAAATGTCAACTGGCGGGTGTTTTTTATTAACACAATTGTTATATTTTTATATTATCCATTACATACAGAAATAATATACCTACATAATATTGTTAATAACTCTTATTAAATTGATTTTATTTTGCAACCTTCGAACGTATCTCCTGTAATCGTATACAAATTAACATTCCATATACACGGTCTCAGTATTCGCGGCATATGAACATACTTGCATATGAATCCATCATCAATCATATGATATTGTCTTTACAAGGAAAGCACCGCACCACCTTCCTACAGCACCAATTCTGCTTCCTCGGCCATAAACTTTATAACACGGTAAATAAAATACTAAAAATTCACTTAACCAACCTCTATCAATGTAAAAAAAGAGTGGTAGAATGGTTAGTAGAGCAAAATTATAATGATATTGAAAAAATACTTCTTTCCTCAATATAAAAATCTATTACACCTGCACGGAGACACACACTCGCACACACACACACACATGAATTGTAATTTAAAAAAAATATTTTTTAAATTATTTTTTTAATAATGTTATTTAAATTGTAGTTTAAACATGAATTTATAAGTAGATTCTGCTTAAGAATATCATAAATATTATAATAAAAAAATAAAAATGACTAGTGACATATGTGATGCTATGTCTTAAAACTTATAAACTTGTTTTTGGAGGAACACTAACTCCAAAGATACAGGTTATACCTAGTTTGGGAGCCAGGGGACCTACATCTGCCTATAATCTTGTGTCCATTTAGTATAGTGCTAAATGTGTCTATTTGAATTTGATTAAGAATTTATTTATGCTTAAAAATATAATTTAGTTACAAAAGATAATCATACAATTATTATAACTTGAATCTCCGAAATTGGGAGTGCATCGATACGGGCTGACAGCCCTCCGCTGCGAGCCCGCGACCCCCGATGGCCTCAATTAGTCGCCTCGTACGACAGGCAGGGGTTACCGTGGTGGAATTCAAACGCCCCCATTCCACAGGGCGGGAGACGCCGGTCAGTCGTCCACCTGGCGCCTCCTACGTCTTTTCTGGCGGCGAGAGGGATCATATCGTTCCCGATCCCTCTCGGCACTCTCCTTCTGCGAGATAACGCTTTCGCAGAAGTGAGCCACCGCATGCCAGGACCTCCGGCTGGCGACCATCGCAAACGCAAGTAGTGGAGGCCGGGGTTCGAAAATCCGATTTTGGAGCAGGACGCAATATGAATGTAATAGAAAGATTTTTAATCAATGATTTCTATATAAATAGATGCAGAATTTATTCTAGTTTCATATGTTATGCTCGAATTCATTGAGATAATAATATATTTTGGCTCAAGATCATTTTTCTGTAGCAAGTTGAAAAGGAACAACTCGCCCCAAAAAGGGCTGGTTGTTCCTCAGCTGAGGTAAGTTGTTCCGCTGTGTATAGGAAAATCAGAGATGTAATCTTATGGATTATATTAACTGGATGGATGTCCATTTAATATAATGTATATCTAATTTGTATTAACTTATCTTTGACATATCATTTGTAACAAGTACAGGCAGCAGTACAACTCGACGGATTTTATGTTTTAAACGACAATTTATTTACTCCAAACCTTTATTTTTTTTTGGAACATCTACAAAAACATAACGTTCAGTTAATAAACAAAAGCTTGGCTATTTTCTATCAACATTTACTAATATCACAACAGACAAAATAAAACTGTATATATAAATTTTGAACTAAAAAAATTTATTCAATAAAATAAAATTGTATTTTCTTTTTGTATTTTTCAATCAGTTCACCACTTGGTCTTGAAGAAAGTCGCGGCGGTGGGTTCGACGTGCTGCACGGTACTGTAGTATTTCAAACCAGGGTTGTTCAGAGTGACGGCGTGGCCGAAGGCTGGAGATATGGCCACACCGGAGTAACCGAAGCCAGCGGTGTACGGGAACGCACCAGCTACAGCAACAGGAGCTGTAAGGGCAGCTAGAGCCTTATCGGCCTCGGATTTCAGCTCGGCGGCGGCAGATGCAGCAGCAGAAACAGCTTCAGCCGACTTTTCCTTTGCACTCTCGGCTTCCTTCACAGACTGAGCAGCTTTCGCGGCTGCATCGACTTTCACGCTTTCAAGTTCGGCTTTTGCGGCTTCAAGGTTAGACTGGATGATCGTTTGCGAGGAGAAGCTGTTGAGAGCGGGCGAAGAGTAGCCGGAGTAGACCACGGGGGCAATTGGAGCTAGGGAAGCTGCAGCTAAATACGGAGCACCAACAGCGGAGTTAGCCAGAATATCGGCTTTGCTCGCGATAGCTCCATCGATCTGAGCATCAGCGGTCTGCAACGCATTAAGAGCTTGCCATTTCTTGTCCTCGGTAGCCCAGAAGGCATCAGCCAAACGTTCCTTGCCTTGGTCGACGGTGGTGATGACCTGAGTGTTCAGGTTTTCGACGGCTTGCTCGGACAAGAGCCGGGCTTTGTCAACAGATGCCTGGGCGAAGTCGGCGGCTTTAACGTGCGCATCGATGACAGCGCCCTGGATGTCTCCAGAAGAGACTGTGCGCACGGCACCGAATGGGATGGCCGGGATGGCTGTGTATGCTGCGTACGGCAGCAGGTGGGAGGGAGCGGCGGAGGCGCAAGCCAAGGCGGCGGCGAAAACAATCTGTAGACATAGAAAGAAATTAGAATTTAACAAATCGAGGCAAAATATATATTCTGTCTACACTTTTAAGAATTGATAATAACAATGTCCGTTTCACAGTTTATGATACTAATATCTATTTTACAACAATCATCGCTTCATTAAAGAAGGTTGTTGATTATTGTTTTTAGATACTGTTGGGAATCTTAATTTGGATGTTAATTATCAAATATTTGACCCTGTGAACATAATATGTGGCTGTTTTCTAGTCTTACTAGACACACAAGGTTCGCCAAGCTTCTTTCAGTCCCATGATGTGATAGGTGCATATCACTACACTAGACACGCATTCCAATCCCCAGTAACTCATATTTGATTATTGGAATCGAAAAAGCCACACACATTAAAAACCGACTGGGTTTGAACCCAGTACCTCACCGATTTCACAGCCCAACACTAGACTTATGACATAATTTTAATACGGGTATTTAATATATTTTTTTTTTCAATTATAATTCGAAGTTGATAACACCAACCGCTCGATTTGTATGTGTTGTTTTAAGCCAGTATTAATTATACTTTGTTTTGCCTTGTCTTTTGAGAGACAAATAACGTCAAAGCAACCGAGATAAAAAGCTGCATAACTATGAGCACAATGTTAATAAGGCCGGCCATATGATTATAAATAATTAATAGGCAAGTAACAATATAAATAAATAAAAATTAAATACAGTAATTGAGAAAATTGTAGTGATTAGGATATTAATTTTAAATACCCAATATTATATTTATTTCGATATAATAGAGGGAAATAAAAATCGGAAAAGTTGCCCGGAAAATTAGAAAATTTGGGAAACCAAAAGCGTTTTTGTCTTAAGGTTTTTACTTTCCGACTTCCTCTAAATGTAATCACGCATGTGAAGCTGTGGATACATGTTACTTCGTTGACGAAATTTCGCAAAACAAAAAAAAGTACAAATTGTTAATTTATCTATCACTTCTAAAAACCCATTTATAACACAAAAATCCAAAACACCACACAAAGCACAAAACACTTTTATAAAAAATATATTTTTCAACCGACCAGAAATCTCATCTTGCTGTCTGTGTAGACCCCGATAGCTACTGATTGCTGTCATCAGCTCTCAGAGCGTATTTATACTCGGCATGTACATCGTCAATAGAGCAGACTGGATGGATGGACGTAAAAATATAAAAGTCGCCCCAAAGGTGGTCGGAATGTAGGAAGCTTTCGATCGATGCGGCGCCCGGGCCTTGTGCTTGCTTTGATCGTTTGTGACTTTGTATGTTGCGTCATAAATTGTTTTTACAACACTTATTAAGGGCCGTGACTTTGCTCGATTCTTGATAGCGGAAAGTCGAGTGGGTTGTGTACTTTTAAAATTGATTAATAATTTTTAATTATTTTACGGTACCAATGTTGTATTGGCGTTCAATAAATTTTTACTCATCTCATTCGAAATGACTTTATTTGAGCTAGCTTTTGATTCTTTAGCGTAGAATCTAGAAATAGGTAAAGAGTATGAGAGTAATGTTCCTTTTTCTTCTTTGTTTGTGAACCAATTTCTGTTTTTATAGGAGCTATTGACGAGCTTTAGTGTTATCAATAAAAAAATGGGAATAGTTTTGTTTACTGAATGAGTTTCTAATTGTAAAATTTGTGCGACGTTCAAACTGTTTTAATGCGTTAGAATTGTTTTTTATTCTGGCACGGCATAGTGACCACACTACACCTGATGGTAAGCGCAGTGCCGTCCAGTTAAAGTATCAAGTAGCGAGAGACAATCTAACCCTCGCTACTCGCTCGCTAGAAAGTAGATTTTATACTACTATTTTGTGTTGTGTATATTATATAACCCCAGATTTTTATTTTTCCTGTATGTCACGTCCCTGACTATCCTGAACTTTAGGGGAAAACAGAGCGGGCCTACCCCGGACAAAAAAAAAACACCCGCTTTACAGGAGATCTCCTCTTCGCCAGAGGAACACTATCACCCGTTCCTCTAGAATTTCAAAGGCTTCAATATCATAAACACTATAGTGCATGCACACTACTTATTGGTGGTAGATAGTTCAAGCTGGCGCCAATTCAGTTTATTTATAATTGACAGCCTCCGTGGCGTAATTGGTGAGTAGCCTGCTGTGAAACGAGAGGTGGTGGGTTCGATTCCCACATCGCGACAAATGTTTGTGTGACGTCTGGACGTTGTGAGGCCGAAAGTCTCTCGTAGTCCCTGGTACCCACAACACAAGACTCGCATCTTTGTGTGGGGTCGGGGCTATGTGTGTGACTGTTGGGTGTTATTTATTTATTCAATTAAATTCAATTGATCAGACGGACTCTGATAAATTGTTTTATCAAGCTTAAAAGTATAATTACTTCGTTTTATTTTAACGAAACCAAACAATTGTTAGCAAAATTATTACAGTATAGGTAAATATACAACCCACAGCATTTTCCACAGATTATAATAATTAGGCATACCTACATTGGATTTCTTTCCATGTTACTCCTGAAACGTTCTTTAAAGTGTGGTGTTTCAATGTCTTGCTTCCCCATATTTAATCTCATTATTTATCTACCAGTGTCATGGCTTTGATCTAAGCTAATATTCACATCCTGGAAACTTTTCCTAAACTCAAAAAGGAATGCTTTGCTACATTCTTCGTAGTCGGGCACTCTTGACAGGGACTTAATTCTTATTATGGTGGCACACAGAGGGTTAACATTGTCAGGTTTTTGGGCGGTAATTGCAGATCTGAAAATAGTTTGTTTTTATCGGTTGTGCTTGTATTTGGTTATGAAGTTTTTTTTTGATCCTGGCACGGCAAAGTGACCACACTGCACCTGATGGTAAGCGCAGTGCAGTCCAATTAGAGTAGGTATCGAGTAGCGAGAGACAATCTATCCCCCGCTACTCAACACAATCATGCCGGCTTGCTTCTTCACACTACGCCATGGGCAAGAAGGTGAAGAAGCGGTCGAGGGTCTATTGTCAGAGTACTCAGAAGACCGCAAAACGGCCAAACATCGTACCCCAATTCTAGACCTCCGACAAAAACCAGATGTACACTGGTTGATCCCGGAACGCGACACACTTGCGTGTGCCACTATGGCGGGTTTTACACCGGTGGTCGCTATCCGGGCGGATATGAATATCCTACCACCAGCAAGTGAGCACTGTGACGTGGTTGTTATCGTGCACACAGATGGTCAACATTGACAGTGTTCTTGGCGGTAATCGCAAATCTGGTAATACTCCTGGTTGGTAGCATTGCGCGTGTATTAGGTTTTGGAGATTTATGTTACCGTTTTTATTTAAGAGTCCAGCGAGAGGATCATCAGGATTATCAGGATCTGCCTCTAGCTTTTCTATCTACTTGATTGAAAATAGTTCTTCTATTTCATTATAAAACCTGTAAACAGTGCGCCTAACTAGTCTTACACGCAAAGGTTTGTCGCCACGCAAATTGGCTCCTATTATATGAGTAACAACAAAGCACTCCCGGATACGTAGCATCCATCAATTATTTAATCTGTTAGTGTTTTAGTATAAAGAAAGAAAGAAAAATAATTTTATTGACAGATCAAACACAATAGGAAAAAAACAAAAAAAAAAAAAAAAAAAGAAATAACATATATACAGTCTCCTTGTGCAATAACAAGTAACAGACTGAAATGCGAGTTCACAAGTTCGATTCAGATATGGAGAATAATATTTATGTGATCCGCAAATATTTGTCTTAGCTGTGCGTGTTTAAAACCGAAAGTCTGATGTGATCCCTTATACCCACGACACAAGATAACCGTATCTTACCATGGGATATAGAAAATGCAGTTTTATTTTAATGTTTAAAATATGGTTTATATGATATTTGAAAAATATCTCCTCGGTTTTTGAACAGCAGGTAAAGTTCAAACATTTCTTGCAAATATTAGGTCCTTACCTATGAAATTGCCATTTTATATGAAAAATTCAAAGGATTTTATTGTATTTTTTATTTCTTTAATCAAAATAATCACCCATGCAATCGATGTATCTTTGCCAACGCAATGGCAGTTTATTGATGCCCTTCTTGAAGAAATCAGCCGGAGAGAAGTTACAAAGTTATGTTTAAGTTTTCGTTTAAGGCATTGTTTAGGTGCTGAACCAGGATCCACATAATTATTATCTTTTTTTTTCAATAAAACCGTTTAAATTAAAAATCTTTTTTTACTTATTTTATTTTCAAGTTTTTAGTGTTTATTTCATTACTCAGTTGTTCATCTTAATTTTGAAATTTGTCGTAGTGTGCAGTATTCTACGAGTTAACCCCTTTCATTAGATACCCAAATTTTGGTGGTTGTGAATAATATGTAATCCACCATTTTGTGGCGGCGGCTATCTTGGATTTACTATTTGAATATATTAAATTGTATTGTCATCGGAACTAAAGGTGTGTACCAAATTTTAAATCAATATGTCAACAAGAAGGGGGTAAAATTTCAATTAGTAAATTTGACCCAAACAAACGAACAAAATACAACCAGGGCAAGCTAAATAAAACCGTTTGTAATTTTATACTATCGTCTGCTTACCCTTTAAAATATACAGGCGTGAACTTATTTTATTTTATATAACTTATCTCACGGTTATAAACATCAATACACAAACAAGACATTATTATATTAAATACATGGTGTATGTAAATATTGTTGTATTACACGCGACAGGCCGGTGGTGTGACGGCTCGTTCTACTTGTGTGGTACTCGTGCTAAATGTCAACTGGCGGGTGTTTTTTATTAACACAATTGTTATGTTTTTACATAATCCATTACATACATTATCCACTACATAATATTATTAATTACTTTTATTAAATTGATTTTATTTTGCAACTTTCGAACGTATCTCCTGTAATCGCATACAAATTACCATTCCATATACACGGTCTCAGTATGCGCGGCATATGAACATATCCCTCGCGAATAAGGAGCTTTTACTGTACTTAAAAATATAATTTAGTTACAAAAGATAATCATACAATTATTATAACCTAGTTTTAGTTTTATAATAGTACAAGTAAATACAGCCATAAACCTAAATAGACAACGCAAGTATAAATTTTTTTGTCGCCGGGAAAGCGCAATGAGAATAAAACGTTTATGCTGGACTTGTCGGTCTTACGACCCAAGACCCTCTCGCCCTGATGATGGCTATCCAGGCGTCCGCTGGGCCGAGTCCCTACCCCTTATGTACACCCACTCGACACTACCAGTTCAATCCCCGCGTTAGCCTTCTTCGGCGCTTACGGAGTGATCCCGGGGTATTCTAAGGAGGGCCAGAGTTGCTGCCGGAACCGCCCCTGCGCGGTGCCGCGTAGCAGCCCATCTCCACGAGGGGCGTAGGAGCCCCGGTGACCCGAACAACCACAGCGAACGAGGCCTTACCACCCGTGCTCCATCTCAGGGTCGCACGATGCTCCGAAATTAAGAGTGCGTCGATTCGGGCTGACAGCCCCCCGCAGAGCGCCCGCGACCCCCGATGGCCCCAATTAGTCGCCTCGTACGACAGGCAGGGGTTACCGTCGTGCCACGAGGACACGGCCCAACATACGTTGGAGGAGTGCCCAGCCTGGGACGAAGAGCGCAGCGCTCTCAGAGCAGTCGTCGGAGTAGACCTCTCGCTGCCGGCCGTGGTGTCGTCCATGGTCGCCAGCCGGAGGTCCTGGCGTGCGGTGGCCCACTTCTGCGAGAGCGTCATCTCGCAGAAGGAGAGTGCCGAGAGGGATCGGGAACGAAATGATCCCTCTCGCCGCCAGAGAAGACGTAGGAGGCGCCGGGTGGACGACTGACCGGCGTCTCCCGCCCTGTGGAACGGGGGCGTTTGAATTCCACCACGGTAACCCCTGCCTGTCGTACGAGGCGACTAATAGGGGCCATCGGGGGTCGCGGGCTCGCAGCGGGGGGCTGTCAGCCCGAATCGATGCACTCCCAGTTTCGGAGCATCGTGCGACCCCGAGATGGACGGCAGCGCGTGTGGTAAGGCCTCGTTCGCTGTCGTTGTTCGGTGCGCGGGGGCTCCTAAGCCCTCCCATGGAGATGGGCTGCTACGCAGCACCGCGCAGGGGCGGTTCCGGCAGCAATTCTAGCACTCCTTAGAATACCCCGGGATCGCTCCGTAAGCGCCGAAGAAGGCCACCGCGGGGTTTTAGCTGGTAGTGTCGGGTGGGGTGTACATAGGGGGTAGGGACTCGGCCCAGCGGCTGCCCGGATAGCCATCATCCGGGCGAGGGGGATGCTGGGTCGTAAGACCGGCTAGTCCAGCATAACCGTTTTATTCTTATTCCGCTTCCCCCCGGAGCGGGCGGTAGTAATAAAACGCTTTCCCCGCGACAAAAAAAAAAAAAAAAAAAAAAGGGGTTACCGTCGTGGAATTCAAACGCCCCCATTCCACAGGGCGGGAGACGCCGGTCAGTCGTCCACCCGGCGCCCCCTACGTGTCCTCTGGCGGCGGGAGGGATCAAATCGTTCCCGATCCCTCTCGGCACTCTCCTTCTGCGAGATGACGCTCTCACAGAAGTGGGCCACCGCACGCCAGGACCTCTGGCTGGCGACCGTGGATGACACCACGGCCGGCAGTGAGAGGTCTCCTCCGAACGCAAGCAGGGGAGGCCGGGGTTCGAAAATCCCATTTTGGAGTAGGACGCAATATGAATATAATAGAAAGATTTGTAATCAATTATTCCTATATAAATAGATTCAAAATTTATTCTAGTTTCAAATGTTATGCTCGAATTCATTGAGATAACAATGTATTTTGGCTCAGGATCATTTTTCTCTAGCAAGTTGACAAGGAACAACTCGCCACAAGTAGGGCTGGTTGTTCCTTAGCTGAGGTAAGTTGTTCCGCTGTTTATAGGAAAATCAGAGTTCTAATCTTATGGATTATATTAACTGGACATCCATGTGTAATTTGTATTAACTTATCTTTGACATATCATTTGTAACAACTACAGGCGGCAGTACAACTCGACGGATTATATATTTTAAACGACAATTTATTTACTCCAAACCTTTATTTTTTGATGGGACATCTACAAAAACATAATGTTCAGTTAATAAAAAAAAGCTTGGCTATTTTCTATCAACATTTACTAATGGCACAACAGACAAAATAAAACTGTAAATATCAATTTTGAACTAAAAAAAATTTATTCAATAAAACAAAATTGTATTTTTTTTGTATTTTTCAATCAGTTCACCACTTGGTCTTGAAGAAAGTCGCGGCGGTGGGTTCGACGTGCTGCACGGTACTGTAGTATTTCAAACCAGGGTTGTTCAGAGCGACGGCGTGGCCGAAGTCTGGAGATATGGCCACACCGGAGTACCCGAAGCCAGCGGTGTACGGGAACGCACCAGCTAAGGCAACAGGAGCGAATGCGGGAGCTGTAAGGGCAGCTAAAGCCTTATCGGCCTCGGATTTCAGCTCGGCGGCGGCAGATGCAGCAGCAGAAACAGCTTCAGCAGACTTTGCCTTTGCACTCTCGGCTTCCTTCGCAGACTCAGCGGCTTTCGCGGCCGCCTCGACTTTCACGCTCTCAAGTTCGGCTTTTGCGGCTTCAAGGTTAGACTGGATGATCGTTTGCGAGGAGAAGCTGTTGAGAGCGGGGGACGAGTAGCCGGAGTAGACCACGGGGGCAATGGGAGATAGGGAAGCTGCAGCTAAATAAGGAGCACCAACAGCCGAGTTAGCCAGAATATCGGCTTTGCTCGCGATAGCCCCATCGATCTGAGCCTCAGCGGTCTTCAACGCATCAAGAGCTTGCCATTTCTTGTCCTCGGTAGCCCAGAAGGCATCAGCCAAACGTTCCTTGCCTTGGTCGACGGTGGTGATGACTTGAGTGTTCAGGTTTTCGACGGCTTGCTCGGACAAGAGCCGGGCCTTGTCAACGGTTGCCTGGGCGAAGTCGGCGGCTTTGACGTGCGCATCGATGACAGCGCCCTGGATGTCTCCAGAAGAGACTGTGCGCACGGCACCGAAGGGGATGGCCGGGATGGCTGTGTATGCTGCGTACGGCAGCAGGTGGGAGGGAGCGGCGGAGGCGCAAGCCAAGGCGGCGACGAAAACAATCTGTAGACATAGAAAGAAATTAGAATTTAACAAATCGACGAAAAATATATATTATAGCATATCTGTCTACACCTTTAGGAATTGATAATGTCTGTTTCACAGTTTATGATACTAATGACTATTTTACAACAATCATCCTTTAATTAAAGAAGGTTGTATACAAATAAAAAACATCTCATCAGTACGATGATATGCGACACAAATATGTGGACGTCGCTTTGTTTGAGATGGGCTTTAGTATTCAACTTAAGTTAAGCAAAGGTTGACTGCCTCGGTGGCGCAGTTGTAATTGCGCATGCGTTACGACTGTCTCGGGTTCGATCGCCGGGTCGGGTAAAGTGTTATTGGGTTTTTCTATCTAGAAATTCTCAGTATTAGGCCGGAGTCTGGAACCTGTGCCCGGTATGGCGATAGGTTCGCCCCCTATCACATTATGGGACCGAAATATGGCGAAAAGTGAGTGTACTGGTTACAACTCTGCCTACCCCTTCGGGGATTACAGGCGTGAGTGTGATAAAATGGCTCATATACGATATAAGTGATCTGCAGAGTATACTTGGTAGAACTGTTGTAAAGAAATAATAAATACCATGATAATAAAACAAATGAAATACATTTATAAATAACGCATCAAAGTTGAAGGCAAACTGTTCCTTGTTGGCATTACAACAATAATTTTTCACTTTTAAATTATTTATGAATATTTATTTAGCCCACATGCATATTCTTTGCATGTCGTGGGCGCAGAAAATTATTGCATTCTTTGTTTGTACAGAATTATAACTTATTTAGAATAACTTATTGTTTTTAGATACTATTGGGAATCTTAATTCAGATGTTAAATATCAAATATTTCACCCTGTGAACATAATATGTGGCTGTATTCTGGTCTTACTAGTACACACAAGATTCGCCAAGCTTCTTTCCGTCACATTATGTGATAGGCACCTATCACCACATTAAACAGGCATTCCAATCCCCAGTAGCTCATATTTGATTATTGGAATCGAAAAAGCCTCACATATTAATAACCGAATGGTTTTGAACCTAGGACCTCACTGATTTCTCAGCCCATACACGCTTCTACTAGACAAATGACACAATTTTAATACAGGTATTCAATAATACTTTTTTTTTCAATTATAATTCGAAGTTGATACACAAACCACCTGATTTGTAAATGTTGTATATGCCAGTATTCATTATACTTTGTTTTGCCTTGTCTTTTGAGTGACAAATAACGTCAAAGCAAGCGAGATAAACCAGTGCATAACTATGAGCGCAATGCTAATAAGGCCATATGATTATAAAAACTAAATAGACAAGTGACAATATAAATAAATAAATAAAAAAATTAAATGTGGTACGTTGGGAAGCGCACTTGAGAAAACTGGACTGATCTGGATAATCATTTCAATATAATAGTGGGAAATGAAAATCGGAAAAGTTGCCCGGAAATTTGGAAAACTAAAAGTGTTTTTGTCTGTGGAATTTCAATTTCCTACTTCCCCTAAATGTAATCACGCATGTGAAGCTGCGGATACAAATTACTTCGTTGTCAAAATTTCGCAAAACACAAAAAAAAATCAAATTGTTAATTCTTAAATATTTATCACTTATCAAAACCTATTTATAACACAAAAATCCAAAGCACCACACAAAGCACAAAACACTATTATAAAAAATATATTTTTCAACCGACCAGAAATCTCATCTTGCTGTCTGTGTAGACCCCGATAGCTACTGATTGCTGTCATCAGCTCTCAGAGCGTATTTATACTCGGCATGCACATCGTAAATGGAGCAGACTGGATGGATGGACGTAAAAATAAAAAAGTCGCCCCAAAGGTGGTCGGAATGTAGGAAGCTTTCGATCGATGCGGCGCCCGGGCCTTGTGCTTACTTTGATCGTTTGTGACTTTGTATGTTGCGTCATAAATTGTTTTTACAACACTTATTAAGGGCCGTGACTTTGCTCGATTCTTGATAGTGGAAAGTCGAGTGAGTTGTGTACTTTTAAAATTGATTAATCATTTTTAATTATTTTACGGTACCAATGTTGTATTGGCGTTCAATTCATTTTTCGAAATGGCTTTATTTGAGGTAGCTTTTGATATTTAGCGTAGAATCTAAAAACAGGTAATGAGAAATTAACCTTTTTCTTCTTTGTTTGTGAACCAATTTCCTATTTTGTTATAGTAGCTATTAAGTAACGTACCATTTTCTTATTGATAACAAACGTGTTATCAATAGGAAATAGTTAGTTTTTTTACTGAATGAGTTGCGAGCTTTTTTTTATCCTGGCACGGCAAAGTTACCACACTGCACCTGTGCAGTGCCGTCCAATTGGAGAATCGGGTAACAATAATTAATCCCTCGCTACTCAACACAATCATGCCGGCCTGCTTCTTCACACTACGCCATGGGCAAGAAGGTGAGGAAGCGGTCTAGGGTCTAGGATCAGAGTACTCAGAAGGCCGCAACACGGTCAAACATCATACCCCAACTCTAGACTCCCGACAAAAACCGGATGTACACTGGCTGACCCCGGAACGCGACACATCTGCGTGTGTAACTCTGTGGCGGGTTTTCAGATTCAATATTTTCAGATTTTCAATTCAGACAGGCTGATGGGTTTACCATGATTTAAATTGTAGTATAAAGCTCAAAAGTATTATTACTTCGTTCTTGGAAATATGTTGTTTTAATGTATTACATCCCCATATTTAATCTGATTATCTATCTAACGGTGCAATAGCTTTGAACTTGGCTGATATTCACGTCTCGTAAACTTTGTAAAACTCAAAAAGTAATGTCCTGCTACATTGTTCGTAATCGGGGATTCTTGACAGTGACGTTACCACGGTGGCACACAGAGGGTCAACATTGTCAGATTTTGGTCGGTTATTGCAGATCTGAAAACCGTCTGTTTATGCCGGTTGGTAGTATTGGCGCGTGCAATTAGGTATGGAGGTTTGTGTTGCCTTTTTTGTTATACCAGTCCGGCTAGGCGTTTTTTATCTGGGTCTGCCTCTAGCTATTCTTCTTTTTACTTAATTTGAAATAGTTCTTCTATTTCATTATAAAATCTGTAAATAGTGCGCCTAGCTTGTCTTACAGGCAAAGATTTTTCACTATGCCAGTTTGCACTTACTTTATGAGAAACAACAAATCACTCGCAGAGATGTTATATAACTCTATGTGCAATAACAAGTAACCGACTGTGAAATGGGAGGCCACAAGTTCGATTTTGATACCGAGAATAATGTTTATATGGTCCGCAAATTTTTGTGCCCGTGTTTAAAACAGCAAAATTGTTTTACAAGATAATCTTATCTTACTGTCATTACCATAATCAATCATTGGTATGATAGTACTCAACCTCCATGTGTCAGGAATTTGTGAGGATGACAACATACCTACAATTAAAGAAATCAGTAAACAGTTCGATACCATGTTCTCCTAGACATTTCCAAGCTTCAATGGGAATACCATCAGGACCTGCGGCCTTCTTGTTAGACATTTTTTGTAGCGCTTTCTTCACCTCCCAGGGCTCTATTGGCGGTAGGAGCCCAACATTTTGTTGCAGTCCAGGCATATTTATTAACCGACTTCAAAAAAGGAGGAGGTTAACAATTCGTCGGAATCTTTTTTTTTATGTATGTTACCCGATTACTCGAAGACGCCAGGACCGATTCGAGAAATTCTTTTTTTGTTTAAAAGGGTATACTTCCCATGTGGTCCCATTGGCACCAAGTCAGAATCTGACGATGGGATCTCAGAAAAATCAAGGAAAAACAAATTTTATAGTGACGCAATTGGTTTTTTGTTGAAGTCGGTGTACTTTTTATGAATTAAAAAACTTTTATGTTATTTGAACTCGGGTTTAAAAGCTGTGTATAATGCTGCTAGGATATCTTTATCTTTGTATACCAAGTCGCCGTTCGTGTACGTGATGATTTTACACCCACTAGGATTCTTTGTGGTCTAACTTAGACGTTTTGCCAGCTTGTAGATGTTTTTCTGGCCTTCTTTTGTGTCTAACATCTTGTGTTTTTTTGAGAGCTACTTATATCTCCTCGGAATTTAGTACTGCGGGTAATTTTTTATTTATTTAATACACTTCATACAATATATGGACAGGCGGACTTAATGCCTAAGGCATTCTCTACCAGTCAACCTTTGGATGGTGCAGAAAATAATCAAGGCAGGTGTATATAATAAGAAAAGGAAGTAGAGAAAGTGTTTATCATATATGAATACATATATAAGACTTACATACATAAATATATAGTAATACACATACAATATAGTAAAAAAAATTAAAGTAATATATGTAATATATCCAACATAGTAAGTGAAATATTGGCCAGAAAGGCCAATGCAAATATTAAACTCTGTATTCTATCAGTATTCCAACATTCATATCAAATCGAAATCGTATATTTATATTATACATTTTCGTCTGTCTACCCTTACCAATATACGTCCGTATAACTGAACTTATTTCATAAATAAATAAAAACACCCAACACTAGAGACTATCCCGCCCACACACCCGCCATTGTAACTCCTGTTTAGCCAGGATCAACAATGGCACGCATTTTTTCGACGCCGAGTAATGAAACTCGGCGAGTCTCTGGGAATGCTTTATAACTGTCTTTTATCCCGAAAAGAAATTAATCAAATAGAAATATAGGAGGAGTTGGAAATATAAATTGACCACTTCCCTCCTACTGAAATAAAGAGGTATTAACCTCCAATAAAGGAAATTTACGTCTGGAGAAGCCAGACGTAAAGCACCACGGAAGTTACTTAACGGGTCCTATCATGCGAGCTGTTACGCTTGATTCCAATAATAGGTATGTCAAAACGCCGGAAAGCACGGAAATTCCTCCTAGTCGCCACAAGGGCCATATAGTATACAACTCCAGATGTTATCTGCATACTGTCAAGCATAATGTTGCGCTCATTTTGCCAGAGACTACACTCCCAAAGAACATGATGCGCGGACTGTTCGTACTCATAGTTTGGTGTAGAACATGGGCACGCAGGCGAATCAACCAACCTAAATGAGAATAGTTTGCTCTTAAAGTTGCCATGACCGGTGAGAAATACACCCAACAGTCACACACATAGTTTTGATTCCACACTAAGTAAATCCTGTATCGTGGGTATCGAGAACTACGATGGACTACGGACCCACAACACCCAGACCCGAAACAAAAATCTATATATCACACAAACATTTGTTGCGGCGCGGGAATCGAGCCCACGGTCTCTCGTTTCTCAGACGGCTTTTGTCCCCCTGCGACACGGAGGCTGTTGGAAAACGAAATTTTCATTTTATGTTGAGTAACTTTTCCCGTCCTTAAAAAAGTCAACAAACAAACAAGACATTGTTATATTTAAACATGGTGTATGTAAATATTGTTGTATGACACGCGACAGGCCGGTGGTGTGACGGCTCGTTATACAAGTGTGGTACTCGTGCTAAATGTCAACCGGCGAGTGTTTTTTATTAACACAATTGTTATATTTTTACATTATCCATTGCTCGTTACTATTACAGTACGTTCGACTTCGTATTTTGTGTCACAATATTTTTTTATTTAATAGTGACGATGTTATAAATTCTTTGTTATTTATTCTATTTATTTATTTGGCCACCAACAATTGCTTACACTAGAACATATAATCATATCATACATAAACATGTGTGTAAGTGTAGCAATCACTTAAAGGTAGGTATACACCAGTTTGTACAGGAAACATAAGATTAATTAAGACTTAACTATAAAAATACAAAACTAAGATAATGATACAATAAAGAAACAACACCAGAAAAAGCAAAAAAAAACTGTGCAAATAAGTACAATAAGTTTTGTAGTAAAATCGTGCCATCGTATGGCTAATTATTGCTTAGGTGTTTTGGCAAATTTTATGTTGAATAATGGCACAATTACTTTGGTGTGTTTCAATATCAAATGTGCGGGGAGCAATGTGACCTGTGATTCCACCAAGCTTTTAACGGTAGCCAGCGGCTTTGCTGTGCCCTGGCATTGCAGAAATCTATGGGTGGCGGTTACTACTTACCATCAGGTGGCCAGTCTGCTCGATTGCCTGTCGAGGCACTAAAAAAAATGTTGGTCTGATACACATGGGAGTTTTTCTTCTTTTTTTATCCTTTTCTCATCGAACGTTTGTTTTCTACACTTTGACATTGGTAAATTTGTTGTTGCCTCGACACGGCCAATTTAAGAAATATGTTAAGTTACACGTAGGAGGCTAGTTTTGTTTCGTAATGGCCAAATGAAGTTAGGCTGCGCAAAATCTAGATCCTTTTAACTCAATACAGTCAAAGCTTATTTACGGTTCCTGTATTTGCGGGTAAAAATATTCGACAAATTACCTATATTGGTGACAAAAATTTCTGTATTCACGGATCCAGTCAGTATAATAAAATGATTCGGTGTCCTTTATTAACATCAGGGATGATATTATAATTATTAGATAATAAAAACGCTGTATCAATTGACAGATACGTTGTATGTACTGTAACCTTCAGGCATACCAGACTAGGCGAGCTTTAACACCGGCTCACCTACGAGTCGGTGACATTAACGCGAAATTCGGCCGTTTGTGTTCAAAAGAAATTTATTATACCGATCACTTTGTACGGCTCTTACATGTTTGTAATGTATGTTGTAGTTGGTATGTGAGATCAGGTTTTTTGCAAAGATACTAATTTCGGAAACGTTTTATCCATAATAATAATAGATATGACGTTAATATTATTTTGATTATAAAAGTGTTTTGTCTTTTTAAACTAGATATGGATTGTGTTTATAACAAAATATTACAATAAGGTATTAAAAAGTTGTTCATCAAGAATCATTTTACACCTGAAGACGAAAAATTATCGATATTCTTAAATATCCGTTGATGAAACTCTAACCCCCTTTAGAAGTTCTATTTTTGAAAACATCACCATGCCGTGTGAAATTTAAACAACGTTTCTTCTATGCTGTTGGATGAATATCGATTTTGATATGACTTCTGTACTTCATAAAAATTATATCACTAAAAAGACAGCAAGGTGTCTATCGAAGATAAAATGGATCAGCCTCCATAGGACGTTCAGCTATACAGTAAATTAGTCTCCCTATCTAACTGACACTGTGACGCTGGTTGGGTTACGGACAAAAGCTAGTTTTAACTAAAAACTCAAGAATATGTAATGTCGATCTATAAAGTGGTTTATTCCGACCCCAAAAACAAACCTTCGTGGCTCGAACCTAGCGATCGTATTCCAAACCACAGGATATTTAAGGAAGAAAAACGTTACACGGAAAAATGTAACTGATGTAGTTCCAGTCATTTTAAGAAACGACTTATTTCACACTATGCATGCGGCAACCAATTATATATAAATGCATTTTTTTCCACACAAACAGTATGTGGCACGCCCACGGTAGAGTCACAGCGTCATAAGAGCACCGTTTTTTGTAAAAGTTATACATAGTTGAAGGGTAAGGCATTCACTTAGGCCATGTTGTTTAACTGTAGTTTATTCAGACTATAGTTAAAGTGTAACTTAAGTTTTAATTGACACTTTTGGTCAACGTTGTGAGTTTATAATATTATTTTCTTCTTTTTTTTAGAATAATACATTGTGTTTTTAGTTTACCTTTTTTTCGTAGTTAAATATAACATCGCATAGTTTCAGCTGCAGTTACACTTTACTATCCTAATTCCTACTAATATTATAAATGCGAATGTTTGGATGGATGTTTGTTACACAATCACGCTACAACGGCTGGACGCATCTGGCTGAAATTTGGCACAGACATAGATTATAGTCTGGAATAGCACATAGGCTACTTTTTATCTCGGAAAATGTAAGGTTCCCAAGGGACAGAATTTTGTTTTTCACAGAGCCAGGGATCGACCTGAATTCTTGCACAGTGGTTGTTTACGGATCAGAGAATCACATAGGCGACTTTTATCCCGAAAAATTTACGGTTCCCGCGGGATAGTTTTTTGTTTTCACAGAGCAAGGATTCGACATGATTTTTTGCATAGTGGTAGTTTAGGGGTTAGAGAATGACATAGGCTACTTTTATCCTTTTATCCGTATGGTATAGCAAAATGTAAAAAGGTGTAACAGCTTAAGGTGAGGTAGGCTCAGACAGTTCAGTTCAGACTACATTTTTAAACTAATTATTCGATGTTAAAATCTAAAAATATTAACAATAAAAAAATTAGCCATGAAAGATGAACATATTTACAAAACGATTGTGCTTCTCGATACACGATTCATTAAAGTTGGCTCGATAGAAAATATTCGCAAAGATGCATCGAAATTTTAAAAATTCAATTCATACGACCCCAAATGAATCCGTTGTATACGGTTATAAAGAAAAATATTGAAACGAAATTTTTCTATCAAATTTTCAATGAACTGCATTAAACGAGTGTGTGAATATTTTATCACATTTCATTTATAAATACAAAGAAATAAATGTTTTAAAATTACGAAACACGAAATGGCCGTTGTGTCGATGTTGTAATGATTTTTAAACATAATGCGCAAGTGCGAGACTTGTCAGACGGCAATTGGGCCGTGTTGAGAGCAGACGTCTACGCGATTTTTCGCTCGCGCTGTCAAAAATATTTTTTGTGAAAACATGATGAATGTGACATAAAGTGTTCTCAAATAGCACTTACTAAAGATAATATATTGAATATAATCAAATATATTTAACTTATCATAATAATTTCAAACGATATATATTTTATTTATCATAATGACTGTCAATTCTTATCAAAAGTCGTGAATACAGGTTGAGTGATTTGAACAAACTATTTGAGAATAAAATTATGGTATGATACTTGATATAACAAAAATTTACTACTATTATAATTACGAAAGTGAGTCTTCCAGTTTGGAAGTTTGCATGATTAAACCGCTGAACTGTTTTAGATAATAATCGATAAAAATTAAAACTAGTATTATTTAATCAATACCATTATTAAAATGTTGGTGTTCGAGAGAGACGAGAGGAACCAACAGTTTATGTTCTAAACAGATGTAGAAATATAAAATAAATACAACCAACCAACACACACATAGACATGACCCCACACTAGGTCAAACTTGTATCCTGGGTATCAAGAACTACGAGGGACAATGGTCACACAACACCCAGATCCTAAACAAATGTCGGTCTGTCACACAAACATCTGACTCGGTACGGGAATCGGGCCCACGGCCTCTCATTTCACAACTTACTAATCGCCCGCTGCGCCAGGAGGCTGTCAAGAAATGACTAACTTATGTCCAAATTTGATTATTATTTTGTTGGAAATGAAAACCGTCATCAGCGGGCTCATACTATTTCCCACTACCATTGCGACTAATTACCAGATCTCTAGAGCTCGAAGACTATAATCGTAAATAACTGCTTTGGATACAGAACTTTGAATTTCTTTCAATTATACAATTATTATCTTAAGTTCTGCTATATTTATTTTATATTGATTGCGCAAGACTCAAATACGATAATAACAATCAAATTCAACCTTAGGCGGGCGACTACAAAGTTCATTATTATAATAATTTTATTAATTTAGCAGTTTGACAGACAATACGTTTTAAAGTACTCGTTTGTTTTCGGCGGACGATCGATTATACGTTATTGTGTTCGTGTCGGTAAAAGAGAAATAATATATTACTATTCTTGTCATTTCGTGCATGACGTCAGATATGGATGACAATATTAATTGTCAGAAGAATAGATCTTGCAAAATTTATTATTTCTGAAAATGTATACTTAAGATATAACTGAAGATATATACTTTTTACCCGGCTCCACCCCTGTCAAATATTATCTATACATTTTCTCACTTGTTTACGGCAATGAGTTACTATTATAATTTCCATAGCCAACTTTTATCCTATGATATCGCTGTTACTTTTTCGTATTAAAATTACCCTATTCAGTTTCACTTATCTCGATACCTGCTGGTGGTAGGATATTCATATCCGCCAGGATAGCGACCACCGTACACAGAGTGGCACACGCAAGTGTGTCGCGTTCCAGGGTCAGCCAGTGTACCTCTGGTTTTTGTCGGGGTCTAGAGTTGGGATATGATGTTTGGCCGTGTTGTTCAGAGTACTCTGACACTAGACCCTCAACCGCTTCTTCACCTCCTTGCCCCATGGCGTAGTATGAAAAACTGAACATCAGGCCGACATGATTGTGTTAAGTAGCGAGGCATAGATTGTATCTCGCTAGTTGGTACTTTAACTGGACGACACTGCGCTTACCATCAGGTGCAGTGTCGTCACTTTGCCAGGATAAAAAAAATATCAGATTCCATCATCATCGGAGCCACCCTGACAAAATAGTAAATAGACAAACAGATAATTTTATTGTAAATTCTTTATATCGATTTTCATTACTATGACATTTGATATTACTTTTTGTTTTGACAGAATATTTTTTTCTAATAATATTCATTCATACCAACAAGTTTTTATTCCACAACGAAATATTATATTAACATTATTAATTCAGTTAACAATATATTGAGTTCTATTATTTTGATAATATAACTCAAAATTCGGCGGATTTATGACAATTCATACTTGACGGTCTGCATTGTGCAGTGGACGTTTAGTCGGTTGTGAAACAAGAAGTCCAAGTTGGATCCAGAAATCGAATATCGAAAGGATACACTTCCTTTACCGAAGATCAAGAGAAGTGACGGGAGATGATGATCGGGAGAAGGGTAAAGAATGGGAGGGTAAAATCAAAAGGAAACTGGACGGATTTGCCGGAGATGTGTGTAATCCCTAGTCTAGCTTAGCTTAGCTAGCTTAAGCTATTACATCTATATGAATATGTCTAGTAACCTTTGCTGAGCGGATACCGTGAGAAAACGCGAGGATCTTATCATTCAGCTCAACCAGACCCTAGACCTCATGTTTATCTTTCTCAGGAATCGGGTTAAGATCTATAGCAAGAAAACCTAGGTGATCGTGTTCTCATGCAAAAAAACCTGTTTCCTCACGTCCCCGTTCTTACAGGTGTTCCACTCCCAATGCACAGGATAAAAAAATATTTTCATAAAAATCGGTTCAGTGTTTTCAGTTCAGTCGTGAAAATGTAACAGACAGAAAACTTTCAACCACTACTAATTCACCATTTTAGAGGCTACATTAAAAAAAATACGTGTACTTTTATTTGTTTGTTTGAACGCGCTAATCTCAAGAAGTACTGTTTTTAATTGAAAAAATATTTTAGTGTTGGATAACCTATTTATCTGGGAACGCTATAGGCTATAAAACATCACGCTATGACTAATAGGAGCCGAGCAGCAATGAAAAATGTTGCAAAAACGGGAAAATATATTCCTTTTGAGAGCTTGTTTTGCGTGCGCTGCGTATACGGCTAAAGTTACGCAACAATCAAGTATGACGGAATTGTTCCTCTTAAAAAGTTATAAAAAAAGTCCGCGATAGCATATATCCATCTTTTTCGGTTAGCTCAACCTGCCTCTGCCTTTTTAATGGTAATGAAATTTGTCCTAAAATAAAACATTATTTTCGAAGGGGTTTTTATAAACTTGGTATTTATTGTATACTTTTGCTCCCAAAAATAACCTCCACGCAGGCAAAGCCTCGAGCAACAGCGAGTAGTATATAAAAGACGTGATTACTTTCACTCAAATTGCAACTTATTTCACTGAACGTCAAATATGAGTAATAATTGACATTGTTATCATTATAATTTGTAATAATATAGGTACATCCAGACTTGAAACAAACATTAGTCTGTAACGATAACATTCGGTAACTTTGTTGCGAGAATCGAGCCCACTGCCTCCCGTTTGAGGCCGAGGCTGTCATATAGGTTTTAATTTTAATAAAATAACATAATAGTTGAGGGTTTTTAAAAAATAAAAATGTATGGTATTTTACGTTCTATTTAATCTGATTTATTTGACATTTGCTCATTTCACTGTTTTAAATAATGAACATCCTTTATATGAGCGCCTATCGCTACTCGTTGGGGGGGGGGAGCCCCCGCGCACGCCGCCGCCACCCGTCGCATCTCACCCCCTCAATCATACCTCAGCCCAGAGCCGACAAAGCCTTAACGTGCCTCCGTGGATTCTATACCTTTTCTTCCAAAAATAACCTCCACGCGGGCGGAGCCGCGGGTAACAGCTAGTTGTTAATATTTGTTATATAACAGAGGAAAGTCTGATGCCGAAACTACAATTTACATTTGGATATGGAAAAATACGCTAAAATTATGGCCGATAATATGTTGTCTTTCGCTACTTGATACTCTAACTACGCCATAAGGTGCATTGTGATCACTTTACCAAGATAATAAAATGGTGACTCCGACGTAATCTGAAAATGTTGTATTCTGATAGCGTTTAGCTTTGCAATTGTGATTAAGTTTACCGGTAATCTGTGCGCAATATATAAGTATACTGAACATTCATTTCTATAAACGAGACTCGAAGAATCGAAAACGCATGTAGGATACCAAGAAGCCCATGAGTTAATCTGTATATATAAAAGAAGAAACTGACTGACTGATATACCAACGCACAGCCTAGGGGTTAGAGACATAGAGGTTATGTTGATATAAAAAAAAATAAAAAAAAATTAAATTTTAACAGTAAATATCTTTTATGGCGCAGGCGTAGTGGATCACTATGGATGGGTTTTTGAAAATACCACCCCTAAGGGGGTAAAATAGGGGATGTAAGTTTATATGAAAATCAGTTATTTTTGAAGTTAAATTTATGAAAATTAGTATTTGGCTTTTTAGTTAAAAATTAAAAAAATTTGGATTTTTGGAAATTCCACAACTAAGAGGGTAAAATAGGGGATGAAAGTATATATGAAAATCTGTCATTTTTTAAGTTAAACGCATGAAAATTGGTATTTTGTATTGTATACTTTTTCTCCGAGTACAGGATAAAAGCTCTTATTACAATAAAATCCATAAATCGCTTACAGTGTGAAAAGATAAATATACGCATGAATTATGCCATTTATAATATTATTATTTTGATTATTCTTGCGCAATACCTCACTCTTGGTCTCAGTACGCGCAATATGCACATGCGATGTCTATTTACATTGATGTCTATGTACTTTTTAGCTTAAAATGTATAAGCATATAATCTTCATAGCTAAATAAAATATATAAAACCCCAACTATCACACGCACACACATAGTTCTGACCCCACAGTAGGTCAAATCTGTCTCGTGGGTATCAAGAACTACGAGGGACTAGGTCCCACAACACCCAGACTCCAAACAAACATCGGTCTGCCACACAAATATTTGTCTAGGTGTGGGAATCGAACCCACGACACTTTTCACAACAGCAGCTCGCAGCGCCATGGAGGTAGTCAACATAACAAGTGATTATTATACGCTGATACATATAATCATATTTTTCGCATAAAGCAGCGACAGCCTATCTAAGCGTGGTACGGACTGCCCATCTAAGCGTGGTACTGACTGCCCATCTAAGCGTGGTACTGACTGCCCATCTAAGCGTGGTACCTACGGACTGCCCAAATGACATGCATCTCCGATTTTTCTAAAGGTACATGTATAGTCATTGTTTATTACCGTTTCTGTAACGGTGAAGAGAAACCGTGTGAGGAAAGAGGAGCGATTCTCGAGAAAAATCCAAACTACATTTAATTTTCATTTTACACACACATACACATACACTCACGCCTGTAATCCCCGAAGGGGTAGGCAGAGGTGTAACCAGTACATTTCATTTTACCTAATCGAAAAATCCGAATCCAGCAGTGGGACAGTTTTTAATACAGGGTTGATGTTATTATAGTTAAATGCAGTTGTATATAAATAACAAACAATCACGTCTAGTTTACCTTGATTTTTATCGCTCGAGTACCTATATTCTTTCTTACTTTTGTTTATCACATAAAGGGCATAGTGAGCAGGCCTATTAACCAGATCCAAAAATAGGAGGCTCCTAATTTGAAACTTTTTATCCACCCTGTGGGGAACGAAATACATAGTTACGTTTTTAAAGTCTTAGCGCATCAAACGAAATCGTTTAATCTGAAAAAAGGATTATTAGCGCCTTAATGTCAGCCTCCGTGGCGCAGCGGGCGGCTAGCCGATTGCGAAACGGAAGGCCGTGGGTTCGATTCCCGCACCGAGGTAAATGTTTGTGTGACAAACCGATATAAAATCGCATCACATGACCGTAGTGAGAGTGAAAGTCACGATTTCGACAGCCTCCGTGGCGCAGTTGGCGAGTAGCTGGCTGTGAAACGAGAGGCCGTGGGTTCGATTCCCACACCGGGACAAATGTTTGTGTGAGAGACAGATATTTGTGTCCGGGGTCTGGGTGTTGTGAGACCGTGCGTCTCTCTAGGTCCCTGATACCCACAACACAAGACTCGTATCTTAGTGTGGGGTCGGGGCTATGTGTGTGACTGTTGGGTGTTATTTATTTATTATTTATTTATTTCTTGAAGCAGTTAGTCCTCACTAAAACAATCCGAGCAGTCTACACGAGCAGCACCCGGTCACGAGTAATGACGCATGTGTCAGCCATCGGGTTTATTACAGAGAAGTGACCGACCTGGCACATCGCGCTGCAGCAAGCACAGACACTTTAGCGAGCATGACATACCCAGACTGAATAAGTATCAAGTAAAATCATGTAAGGCATATAAGTTCGCAATGTTAAGGAATTAAAATGTATTGGTATTATTACTACACGCATTATTACGGCATTACATATATAAAGTTACTAATTATAATTTAATGGCTACACTTCTAAGTAGTAGCATAACTTATTCCCAAACCGGTCATCTAAATATTCAGAAAATTTATAATAGGCTTTATTACTTAGTTTTTATTACTTAATTTACTAACACTGTAAAATGGAGTCCATTTTTTCTACGAACTCCAAAAAGATTTCTACTCTCCTAATGTCCATATAGGTAAGAAATTATTGTTAACATTTTTATTCCTAAAAGTGAAAGTATTCTACAATTGAAATGAATTTTAATTCGGAATCATTAAACTCGGAAATAAATTATAATCCTACTAATATTATAAATGCGAATGTTTAGATGGACGGATGAATGTTTGTTGCTCAATCACGCTACAACGGCTGGACGGTTCTGGTTGAAATTTGTTACAGAGATAGATTATAGTATGGAATAGCCCATAAGCTTTTTATCCCGGAAAAATGTAGAGTGAAAGTGAACGACATGATTTTATGTATTGTGGAAGTTTAAATATATCAAGGTGTAATAACTTATTATTACTAATTGGTATTTTGTATTGTATACTTTTTCTCCCAAAAATAACACCCCCCGGGCGGAGCCGCAGGCAACATCTAGTATCTCATATACCCATCAGAATAAAACGAAAAAGGGGAGATTTCAGTCACATTCTCTTTCAGATATATTGAAGGTAGGAGAGAATCTGTTGTAATTCCGACTGTTTGCCCACACCGCAAATGTTTTTATGCATTCGTATGCAAGTGAGCTAAATGTACCATTTGCATGCAACGTATGAGTTTTTCTGCAACTGAGAATTTATCGTGATACTCGTTGTGCAACTCTTTGGCTGCATTACCTTTAGTGTTTGTATATCTTTACAGCCTCCGTTGTGCAGTTGGCGAGTAGCCGGCTGTGAAACGAGAGGCCGAGGGTTTGATTCCCACACCGGGACAAATTTTATGTGTCAGACAGATATTTGTGTCCGGAGTCTGGGTGTTGTGAGACTAGAAGTCTCTCGTAGTCTCTGATACCCACAACAAAAGACTCGTATCTTAGTGTGGGGTCGGGGCTATGTGTGTGACTATTGTGAACCACGAATTTGGGATTACGGAGCCACAGCTTCCTGGTGACTACCACATATGAGTGGAGCAATAAGTATGCTACTTAATTTCTTTGCTACACCATCCGCTGTGGAACACTTTGCCGGCCCACATGTTTCCTCCTATAACATTCGGTAAGGAACCGTGAAGAAGCAATTGAGCACACCGGTATTTTGTCAAATGACGATAATCATCTCTGGTCATTCCATACTCTATCTGGACGACACTGTACCATGCGTGCAGTGTATTCACTTTGCGAAGTCGAAATAAAGAAATGAATGTGTTTATTGTGTTACGTATAGATAGGAACATTTAACAACGGAAGCTCTGATGCTTTTGTTAGATCCGCTTTCCTATTCTACTCTAGCGAAACTTGATACAGAACTAGCTGTTGCCTGCGGCTTCGCCCGCGTGGTAGTTATCCTATACTATTTATAAAATCGTTTTATCTCTCACTACTCTTTGCATAATACATATTATATTCGTTCAAACAGGTATAACTTTTGATTGAATGCACCGATTTAAATAAAATAATGACAAAATGTTACCTCGAGATACACTCTATGATTTTATTGTAGATTCTTTTGTCGTAATATAGTACTTTGACCGTGATGCCTTGACAGATAGTCAGACAGACAGAAAGACAATAATTCCAAAACAATTGTTTTGGATTCTATATCATAATATAACACGTTACAATCAAATTATTGCAAAAATATTTAACGTACAGACTACAGACAACGTGCTTCAGATTTATTATAGTATTGGTGATAAAATAAAACAACATTATTATTTCCAAACACTGAACCATATTTCAATGATTTATTTTATTTATACACTTCATATACATCGTATATAGGCGGACTTAATGCCAAAGGCATTGTAATGGTGTAGGAGTTAATATCTTCATTTACTCCACAGACCTTTTAGTATTTACCAAGTAATTTTTCCACCTACTGATGCGTCATTAGTAATTCACACAGGCCATAACAAACATTTTTAAACAGGCAAGGAATTAGAAGTTCTTTTGTTAATAGAAACAAAGAACCATACAAAACACCCTTACACACAATATGATGAAACGCACACAAACCAAGCTTAATGCAGCAACTTTCAAATTGTTCCATTTAGACATTTGGTATTTGTGGATTTGTCGAGGCAATATGGCGGCCGGCTAATGTCGCGATCGAGAATGTAGGTTGCATACAGCCGAGACAGAACAGGGCCGGATTGGAGTTTCCTCTCTGAGGGTATTTTGAATTGAATCATCTTTATTTTTTAATAAATATTTAGCTTTTAGCTTAGATAGAAGAGCTATGGATGTTAGGGTAGTTCCCAATTATTAAAAATATCGAAGATATGTTAGAAAGTAACTATGGATAGATTAATATTACAAACTAAGTGGAAAGTAAAGTTTAGGATAAAAGAGAGCCCCTCGGCGTTCCACATGTCGTTAACTTTGGCAGTCAATCAACTTACTACTGCTACTATCATGCTATGGACAGCCATACGCAGTTTAGTTTACTATAAAGAAGTTTTAGTAAATCCTGACATGGGGCTGTTAACATTAAGCACTAAGATTATTATTGTAACATAGATTTTTAATTAATCACTAAATTAGTAATTATCGTATTTGTGCCTCTTAAAATATCCGCCTCTGAGTTTTCTGATATTATATGTTAATTATCGCTTTACCTGAGTAAGAAAACCTGCATACCTAAGAATTTTAAAAATAAATTAATTTGGAGTGCAATCTAGATCATAATCACTAACTCTGTTTATTTTATTTTTCCTGTGATTGTATTCTGTAATGTGTCTTTAATAAATAAATAAAATAAAATAAAATAAAATTCAAGAATATCAAAGGAACGTGAACCGACCCGTACTACGCCGCATGGTGGAATCGTGGTTAATCCCTCATTAGTAGAGGAGATCTGTGATTAGTAGTAGTGGCACTGTGATATTACAAAACTGGTATTATTATATGTATATTTTTATACTAGGAAATGGCTAACGAGCGTGTGACTGACCTGATGGCACTGCCCATGAAAATCTACAATATAAAAAAAACCAATGATATCTTGCCGACATTAAAGGAAAGGCATATTGATTGAGCAGGAAGGAAGCAGGGAGGATTTTGGACTCGGGAAAATCTCAATCTCCGAACGATATGCAAAAGCAAGCTGTCTCTTCATTTCGGTTTTTTGTGTGACAGTGGTAATAACTCAGTCGAACCGGCTTTTAACTTTAGATAAAATGTCTACAAAGAGCTCTACTACAACAATGTTTACATTCCGTATTTCAATTAGCCAGCAGGCTGGAATGCTTGTGTCGAGTAGCGAGGGATAGTTTACTCTCGCTACATAATACTCTAACTGGACGGCACTGCGCTTACGATCAGGTGCAGTGTGGTCAGAAATTATAACACTAGTAAACCTGCACATTGTGACCCCCATGCCGTAGTCCTAACTGGATCCCCCACTGAATCCGTCACTGGACTAACCTGTCTTTAAACTAATAAAGCAAGTTTTTGACATTTGGTTGTGGTGATCTTAACTACGCACGAACGACTAACCACTTTTTTATTTATGTTTCATAGATAATGACTTATTTTTCTGAAAGCACTTAAAATAGCCAAATGGCAGCAATTATTTAGCTTTATTACAAACCTGTTCATATGTTACCAGTAACATCAACAATCGTATATAAAAGAAGAAACTGACTGACTGACTGACTGACTGACTGACTGACTGATCGATCAACGCACAGCCAAAACGGCTGGGGTTAGAGACTTGAAATTTTGACAGTAGGTACCTTTTATGACGTAGGCATCCAATAAGGAAGGGTTTTTGGAAATTCCACCCCTAAGGGGGTAAAATAGGGGATGATAGTTTGTATGAAAATCCGTCATTTTTGAAGTTAAATTTATGAAAATTAGTATTTGGCCTTTTAGTTAAAAATAAAAAATATGTATTCGAGGATTTTTAGAAATTCCACCCCTGAAGGGGTAAAATAGGGGCAGAAAGTTTGTATGAAATCCGTCATCTGTATATATAAAAGAAGAAACTGACTGACTGACTGACTGACTGACTGACTGACTGACTGACTGATCGATCAACGCACAGCCTAAACGGCTGGGGTTAGAGACTTGAAATTTTGACAGTAGGTACCTTTTATCACGTAGGCATCCACTAAGGAAGGGTTTTTGGAAATACCACCCCTAAGGGGGTAAAATAGGGGATGAAAGTTTGTATGAAAATCCGTCATTTTTGAAGTTACATTCATGAAAATTAGTATTCGGCCTTTTAGTTAAAAATAAAAAATATATGTTTCAGGATTTTTGGAAATTCCGCCTCTAAGGGGGTAAAATAGGGGATGAAAGATTGTATGAAAATCCGTCATTTTTTAAGTTAAACGCATGAGTATTTTGTATTGTATACTTTTTCTCCCAAACGTGACCTCCACGCGGGCGGAGCCGCGAGCAACAGCTAGTAAGAAATATATAACATACTAGCTGTTGCTCGCGGCTCCGCCTCTTATACTCTTTATGAAATCTTTTTTTTTCTTGCAATTAAAATAGCCTATATTAATCAGTGAGAATGTAGCATTCAAATGGTGAAAGAATTTTTAAAATCGGTCCAGTACTTTTTGAGCACATCGTTACAAACATACTTACATACAAATCTTTGTATCTTTATAATATTATAGTATAGACAAGCTTTTGCCCGCGGCTTCGACCGCGTGGTAGTTATTTTTGAAGGGAAAGGTAGAAAAAACAAGGAGACATTTAAGCTTTTACATCTTTCTATATATCCCTAGGAACAATTTCCGTGATAAAAAATAGCCTATGTCATTCTCAGACCCTCAAATAACACTACCTATGCAAAAAATAATGTCGATTAAAAAAGCTGTTTTCTCGCGGTCGCGGCCATGTCACTGACGCATATAATTAAACATAAAATAAAATAAACTGTAGGTACTTATAATAATACTAACCCTGTATTAAATATGGTCCCACTGCTGGGCACGGGCCTCCTCTACTAATGAGAGGGGTTAGGCCTTAGTCCACCACGCTGCCCTAATGTGGGTTGGTAGACTTCACATACCTTCGCAATTCTTTGAAAATCCTCAGGTATGCAGATTCACAAAGAATTTCGAACCTACGTTCCCTTACGATGTTTTCCTTCACCGTTAAAGCAAGCCATAATTAACAATGAAAACACACGTAACTTTGGAAAAGTCAGAGGTGTATGCCATTTGGGTTTCGAACATACGACTTTCGTATTGACAGTCCGTACCGCAACCAACTAAGCTTTCGCTGCTATACTTCCTGTACTTTGATAAGTTAAATATAAACATTGCTATCATTGCCTGGTGGCGCCATGCTTAGACTCCAACCAAGTTGGCAATCATACGTGTGAGAGTTTAATCTAACAAACAGCTTGCAGTTTGATTTGTGCTAGATATTTTTTTTTGTTGTCGCGGGGAAAGCGTTTTATTACTGCCGCCCGCTCCGGAGGGAAGCGGATTAAGAATAAAACGGGTATGCTGGACTAGCCGGTCTTACGACCCAGCATCCCCCTCGCACGGATGATGGCTATCCGTGCTGCCGCTGGGCCGAGTCCCTAACCCCTATGTACACCCCACCCGACACTACCAGCTAAAACCCCGCGGTGGCCTTCTTCGGCGCTTGCGGAGCGATCCCGGGGTATTCTAAGGAGTGCTAGAATTGCAGCCGGAATGTCCATGAGAGTATGACCCATGTCATACTCTCATGGAAGGGATGCAAGGTCAGTGAACCGTCTAACTAGGTCAAACCTATATGGTATCAAGAACTAGGAGAGACTACCGTCCCACAACACCTCTAACACCAATATCTGTCTCACACAAATATTTGTCTCGGTGCGGGAATCGAACCTACGGCCTCTCACACTAGCCCGTTGCGCGAAAAGTGTTCGAATACATTAACATATTGTAAAGGTTGGCTCTGGCGGAGGATTGAAACACAATGAAGTCTGGTTACATACTATTATTTATTAGCATAAGCAATCCTTTATATAACAATGTTCCTTATACTAGGTACATACATCTCACCTTCCTGGCAAACAAAAAAAATAAAATGAATGAAATTTATTTTATTTTTACTTATAACAACATATGATTCTAGGTAACTACTTATACAGTTTATAAAAGTTTTTTTTTATATAATATGTTTATACTTCTTATCAATACATTAGGATACACAACATAATACAAAGTTTAATAAAAATATAGATACGATACAAAATTAATGTTATATCTGCTTACATGGTATTATATGAATATATCTACTTAATATTAATAGACAAACTTTTATTTTTTATACTGTAACAGGCTGAAAATACAATTTTGTCCTGTTTTTATGTATAATGTATGGTTTGTTATCTTTCAATATTTCTACATTTGGTGAGCATTCTCTGATTACTTTAAATGGACCTGAGTATATACTTTGGAACTTATTGCCGGATTCATTTCTAATTAAAATTAAGTCATTTGGCTTGTATGCTACAGGATTAATATTACGATCATACTTAGCTTTTCTTTTTATTTTACTGACAATTAAATTATCGCGTGCCTCTTTTTGTGACGTTTGTATTCTATACTTTAACTCTAATGGATAGTTATCGAAGTTATACAACGGGTCTACTTGACCTGATGTAAGATTCGATGGTAATACACATTTCTTGCCAAAAACTAATTCAAAAGGTGTAAATTTAGTTTCAGTATGTACAGATGTATTATATGAGAAACACCAAAAAGGAAGCCATGTGTTCCATGTCTCTGGGTGCTTTTCAGTATGTATTCGTAAAAAATTACCCAAATGTTTGTGAGAATTTTCCAAGGCGCCGATGCTCTGATGGTGATATGCTGTAGATTGTAACTGGTTAATATTTAAAAGTTTACAAACCTCTTTCATTGTAGATGATAGAAACTCTGTTCCTCGGTCTGTAGCAATTTCTCTCGGAATACCGTATCTGAGAATAAAATTATTAACAAAACTCCTAGCTACTTCACTCGTAGTTTTTGTTAACAATGGATAAGCTTCTATATACTTACTTAATTCACATTGTATAGTTAAAATGTACATATAATTATTGTAATCTTTTTCTAACGGACCTACTATATCTAAGTAAATTTTTTCAAATGCCGAATTGGCTGTTGTGGTAATCGTCATAGGTTCTTTAGTATGATGTGACGAATGTTTCTCTTTTTGACATTTATCGCATCGTTTTACAAATTCTGTAACATCAACTTCAAGACCTGACCAAAAATAATATTTTTTAATATTATTTAACATCCGTCTTATGCCCGCGTGGCCACTTGTGGGCAAAAGATGGAAATCATTTAGGATTACACGTTGGTCGTCTTTATTATTTATTCTCTCAACATCTCTTAAAATACAAAATCGTGGTCCGGACCATTTATCTATACTCCTTATCTCTTTTATCACTTTCTCTATAAAAATATTATTGTTACTATTTTTTATGAAATATATTTCCTCGATATTAATTCCTTCACAAAATAAATTCAGTTCTCTCACAAATTCGCCTGGCGATAATTGTGATCGAGAAGCTAAATTGATAAATATAGTATTTTTTGAAGGCACATAACATAAGCATTTACTTTCGAGCTTAATCTCCTTTAATTTACGATATCGTATTAAATCATTTGAGCTACTAAAACGTAATTCAGTAAGCTGCTTCGGTTTACTATATATTTCCACAACTTTTGGGTGATCAAGCCAATTGTTCTGAGAAATAATAGCATCCCGTGCTTGCCTAGCTTTTTGACCTCGTGTCATTACATTTACTACCCCTTGGTTCATTTCTTTTAACATTTCTGACGTTATCTTTATCCGAGAAAGAGCGTCAGCTACGACATTGTGTTTACCTTTAAGATATTCAATCGTAAAATCGTATTCTTCTAAAATAATTCTAAATTTCATTAATCGGCTAGACGGATCGCGCATACCAAATAAATAAATAAGTGGTTTGTGATCCGTATGAATCTTGAACTTACGGCCATATAAATAAGGGCGAAAATGTTTTACTGCCCAGACAACCGCTAGTAATTCTTTTTCAATGGTAGGATACCTTTTTTCCGCGTCATTAAGACTTCGACTAGCATATGCCACAGGTTTTCTATCGCCATTACATAAAACTGCGCCAATGGCATATCCGGATGCATCAGTTTGCAAAATAAATTGATTATTATTAGAAAAGTCCGGATACTGTAGTATGGGGTGTGAAATTAAGTTCTGTTTTAATAATTCAAAAGATTTTTGACACTTGTCATCCCATTTAAAAACTATATTTTTCCTACATAAATTATTTAACGGATGAGCTTTTGTTGCAAAATTCGGTATAAATTTCCTATAATAATTAACGAATGCTACAAATCGTTTAACATCCTCGACTTTTGTCGGAACAGGATAATTTTTAACAGCTTCTATTTTATGTGGATCAGGTATCACACCGTCTGGTGTCACAATATGACCTAAATATAATATTTCTTTTTGTAAGAAATTACATTTTTGCGGGTTTAACTTTAAATTGACTTTACGTAATCTTTCAAAAATATCTTGAAGATTTTTAACATGACTCGATAAATCACGGCTAAAACAGACTAAATCATCCTGGTATACCAAACATTTTTCATATGTTAACCCCGTCATTGCTAAAGTCATCATGCGTGAAAAAGAACTAGGACTAGTTTTTAGCCCCATAGGCATCCTAGTCATTTGATACTGACCTGAACAAAAGGCAGTATATTTGCGACAATTGGGATCTAAATTAACATTATAATATCCTTGATGAAGATCCAAATGCGAAAAATACATGCAACCGGAAAGTGAATCTAATATTTCCGTAATATTTGGAAGAGGAAATTTGTCATCATGTATACAATTATTTAGCTTTCTATAATCAATAACCAAGCGCCATTGTTTGATTCCATTAATATCGGATTTCTTTGGCACTAATAAGATGGGACTAGACCATTCGCTTTGACAAGGCTCAATAATCCCTTCCTTAATCATATTATCAATCTGATTTTTTATTTCATTTTTCAAAGAATGTGGCAACCTATACGGTTTTGAATATATTGGCTGAGTGTTTGGTTTCAACTCAATAACATGTTGGTAAATATTAGTGGTTGATAACTTATCTCCTTCCAAATAAAAAATGTCGGAATATTTAGCACATAAGTTTTCTATATTAATCTTTTCTTCTTTGTTTAAATGAGTCAAATTTAATTTTGAAAATAATTGTTTAACACGTAATGCATTTTTCTCATTATGACCAAAATTACAAATATCATATTCTTTCGAACTATGTATATTAAGATTTATCTCAGATAAACTTAAATCTTTAGTCGTGGAGTTCAATACTCTAATTGGTATTTTACCACAAATTGGTTTGACTAATGCACTCGCAATAAAAACGCCTTCCTGAATTTCTTTCGAACATATTACGCTTTCCTCTGTTAAGTTAGTTTCAATGTAATGTATTGATTCTGACCTAGCGGGTAAGGATATTAAATAATCCATTGAATCTATTAACTTTAAAAATGTTTGTTTAGAATTATTATGCAATAATGATAAAGTTTTGTTGTTAAAATCGACAACTGATCTATACTTTCCTAAAAAGTCTTGTCCTAGAATTCCATGTGACTTACAAGGTAAGGTATCAAATACATAAAACTTATGATTAATGCTTTGCCCATCAATTGAGAAATGTAAATAAATGTATCCAATAGCTTGGACTTTGCCACCGATTCCATTTATGGTTATGTTTTCTTTATAGATTGGAACGTCGAAATTGAGAACATGTTTATGTTTTATCGCTGAGATGGATGCGCCTGTATCTATGAGCCAAGTAGAAACATAACTTTGATTATAAATTAACTCTACACAATAACCACTACCATTTGCCAAAATGCTATAATTTTTAGGGACGAAAAAACTCATTTTCGTATCCATTTTGTTGCATTGAGGAACTTGGTTGGGGATGTGAATCATTATCTAATACCCTAATGTGTCCTCTAAATGATGACGTATGACCTCTATATTTATTATGAAACGTATTACCTCGGTATTGTGGTCTATTTCTGGACGTCATCCCTCGTGGATTGTATTGCTGCGGCAACTGCTTGATGCCAGCAGGGGTGACGTTTGGCTGCGACCACCGACCAGGGCCTCGTCCGTGCCCACGACCAGCATTATACGTACCTCTTCGGATGGTCTGGAACTGAGGCTGCCTGAAATTGTGTATTAGGTATTTTTTATTCTCACGTCTCATTGTCAATACATCATTAGTTGAGTTTGGTGATGACACATCTTCATCAATAGCGGCCTGAATTGCATCTTTCAGATTATCAAATTTCTGAGCTGAAATAACTGTACCGATCCTACGATTTCGTAATCCCTCACTAAATTGCCTAATGGCCTGTTTTTCGTTGACTGATTTTAACACATTATATTTTTCTGTGTTCCCTTCAGACTGCGAAATGGTAAGGTCAACAAACATTTCATTTAATGTTTTGCCGAATTTATCAATCGACAAATCATTTTGTTTTGAACCTAAGAGTTGCTTTTGCAATGCACTGGCAGACTTTTTTGGTAATAACATTTTTTTCATATCGTCTAAGAGATCTGAAATATTATTATATTTATTGGCCAATTTTAATTTGGCTGCTTTTGACAATCTCGTTTTGAGTACAAAAGAAATTAAACGCATTTGAGATTCATTATCGATGCCGGTACTGTAAAATTCTATACCATCAATTAATTGCTCTGTATTTTCCTGTTCATCAATCATGACTGGTAATAAGTTCAACGCTACTTTCATGTCAAACTTGTCCATTTTTGAACAATCTGAAGTTTCCGATTCACACATTTTAGAAATTTCTTTATATAACTTATTAAAATCTTCACAATATTTTACTATTAGTATATCTTCGTTACTATCAAAACTCTTTATTTTAGTTATATTATCTAAGTAACTATTATATTGTTGAACAATTACATTGGCCTCATTAAGCTTCTTTTTTAATATACTACCATGTCTTCGAGAAGGGCCAATTTTAATTAAGTATTTTCTTATTACTAATAAATCTTCACACAACTTTTTTAAATTTATTGCCATAAAGGACTATTCCATTTTAAAATATTATAATATAATAATGAGAATTAGCTCACCTGGGTTTTCAATTCAAATTCAGATCTGAAAGTACATATAAAAAAATATGATGCATATAAATATTACACATATAAATATTTATATAACAAATAATGTAAAATATAATATATTAATAGGTATATCTATAGTGTCCATTATATCTCATTGTATGCCGATTTTCTCTTGATTTGTTGACACCACACTGCACTGGACTTGGGACGTCTGCTTCTCAAACTTTGCCGTTGCTGATCTTTAATTCCGGGTTGATCTGGCACCGTCGGAAAGATAGTCGCCTTCCTCCATTAGAATATTTGTAGTAGATATGTTGGCTCGTAGCTCCTCTATTGAGGCATTATTCGTGCCTCCAGCCGCGTTTTGGGCAATTATAACTTCTTCTTTGGACTGTTTTTGTCCCATTTTATATAGTGTTGTGCTTTAAACACGTCGTAATAACTGTTCGCAAACGAATAAAATAGTTCCATGATGTATAATAAATACCATTTGATGTTTATAAATGTCGGTCCTTATACGGCACACTCGTGTCGGATGAGCGCGCGCATGGTGTCGCCTTTCGGCAGGGTCGCCATGTAAAGGTTGGCTCTGGCGGAGGATTGAAACACAATGAAGTCTGGTTACATACTATTATTTATTAGCATAAGCAATCCTTTATATAACAATGTTCCTTATACTAGGTACATACATCTCAATATCGACATTACGACTATTGAACAGATATTTCGAGTTTAAAAGGATATGGAAATTGTTGAAAGTTGCGAAATACATGACCGGTTGTTACGGCACGGGGCTAACTGCGCCTATTTTAATATCGTCGGCGGTTAAGACACCGGTCTGAGTAACTTATAGTCATACACCGATTATACAATGTGCAACTTAGTTAACCTGTACTGATGTAGCGAAAAAAAAAACAAAGTTCAAATATTTATTAACAGCAGCGGCTTTGCTGTGCCCTGGCATTGCAGAAGTCTATGGGCAGCGGTGAATACTTACCATCACGTGGCCCGTCTGCTCGTCTGCCTATTGAGGCTCTAAAAAAATTAATCCATGAAATGCATACATAGATTCAGCCAACTTTTTTACTCTCCCGCCAGTTCGGAATTCAGTTTCGCTAGAGAAGAACGGGCAAGAAACTATAGCGTTGCTATACAAGCGTTGATTTACAAATGATTCACTCTTGTAGAAAATAATATAACAGTTGGCTTGATTATTTTAATCGATAAGTTACGTTATCGAGAACCTATTATCGATTTTTGTAATCCGTTCTTAAATGCGTAAATTAACAACCCATCAAATCTGCTATTTGTTAAATTATAGGAGTAATGACGTCTCATTACCTGGAATGGAAATTACAGTGAATTCGAGAGAGATAGCAGAATATAAAGCAACTAACTTTTAGGGTTAATATTGAATCATGAGATTTGATCTGAATTTCATTTTTTGTTATGTTTATTGCTTATACGATAAAGATCATCGACACGTTTCCATTTCCATGGAATTAGTTTTATTTAGATAATTCCATTTTGTTTAAAATAATTTTATTGCCTGTTTGGAAATAAGTGATCACTATGACATTTCTTACTCAGAATTCTTTGATATAAATATATTTAACTAAATACCAACAGTCACACACACAAGAATAACAGATAACAATTCATCTTGACCCCACACTAAGATACAAGTCTTGTATCGTGGGTATCAGGACCTAGGAGAGAATTTCGGTCTCAGAACACCCAGACCAGACCCGAAATACTTTGAGTCACACAAACATTGGGCTCAGTGCAGGAATCGAACCTGCGGGCGTTTGACAGCTACACCTACTTCGCCACGGAGGCTGTCCTTTGTTTAGTATCTATTGTTTACGTGTTGCAACATTAATATAGAAGCTACAGTACCTATGCAGTGTCAATATATTTAAGAGAAGGCCTATGATACGACTTTGGAGATATCAAATATTTACTCCTAAAATCCCCAAACGGCCGAGGTGTAACCACTACACCCACTTGTCGCCGAATTTATTTCGGTCCCATAATGTGATAGGGGGCGAGCCTATCGTCATACCGGGGACAATTCCAGATACCGGACTGATAGTGAGCACTTGTTTCTAAATAGAAAAACCCAATATCACTTTACCCGACCCGGGACCCGAACCCGAGACCTCAGCACAGCAGTCGTAACGCAAGCGCAATTACAACTGCGCCACCGAGTCAGCCCTAAAATAAACTCTTCGTCTTACCTCTTTTCTTTTGAACTCATTTTTAGAATATATATTTCAGTGCAACTAACCTACTTAAATGCCTATTTATGGATAGCAATCGTTTTTATAATGCGACATAATATAATAAGGTTTTTTTTGCACCGGCGCCTTTGATTCCGTGTTTTTTTTTTACATTTAGACGGGTCACGCCGGTGTTCTCAAGGTCCACACACTTCCGCTTTTATATGTGCCTATTTAGAATTAATTGTGGGTTTATTGATACTTGTGGCATTAATTATGTTTATTGCGAATATCTGTTTAGAAAAAACATTGATTTTATACTTGTGCTATTTTTTTTATGTGTATGTGTTAATTTTATGGACTGTTGAATTGTAAAATTGTATTGGCGTGATTATTCCATGTAGATGCGATTATATAAAGGTAACACATGAGTCATTCCTGTGTGTTTATAGAAAATAATTTTGCAGTTCTACCAAGCCTCTTTCTCATTCGATACAGTGTGTTTGCGAGTCCTCAAAATTAAATTTTGCAATTTAATTGGCGTATATGCATCGTATTTGTTTAAACTCGTTTCTAACGTTTAATATTTAACATTGACTACCGGTAGTATTGAATGTCAGTGTGTTAAGGTCGAAATGCTCGTATTAACTCGCTCGGAGCCATATTTTTCTTTATTTTTGAATTTTATATTAGGTATCTAAATTATCAGCTAGGATTCCAAGTGTCAAATGAATGATCTATTTTAATTACTTTTGGATATTATTATCAAATGCATCGAGTTCGTGTTAAGGAGTGTCATGTATGTGTAGTTGGTATTATCTAAAGGTTTAATAAGGAAACAAATAGCATTATATAAAATTACTATTTCATTTATTCACACACATCCTCGCCTCTTTTGCCTGTACGTTTATTTTTTTATAATTTATTTACATTCCAAACATATTGAGTATTAGGATAGATTTTTTGGCTTCTAAAAATACTATCACAGTTTACCATCCGTGCGCGAGTCCGTGAGCGGCGTAACCGTGGGCGGCGTAACCGTGAGCGGCCAAAGCGGGAGCGCCGTAACCGTGGGCGGCAAGAGCGGGAGCACCGTAGGAGACGGCACCGTGAGCTAACAACGGGGCGGCGACCACGGGCGACGGGTGGGACTGGGACAGGGACTGCTGGACGACAGTCCGGCTGGCGGCGGCGATGGCGGGAGCGGCGTACGCGGCGTGGCCGGCGACCAGGGGAGCGCCGTAGCCAGCGTGGCCAGCGACCAGGGGAGCGGCGTACGCAGCGGGAGCGGCGGCGACCAAGGGAGCGACGTGTCCGGCCAACTGCTTAGCCAGCACGGGCGCGGCACCGGCGGCGGCACCGTCCCACTGAGCCTCAACGGTCTTCACGGCATCGACGGCTTGCCAAGAGTGGTCTTCGGCGGCGTTGATGGCCTGTCCTTGGACTTCAGAGGCTTGGTCGTGGAACTCGCGGACAGCGTCGACGGCGGCGCGGGCGTGGTCGGAAGCTTCAACATGGGCGTCGATGGCGGCACCGGCGAGGTCACCGGGGGAGATGGTCGGGGCGGCGGGGGCGATAGCGTGTCCGATGGCGACGGGCGCCACGGCGTATGGCGCAGCGTGAGCTACTGCCAACGGCGCTGCGTGTCCCACCAGCCCGTGGGCGTACGGTGCCAGCAGAGCGCCAGAGGGCGCAGCTGCGGCGGAGGCGAGGACGGCGGCGGCAAGGATCTGCAACAGAAAAACGAAATCTCAATATCCGAATCGATATGTATCTGCGGTGATGTCACAACACTATTACGGCACAACACAATTCACGTAACACTTATAGTTAAGCGAGCCACGAATGGTAAGTCGGTTCAACTAACCAGAACTCTCATCGTGCACTTCTGTTGTAGACTGCTCGAAGGCTACTGATTGCTCTCATTTCGTTGCCGCTGGTTTTTATACTGGCCACAGAGCGTGGTGTGAAACGGAACGCGCGTGAAAAAAGTAAGTGGTCGCTCTCAAGGGCGGGAAGGGTGGCAGGAAGCGTGCTCATACGTATGGACTACGTGGTCCAAATTCGTAACGAGAAATTTAAATTCGTTAGCCTCGCCCGGGGCGATGCTTTGAGGCCATTCAGTGACCGTCGCCTTTATTTTTTTTGTGAAAAGTGATAGTCATCCTAGTTTTTCGATTCGTTCCATAATTAAATTCTTTAATGTCATATTGACTTTTGGTTTACAATTATGGCCAGTGTGCCGTTTACATTTAATGTGGCTAGTCATGTTTTATGGTAATCCTCGAATTATCGACACCAATTTTAGCTTTGTTTTAATTAAATTAATATATTTGGCTTCAAAATTTTATAAAGCACTAAGGTAAAGAAATATTTATAAAAAATATGCAGTTATAATTATTAATATAATATTTTCGGCTATTGACTATTGGAATTTAATCATTGTTTTTTAAAGCATTCTCCTTTAAAGCATTCTTATTGATTTCAACTATCTCCCTATCCTAAAGTAGTAGTAATTCTCATAAATTGCTTAATATCAATCTCCATTATGGGGATAAACATCATAAACAGACCAACTTATTTAAATTTAAAACACACATATATTCAAGACATTGTGATCCAATTTCCGTAATAATATCATGCGGAAATAATTGTGCCAACAGAAATATTTTTGGCGGGAACTGTGACTTGTTATGTTAGTAATTTTCATTGTTTGAACAAAAACATAGAAATTGAATTTTTTAATTTTTCTGTCTGTATATAAATGTATTTTGAATTTTCAAAGTGTACAGCTTTTTGGCAGTATGTGAATAATCCACAATCCAAAAAACATCTATATCTAACTATTAAAATAATATGCTTATTATTTTATTTAAATGTTTACATCACTTAAACGTTTTTCCATAGACCATACAATAAAAAAAACAAATATTATTTATCAATTGCACACAATTGGCTCTACGCGTTATGGTTCCTTTGCCAAAAAAATACAAATAGTATTATTTCTTCCGAAAATTTTCTACCACTAGTTATATTAATAAACTCCTAACATTATGACATTACACAATAACAGGTACGTTAACATCGGAATTATCATACGTGAGGCGTAGTTTGCCCGCCGGCCTGCATACATTTGCATTTCTGCATCTTTAAGCAGCTTCTTTAATCGTCCTCCCATTGATAAACCCGGTTAATTTATTCTAAATACTATTATTTGTTATTGTTTTAGTAAACGATGTTCCTTATTAACCGTATTATTTGAGTACGGCTTGGTGGTTTTTTTTTCGTATTATTTGACTGTGTGAATTTGTTTTTTTTTATTCTGGCACGGTAAAGTGCCCACTCCACCTAATGGTAAGCGCAGTGCCGCCCAGTTAGAGTATCAAGTAGCGAGAGACAATCTATTCCTCACTACTCAACACAATTATGCTGTATTGCTGTTGACGATAATGTTCTTAATAGTCTTCTTAGTAGTAAGAATTTAAGGGGAATAATTGAAAATATTACTGCCCTGTGACCATGATGTTTTTCGAAAGGTCGGGACTAAAATGTAGAAAGTAAACCCGGAAAAACCCCGTAATATTAATTTTGCATCAATGTATTATATTCACGTAAACATAAATAAAAACACGTAATGTCGTTCGGAAAAATAGGATTCGGGAACAACTTAAAGGTTTTTTAAGAGATTTTAGTCCAAACGATACATATAATCACGCATGCAAACAGTGGGCAAAGACTTTAAACACACAAATGTCAATGAGGCCATAATCCGACGCCATTTAACTTCCTGCTTTTAATTTGTTTGTACTTGTCAGACATATAAATATTAAAGTAATTAACTATTTACAAATGTCAAACGAAATGGGACTGTGTTTATTATTCTTAAGGACTATTTCGAATAAGTAGGCATAAAGTAATATTTTTAAAATGAAAGGGCTTAAATATTATTAATATATACATCCAACAGTCACTAGTAGTCCTGATCTCACACCAGGATACCTTTGTCGTAGGTACGATACGAGAGAGACTTAGCCGACTACGCCGAGACCTGAAAAAAATATTTATGGAATATACAAACATTTGTCTCGGGGATCGAACCCACTATAGTGTCAGTCAGCTACTCGCCCACTATACCACGGGTGTAATATTGTAAGATCAGTGCAATTATCGAATACCCACCAAATCCCACCTCTTCAATCTTCATCCTAAATATTTAAGGTTAGGCAATGCAGCAAGTCCACTAGCATTGTGTACATGATGGTGATCATTGACATCAGGTAACCCATATGCTCGTGTTCTCACCTTCTGTTATATATATATTATTAGCAATAGAATTGAATAGATTCTCATTAGTCCATGTACTGATCATGGTAAATCATTTATGAAAAAAAAATGTCCAGTGACAACTTATAGAAACCAGTAAACTTCAAGTTTGAACACTAGGTTGGTAATTTTCTTTTGTGTTTGAGCATTTCGAGCTATAGACATGAATTTGAGGATTGGAGTTTTTACTCGACCTGGCGATAGAAAAGTAGCATTTCTATCTATCCCTTTGATAATACAGGCTAGAATGTGTTATGTCAATAGAAATCTTGGTGTTTCGTTATACGAAGTTAGGTAAGGGAATAGTATCCCACATTAATCATGTAGGCTGTATTTCTACTGCCTTTTATAGGATCAAAAATGTGGATAGACCAGATGATATGCAATACTTGTCTATGATATAACACAACGGCTATTTTTTTAACTTGTGGCATTTTACAATACAATACACTAGAAGTAAAACAATAAGCTGTACGTTTCCATTCATTGCCTTTGTCTCCAATTACAGAAAAAATCAAAATTAAACATATCATAGATTTGTCAATGACAAAAAGAACGATGCATTCCTATTACACCGCTAATTTATTTCAATCATATTAAAAACCACAAATAACATGGCAGACAAATGCAATTACTTTTGCCTCATACCACAAAAGGAATTAAATAAATCGACCATAGCGGAGGTAGATACTTATATAAGAATATTAATTTATAATTCAGTTCAATTTACACGATAAACATTTGACCGAGTGTTCTATACGCCTCTGATTCGTATTCGAATTTCGAACGGGAAGAAAACTAAAACTATGGTAGCTGACCATAGACAACGCGCAATAGAACAAAGTGTATACTCATTACATTCAAACGTATGTTTGGTAAAATTGAGCTTTAATGTGTTATAATAAGGTTGATAATGTGTTAGAATGTTGTCACGCCTATACTAGGTCAGTCGCACAATCGTATTGCACGACCAGTCAATTGTGATACGTGGATTGTTAGGGTTGGGAATATATATATATTTTTAATTGATCTTTATGATTTTCCGTGTTTGTTTCAATTAGGATATTCTTTGAGATATATTATAATATTACATGCGCCATTGATCTTGGAATACGAAAAAATACCTATTTCACTGGAAATCTAGGAAATCTATTAATTTTATTTTATATTGATACGAATTCTTGCACGGTGTACAAGCTTCAAAGGCGACCAGGTGTCAACCAGCAGCATGCCATGGTCAGGATATGGCATTCAGGAAAAGAAAACAACCACGTCAGCAGCTCAAATTATCTCTCCAGCACTATATAATCAAAGAATATTTCATACTATAAGAGCCATATTATGTACATTCTACTCTATCATTGATTTAATAGTAGTTAGTTAGTTACATAGATTTGTGTGGTGAGTATTAGAAATTTCCGGAAATCTTCACTCTAACAACACCCAGACCAGCATCATCATCATCCTCTTTTTCAAAATCAGTTACACACATAGTCATGACCCCGTAATAGGTTTAACCCATATCATACAATACCGTTAACAAATATTTGTAGCTCACACAAACATTTATTTCGTTGCGGGGATTGCCCCCCCGACCTTTCGATTCACAACTGGCTGCTCACCTACACCACTGATACAGTTATTTAAATATGTCATGTCCTATGGATATATTCCTTTAAATCAATATACACAAGTCCTTACCCAAGTTGTTCGAGAGGTCTACCTAAACTGGTCGCTGTGGCAATAATTATACTTGTCTAACCTTTATATCCTGCGTCTCGACCGCCAGTTGTGAAATGTCATTGTGATATCATTAATTACGTTCCGTATGGTATGATTATTTTTAAGTTAATTGTACCGATTAAATGTCAAAAAAATTAAAACACTAAAATTTGTTTATTCCTATCAAACTTCTCGAATTTTGAAATCGTCTGAAGTGACAGGACTCAACCTATTTAGTTTAACAAGATTTAAAACTCTATAAATAGAGTATTGAAGTAAACTTCTATCATAAATGTTTCGTTCATATCACCGTATTTTTTTTTAACTCTTAAAGCGATTGGTCTCACTCAATATTTGTACCTTTACACAAAAAAGGATCAACAAAAAAGTGCAGTAACTACAGACTCATCTCTCTTTTAAGTCACGCTAGCAAAGTTATGCTACATATTATAAACACGAGACTCCAAGCGTATCTATCTCGCGAAATCGCTCCAGAACAAGCATGTTTCGTAAAAGGTAGGGGTACAAGGGAACAACTACTCATAATGCGCCAAATCATAGAAAAGGCCAGAGAGTTTAATATTCCCCTTTATGTGTGCTTCGTCGACTTCAGAAAAGCCTTTGATACCATTAAGTGGTGGAGATTATGGCAGATACTGTCGGAAATGGGTGTACCACAACATCTCGTACATCTCATTAGACGACTGTATGAAGACGGTACAGCTGCTGTTCGAGTGGATGGTATGGACTCTGAACCTTTCAAAACTCAAGCCGGCGTCAGACAGGGTTGTATATTATCTCCCCTGTTATTTAACATATACACAGAGTACATAATGAGAGTCGTCTTGGAAGATTGGGATAAAGGAATATCGATGGGAGGTCGAAAAATATCAAATATAAGATACGCCGACGACGCAACTCTCCTAGCTACAACAAGAGATGAAATCGAAGCTCTCCTTCGACGGTTGGAAGCCACATCGCTGGACTTTGGACTCCTAACTAATCGGGATAAAACCAAAATTATGATCGTAGATCGAATGGAAAACAACCGACCTGACGTCCAAAATATAGCGGGATGTGAAGTAGTGGGAAGTTACGTATACCTAGGCTCCACTATCACCAACATCGGATGGTGCGAAAATGAGATCCGACGACGCTGCGCCATGACTAGGTCTTCAGTGGAAAAACTCACAAAGATCTGGAAAGATCGGCGAATAACCAGAAACACTAAGGTTCGACTAATGAGATGCCTGGTCTTTCCAATCTTACTGTATGGAGCTGAGACATGGACGCTGAGGATACAAGACAGACGCAAAATTAACGCATTGGAAATGTGGTGTTGGAGACGCCTTCTCAGGATCCCGTGGACTGCGTACCGTACCAACGTTTCAATACTAAAAGAACTAGACATTAAAGAGAGATTATCGTCGATTGTGCAATTACGAATCCTCAAGTTCTTTGGGCACATAAGTCGTAACGAAGACTCCATAGAACGATTAGTTGTGCACGGAAAAGTAGACGGCAAAAGAGCTCGAGGACGCGCTCCTACACGTTGGACGGATCTGATCAAGTTGACGACGCACACCTCTATCAACGAATGCTCCCGCTCCGCCAAACATCGAGACACGTGGCTACGCATCGCGAAAACGGCAGCTAAACAATCGGCCTCAACATGACCACGACCACTCTGTCAAGAGTGTACGACTACGAAGAACTCTTTAAGTACTAATAACTCTGATCTAATTTAAATCACTATTAACCGAATAAAGCTGCTGGTTTAAAGTCAATATATAGTTACATAGTCCGAAACAAAAACTGAATAACATACATCTCTTTACCATAACATTCTTTATTTTACGAGAATTTTAGAGTCATTTTAATTTGCTGATGAATATATCTTAATCGGCATCATTGATTACCTATGTCATAATAGTCTTGCTATCCCTCTGCATTTCTATCAGCCAAGGTGGACCCAGATCTCACTCCTGGTCCAAATTAAGTAGGCGGTGCACCTCTAGTTTATATGGAATGAATTTATTACTCCGAAGAAGATAATGGGATGATTGTATTTAATTAAGTGGAAAAGCGTGTAGCAGATATAGATAAACCCTCGTATGTGTTATTGCAGTAGCAAACTGAACAATACACGCCCATATTGAAACAATACCTTTGTTTTTTTATCGTGGCATGGCAAATGACCACACTGCACCTCATTATAAGCGCAGTGCCGTCCAGTTAGAGTATCAAGTAGCGAGAAACAATCTATCCCTCGTTACTCAACACAATCATGCCGGCCTGCTGTGTGGCTTCTTCACACTACGCCATGAAGCTAGGAGGTGAACAATCGCTCGAGGGTCTAGTGTCAGAGTACTCAGAAGGCCGCGACACGGCCAAACATCGTAATCCAACTCTAGACCCCCGACAAAAACCGGATGTACACTGACTGTCCCCGGAACGCGACACACTTACGTGTGCCACTATGGCGGCTTTTACACCCTGTGTACGGTGGTCGCTATCCGAGCAGATATGAATATAGCCAGCAGAGGAGACACCAAGAGTTCAGTAATTTCTCTTGTTCCCGAAGAACTCATTGTACTGAAACTATGGATCATTGTTGTTTCTTTCTATGGAATTACTACCTACCTGACGTACCTACTTATTACAGTATTATTGTATTATGTGCTAGCCACGGCATGTTTCTACACATTGCCAACTGCTTTATAATAGTTACCGAGTTAATTCACTACATTCTCCTACGTCGTAATCGTTTCTTGTTATTGTAGCGGTTGTACCACTCCAATATTGGCGCTCCGCAGGTTATCGGCATAGGCGGAGTTGCAATCGTTTCTTATTTCTCCGGATTTGTCCTGATTTTCAACGCATCTGGGACACGTACGGGGAGCATACCCAAAAAGTTTGGGCATGTTTTTAGCATAAAAAGCTTTGTTTCATTTTGTCAGTTTTAGGAGTATTAAAACATTCGTGGTTTTATTCAAGGTCAGAAAATTTAATATGGCGATGCTACCACGTATTCATAACTGTGGAAGAAAATGTATATTATGGCTTTAAAATCTTGGCTATCAATAGACGTTTTAAGCATGGAATTTGCTGCAACTCTATATAGATCTGATAAGAATTGCTAATTAGCAAGAAATAATTCTGACAATCGAAGAATTCCGATGAAAAATTAAACTTATATTTATGTGACTTCGTTATCCGTATTACACTTAATTATAGGTTTGCCTAAGCCTGCTATGTTGAATATACAAACGTCCGGTAAGTAGTTATCGGTGTAGACACATGTTTAGCTTTCTATGACATCATTACCAGCGTCAGTATTAACGAATTGCATACAAGCCTCGATAGATTGCGAAAAATTAATTAAAACTAAGCTCGTAAGTTGCAAGGCAATAAACGCAACAAAAGAAGATATTAGCCTTATAGAAGCGGGTCGGGAGGCATTGTTCAACTATCGTTAGTTCTAGATCTGGCACCAACTCACAAGTTAGGCTGCGTCACGCCTTCCCATTCACTTGGCTTGCGGCCAGCCGGACCGTATAACCATGGTGTAGGTCGGAAGCGAGTTTTAATATTAAATAAATATATAAAACAGTCACCCATATAGTCCTGACCCCACACTAGGTCAAACCTGTATCGTGGGTATTAAGAACTACGAGGGACTACGGTCCCACAACACCCAGACCCGAAACAAATATCTGTCGGTCACGCTCATATTTGTCTTAGTGCGCGACTTGAACGCGCGGCCTCTCGTTTCAGCCGGCTATTCTTCCACTGCGCCACAGAGGCTGTTCAAATAAATAATAAACATTAAGTTTTGTGAAAATTACTTATCTTCGCAACATTTCGTCTAAACAGAGCAGCTCAACTAGGGCGGTAAAACTTTTGGCAAAAGGAAAGCTTGCTCTTGTTTGTTTGGAGACCCAAAAACGCCTTAAACTGTGATTACACTGCGTGTGCTTGATATACAGTGAAGGCCTAAAATATTAATCACCACTACAAATAAAATGGTATCATGATCTAAAATATTGAGCTTTTCTTCACAATTGAAGCATGATGATTGATTGCCATTAAACATCTATAAACAATATAAAAGTAATAGACTATTTTTTTTTAACCTCTCCGGGGTTGAAATTAACGTACGACTTTTTATATAGCGACACCTTAAGGATGAAAATATGTAATTACTATCATTGCTTTGTATCCATTATGGATAGATGTGTAATTATCATTACCTTCCACTGCAGCGCCAACCTTAGCTGCACTTACAAATGGTATATAAAGTGCCGTCCAGATGGAACATCAAGTAGCGAGAGAAAACTCTCCCTCGCTACTCGACACAAAAAATAAAAAAAAACAATATTGATCGTCGAAAGACTGATGATATCCCCATCACATATGGTGTGTTTTTCACCATATATACGTTAGTCGATAACCAATTAGGTATAAAAGTGTATCAGTGTACTCCAAATAACGTTACTTAATCATGCATTTTTTTATCTCCTGTCCGCTACCGCTTATCACTATCTTTCTTCCTTTCACCCTGCATTCTTCGGCTACCGGACCCGTTGATGTAGGTACACCTCGACCTTGACGGGGACGGTAACTTTTTATATCGATCTATATTGGCAGCGTGCGAAACCTCCGCCCGTTGGCGTACGCACAAAAAACACACGTCCTCGTGTATGTCAAGTTGGCTGACGAAATCCGATGATTATTCTGCAAGATACCTTAAAAAGCCTTATTTTTTTGTTTTTTATTCTGGCTCGACAAATTAACCACACTGCACCTGATGGTAAGCACAGTGCTGTCCAGTTAGAATAGCAAGTAGCAAGAGACAACTATATCTCGCTTATCGACACAATCATGTCGGAGTAGTTCTGAGTAGCTTCTTCACACTACACCTAAAGGATCCAGGATCATAGGAAGGAGGTAGCTGGCAAACTGTTCCGCAGCTTGATGGTGCGGCAAAGATACGAATTTGCGAACCTCTTTGTTCGGACCGTGGACTACTAACTAGTGTCTACTAAGACACTATACCTAAGACATTAAGATCATAGGGCATTAAAAGTGGATCACCCTGACGACTAGGGATGAGAAAACACTATGGTTTGAACCAATATTGACAACCTACATGGTGAAGTGGGCGCTGTGAAATGAGACATGTGGAAGGGTCCTTATCTCAGAAAAAGCTCTGATGGGAAGACTTACTGTCATGGACGCTGAAGGCAACTTTCGGTATATAGAGTAGTTAATAATATAAGCATAGTAGTTAATATCATAGTTCTTGAAACCCACGACACGAGATTTGTGTCCTAGCGTCGGGTCAGCACTACGTGTATGAATATTGGGTGGTATTTAACTGGACAGGGAAATTAGAACACCCTGTCCAAACTGCGGCGCCGTTGCGTGTGTCCATACAACACAAAAGCCAATGAGTCTTGAAACTGTCTTATAATAATATATATATAATAATACTAGCCCTGTATTAAACATTGTCCCACTGCTGGGCACAGGCCTCCTCTACTAATGAGAGGGGTTAGGCCTTAATCCACCACGCTGGCCTAATGCGGGTTGGCAGACTTCTCATACCTTCGAAAAACTCTCAGATATGCAGGTTTCCTCACGATGTTTTCCTTCACCGTTAAAGCAAGCGATAATTAACATTTTAATACACACATAACTTTAGAAAAGTCAGAGGTATATGCCACTTGGGTTTCGAACCTACGACTTTCGTCTAGACAGTCCGTACCGCAACCAACTAGGCTATCGCTGCTTGAAACTGTCTTATGACGTTTTTTTTTATTCTGGCGCGGCAAAGTGACCACACTGCACCTGATGGTAAGCGCAGTCCCGTCCAAATAGAGTATCTGGACTTAGACTGGTGTATGATGCAGGGTTCTTGTAGCGATCCTTGTACTGGGACTGCCTCGCCCTCCCCCTCGACTGTCAAAACCCCGTGGTTGCATACAAATGCAGTATGCAGCGACAGTTGAGCTGTTGGTACCTTGTTGCCGAAACTTTATGCGTCGAAAAAGGTTACCGCGGGGTTTTAGTTGGTACGGCAGAGAAATAGCCAGTAACCCAGAAAAACCCACTTTGGTTCCCTAGGTAGATGTAGGATCTTGCCTTGCGTGTGAGGTTGCCTTGGATATCGAAAAATGTTTGAATTCCTCGCATACATAAAACTTGTATATCTTATTGTTGAGGTGTGGAACTTCGTCTTTTTATAAAGCGCTATAAACAAATGAAACTAAAAAGCTATCGAATAAAGTTGCATTTTTTTATCCTGGCACGGCAATATGAACACACTGCACCTGATGGTAAGCGCAGTGCCGTCCAGTTAGAGTATTAAGTAGCGAGAGATCCATCCTTCGCTACACAACACAATCATGCCGCTGTGTGGCTTCTTCACACTACGACTCCATTTAAAGCGTTTATACTTCATCCTTTAGAATATGACTATTTGCGTAATATGAACTCTAAAATAATTTATCTAAAACTACATCAACGATTATAATCACACTCCTCGTCACCCCATTACAGTAAGCTTAAATAATAATTACACACATTATATGTTACAATAGATTCGCGAGTCGGCGACGCGTTGCACAATGGTGTATAAACCTTACAGCACATGAGGGAAATCGGCGCAGAGCATCGCTTAACTCAATATGTTTAAAGGTTGCTTTGTTATATATAACTAGCCGAGATCGATTTATGGCCGATATGTCTCCCTTGTCTTCCGGGTTATATTCTAAAGTCTCAGAAATTATTCTGTGTCGGTTGTAATAATCTAGAGTAGAAGCAATGCCACAGTCATGAGTGTTCAAAATCGCCCCGGCCGTCTTATTTACTCCGTATTTCTTATTAATTATAAAGAATGATGAAAAGAAACTCCTTTCCCTCGGGGAAAATCCATCCTATGAATACCTCGAGAAGAGAGATGCCGGACTCACCGACATTCCGACCCAGTTCAACCGAATGCTAGATCGGAACCCAAACCAATTGGTGTACCGGCTAAAACCCCGCGGTGGACTTCTGCAGCGCTTGTGTGACGGTCCAGAGATATCCTAAGTGCACGTAGTGATACTCCTAATATCAAATCAAAACAATAAAACTCAGTCTATATTTTCGACTCCTTTTTGATGAACAAATTCAAGCCACCACAGATATTCTCATGCGTTATGAGTAGCTATACATTATGCGCTCACCTTTACAGACTCGCGTGTTATTTTGTCTCTGCTCAATGAGCAATGATTATCTTAGTTCAGGGTCCGTTTCGCAAGTAGCGGTCTAGTTTATTTCAATGATATGGGATTATAGCGTGAGAAGATATATTCAGTGACCTAGGGAAGGTCTGTCGTGCGAATGTGTTGCCAAGAGGGTTTTTAAGGGTTCTTTAATTTTTTTATTGACAAGACGAGCGGCTCGGTCTTGTGATAGTTGACGCTGCTTCATACACAGTGGCAACTTTACCCAATACTGACACATTTATTTTTTGTCCTGTCATGACAGTGACCACACTGCATAGTAAGCTCAATGTCGTCCAGGTAAAGTATCATGTAGAGAGAGAAAACTATCCCACGCAACTCGGCATAATCACGCGGGCCTACTGAATAGCTTCTAAGTATTGCTCACTGTGTATCTGTATATATAAAAGAAGAAACTGACTGACTGACTGACTGACTGACTGATCGATCAACGCACAGCCTAAACGGCTGGGGTTAGAGACTTGAAATTTTGACAGTAGGTACCTTTTATCACGTAGGCATCCACTAAGGAAGGGTTTTTGGAAATACCACCCTTAAGGGGGTAAAATAGGGGATGAAAGTTTGTATGTAAATCCGTCATTTTTGAAGTTAAATTCATGAAAATTTGTATTTGGCATTTTAGTTAAAAATAAAAAATATATGTTTCAGGATTTTTGGAAATTCCGCCCCTAAGGGGGTAAAATTGGGAATGAAAGTTTGTATGAAAATCCGTCATTTTTAAGTTAAACGCATGAATATTGGTATTTTGTATTGTATACTTTTTCTCCCAAACATGACCTCCACGCGGGCGGAGCCGCGAGCAACAGCTAGTCTAACATAAAACAAACCGTGCAAATGTTAGCCACACTAAGATTTATGGCACGTTAATCAACTCTAATCTATTCGGTGCACGACGCGCGGTGAATACGCGAAATGGAGCGACGTTGCGTATGCAGAAAGCTAAATAAATTGTTGCGCTCTGTAAACTTTGCCATGAACGATCCAGCTCAAAGAGTGGTACGAGACTTTCCTTCCCCGTGTGTCTCTCTCTCTCTCTCTCTCTCCTGTAAGGATCGACAAAGTCACGCATTTTACACTGAGTAGTAAAGCTCGCCGAGTTTCTGGATGGGTAAATGTCTTTATTACACAACGAAAGTAATGAAAAATATAGTGAAGAGTGGGCTATATAGATTGACCATTTCCCTCCGTAACAAAGCGCGAGACAAAATAAACAATTAAAGAAGTGTACCATCAAGCATAAGAACATTTACATCTGGATAAGTCAGATGTAAGGCACCACGGATATCACTTAATCCGATCATACGAGCTGACACTTGATTCCAATAATAGATGTGAGAAAATGACAGAAATTTCTCCTAGTCTTGACAATATCTGACATAATCTGAAATTAAACATACATAACTTGGATATTTTTATCCTGGCACGGCAGTGACTACACTGCAGCTGATGGTGCGCAGTACCGTCCAGGTAGAGTATCAAGTGGCGAGAGACAACTATCCTCCACTACTTGACACAATCATACCTGCTGAGTAGTTTCTTCACACTACGCTTATAAAACCAAGTATAGAAGGGAACACGTGTGCCGGAATGATGGTGCTCCAAAGATACGAATTTAAGAGCCTCATGGCACAGACTAGGGTAGTAGTCGGTAGGCAGCGGCTTTGCTGTGCCCTGGCATTGCAGAAGTCTATGGGCGGCGGTGACTACTTACCATCAGGTGGCCCGTCTGCTCGTCTGCCCAACCAGGTACTAAAAAAAATAGTAGTCTTTGTATGTCATTTGGGCTGGTTTGGAACTTTCGTATCGGCAATACCACTAGTTTAATGTAATTTATTAAAAGAATAGTTGCACGAGTATTGCGAGTGTGAGCGGGTTTTGTAAATTGCGCAATCTCTGCCTATATCAAGTGCAAGTTCGCGTGGCGTAACATTGTGCGGTGTAAGGGAAGTACAGTATCACAAGTTTGTTATTGTCGCGCGAAAGGAAAATGACAGTCAACTATTTTTGGAATTATAGTGTTGTTTTGAGATGAGTGCTGTCGAAGTATAATATTTCTTCTAGACATCATTTGGGGCACAAAAATAATATAAACTATTCAATTTAATTAATTTAAAAGCAGGTAAGGTCCTTAGGTTTTATTGTAGGGGGTAATTTCTGGAACTTGTTTTATGATTTTGAAAATATTTCACTGATATTATTGGCAATGAATGGTAATGGAATGTTACAATTTATATAGCTTGTTTAGACCATGAATTGGTCCACATCAAGTAATCACTGACGGAGTTAACTATACTAAAAACATTTCAAACATAAGTTCTACTACAGTCATAGGTCCTCTGATATACAGACATACGCACTCACGCCTGTAATCCCAGAAGGGGTAGGCAGGTGTAACCAGTACACCAACTTTTCGCCGAGCTTATTACCGTCCCATGACGTGATAGGATATGCGTAGATGAGCCTATCACCATACTGAGCATTTCGTAATAGACAAACCCAACATCAGTTTTACCCGACCCGGGATCACTGCACCACCGAGGGAGTTCCTCTACTATGTTACACTAATAATTAATTCCGTGATCGCCATACTGTTTGTTATGTACAGCGTGATGCGTACGCGTGTGACGTGTACGGTGTACGCACGTAACTGTATCAGTGTGTTCCATAACTGACGCGTGTTTTGAACGCACGTAACGTTATACATACGAGTTTTATAATTATAAACGTATTAAGCGGACATTGCTTTTTAAAACATAATGGAATTAATGATATACTGTACGGTTTCATGTTAGCATGTTTATTTTTAATGATTGGTTATTCGGGGTGATAGTGGATTAGGGACGGGAAAACTCGGCTAAATGATTTTTTTATTATTATTTATTATAATTGTTTATTATTTTGAAAAAAATTAAAGCCATTTTAAAAATAGAAGGGATGACCAGACAGCATCTGTGGCTTGATAATTAAAATAATATTATTGGCCAAGTCCACGCTAACCGCAAATCAGGGAATTATAGGTCACACAGGATTATAGACCTACCAGGATGCGGAAATATAGAACACCATTGCCAGATCCGGTGTTATTTACATACATGGTCTTACTATATCCGGGTTACGTCATAATTGACTTAATTGAGCCAATACCACTCAATACAATCAGTACGGACATTGTATAAATAAGAAATGCTACTATTCTTAACATATTCATACATATACACTCACGCCTGCAATTCACGAAGGGCTAGGCAGAGGTGTAATTAGTACACCCACTTTTCGCCGAATTTTTTACGGTCCCATAATGTGATAGGGGGCGAGCCTATCGCCATACCGGACTCTATTCAACTTCGGGCTGATACTGAGTATTTCTAAATAGAAAAACACAATATCACTTTACCCGACCTGAGAATTGAATTCGAGACTTCAGCACAGTAGTCGTAACGCATGCGCAATTACAACTGCGCCACTGAACCAGATGATTCTTAACATTAATTTAAAATTGTACATATCAATTATTTTTAGTTTTTAACCTAATCTGTAACCCCTCATTAGTAGAAAAGCCAGTGCCCTGCAGTGGGACAGTGTTTAATACAGGGTGTTATTATTACTACATCAAAGACGAATGAAGGTTCAAATAAAAACGTGGCAGAACTCAGAGTAATTATTTTAATTTATTTACAAAACGGAAAGGTGATTGAATCATTCACGGTCGAAGATTTTTGCATTAGTAATTCGTGTTTAATTTATATGCCTTATCCTCGGCAGTGAGGTCAGGCACGGAGTGCGCCTGGCCGGTGCTTTCCTGACGCATTCCTTACATAACAGTACGCTGTGATTCGTGATTAAACTTAAAATAGCATATTTGATTGTAGTATTATAGTGGTAGAGCCACGCTGAAGACATATTTGTCTACAGCATGAATGCGACATAGTTCCGAAATATCTATATTACTAACACGTATACGAAATGTTAATTAGAATTCATATCAATACTATCTATATTTTACTATACCAGATATCTATATTTTACTATATAAGAAGTGGTAGAGCCACGCTGTAGACATATTTGTCTACAGCATGAATGGGCCGGCTCGACCGGGGTAGAACCACTGTCTCACAGAAAACCAACGTAAAGTGACAGTTTACTGTCGCGTTTCGTATGGTAACTGAGATATCTGGAGGCCCAGATTCCCCCTTCCCTTCCCTAATCCCTATTCCTGTCCTTCAAGGCCGCACATACATGATAATTTCGGTATTGTGGATGTTCATGGGCGGTGGAGATCACTTAACATCAGGTGACCCACTTACTGGCTCGTTTGTCGGACTATGCTACAAAAAAAAGATTATTATCAATACATTCTTATAGTATTTCAATATTATATATTCAAATACACCATCTTCTCCTAAAAGGGCAAATCAGGAGTATCACCAACTGTCGATAATTTATGAGAAGATGTATGAATGTGGAAGAGGCGAAACAAGTGTGTCAGGATCGTAGCTTGTGGCACTCAATACTCTGCCTACCCCCATGGGATATGGGCGTGTATATGAATGTATTATTATCAAATGCAACAAGAAGTAATTCTGTAAATCGGATCATATCGACGGTTGGTGGGCTATTTGATTTTAGCGTTTTTTTGCGATATTGAATTATACAGAGGGTGGCGTAATGAATGGATAATAAGGTACCAGCGGGTAGAGGCCATTGTGCCGGTTCAGATAAACAAATGTTATGTTCAGTAAAAGTGTCACGGTTTCCGAGATATTCGTCATATTTCGAAATTTTAAAAATATTTCACTCTTCGTTATTTGACCCCAAGATTGCAATTGTAAAAATCGAAATTAGCATTTTCTGCGTCTTTTGAGCCTAGTTAAAAATTTTGTGTGCTCTTTTTTTGACGCCCGATTTAACTGGTAAACAGGGCTCACTTTTCAAAGCACATTCATATTAGAAAAGTATGCTCGTAAATGCATGAAAATAAATCGTAAAGATGCAGTACGCGCTTACACATGAAATAGGTTAATTCTACTAAAATACACGCAATAGTTTTTATATAGTGTTTTTTTTCATAAAAAACGAAAAAACTAGGCTTCTTATTTTGTAATGTCGCTTTAATCAAATCAATCAATTAGGTTCTTGTATTTACTTTATACGTTATATAATTTATTGAAAAATCAATTATGGAATAAATTATGATTATGCTTTTTAACTCCTACAGAGGATCCTCAGTATACTTCAAAATAAATATTAAAAGCCGGCTCTTTAGTTTAATATTCCAAACGCGGCTACTTACTATTATTGCGTTCCTTGTATTTTTGTTTCTTTCCTAACATTACCTCATACTTACGATTTCAGAGCGATTTTTTGTCGTCGCTGTGATTGCTAGCAACATTTTCGAAATATTTGACAATCATTGAGCGATTGCGGATTTTTGTTATTGTAGTGTTATATTACCCGAGAAATTGCCACAGATAAGCTCTTATAAAATAAGTTACGATTGCTTTTTGAGAAGTTAGCTAAGGCTATCCATTTGGTTATAATTGCTTTTATTATTGTTACGAACGCTACTGTAACATAATATGGACGGGTGGCCCTGTGTTTGATTTCAGCAACATTTTTGGAGAGAGGTATTTTTGTTTTTTTTTTATTTTCAGAAAAATCACTTCTACAAAAAATTGTGTGATTTTTTTGTAAGCGTGTACTGCATCTTTATTTTCATGCATTTATGAAGATTTTATTCTAAAATAAATATGGCCTGAAAAAAAATACCAGTTGATCAGCATCAAAAAAAATATGTAAATAACTCAATATCGCAAAAAAATTCGCTTAAATCAAATATCCCGCCAACCGTCGTTTTTTTTATATCATAGTCCGACATACGAGCCAGTGGGTCACCTGATGTTAAGTGATCTCCACCGCCCATGAACATCCACAACACCGAAAGTATCATGTATGCGCTGTCGGCCTTAAAGGACAGGAATAGGGATTAGGGAAGGGAAGGGGGAATCTAGGCCTCCGGATATCTCACTTACCATACGAAACGCGACAGTAAATTGTCACGTTATAAACTAAGTCTGAATACTCGTAGATACTAAACCTACGATTAGTCACAATTTCCGTCCCATGATATAGGGGCGTCGTACAAACAGAATTGTCAGACAAAGGTAACTCACTAATCGTTTTCTAAATTTAAAAATTCACACTACTATCAAATATGAAGAAATGACTACTGTTTTAGCTAATTTTAACGGTCAATCGATTTAAAGTAAGTAATGTGGTTAAGACCTTAATATTCATATTGCAAACACTAACAGCGACTATTTTACAATTCAGTACCTATTACGTCTGTTTAGAGTCTAATTTCTAATGAACACGAGCTGGGCTAATAAATTCATTTTTTCAGCGTAATTCGGTGTAAACATATCAATTATACTTCGCCTTCCGTTTAATATGGAAACTTGCATAACCCGTTTAAAATTGTAAACATATTATGTTGGAAGTGTGGACCAGGAAATGGTTATATCAACAAAAAATCCAAACTATACCTAGCTGTAATGTCTTGTACACAATGATCGGATTTTACTTTGAGTTATTTGACTATTTATTAAGTCAATGCTTCGCGCAAATCGTGAAATAAATACACCCAGAAATACATTGCAGAAGTCTATGGGCGGCGGTGACTACTTACACGGTAGGCAGCGGCTTTGCTGTGCCCTGGTATTGCAGAAGTCTATGGGCGGCGGTGACTACTTACCATCAGGTGGCCCGTCTGCTTGTCTGCCTATCGAGGCACTAAAAAAAAAAAAAAACCAACAGTCACACACATAGTCCCGAACCCACACTAGGTCAAACCTGTACCGTAGGTATCAACTATGAGGGACTACACACAACACCCAGGCCCGAAACAAATATCGTTCTGTCACACAAACATTTGTCTCGGTGCGGGAATCGAGCCCACGGCCTACCGTTTCATAATCGGCTGACACACCGGCTGCGCCACGGAGGCTATCAAATAAATGAAAAACTTGGAGTTCCAAGGAATTCCTGAAAAGTTTGGTGAATCAATAGCTTTAAAAAAATATTATGTTAATGGCTTCACTATGAAACTTTTGCTCTTCATAGAATATTTATATAAGTATTCTCAAATAATGCACAAGAAATCTAGAAAAGCATATGGATCTTTTATGCAGATTATCTAAAAAGCTACTATCTTTATTCACGTCTATCATATACTAAAAGAAGTGTTATGGCATCGTGACAAAGCGGGCTTAGCCACATTTTCATTTTTTTTAACAAAGAAAAGTTCAACCTGTTTTCAAGGTCTTTGCCGTGAGGTATAGCCTTAATTCAGATGCGATACTGCAACCAATTTTTATTGGGAATCTAGATTGCTATTGACCAACACTGTCGACTGGCTGCCAAATCCATAATGTAATAAAAAATTATGAAATAGTACCCATCCGGGATATTAGATTTTATAATTGGGTACAAAGTGATATAGTGGCAATATCCTGTATAATTGAATACGCAATCAAAATAAGTTAAAGAGAGACAATCCCGCCCACACACCCGCCATTGTAACTCCTGTTTAGCCAGACGAATTCAAACTCTACACCGATGAATGTGGCGCATTTGTGTGAAAATTTAAATACAAGAATACGTTCGACAGTCACATACTCCTGACCCAACACTTTGTCAAACCTGTATCGTATCAAAAACTACGAGGGAGGCGATCACACAACACATAGGTCCTAACAGATATTTGTTAACACACGGTAGGCAGCGGCTTTGCTGTGGCGTGACATTGCAGAAGTCTATGGGCCGCGGTGACTACTTACCATCAGGTGGCCCGTCTGCCTATCGAGGCACTGAAAAAAAAAACGTTTGTCTTGTTGCGTGGGTTGAATTGAGGTCCTCACACACAGACGGCTATTCACTCGCTGTGCCACAGAGGTTAATCGAATATATTTAGTAATTAATTTCAATTTACACCTAATTCTTAACAGGATATGAATTTCATGTGGTTAATTAAAAGTTTCCTTATTACTTATTTAAAATGGTTTGTGCGTAAAAAATCAACACGTTACGGAAATACTGAGCTATTCAATAATTTATTTTATTCGGTGTTAGAAATTTACATTTTAACTTTGCCTTGAATCTAAATCGAAGAATTTACATGATTCACGTGTCCGGCATGATTGTGTTGAGTAGCGAGGGTTTAATTGTCTCTCGCTACGTGATACTCTAACTGGACGGCACTGCACTTACCATCAGGTGCAGTGTGGTCACTTTGCCGTGCCAGGATAAAAATTATGCGTCACTATAAAATTTGTTTTTCTTTGATTTTTCTGAGATCTCATCATTAGATCCTGACTTGGTGGCAATGGGACCACCTGGGAAGTATACCCTTTTAAACACAAAAAGAATTTCTCAAATCGGTCCAGGCGTCTTCGAGTAATCGAGTAACATACATATAATAAAATAAAAAGATTCCGACGAATTGTTAACCTCCTCCTTTTTTGAAGTCGGTTAAAAATAGAATTCATTTTGAAATTGGCTGTTTTTAGCCGATCTAAAACAAAATAAAACATGGACCCATAATACGCTGTCCAATTCCATAATGATAAAGTGCGGAAACATCAAAGGTGCCGCACCACGTCACCATAGGCAAACGTGTAGGCAATTGGTAATAAAAGCCGACGTTATCTTTTTTTTTTTTTGTTGTCGCGGGGAAAGCGTTTTATTACTCCGCCCGCTTCGGGGGGAAGCGGAATAAGAATAAAACGGTTATGCTGGACTAGCCGGTCTTACGACCCAGCATACCCTCGCCCGGATGATGGCTATCCGGGCAGCCGCTGGGCCGAGTCCCTACCCCCTGTGTACACCCCACCCGACACTACCAGCTAAAACCCCGCGGTGGCCTTCTTCGGCGCTTACGGAGCGATCCCGGGGTATTCTAAGGAGTGCTAGAATTGCTGCCGGAACCGCCCCTGCGCGGTGCTGCGTTGCAGCCCATCTCCATGGGAGGGCTTAGGAGCCCCCGCGCACCGATCAACGACAGCGAACGAGGCCGTACCACGCGCGCTGCCGTCCGTCTCGGGGTAGCACGATGCTCCGAAACTGGGAGTGCATCGATTCGGGCTGACAGCCCCCCGCTGCGAGCCCGCGACCCCCGATGGCCCCAATTAGTCGCCTCGTACGACAGGCAGGGGTTACCGTGGTGGAATTCAAACGCCCCCGTTCCACAGGGCGGAAGCCGACGTTATCTGCTGTTTATTTTTTTCTACATTATTCAAAAACATATGGAAATTGTTTTAGGATAAAGTTTTGTAATAATGCCATAATTTACATGAAATGAAATGATATCGTTTATTGATCATGTAGACAATTACATAGCTCTAATGACAAGTCAATACATTCAAAAAAAGTAAAGAAATTTAACAATAAGCATATCAGTCTATGTACATATATTTTATATATAGATCAACAGATTTCTCAAGAACTTCTCGGAACTCGACATTATTTTTATGATATGCGCGACGTACAAGCTGTCAAAAAAATAGCTAGGCAATCATGTTGGGAGTGAACACGGCCGTCTTAGGCTATGCTGGGGCATGGGCACACAAGAATTTGGGGCCCTTTTGGAAAGTCAAGAAAGTGAATGATTTAGGTATTCTCAATCAATTTTTGTCCGGCTATATCTACCAAAAATAGAGAAAAAAACGTGTAATGTAACTGAATATATCGCCTTTTCGGGGCCCTCGTAAGGATGGGGGTCTTGTGCATGGACCTTATGGTAAAGACGGTATTAGAGCTCGAACCGTATTGTTTTCGAACAATAATAACTTTCCTCTATTAATTATTAATTAATTATTTTAACGGTAGGCAGCGGCTTTGCTGTGCCCTGGCATTGCAGAAGTCTATGGGTGGCGGTGACTCCTTACCATCAGGTGGCCCGTATCCTCGTCTGCCGATCGAGGCACTAAAATAAAATACCAAACAGATAACATTTTAGATTTAGGCATTATAATAAAATTGTAATATAATCCAACATGATTGTGTTTCAAAATGTAGAAAGTCAAAAAGTGAGAGGTCCAAATTGCGGTCTGATAAATTTTTAGATCATTTGTCATTGTAATAGATTTGGAATAAATAATTTTAACCGGAACTGAAATGAAAGGGGATATGTATAGATGTGAAAGGCTATACACAAATTAATACGGTTCCTTTATATAGTTGTTTTTTATCATCGGCAAAGTGGCCACACTCCACCTGACAGTGCGTAGTGCCGTCCAGGTAACGAGAGACCACCAACCCTCGCTACTCAACACAATCATGCCGGCCTGCTTCTTCACACTACGCCATGGGGCAAGGAAGTGAAGAAGCTGTCGAGGGTCTAGTGTCAGAGTACTCAGAAGACCGCAACACATCCAAACATCTTACCCAACTCTAGACCCCGACAAAAACCGGATGTACACTGGCTGATCCCGGAACGCGACACATTTGCGTGTGCCACTATGGCTGGTTTTTCTCCTTTTGTACGGTAGTCTATCCGGGTGGATATGCATATCCTACCAAAAAAAAACAGGTACTATATGTCTATGTTTATAAAATGTTGTTAAAAACAACTGTATGCAGATTAAAGTTAGCCATATATGGATCAATGTTAGTAACAACCGTGTACGTCCAAATTTGGCCCGTGAAGAAATGTTTCTGCGAGACAAATTTCTTGGACGTGATCTGGGTTTATTATACACATTGCGTTATAGTTCTTCCACGTGTGAACTGTGACAGAACGAAATTTGACTATCGGCTGAAGTAACTGTTGTTTAGTCCTGTATCTCAATATTTCCCAGCCATATTTTTAGAAGTGGTAGAGCCACGCTGTATACATATTATAATAATCTACAGCATGAATGGGCCGGCTCGACCGGGGTAGTACCACTGTCTCACATAAAACCAACGTAAGGTGATAGTTTACTGTCGTGTTTCGTATGGTAAGTGAGATATCCGAAGCTCCAGATTCCCCCTTCCCTTCCCTAATCCCTATTCCTGTCCTTAAAGGCCGACAGCGCATACATGACACTTTCGGTATTGTGGATGTTCATGGGCGCTGGAGATCACTTAATATCAGGTGACCCACTGGCTCGTTTGTCGGCCTATGCTATAAAAAAAGCCAATTTTAATCCAGATCCACAGATGGTTCTTATAAATTATCCGATAAAAATAAAGTTTGTACGCCACGTCTACAGATGTCATGGTTAAATTGTTATATTGACTTGTATCTGTAAATGGCGATTGATAATGTTTATTTAAATTAGTCGATAGTTGATTCGTGCTACGGCATACTGACCTTGAAATTAGATAATTAACCTATAGTCTTCGCTATCTATAATTCTGGAAGTACTTTATGAACAGCCGTTTCAATAAGCGATCTCTATCCATTTTTACTGATCTGAGATCGAATTTCCAAAAAAATTTGAGATAACGTGTTTTTCAATACCCAATCCATAGACTAAAACACCGATCCGAAAATGTGATCTATCTGTCAGAGGGCACCAATCCGCTTTCGGATCGTCCTTTGTTCGAAAATGACAGTTATCGTATTTCAATATTCAAGCTCTTTACTTTATCAAATTTTTTATTGCCTATCTGTGAACTTATTTTGAAATCGCACATATGAGAGCTCGAACAACGACTATACATATGTATAGAACATACATATAATATATACACCCAAATGTCACACATAGGTCTGACCCCACACTAGGTCAAACCTGTATCGTGGGTATCAACAACTACGAGGGACTACGGTCCCACAACACCCAGACCCGAAACAAATATGCCTGTCATACAAACGTTTGCATCAGTTTGGGAATCAAACCCACGACCTCTCGTTTCACAGCCACCACACGTTCCATGCCCACTGCAACTCGGAGCCTATCTAATAACCTAAGTATTGATTGAAATTCATCATCTTCTTTAGCTCTCTCCAGATTAATGGAGTGGAATAAATAAATAAATAACACTCAACAGTCACACACATAGCCCCAACCCCACACTAAGATACGAGTCTTGTATTGTGGGTATCACTGAAATTTTCTCGTAGTCTCACGAGAGACTTTCGGTCTCACAACACCAAGAATCCGGACACAAATATCTGTCTGTCACACAAATATTTGTCCCGGTGTGGGAATCGAACCCACGGCCTCTCGTTTCACAGCCGGCTAGTCGCCAACTGCGCCATGGAGGGTGATGGAGGAATACCTTACTCATAAGTCAACGGTCACCGTCTACATTTTCTGCGCTACTTTTGGAGCTAGTACAATATTGCTTAAGATGCCTACGACAATATGTTGTGGTCGTGTTGTTGAATATGACTCTTTAACCAGCTGCTGACATGTGAAATTCAAAATTGCATAAGTATCACTAACGCGTCTCACAGGTTCAAAACTCGGGTCGGGTCATGCGACTGACACAAACAATAGCTGCTCCAATTCACACAGATTATGTGTCAAGTTGCACGAGTTTTTTATCGCAGCATTCTATAGCTACTTGATTATTTGCAGTCCTTGTTAAACGTACGTTTTATGTATATCCAAAAGTGTCTCTTTTATCTTTAAACAAACCATGTATTTTTCCACACAAAGAAATACAAGAACGATGAAAACAGGCAGTAATGGGGACTACCGACAGAAGTGAAAAACTTAAAACTTTGGAAATACTGTGTTCTTTTTTGAAATAGCATCCATGAAGTAGTTCTTTTTTAGGATTTTTTGTCAACAATTATAGAACTTCATACGTGTGCTTATGTAAAAAGTAAATTAACTTAGTATAAGATCAGGACTATGTGTGTGACTGTTGGATGTGACTGTTGGATGTGACTGTTGGATGTGACTGTTGGATGTGACTGTTGGATGTGACTGTTGGATGTGACTGTTGGATGTAACTGTTGGATGTGACTGTCGGATGTGACTGTTGGATGTATTTATTGATTATCTTAGATTTATTTGTCTCGATAAATAAGGATTGTGTACAGTCGACACACTATTGACCCAATATGCTTGAAAAGTAGTCGCACCCTGTCCGATATCCGAATCAATAAGGGAGTGCACTGACCAATCAACGATACCTTCAACTAGTTAACTATTGCGTCGCAACGTGTACGCCTAGGCGGAAAGTTAGCCAGATCTATCGGCCAGTGCATTACAACATCTAGGTCGAGCGGACCACCTCCACACAGCACCCGCGTTTCCTAGACGCATAACTTAGCCTAGATAAACAGATTTAGGTATAGAATGACTTGAATATGATTGCTTTGGAATTCTGGTCTGGTGTGGAATTTGGATGCGTGTTGGTGATGACTACCGTAGCAGTCGACATGGAATAAAATATCACGTTGATTATGTAAATTCTCTAGATGTATCAGGATTTTAGATAAATGAGGATTGAAGGTCACAGCTCATTAGAGCCACCCGGCACCCGACTCGTACCGCCTCGTCGCTTGGCGTCCACTCGTTGTCTACAGGTGCTCCACGGGTGGACGCCGCGTTGTCCCTATAAAAGGTCGCGTCGCGACTCAAGGGGGATGTTATTTCAAAATCTGGTCAAAAATGTTATAATAAAAATCTATTGGAAACCACTTCGGATCTTAGGGATATGTTACCTCTATACGATCACCTTGTAGTAAGTAGCATGAAGCCAGCCATGAGCTAGGCTCATGCCGTGCAAAATCCGTCCAAAGGTTATGACGATGTTGAAACAATCGATTGGACGCGAGATAATCTCGCTTTGCATCATGAGAACCATTCACGAGTCGAAAGCTCTGTGATCGTGTGGTGATAGTATTATCAAATGATGAAAGCTTTTATATTTAAATCTCTGATAGAAATTAATGGTGAAGGCGTTTCGAGTCTCTTTAAATTGGTCCAATTAGATATTACATTTGATAAATCTATTTCATTCTTTTGGATTTTGTGATTTGAAGGTATCTGTAAATGCGAGGCGGTAGGCTAATAGGTAGTGGTACGGATTGCTAGGACGAAAGTTGTGTGTTCCAGTCCTCAGATTTTGCTAGCTCTGTTTTGAATCATGTGTTTTTTTATTGTATTTATTGTTAATTATTACTGGCTTTAAGAGAAACATCATGAGGAATCAAATGTATGTGAAGGTTACCAATCCGCATTAGGCCATCTTTGTGGACTAAGGCATAACCCTTCCCATAAGTAGAGAAACTTTATGCTCAGCTGTGGGACAGTGGTGGTATTATTTTATCATGAGGAAACCTACATAACAGAAAGTACTCTATAAAACTGCAAAAGTATGTGAAGTCTACCAAGTACCAACCAACGCAGGTCGGTCCCTTCCATTCCTCAAACCCGTTTTATTAACAGCAGAGTCCCGTGCCCAATAAAACAGTGTTTATTACAATTCTGATATTATTATTTTATTCGTATATACGTATTATATTATGACATATTCATTTATTCAATTTTTTATGTAGAGCCACGCCTTAGACAGTTTTCTTGATAGCTTGATTCGGCCGGGTATGTACGACTACGTGATAGGAATTAACGTTAAGTATAACTGGTTGCGATACCGAGATGTTTCTGGAAGCACTAAAGGTTCTTTCCTCAACACCGAGGTCATGTCTCCGAGAAGCCTGTAGAGACACCCGGAAGATCCTGCGCTCCTGGTCGGAGTTAGGCTGGCTAAACTTTTAGCTGGCATTTACAGCACGCACAATAGCCCGATGTTTAACGGCCTAAGTTGGGAGAAAGAAGCCCACGACCAAAACGCTCTTTCCTCATCGTTCCTTTCTTTAGGACTGTACCCCATACCAATGACCTTGACGATTTGAACGCTGTTGATGCTCAGGTTTCAGACGCCCGAGATGCAGCGTTTTTGTGGTGTTTCATTTCTTTGTTAGAAAAGTTGAAAATGTGGCTAAACCCATTTTGTCAGGATGTCATAACACTTATTTAATATAGGATACACGTGAATAGGATTAGTAGATTTCCAGAAAATTTTGAGAATTTTTACGTATATTATTTGAGCACACTTAACAAACTCTTTTTTTGTGTGTTTAATAACATATATTCCAGTGTACATACAATAAAGAGTATAAATATAAATAAATAACTCTATTGAGCCAGAAAGTTTCGGAATGACTCCATATTTGACATATATTTTTATGGAGCTACTAGCTGCATCCGACATGCGTTGCAATGACCACGGAAAGTTAATTTGATTAGTTCCGATCGGTTGAACGGTATTGAAGTTGATGTTCTGCAGCGCCATCTAGCGAGTTCTTTTTTAATTTTCGAGCCAGGAACCTTTGCTTATGTAGAACAATTCAACAAAGTTTCATCATAATCGGATGAATAGTTTAGGAGTCCATAGAGGACCAACATATCTACATTGATTTTTATTTCCATAGATTACGTCAGCAGAATTCTCAGGAATTTCTCGACGTAGTTTTCACAACTTGCATGACGAATGACCTTAAGGTCAGCAACACCTATGATTCATCTAGCATTGTATGTGCATCACATACTATCGTGACCTTTGTCGGTATAGACTTTAAAAAGTTACATCCAATTCTCGATTTCTGTGCCTTCAAAGGGCTATTGAATACTTCACAAGGTGACGAGACGTACTATCCGGGTTAATCGGCCCATGTCACATGGGCGAGGTGACAACTTTCCTAAAGTGCAAGGTCACGCACTTATTAATAGGGATGGGGTCCGGTGGATGATTATTTATATCGATATTGTTGAAAAAGGGCTTATTTATTATTATTATTAGACATTTATTTTCAGACAAAAAGATATCCATAGTAAAATATAGATATCCATAGCGGCAATATCTTATCCGCTGTCTTTTGTAAAGTCTTTTTCTTCTGCTCAAGTATAATCAGGACATATTTAGCCACACCAAACTGGCAATACTCGCCTTTATTGGCGTGCGTATTAAGTGTATTTGTAACGTTAATATTATGGAAATAAAGTTGATTTTGGCTTGTATTTTTACTCACTACTTATTACGTTTTACAAACACCGGTGTCTGTCCACATGTGATACATGAGAGGTTAAATTAGGAGTTTTGCGATTGTATTTTTGTGATTTAATAACTCCGTTAATACACAGTATATAATGTATAATAATATTATCGGAACTCGTTATTTTTTAATGTTATTTATTTATTCCACAACATTTTACATGCTTAAAACTTAAATGAACATAAATAAGTAATACAAGCAATAAACAATGTTTGTTGTTGAACTCCGATGTCCAAAATAAGATTTAACTTTGTTATGGACACCGAATGCTCACAATCATAATTGAACTCTTATTGCTAGTAAATCCCGTGTGCGTACCTCTATTAAGTTATTGTTATAATCCAATCCAATTCATACTTATATCAATGAAAAATATATAACAGCAATAAGTACAAGTTTTTTAATTCATAAAAAGTACACCGACTTCAATAAAAAACAAATTAAGCGTCACTACAAAATTTGAGGGTAGCCCTTGATTTTTCTGAGATCCCATCATCAGATCCTTACTTGGTGCCAATGGGACCACATGGGAAGTATACCCTTTTAAACAAATAAAATAATTTTTCGAATCGTTCTAGGCGTCTTCGAGTAATCGGGTAACATACATAAAAAAAAGATTCCGACGAATTGTTAACCTCCTCCTTTTTTTGAAGTCGGTTAATAAAAAAGAACTATACATTAGCTTCTAAAGCGAATATTCTGTGTCAAAATTCATGTAATTTCGAAACTATGAATCAATTGTTTGTTGAATGAATATGAATCTATAATTTAAGTTGAGGTTTTCATACAGGTCAGTCCGAAGTTATCGATAATTCTGATCTACAGACGCCCACACTAGCGCACTTGGTTGACGTCCAGTATCCGGTGTCAATCTGTCAGTTCACATGTCAAGAAACACCACTGTACGTCGGTGACCTTGGACGCCGCTGCACTGGGCCAGTTTTTGCCATTAAATTGTTAAATTAATTCAATTATAGATTATTATTAATGTCTCAGTAATAAAGTATTGATCTTGAGCACATTCACAAAACAAATCAGAGAATGAATTGTCGAAGTCTTTGAAGCAGTCGGTCAGTAGCTGGCTATGGGACGAGAGGTGGGTTCGGTTCGGGTACCGATAAATCTTAATGTGATCCACTAATATTTGTATTGCTTCCGGTTATTGAAAGACCCAGATACCAACATGTATCTTAGGTATCAAGGACTAGATTACGAACCCACAACACCCAAAATAATACTGTGGATCGCACAAACATTTGTTGTGGTACTGGAATTTAACCCGCGACATCTGTTTTCACAGTCGCTTAGTCGCCCGCTGTACCATGGGAGCTTTTTTGTATCCTGGCTCGGCTAAGTTACCATGCTGCACCTGATGGTAAGCGCAGTGCCGTGCAATTAGAGTATAGAGTAGTAAGAGACAATATATCCCCTTTACTCAACACAATCATGCCTGCCTGATTCTTCACACTACGCCATGGGCAAGAAGGTGAAGAAGCGGTCGAGGGTCTAGAGTCGAAGTACTCAGAAGGCCACAAAACGGCCAAAGATCGTACCCCAACTCTAGACCCCCGACAAAAACCGGATGTACACTGGCTGATCCCGGAACGCGACACACTTGCGTGTGCCACTATGGCGGGTTTTACACCCTGTGTACGGTGGTCGCTATCCGGGCGGATACGAGTATCCTAAAACCAGCAAATTATCTAGCACTTATCTAGGCATTCTGTTAAATACGAAGCGGCAATATCTTATCATCAAGTTATCCAACATTTTAGCCTTTAGCCTTTAGCCTCTTTATTCGGCTTCTGTTAAAAATATATTAAATTACACAAAATAAACTCGCCAGAAACTCCGACCTGTCGCGGTCGTGCACACCTGGCGTACCAGTATTCACGCAAACATGTGGGATGTGACGTGTCCAGTGCAGTCCACCGCAAATGTCAATGTCACGTACAGTGTACACTGCCATGTACGGCTGGCTAAATGCGGCTAATTGGACCAATGACAAAGAAATGTCTGTGTCACATGACAGGTTTTTTAACGCTTTTATAATGTCACAGGTGGTGGATTTTAATTGTGTAAACGGATGTATTTATTTGGTTACGCTCACAGTGCCGCCGATTCTGTTATAGTCTTATTAATATCTCCGAAATTCTCTTATTTTAGTTCACAGATTTCAAGGAAGCTCTTTTGTTGTTGCATCGGATTTAATTTTCATTTTAACAGCACACAATAAATTACTAAATAGAATTGAGACAGTGCTTGAATCAAAAAATAAAGAATGAATATTGAACTGATTAAAAAAATATAAAAGAACTAATTTGAGTAACTTTGTATCAAACTAGAATAACTTTACTATATAAAACGACTTCCGATTAGAGGTGTTTTATTTCAAATTTGAAATAAAAAACGTCGTTTGACAGAAGAAGGCAGTTTTATTTATATAAGGAATTCTAAAATTAAAAAGAAATAGGATCTGACCGGTAAGCTGCCAATTATTATTTCATGGTCAAATAAATTATTGGACGTTATGTAATGTACCGGGATGAGGACCGTAGTACATTGCTATATTGTACCATAGAGTAACTTGAATAAAGGGAATTACTGTACTTTGTAATTCAATATTTCCGGGTGACTTTGCTACTGTTTTTAGGATAGGCGCTAACCATCAGTAAGCGAGTGATCCGCTGGTGTAGACATAAGGACAGAATAAAAAAATATTATTCTTTTTTTTTCATATCATAGTCCCACAAATGAGCCAGTGGGTCACCTGATGTTAAGTGATCTCCACCGCCCATGAACATACACAATACCGAAAGTATCACGTATGCGCTGGCGGCCTTAAAGGTCAGGAATAGGGATTAGGGAAGGGAAGGGGGAATCTGGGCCTCCGGATATCTCACTTACCATACTAAACGCGACAGTGAACTGTCACTTTACGTTGGTTTTCCGTGAGACAGTGGTACTACCCCGGTCGAGCCGGCCCATTCATGCTGTAGACAAATATGTCTACAGCGTGGCTCTACCACTTTTATTCAGATTTTTTTAATGAATTTTATAATGTAGGCAGAAGCCGCTGGTAAATGCAACCAACTAATGCTGCAGTAGGTATTTAAACTATCTATATATAATCGGATGACACTGTATCAGGTAAAAGATACTATACAATTTAAAGATCGTGCTACAAATATACAAAAAACTACAAGTACAAGTTTTATTTTAATTTTTAGATTTTCGTTTGTACTATTTTTCGGAAACATACTGTATAGATCCGCATTTACAAAGAATTAGTGTCAAGTCACAGATTGATTTTTACGGGCATTGACACGTTCAAGGTTAAAAAGATTAACAAGTCTGAACTACACGCTATTACGGAAATGTAATATTGAAAATATTACTTGTATCACGTCATGTTTCGTTGGTGGTAACTTTGCTATATGTAACTGGTAAGACAGAGTTGGGGTTCGATGTTTGGCCGCTTTGCGGCCTTCTCGGTACTCTGGCACCAGACCCTCGACCGCTTCTTCATCTTCTTGCCCATGGCGTAGTGTGAAGAAGTAGGGCGGCATGATTGTGTTGAGCAGCGGGTGATATTGTCTCTCGCTACTCGGTACTCTAATTGGTCGGCACTACGCTTACCATCAGGTGCAGTGCGGTCACTTTGCCGTGCCTGGATAAAAATGGCAAAATAGTCGCCCATCAGTCATACATCGTGATCCTATATGAAGTCAAATATGTAATGATCAGTGATCAAAAAGAAATGATCAAGAACTACGAGGGACTACGTTCCCACAACACCTAGATCCGAAACAAATAATTGCGAATCATACAAACATTACCATTTAACGGTAGGCAGCGGCTTTGCTGTGCCCTGGCATTGCAGAAATCTATGGGCGGAGATGACTACTTGCCATCAGGTTACCCGTCTGCTCGTCAGCCTATCGAGGCACTAAAAAAAACATTTGGCTCGGTGGATCAAATCGGCATGGATCAAACTTGTCACATGTCCATCCGGCTACTCGCCCCCAATGTCGCGGAAGCTGTCATTTTGATAACAATAAAGTGAACCTCAAGAGTTTGATTCCTAGGACGAATGCAATGAAACTGTGTGAATTATAATCGAAGAGACAATAGGATAGTTAACACGATTTTTTTATTATTTAATCAACAAGTTACATTACCTAAAACCTGTTATCGAATTTTATGGATCCGAACAAAATTAAGTAAATTAGACGCCATTCAGAGGTGGTGGAAGAGGTAATTGTAAAATGACAGTAAAAGAATGCACGATATGAGCCGTGACGTCATCTCTCAGAATGGCCATTACTGTGCAGCTGTGCGAGGGAGATAGTGAGATGTTCCCACTACGCACCCATTTTTGCTCCTACTAATAATTAAAATAAATATTGTGAACTCATTATTGAACCAATTTTGATTCTGTTTTCACAAAAAGGGTTTTCTTTTGCGTATTTTATTCGGTTGCATATCCAACAATGTACAAAATGAAACACAGGAAACTACCCGATTCTGAAATGACTGTAGCCTTTACTCCTATCATACAACGGGACGGAAATGCCGCTGACGAAACTTAGGTGAGTTTAGTACACGGCAACCTACGCTTCAAGGGTTTCAGGCATCAGTTAATATTTTATACTTAGGACATTTTTTTAAACGCCATCTAAAAACTTCCTCGATTTTTTTTTTTTTTTTTATTCTGGCGCGACAAAGTGACTGCACCTGATGGTAAGCGCAGTGCCGTCCAGATAGAGTATCGAGTAGCGAGAGACAGTCTATCCCCCGCTACTCAACACAATCATGCCGGCCTGCTGTTTAGCTTCTTCACATTACGCCTAAAGGACCCAGGATCATAGGAAGGAGGGAACACGGTAGCTGGCAAACTGTTCCACAGCTTGATGGTGCGGCAAAAATACGAGTTTGCGAACCTCTTGGTTCGGGCCAGGGTAGTAGACACCACGAAGCTGTGGCTCCGCAAGCCAGTACGCGTGGTTCTGGTATGGAAGGGAGAGGATGGGATAAGATCAAACAATTCTTCAGAGCATTCGCCATGATACAGACGGTAGAACACGCTAAGCGAGGAAATATCCCTACGCAGCTGTAGCGGCTCCAGGCTGTTACTCACGTCTGCATCATTCACAATGCGGATGGCCCGCCGCTGCAACCCATCCAAGGCATCGAGAAGGTACCTTGCGGAACCGTCCCAGAGGTGCGAGCAGTATTCCATTCCCGGCCGCACCTGCGCTTTATATAAGCGGTAGAGCTGACCAGGCGTGAAAAACCGCCGCACCCTGTTCAGGATTCCGACCCTGCGTGAAGTGGCGGATATTACGCCCTCGATGTGACTCCTTGGATTAAGATCGCAGCGGATATCCATACCTAGGACACTAAGGTCATTCCGCATTGCGAGTGGAACACCCTGAAGATGTCGGATCCTCGATGAATCCTCGATGGCGTAGTTAGAGCGTGGCGTAGTCAGGATCGGTTCCCGGGTCGGGTAAAGTGATACTGGGTTTTTCTATCTTGAAATTCTCAGTATTAGCCCGGAGTCTGGAAACTATGCCCGGTATGGCGATAAGCTCGCCCCCTATAACATTATAGGACCGAAATTCAGCGAAACGTGGGAGTACTGGCTACACCTCTGCCTACGCCTTCGGGGATTACGGACGTGAGTGTATGTGTGTGTGTGCCATCTAAAAAGTACACAAACGCGACAAACCTTGTCCCACAAATATAATGTCGTATTGTTATCAAATCCATGTGGAGTTTTCATCAAGACAATGCGGTGCGTTCGTCCACGCTATAATGTGAAAAGATTCGATTGTTAAATACACAAAGATATTATTCGCTTCGAGTTCACACAATTTTGGTAAAATTGGGTGTTTTATGTTAGCATGTGTTAAACTTTGAAGCGTGGTTAATCGAACTGTATCGTTATTTGTTTATTTATTAACATTATCAGCATGTCTTCGATATAGGTGTAGCGAATTGGTCTGGTTAGATCGAATTCCCGTAAAGTCTTTTTGGACCATTAGACAGTCCCGTTAATCACCTCCCAAATGTCCCAAAACTAGAGGTAAACAAGACTTTTATTTTATCAACCAGGAGAAGCTATTTCAAATTTTGTTTACCCCAGTATTACCTCCTGTTTGTTAGCTGAACTTTTACTTTTTATAGTACTCTAAATCTTTTGTCTTATTAGTGATAACACTACACTTGTAACAAGTAGGCAGGGCACCTTGAGAGTTGCCCAAGCTGGATAATTGGTTATTCAGAAGCTTTTATATTTTTAAATACAAAATCGATGAAAAAGATAGTACGAAACACAGTAAGCGACTACTATTTATATAGTGAAATCCTGCCATAGTCGCTCCAGGATCTAGAAGCTAGTATATATCCGGTAATAGTTAGTCAGAACAACTCAGGCTTGTGTCAGGGCAAGAAATATCTTTCGACGGTTAAATACCAGAACCACGCGTACTGGCTTGCGGAGCCACAGCTTCGTGGTGTCTACTACCCCGGCCCGAACCAAGAGGTTCGCAAATTCGTATTTTTGCCGCACCATCAAGCTGTGGAACAGTTTGCCAGCTACCGTGTTCCCTCCCTCCTATGATCCTGGGTCCTTTATGCGTAATGTGAAGAAGCTAAACAGCAGGCCGGCATGATTGTGTTGAGTAACGGGGGATAGACTGTCTCTCGCTACTTGATACTCTATCTGGACGGCACTGCGCTTACCATCAGGTGCAGTGTGGTCACTTTGCCGCGCCAGAGTAAAAAAAAAAAATTGTACTGCACCGAAATTATAATCAGGTCAATATAATCACATGTACCAGGATAAAAATAACATTAGCTTTCAGTGATACAGGGATAGTACCCTAGCTTCGCCTATACATGCTGCAAATAATATAACTAAACTAGGCTCAAACATATGAAATACTACTGAATGCATACATATATATTATCATACCTTTATCCCATAGGGGTAGGCACCGACTATAGATTTCCACTTTATACGATCTTAAGACACCACTTAAGAATACTCCTAATCTGTCCTCTCTTAATTAGAATTTGGCTAAAATAATTCGATGTGGACTTCCTTTACCAACATTTCTATATACAAATATTGCCTTTACTCCTTGAAAAATAGGAATTTATAAATATTATGTAGGCCGGCTTGCGGTTACCAGGAACCAGTTAAATTACAAATGAAAGTCCGTTAACGATATAATTTAGTGGAATATTCAAAGCTCTCGTATTGCGACATTCCTTATAAATAAGTACAATGGCGGCGAAGGAAACAGGTCTGGTTGCAAGGCCATGCACTATCTAGCTCCACCCAGCCCACGTATCTCGACAATTATTACTAAATATTTGCATACCTTAACTCACTGCCCGACTACTGTGAGGTAACAAGGTAACCGAAGTAATTTACATTGTCCTTTTTGAATAACTACTCAAAATAGTTATATAATTTTTTTATCACATTAATCTATAAATCATAGACTAAAACCTATTACTTAAAAAATTCATTAATCAGTTCATAAAGTAAAAGGCTTCAAATCTGGTGAAATGACAGAAAAAGGATGCACGATGTTTCATGACGTCACCGCCCGTGATGACCATTATTATATTCGTGCGAAAGAGGAATGGGAATCGAACCCACGGCCTCTCAATTCACAGCCGGCTACTCGCCCACTGCGCCATGGACGCTGTCAGTCTTATATTCCCTTACTTGAGAAACCAACTAAGCAGAATTGAAATCTAAAAGCATTTTTCTTTGTTGCAGATGAAGCCAACCAATCTAAGAAGCAGCGTCCTCGTGACATGTCGTTGGCGGAGCCCCCACACACCATGGAGATCGCTCAGATCCTCATCTCACTATTACACGCTTGGGGTCTGGACCCAGATCTGGATAGGGTCTGCGAGTCTAAATTAGGACTGTTGAGACCTATGGTTAGTGGATAACTGGTCATTGAACTTCTATTTAAGATATGTCTTTAGTTTCAAAGATTCAAGCGGAAGTCTAACAGGGGAAGTTCCAACAAATTTGATAAGTGATTCCCCGCAGTTACTCTAAATATTGGCATATGAATTTCGAATATAAACTTTAACAACCATTTTAATTCGTCTGAATAACTGTACAGTCAGCAGCAGAAGTAGCTAAACAACCAAGGTGTTCATATAGTACTATACACTCAAAGTGACCAAAATGATCTACACACCAAAAGTTTCTAAATGTTCTTATCACTCAATCTGTCAATTATAACTGAGCACATACATTGTCAAATATTTAGTAGCAAACTGAAGGCCGTTGTTAAGATAAACAAACTGGTATCTAAGCAGATTTTCAGAACAAATTAACAAACACGAATAATAAATCCTATGTATATGTCCTTAGACTCATAATTGCTTGGAATAACATTAGGTACTATAATGCCATGATTTGTCAAATTGATTTATTTTATCAAATACTAGTCAAGTATTGATTTCATTCCTTGTATGACGTCAGTGACGTATCTTTGTTTCGAATTACTTGAATACTATCCAAAGTATATGAAATCAAAATAAAATATATCCACTGATATATTTTCCCACGCGTACGATTTATACAAGCGCTCCTTACTCACCTGCCAAATCCAAAGCTAAATAATTATGAATTATATTTTCAAGGTATAGATATCATAGCTTTCATAAATTCGTGGTGTATTATTATAATGTTAACATAATGTAACTTAAGATGTTTTTTTTGTAAGATCTAAATAACTATTTAAGATTCTTGTAATGTAGCAATAAATTATCCACATTATTAAAAATGTCATGCATGCCTATGATCGATATGATTACATTGTATTTTAAATAATTAGTTTAACAATATGTAAATTAAATTAATATGTAATCATTCTGTTTATGTGCTAAAAAATAAAAATAAAGTGATTCGATTTTGCCTTCTCCGTAAGTAATCTTTACCAGCGGACCCACATGGAATGTATCACTAATTAATCATTGACAGGATTTGAAACTCGATGAAACAAAAATTTAAAACACATCACCACTAAGAGGCAATCACATAAATATAAGTCGGTAAGAAAATGAGATAGAATACATTACACAGTATATTATATTGTAGGTTTATGTATTTTTTTAATGTGTGTTAATACGCGTGTATGCGCCTGCGTATTACAAAGCTTACTCGTAGGTTACTTTTCTGAAGTTTCAAGTTTTTTATGTTAGTATCTGAATGCGTCTTTGCGCATACATATTAAAAAGCTTACTCATAGGCATTGACATATATTCTACCGATACGAATTGTCGTAGAAACAATAATTTCCAAATACCTTTTCCGCTAGCGATCTATATGTACTACGTACTAGATGCGGCGACCAGAACAAACATTATGTTCCACCGAGTCGCGGTGTATACACTGCGCCGACGTTAGTTTGCTTGATGCGACCTAAGCAAGCGCACCACATTGCATCTTTCAGTGTCGAGTTAATTTTAGTTATTTGTAGCGACATTCCCGAACAAATCTGCCTTAAATTGATTTACAGTGAAACTGTTAATAGTATATAAGGTAAATAACATAATTTCATAACGTTTAGAACGTAATATCAATAAATATTATTTAATCTCAATTCTGAATACGGGAAGTCTATATTTCACAACAAAATTCATTATATAGTTTGTCCCGTTTTGGCGCGCGGAAAATCCCGTTAGACGTTGAGAGAAAGTGACGGGAGCTATAACTTCCAAATAGTTCTTATTAAAATGAACAGATGGCATTAGTGGGCGGACAATGTTTTTGGAACCTCTTTTTTCTTCGACAGTTCGTGTCTATAGAATATAAATCAATGTTTTCCGCACACTAATGCCATCGATTCCTTTGGAAGCCAAAGACCAAAGAGCATCACATTGAGCAGATGCGACAGTTAATTTCAATTTCTGAGGAACTATCCTGGAGATTGTGTAGTTGTGTAAAATTTAATTTTATTACCCGATAGTGGCAGAGCCCAAAGTAATGTATTTCGTCATCATGTATTTTGTTGAAACTATTTACTTTTATTTTAAACTTTTGTATTTACAATTATTAAGGTGACTCAATGGGAGGTATTATTGGAGCCACATAAATAAATAAATTTATTGCAAAGTTTAAATTTTAGTGGAAAATAAATAAATCACTTTAAATCTTTACTTATATATAAAGCTGAAGAGTTTGTTTGTTTATTTGAACGCGCTAATCTCAGGAACTACTGGTTCGAATTGAAAAATTCTTCTAGTGTTGGATAGCCTATTTATCGAGGAGCGTTATAGGCTATATAACATCACGCTGTGACTAATAGGAGCGGAGCAGCAATGAAAAATGTTGCAAAAACGGGGAAAATTTATTCCTTTCAAGAGCCTTTTCCGTTGCGTGCGCTGCGTAAATGGTTAAAGTTACGTAACAATCATGTATCATCGGAATTGTTCCTCTAAAGAATACCTCATAAGTTTAACCTCACTTTGCCCCTTTCAGGGATGATTTTTCAAAAACGTTGAAACACGTATTTCCTACCAAAAGCCTTAATAAGAATTTTCAGATCCCTAACTTGAGGAATGATAGATTTCCCATACAAATATTAAACTCTTATTTGACCCCTTTCAAAATTGTGTTTTGAGAAAAAAAATATCCTATGTCCTTCTACAGGACATAATCTATCTCCTTGCCAAATTTCATCACAAACAAACAAACGGACGGACGCATGGACTGACGGACTGACGGACTGACTGACTCACTCTCTCACTCTCTCACTCTCTCACTCTCTCACTCTCTAACTCTCTCACTCTCTCACTATTTAACTTCGTGTAAAAATGTGAAACACGTATTTCTTTATTTCCTACCAAAAGCCTAAATATAAATTTACAGACCCCTAAGTCGAGGAATTATGGATTTCCCATACAAATTTTGACCTCCTATTTGACCCCTTTCAAGGTTGTTTTTTGAAAAAAAAGATAGCCTATGTCCTTCTCCAGGATATAATCTATTCCCTTACCAAATTTCATTACAATCCGTTCAGCCGTTTAGTCGTGAAGAGGTAACAAACAAACAAACAGAGTTACTTTCGCATTTATAGTATTAGTATGGATTATTACTAGCCCTGTATTGAACATTGTCCCACTGCTGGGCACGGGCTTCCTCTGCTATTGAGAGGGGTTAGGCCTTAGCCCGGCAGGCTGGCCTAATGCGGGATCTATCGTAGACTCAAGTTATTACAGTAGATTTATTGACATTTTTGGAAGTGTTTTTACAATAACGCTGTATGCGTCCTGACATTTCTACAAGCGGGCACTTACTCGTTTAAAAAAGAAATATACGAATTGTATAAAAATTATGTCGATAAACAATACAAAGAATGTGAAATAATACAATAGTACAATTCATCCATCAAGTGCTTATTTTGCACCCTCTGATCGATTGATCTATGACTGTTAGAAGCGTGATAACTCCGTACCTTTTTGGAGACAAAATTAAGACAAACTAATGGTCAATTTTGTTGTGAAAAATAGACTCTCCCATATTCGAATTGAAATTAATTAATTATGTCATTTACCTTACATACTGAAACTGCAACTCGATGGAACATTATGTTTGTTCTGCTCGCCGCATCTAGTACGTAGTACATATAGATCGCTGCTCATAGGTAACTTTACTTTTGTTTTTAATAATATTTTACGTTTCTTGTTATGTTATAAAAAAGTTTTTTAATTCATAAAAAGTACACCAACTTCAATAAAAAACAAATTATGCGTCACTATAAAATTTGAGGGTTTCCCTTGATTTATCTGAGATCCCAACATCAGATCCTGACTTGGTGCCAATGGGACCACCTGGGAAGTATACCCTTTTAAACAAAAATGAATTTCTCGATTCGGTCCAGGCGTCTTCGAGTAATCAGGTAACATACATAAAAAAAAAGATTCCGAGGAATTGTTAACCTCCTCCTTTTTTGAGGTCGGTTAAAAACGATATCACTTTCAGTTAGAATAGTTAGGGATTACAAAGCCAGTTTAAATTGTTTAAAAAACTGAGGTGACAGCTATGTATTTCATAATTACCCCCACTTGACATATACTACACTATCCAATAAATTATAAAAAAATATACTACAAGTAAGTTAAATATCACAATTCAACAATGTGATAGCATGAAATGCCGCTGCGTAATAGAAGTTAAAAAAAAAGGTTATTGTATTTACATACATTTTGTATGGAAAATCTTTTCACGCTCTGGGAAAGTACTTACAATTAATATTAAGGGCTATAAATAATTTCTAGGGAATTATTTTTACGATATATCGAATCAAATTTTTGATGGGGAGTCATAAAAATAGTCGAAAAAAACACTATATTATTATATATAAGATATACAAGGTTAGTCAGAAAGGTTTACTAAGCCGTGGCCGTAAAGTTTCGGTGACAAGGATTACAATCGTGAATATCTCATCGCTTAAAAGCAATATTTTTATGTTCATGCAAAAATCTAATATTATTTATTTTTATTTTAAATACGCACAACCCTGTACGTATATGTTAGAGAGTTTAGTCAATTCCTACTGTGAAGATTTGTTTACATATATTTGAAAATCGAGTGTGTAGATCATTTTGACGCGATGGATGATCACGATATTTTGACTACTTTTGTTGTGTAGATGTTATAGATTTTCTTGGGTGTATAGAATTATTTGAACACATTATGTGCTTATATATATCTGCTGCTGACTGTACAAGCCGTTCGTCGCCTGATTCTTATAAGCCGCAGAGACATCACCCAGAACTTTGAATTACAAAATATTTACATAACAATAGCTCGTCGCTCTGAGATATAAATTGTCAACTCATAATACTCAGTAGCTTCAATGTTTTAATATCTAAACTCGAACACCATTGTGATACACACACAAACCCAGATAACTCTATGATATAAATGATTGAACACATAGTATTCACAAGAAGAGTCCATCGTCTATCTTACCCATAGCATTCAAATCTAGAAGTGTTATTGTAATTTATAATTCTCTACCAGGTGCCAGTATGCTTCGGGGTGGTGTCTCGACACGGCCACATGGCTGTTCAGCTCCCGACGCGCCTCACCGGCTGGACCGAGGCTTGCGCTTCTGCTCCTGACGATCCACTCCTCATCACCACTGACCTCCCACCAGAACTGCTGCGACAGGAGAAGATGACCAGGTCAATAATATACTATGCGTGTTTCTGTCTGTTGCAACCGTTGCACTGATTTTGATAATTTTGGTGTGGAGGTAGCTTTTCTCCGAGAGGAATGTCGGATCGGATACCTTCCCATTTGTGAAGAAGAATGGTTACATCGGATTTATCGGCCTACTGACGCACGTACAAAAGCTGCTAGGAAAGAATACTGTGATTTAGCATTTATCGTAAAATTATATTTATGTTAATGAAACTACGAACAAAAGCGTTACATCTAAAAGTGACATAGTCATGTTTATAAAATACTAGAACTTATGGTAGAAGATATGGTAAAGATATTATGGTACATCAGAAACTTGCAACAATCAGATGATATTCATCATTATAAGAGATGGGCATTCCAAACAACAGACCAGCCAACGGTGACTTACTAACTCACGATAAAGCAATGAAGTATACAAACGGTAGGAGGCTAAGCGGTTAAAGAATCTATGTAATATATATTATACATGACTAAAAGTCCACTTTTAGCTTCAGTCGACTAAAACAACCAATCAGAAATTCAACATTAATGATTTACAAAGTAACTGATGTTTTAGGCTGTTTACATCCAAAATGCACTGGGAGTTGAGCACAACGCTGACTACGAACCATCTGCTGTCCATCGTGGCCCTGGCCAACACCCTCATGTCAATGAGCAACGCCAGCTTCCTACCAGAACAGGAGATGGCGAGAAGGTTGCACAGGTATCAACTCTGGAATGAGATATATTTAATTAAGTTTTAGTACCAGCTGATCAGCTACTCTCTTTCATTATTAAACTAGCATACGGCTATCTGACATAATAAATCAATAAAACCTGTTACACTGAAGGTCACAGACTTCTTTTACTGGCTAGAAGAACGTTTTCATCCTTGACATGAATTTATTAAAAGAATACTTATGATATTATGATTGTTTTTTTTTATCCTGGCACGGCAGTGTGGTCCACTGCACCTGATGGTAAGTGCAGTGCCGTCCAGTTACAGTATCAAGTAGCCACAGACAATCTATCCCTCGCTAGTCAACACAATCATGCCGGCGTGCTGTTTAGCTTCTTCACAGTACGCCTAAAGGACCCAGGATCATATGAAGGAGGTAACACGGTAGCTGGCAAACTGTTCCACAGCTTGATGGTGCGGCAAAAATATGAGTTTGCGAACCTCTTGGTTCGGGCCGGGGTAGTAGATACCACGAAGCTGTGGCTGCGCAATCCAGTACGCGTGGTTCTGGTATGGAAGGGAGAGGATGGTATAAGATTGTAATAGGATTGAAAGTTCTGGAAGTCATAATTTTCTTGTAGCTTAGGAGTTCGCGATGGATATTTTATAGCCACTAAACGAGCAAGTGCCAGCAACCAGCCTGCTGTGATCTCCATCGCCCTTAAACATAATTTATAATACCACAAGAAACATGGGTCCGTTGTAAAACTTTAAAGGTCTAGACATTTTGGACTTGGTGTTCTGGAAATTTACTCTCCATCAAAAACTCATCAGCAAACTGTTATCTTTAACGCACTGACCCTTTTATAGACAACATTTTTAAAAGTAATTGTCGAACCTTACGGTAAATTTTATTAATGTATTATACAAAAATATGTTGTATTAGAATTTAAACGTGTTCCTAACATTTATATCTTGTATCCAACTACTTTTTATCTGATTAAGTTGTAAATACCTTCAAGAGGTGAACACAATCGTAGATATCTGCATTGTCATCATGTATATGTGTGTGTGTGTGTGTGTATTACCTAATGGTATTTCAAAATAAAATAAATAAACAAATAAATAATCTTCAGAAACAGCTCAACACTCTAAAATTCAAACATTTATTCCCTCTACTGATCCTACATCATGAAATACTACCTCAAACACAAATAAATAGGTCATAGGAAAAATTGTGATTGCGCATGCGTTACGACAGCTGTGCTGAGATCTCGGGTTCGATCCCCGGTCTGGTCGGGTAAAGTAATATTCGGTTTTTCTATCTATAAATTCTCAATATTAGCCCGGAGTTTGGAATCTATGCCCGTCATGGTGATAGGCTCGCCCTCTATCGCATTATGGGACCGAATATAGGCAAAAATTGGGTGTAGTGATTACACCTTTTTTTTAGTGCCTCGATTGGAAGACGAGCAGACGGGCCACCTGATGGTAAGTAGTCACCGCCGCCCATAGACTTCTGCAATGCCAGGGCACAGCAAAACCGCTGCCTACCGTTGAAGGACTACTCTTCTTAAGCCTCGTTTACCTCTGCCTACCCCTTCGGGGATTACAGGCGTGATTGTATATGTAGGAAAAATCCCGTTCTCCCACAGACCGTCAACCAGGAGTTCGTCTTCCTGGGCTGCTGACGAGGAACGCGAGGAGCAGTTGGCAGCTCAGCAGGCGCACATCAAGCAGGGCTGGTCCCTGCTCGCCACGCTGCACTGCGTGCTACTGCCGGACAAAGTTGTGGCGCTGGGTAAACTCATGAAGATTCGTCTCTTCTTATAGACTTGTGATACGCTGATTAAGAGTTCTGTGATTGGTCTATGTAATGTACTTTTATTAATGGGCCCCGATGTATACAACACGGCGTCGTGGTAGACCTAGAAGATGGTGGGATGACCTTGATCACTATATAAGGACTGGAGGTCTTTGGCAAAGAGTCAAGACAAATGGAAAGCGAGTAGGGATGCCTTTGCCCTCCAGTGGGACAGACCAGGCTATTATTATAAAACGTAGTAGTAATCCATTTTCTTTATTTGTTTTTAGGATAATTTGTATTCTTCTGTCAGATCATCAATAGTCAATTGAAACCGATTAACGTAACCGAAACACTAGCATCTTTTGATTGAGCTTAACGACTTCATTACTTCGACATGATGTTGTTTCACCAACAATTATCACACCAAATATTTAAGACACTGATTTGGATTTGACCTCCTATAAATTTGTAATGGATCCAGCGATAGGCGACTTACTGTATGCAATATGAATATCAGATTAAGTGGCTACATAAATCTTCAGGTGCCAAGAGCTTCAAGCGGCCTCAAGTGGAGATGCTGGCTCGCAGATGGCAGCATCATTGTCTGGAAGTGCGGGAGGCTGCCCAGGCTCTACTTCTAGCAGAACTAAGCAGGTAATCCAAAGACAGAAGCGATTGAGTATGATAGATGGGTAATGAAATCAGTAGGTCTACTCTTGAAATCAATTCAAATCTCGAACTCGATACAGTTTCAATTCCAATCTAGAAGATATTGGAACTCTAACTCACTCAACTAAATTAAATAGAATATTTACGAGCTAGCGATCGTAAATACTCTATTTCATTTAGTTACTAAAAATTCCGCCATATTCATTTAAATCATGCGCTGGTGTTGCGTTCAAGAGTGGCAATTGTACAGTTTTCGAACGCAATACCAATTTTAAATTGGAATCGTGTGTCAAGAGTAACCCTCCAGGACGTTGTAACGAAACAATATGACACGGATCATTAATATTATTACACAATGCATACTTGAATAATTAAATACACTCATAGTCCTCGCCACACGCTAAAATTAAGGCCTTGTGTTAAGATTTCCAAAAACGATCATAACTTTCGGTTTCACAACACTCGGCCCCTAATCAAATCAATTTTTTTTTTATCCTGGCACGTCAAAGTGACCGCACTGTACCTGATGGTAAGCGCAGTGCGGTCCAAATAGAGTACTGAGTACATTTGTTTTGGTCCCGTACCATTATCAAGTCCACGGCCTCTTTACAGCCGGATACTCACCCGCTGAGCTACTGCGGCTGTCAATAACCTCACCTAATTTCTTAAATTAGTCAAGTTTAAGTTTATTATTTGCATACACGTGAAATTCTATTATTTGAAAATCCTATCAAAATGAAAATACCACTGAAATATTTACTTTAAGGGAGCTTATATATTTTTGCCAACAGACTAGGACCCAAAGGTCGGAAATCCCTGGTGGACAATTGGGCGCAGTACCTACCACTGTACACGCATTCAGAGAGCATCAACCCTCATGCTGCCACGAAGGAGCCAGCAGATAAAGTGGCTAAAGCGGTAACAAGTTTTATATTTTTATAGCAGATTTCATGCATTTAACTTCAAAAATGAAGGATTTTCATACAAACTTTCTTCCCCTATTTTCCCCCTTCGGGGTGGAATTTCCAAAAATCCTGAAATATATATTTTTTATTTTTGACTAAAAGGCCAAATACTAATTTTCATAAACTTAACTTCAAAAATGACGGATTTTCATACAAACTATCATCCCCTATTTTACCCCCTTAGGGGTGGTATTTCCAAAAACCCTTCCTTAGTGGATGCCTACGTCATAAAAGTTACCTACTGTCAAAATTTCAAGTCTCTAACCCCAGCCGTTTTGGCTGTGCGTTGATCGATCAGTCAGTCAGTCAGTCAGTCAGTTTCTTCTCTTCATATACAGATGGCTTTAATCGAGCAATAATCTGATAAGTTGTTTCTACTACCCAAGAATATCCACAAAAGTTATATGAAGGGTGATTATTATTTACCTATTTCTAATGATTTTTATAAAAAATATCTGTTTTAATAATTACTAAAATCAATTCTGTATCCCATTTTTAGACTACTTACTGGGTGTGTTTATTTTAACATGTAAAAGACAAATATGTGGAGTGTAAACTGCTTATTGGTGACACTAACATTCATACTCCTTCCTATGATCCTGGATCCTTTAGGCGTAGTGTGAAGAAGCTACACAGCAGGCCGGCATAATTGTGTCTCGGTACTTGATACTTTAACTGGACGGTACTGCACTTACCATCACGTGCATTGTGATCATTGCCGTGCCAGAAAAAAAGATACAATTTCATTGCGTGGCGCAGCGGGCGATGAAACGAGAGGCCGTGGGTTCGATTCCCGCACCGAGACTAAACGTTTGTGTGACAGACAGATGCTTGTTTTAGGTCTTCGTGTTGTGGGACCGTAGTCTCTTGTAGTTCTTGATAACCATGGTACAGGTTTTACTTAGAGTGTAGTCAGGACTATATGAGTAACTGTTGGGTGTCTTTATTTATACAGCAAGAAGAAGAATTCGAAGAGGAGGAAGAAGAGATAGTCCGCAAGCCGTCTTCTCTCGCCGAGTTGAAACGCAAGCAGACCACAGCCGTGGTGCTGTTGGGAGTCATCGGCGCTGAGTTCGGACAGGACATCACCAGCGAAGGTAGCTCTAGACCCAGGAACATAAGGGAGTAGGGAACTTGTGCCAGGTGGAAATAACACACCTGCCACTGTAATCCTGAAACCCAGCGTAGCTATCTTTACCGTACAATGAGATGAATAAAATGGAAAGATACTGGGAGCTGAAAATTATAAGGGAGAGTAAAAATATCAAGATTTTGTGGTGGTATATTAATTTATAGCAGGAGATGATGAACCTATAGTTATTTAGCAGTAAATCTAGCGCTCATGAACACCCAAAGGCCAAAACGAGTGGATGCGTTTCTTAAAAAATAACAATGTGGGTATAGGGATGAAGGGGTATTTAAGCTTCTAAAAATCACTCTCACTGTATGAAACGTAACAGCAACTAAGTCCAGCCCATTTACGCTATACACAAAACTGTCTACAGGTTGGCTATACCACTTTAACAATAGCGAGTTAGTTACATTCAATTTTGTTAACTCCAATTTAGAACTCAAAAGAGCTCATGAAGACTTCGTCCTACTAACTTCTGGTAAAGTTACAAATATCCTCTTGACTACACCTTACTAAAATTATTCAGATTGTTGGCATCCACCAGCCAAACTATTTTGGGCGAGATACCCCTCTTCCGAAATGATCTCAGACTCCCATAGCCGAATAACTTAATAATCCTACCTCTAGTTTTTTTCTAGTAACTTCTAGTATCTTGTACAAACTTGAGCACGCTTATCGACTTGTTGGGTGTTTCAAATGTACAACAATGATACTCCCTACTAAAATATTAGTCATTCTTATAATAAGTTGGTACACGTCACACAACAAATTTTGTCGAGGGTCTAGGGATGGGGTACAATGTTTGGTCGTGTTGCGGCCTTCTGAGTACTCTGACACTAGACCCTCGACCACTTCTTCACCTTCTTCCCCATAGTGTAGTGTGAAGAAGCAGGCCGATATGATTGTGTTGAGTGGCGGAGGATAGATTGTATCTCGCTACTCGATACTTTGCCGTGCCAGGATAAAAAACCCATACAGTATCTTGAAAGTTTCAAATAAGAACTTGTGTTAATTAATAGGGGTCAATTGTTAGACCTCGTCGACCACGTCGTTTTCGTTTATGTCGACCCCTCGGAAAACGACGATCACTTTGGGAATCCCTATTCTAGATGATGTAACGTTGATCCTTATCTTTGGATCACAGGTGCTGCTGGAAACAAACGACGCAAGGACGCTGATAGCAGGAAGAGTTCCGTGGTTGAAGGTCAGATATAGTATACCTATATTCTACAAGGATCAATTCCACATATCCAGAACATTTGCTGCTGGTAGGATATTCATATCTGCCCGGATAGCGACCACCGTACACAGGGTGTAAAACCCGCCATAGTGGCACACGCAAGTGTGTCGCGTTGCGGGGTCAGCCAGTGTACATCCGGTTTTTGTCGGAGGTCTAGAGTTGGGGTACGATGTTTGGCCGTGTTACGGTCTTCTGAGTATTTTGACACTAGACCCTCAACCGCTTCTTCCCCTTCTTGCCCATGGCGTAGTGTGAAGAAGCAGGCCGACATGATAGTGTTCAGTAGCGGGGGATAGATTGACTCTCGCTACTTGACACACTAATTGGACGGCACTGTGCTTGCTTTCAGGTGCAGTCGGACACTTTGCTGTAACAGGATAAAATAATGAAAATAGTTTGCAGCACAGGCTACTGATGTTAAATGTGCTAAGTTATAGTAGACGTTTGTTGTGTATGAATGAATTTTAAAAATAGGACATTTAAGTATAGGAAAATAACTTAATAATACTGGAAACTTATCGTAAAATATAATTTCGATCTAGTCTTTAAAATAGATGGACGGTTAACAGAAAACAGAACATACTTTTGGATGACACACATGGATAAAAATTTTTCATTAATAAATAATTTAATATCTATTCAGTCAACATTAATTGTCAGTCAATACGAGAATTGGGCCTGAGTTATACTGTCTCATACTTCAGGGTTCACTCTAAGCGCGTCTAATAACCTGGCTCGTCTGACTGCACTGGCACTGACCCACCTCCTGCTGGCGCCTGCATCAGCCCGCCTGCCTGCTCACACGCCACTGCGTCGTGCTGCCGTCGACCTGCTCGGACGAGGGTTCACTGTGTGGGAGCCTTACCTGGACGTCAGCCATGTGCTACTGGGTAGGTTACTCTTATGTACGCCTGCTTCATATAAAATGTATATAGATGTTGCCCGCGGCTCTGCCCGCGTGGACGTTATTTTTGGTAGAAAAGGTATCAATGGAGGCATTTTAAGCTACTACACCTTTCTATATTTTGCTATACCATAGGAAGCGTGCATTTTTCCGGGACAAAAAGTAGCCTATCTGATCCCTAAACTGCCACTGTGCAAAATATCCTGTCGATCTCTTGCTCTGTGAAAAACTGAAATATCCCACGGGAGCTGTACATTTTTGTAAGTCGCTCTTGCATGATAATAAGGGTGATTTTCGCCCGTTTTTGTCCGGCCATATTCGGCCGGGTTGGGCCTGAGAGGTTAAGCAATAATGACATTCTCAAACTCCAAGTAAACTAATCAACTGAAGTGGTAGAGCCACGCTGTAGACATATTTGTCTACAGCATGAATGGGCCGGCTCGACCGGGGTAGTACCACTGTCTCACAGAAAACCAACGTGAAGTGACAGTTTACTGTCGCGTTTCGTATGCTAAGTGAGATATCCGGAGGCCCAAATTCCCCCTTCCCTTCCCTAATCCTTATTCCTGTCCTTTAAGGCCGACAGCGCATACATGATACTTTCGGTATTGTGGATGTTCATGGGCGGTGGAGATCACTTAACATCAGGTGACCCACTGGCTCGTTTGTCGGACTATGTTATTAAAAAAAAATTATCAGCTAAGAATACGTTTTTACTATATCTCTTGCAGGGCTACTAGAGATGTGCTCTGACGCTGACAAGCTGGTGCCGTCGATGACGTACGGTCTGCCGCTGACGCCGCAGGCTGACTCCTGCCGCACCGCCAGACATGCGCTCACACTTATCGCTACTGCCAGGTGACCTGCTTATCGATCGCCGTTTTAGTAAACTAGAGTGGAATAAATAAATGAAAATAAATTTCCATGGGGGAATTGTGTAGTGATTGTAAATTATAAAATCCATCAAGTTATGGAACAGTTTAGCGGCCTGCGTGCTTCCTCCTTTCAATAGTCCTGGGTTCTTTGAACGTAGTGTGACGAAGCTACTCATCAGGTATGAGTGTGTCGAGTGGCGTGGGATGTATGTCTCTTGCTATTTGATACTCAACTGGACGGCATTGTGCGCCCTCTCAGGAGCAATACACTCACTTTTCGTGCCAGGTTACAAAAAACATACCTTAAATGCGCATGGATTAAAATATATGACCAATGTATAAGTAAAATACATAATTTAAGGAATATAATTGCATATGAGTTTAACACATACAAGTAACGGTAGGCAGCGACCTCGCTGTGCCCCTGGCATTGTAGAAGTCTATGTGCGGCGGTGACTACTTACCATCAGGTGGCCCGTCTGCTCGTCTGCCTATCGAGGCACTAAAAAATGAAAATGCGATCAAGTAAAAAAGTATACATAAAGTAATAATGATTATGATGTGCACAGACCAGCAGCGTTCATAACAACAATGGCGCGCGAGGTGGCGCGGTGCGCGGCGGCGGCGCAGGGGGGGCAGCCCTCCCCCGCCTACCACGCGCTGCAGCGGGGCCGGGCGGAGGTACTGCGTGGCATAGAGCTGCTCATCGACCGCATGCATAACGAGGTCGCGGAGCTGCTCGTAGAGGTGCGTGTAACAATGTAGCTAGGCGTGTTTGTAGCCAAGTGAGGACAGTGTAGCTAGGAGTGTTTGTAGCCAAGTCAGGAAAGTGTAGCTAGGCGTGTTTGTAGCCAAGTGGAACAATTTAGCTAGGAGAGTTTGTAGCTAGCCTGGACATTGTAGCTAGTAATAATTGTACTCAGGTCTGGACATTGTAGCTATGAGTGTTTGTAGAAAAATCTGGACATTGTAGCTAGGTGTGGCTGTAGCCAGTCTGGACATTGTAGCTACGAGTGTTTGTAGCCAAGTTGGACAATGTAGCTAGGAGGGTTGTAGCCAGAAGTAATTGTAGTCAGAGCTGGACATTGTAACTAGGAGTGTTTGTAGCCAGGTCTGGACATTGTAGCTACGAGTGTTTGTAGACAAATCTGGACAATGTAGCTAGGTGTGGCTGTAGCCAGTCTGGACATTGTAGCTACGATTGTTTGTAGCCAAGTTAGAAATTTAGCTACGAGTGTTTGTAGCCAAGTCTGGATACTGTAGCTAGGAGTAGTTGTAGCTAATTGAACAATGTAGCTAGGAGTTCATGTAGCCAAGTCTGGATATTGTAGCTAGGTGTGTTTGTAGCCAAGACGGACAATGTAGCTAGGAGTGTATGTAGATAAGTTAGGACATTGTAGCTAAGAGTGGTTATACAAGCAAGTCTGGATATTGTAGCTAGGAGTTGTTGTAGCCATTTTTGTAATCGAGATTAAATTGTGTGAAGTTAAAACTAATCATTGTTTATAGTTCACACGGTCTTACAATACTTAATTGCCAACAGGTGATGGACATAATACTACACTGCGTGGACCAGTCGCACCTGAAGAGCAAGGGTCTGAACGAGGTGTTCCCTGCCATCTGCCGGTACAACCAGGTGTCTCACTGCCCCGCCACCAGGAGGATTGCTGGTATGATCACATTTTTTTCATAATATGTAACTGTAGTTTAATTAACAATTTATTAGACATGTACCACTGGTGACTCACACGAAATAGTGACTTTTTTTTTTATTTTATTATCTACTTCATCTATACTTAATAATTGATCTAACATACATTTTCATGTGTATCACCGGTGACTCACAGGTAAATCCTTTTTATTTCAAACGAAAAATATATTATGCGTGCTAACCGCCTTTTATGTTTTTCCTTTAACAACCGACATTTGACAGCCTCCGTGGCATAGCCGGTGAGTAGCCGGTTGTAAAACGAGAGGGTGTCGGTTCGATTCCCGCACCGAGACAAATGTTTGTGTGTCAGACAGATATTTGTTTCGGGTCTGGGTGTTGAGGGACCGTAGTCCCTCGTAGTTTTTGATACCCACGATACAGCTTCTACCTACTCTGGGGTTAGAACATGTGTGTGACTGTTGCGAATAAAACCCTACTTGAAAACACTTTATTGTGTCATGTGACTCACGTGTGTCATGTAACTCACGTGTGTCATGTGACTCACGTGACTCATGAGCCCTGGATCTCCCCAGTCGGCAGCCACACGGGCCAGCTGGCGCTGTACGAGCTGCGCGCCGGTCGGTGCCAGTCATTAGCGGCACACACCGGCCCAGTCACCGCCTGCGCCTTCTCACCGGACGGACGGTACCTGGTGTCGTACGCCACTAGTGATAACAGGCTGTCGTTCTGGCAGAGCACTGCAGGTACGTGTGTCAACGTCGTGTAGATGTGAATAATATAAGTGTCATGTTCATTGTATGATAGTATATGCAGGGTGAGAGTGGTGTGCTCACATGCCCGCAATGTGCGAGGATCTTCTCTAAGAAGATTGGCTACATAAGCCACATGCGAGCACACGAACGACGAAAAAATCTGGAGTAGAATGCAGTCGCCATGGCCGAAAACGGCCGGGAGCATCATCATGTCAGGGTGGGCCAACCTGGGACTCTTTGTAGGATTATTTGTGGCTCTCGATAAATGTACCCGAGTTCTCTTTTCATTTTTTTTTATCTTGGTACTGCTAAGTGATCACACTGCACCTGATGGTAAGCGCAGTGCCATCCAATTACAGTATAGAGTAGCGAGAGTCAATCTATCCCCCGCTACTCAACACAATCATGCCGGCCTGCTTCTGCACACTACGCCATGGGCAAGAAGGATAGGCATGTAGACATGAAGGATATAAGTGTCATGTTTATTGTATGATAGTATATGTCAGGGGGGGGCCAACCTGCGGCTCTTTGAAGGATTATTTGTGGCTCTCGATAAATGTACCCGAGATCTCTTTTCATTTTTTTTATCTTGGCACGGCAAAGTGACCACACTGCACCTGATGGTAAGTGCAGTGCCGTCCAGTTATAGTATCAAGTAGCGAGTGATAATCTATCCCTCGCTACTCAATACAATCATGCCGGCCTGCTGTATAGCTTCTTCACACTACGCCTAAAGGACCTAGGATCATAGGAAGCCGCCCTGTGGAATGGGGGCCCTGAAGAATTCTACCACGGTATACCCTGCCTGTCGTAAGAGGCGACTAAAAGGGATCACAGGGGTCGCGGCTGCACAGCGGGGGATGTGCGGCCTTTACATATATATCTGCATGGTGCGACCCTGAGGCGGTTGGCGGCGCGAAATATCGCGCTGCTACTGTTAATTGTGGGGGGCATCTAGCCCAAGAAGAGACGGGCCGTAAAGGTACGGCACAGGGATGATTCCGGCAGCAATCCAGGGTAAACTCAGGATCCCCCGGGATTGTCCCACATGTGCTGCAGAAGGCTACCGCGGGGTTTTTAGTCGGTACACCGGCGTAGGAAAATTGATTAGGGTCCCGATCTAGTAGTCCTTCGGGCGAACTGGGTCGGAAGGTCGGTGAGTCCGGCATAACCATCTCTCCTCCCCCGAGGACCAGAAGGTATCCGTAAGATGGATTTTCCCCGCGGGAAAAAAAAAAAAAAAGAAGTATCATAGGAAGGAGGGAATACGGTAGCTGGCTAATATAACATGAAAGACTAAGTGCAACGTTGTAATTTATAATATTTAAATTCAATACACATATTTAGTACTTTTATTTATATGTTTACAAAAATTATAATTTCTGTAAAAAAAAAATACCTTTTTTTGCATACCTTTTAAATACGTATTTAATTGTGGTTCGCGAAAAATTTCCAATTTAAAAAATGGCTCGACTGTCGTGGAGCTTGGCCACCCCTTTTTTTTTTTTTGTTGTCGCGGGGAAAGCGTTTTATTACTGCCGCCCGCTCCGGAGGGAAGCGGATTAAGAATAAAACGGGTATGCTGGACTAGCCGGTCTTACGACCCAGCATCCCCCTCGCACGGATGATGGCTATCCGTGCTGCCGCTGGGCCGAGTCCCTAACCCCTATATACAACCCACCCGACACTACCAGCTAAAACCCCGCGGTGGCCTTCTTCGGCGCTTACGGAGCGATCCCGGGGTATTCTAAGGAGTGCTAGAATTGCAGCCGGAATCGCCCCTGCGCGGTGCTGCGTAGCAGCCCATCTCCATGGAGGGCTAAGGAGCCCCCGCGCACCGAAAAACGACAGCTAACGAGGCCTTACCACCCGCGCTGCTGTCCATCTCGGGGTCGCACGATGCTCCGAATTTGGGAGTGCATCGATACGGGCTGACAGCCCTCCGCTGCGCGCCCGCGACCCCCGATGGCCCCTATTAGTCGCCTCAAGCTTGGCCACCCCTGACATATGTTATAAGCACTTTAATTACTAAATATAATAAATTTGATTTTGTTTTGATATTTAATAATCTTAATATATACAATTCACTTGTTGGTCTGCGATGAACTCCAAAACCACTTAACCGATTTCAATTAAGTTTTTTGAATATGTTTGGTTTGTGGAAGGACAATGTTATCCAGGCCCACTGTTATATCCTTTCTAGATATCTTTATATGTAATAGGCACATGTATAGTGTTTAATTGTCGTGTATTTTATCACAACTAAACAGTATTTAGTAAGAATGAAACTTTTGGCGTATTTATATATATGTGGTAGAAAGATAAAATAATTTGTTTGTTTCCCCCCTGCTAGCAATACTTTGTATTTATTTTGATGATGGCAACTCGCGAAGAGAGCTGTCAGTCTTGGAAAAATGTGTCAAGAGGTACGTCACGACTGTGCTGTGTGCAAATAAAAGAAATTATTTACTTTGGAGACATTTTACTTTTCACAGCCCCACATATATATATTTTTTTATCCTGGCACGGCAAAGTGACCACACTGCACCTGATGGTAAGCGCAGTGCCGTCCAATTAGTGTATCGAGTAGCGAGAGACAATCTATCCCCCGCTACTCAACACAATCATGCCGGCCTGAATGAATGAATGATATCTTGAAATATAATATGGTAGTTTCGTGTGTTTAATTTTGTACATTAATCGATATGTAACCGAATAATACGCGACAGAAACCTTATCGCGAAAACAGAATCAAAATAGCTTGAAAATTGAGGTCACAATATTTATTTTAAATATTGATATGAGCAAGAATGGTCGCGTATTGGGAACATATAACTATCTCCCTCGCACAACGGCACAGCAATGGACATTCTAAGAACCATGACGTCAAGGCTTATATATCATGCATCCTTTTACTATCATTTGACATTTACCCCTTCCAGCAGATTTGAATGGCGTCTAATTTACTTATTTTTGTTCGGATTCATAAAATTCTTTCGATAATAGGTTTTAGGTAATGTAACTTGTTGATAAATAAATTAATTTAAAGAATCGTCTCAATTACCTTATTGTTGTATATTTTTGTCTTAGATAAATAAATATAGTATTACAACTAAGCAGTATTTAGTTTAGAATTAAACTTTTAGTGTATTTATATAATTTGACATCGTACAGGTATGTTCGGGCTCGGCGCGGCCCAGACGCGCTGTGTGAAGTGTTACAGCACCGCGCCGCTGGCGGACGTGGCCAGGCTGAACCCCGCCAGGCTCGCCAGGCTGGTCTGGACCAACGCCAGGACTGTCACGCTCATGCTCGCTGACGGCTCCGAGACTCGATTCAATGTTTAATGACAACTCCGACATTATACTACGACGTTGTATCATCATATACCTGCCCTTATCCCACACTAAGTGGTGTCACAAATGGTTTGAACTCCCCACGCAGCCCTATCATCCGTCAAATCTGCATTCACGCAATCCCAATCTTTTAGGTATCCCTAGGGATGTGAAAAAATAATCGATTGTTATACATCTATTTACAAAATAAATTAAATACTCCTAATAAATTGTTAATATTAATCTCTTCGACATATTACTACAGAGAAAAGCATATTGAGCAAAATTTTAATAGAAAAATCGATTTTTCCAAAAAATCTAATATTTTTTTATTAAAAAACGATTTTTAATAATCGATTTTTTCACTCAATGTCACATCCCTAGGTCTCCCACGACTCTTTCGTCCATCCACATTCATATTGACAACCATTCTTGTCACATGCCTTTCATCCCTCCTCATCACATGCCCATACCAAGCTAATCTAGCTAACATACTACGACGTTGTATTATGTCCATAATGTCATTTATAAATAAATTATATATTATTTCGTGTTATATTAGTGTAAAATATTTTAATGTCATAATGGGAATTGAAAGCATCGAGCATTCATACGACGTTGTAAGTTCTTAACCACTCGTGTCTCTAAAGAATACCGGTGTTCGGAAAAGGTAATAAGTAGGGAGTAAATACAAGCCAAAATCAATTTTATTCCCATAACGTTAAAATTTAAAATCGCATGTAAGAACGCCGAGGTTGCCAATGTTTGTCGGTTCGCCGGCATACCATTGATACATGACTGGTCTCAAGTATCATCTGCACATTTTTGACCAAACTGGTAATACTCGCCCTTATTGACGTGCGTATTAAGCCTATTTGTAACGTTAATGTCATAGAAATAAAGTTGATTTTGGCTTGTATTTTGACTCACTACTTATTACCTTTTTCCGAACACCGGTGTCCTTGTGATACATGAGGTTAAAGAATAGCTCGTGTTAGTGTTGCCAGATAAATCAATATTATATGTTTTTTTTTGCAATTTATCATTTTATTTATGTCTAACTACATATATTATAAGCATAACTGTTTATATACTGTTCCACAATTTACTAATGGGAGGGGTTTAGTCCTAATACATATACAGGGTCAGACAAAAAAGGTGTACTAAGCCGAATTGATATACAAGTACCCGCAATTCGAAGCAACTTTTATATTTTATTTGTTTTCCAAAAAACAATAGTTTCAAAAATATTCCAGTTCAAAGATTTTCTTAAAAAAATAAGTACAGAAGATCAGCTGTGTTTACATTTAAGGTCACGAACCGAAACTTAGGAGGCGGCATCCTTTGTAAAATAAAAAAAAATATTTGATAAGGTCTTCATGGTAGTAAATAGTAATGATTATCACAGATTCTTTAAGATGGCCGCGGCTTAGTTCACCCTCCCTGGCTAACCTTGTATAATTAAAGTATTTTAAACTGTTATAGAATTATAAAAACTATTGTTACCATATTATAAGATTCATAAAATTTGTTAATATCAAATACGGTTATGTTTAATCTTGGTTTTAGAAAATTCTTTTGGAATCTGCTTACACATGAAAAGCTAAAATTGTAAAATATTTAATCTTTACCTATACTGTTATTACGGAATTGTAATGTTTTAGAATATTTATTTTATTTGTAATATAAAAACACAATGTTGTGTATATTTCTTCCAAATTATATTTCAAAAACTTACTGCTTGCATTCGCTATGGAAAAAAATATTATTTATACTCTATGGTCGAATCAGTCTGTCTAAATTATAAAATTAGTTGTGTGGTATATTATAGCTTGAATTTTCTAATCTTAGGCTAAGGAACGAATTGAAGTCTTACAAACAAAATACTGAAGTCGAATAGAGATATTTGAAAGCCGGTGTTTGAAAGAATGACATCTTAAACTCAATTTTTATTTTTTATTTCACCCGACCGCTAAGACTTCTATGGCGACTCACGGTATTGAAACGCCATTACGATTTACGCAATCGAAAATATGTAACGCACATTCAAAATGAAAATATTTAATGAGAGTGTGATACATTATTTAGAATTTTAGATTCAGTCAATATTTTACTCTACCGCCAGTTCGGAATGCAGTTTCGCAAGAGAACGGTAGGCAGCGGCTTTGCTGTGCCCTGGTATTGCAGAAGTCTATGGGCGGCGGTGACTACTTACCATCAGGTGGCCCGTCTGCTCGTCTGCCTATCCAGACAGTAAAAAAAACTAACATTTTTACGCCCATCTTGCTTAATACTGTGTGGTCAGGTGACGAATAGCCTGTGAAACGAGAGGCCGTGGGTTCGATTCCTGCACCCATACAAATGTTTGTGACAGGCAGATATTTGTTTCGGGTCTGTGTTGTGTAGTCCCTCGTAGTTGTTGATACCCACGATACAGGTCTCACCTAGTGTGGGGACAGGACTATGGACTACATGACTACCGTATGTATTTAATTTTTATTATACTACTCCTGTACACTGTCCTATTGTTAGCGTAATATATAGGAAGTTTAATTTGCTGTTTATAATTTTAATTTATTTCATTGATTTCCTTATTCCAATTTAACATAACTTAATTTTATTCTAAGATTTATAATTTATTTTTAGTCAATATATGTTACGTATTATTAATGTCCATAAATTACTCTATATTGTGAAAATCTGTCTATGAGGGTAGCCGGATATAATTTGAAGGTGCATAGAAAAAATCAAATACCCTGCTATCAGTTTATAAATGTCACAGTTTAGTTCTAATTTTTTAGATAGTATTTCTGTTTGATTAATTTTGCAGCAGTTCCATAGTGCATTCCCAGACTCGCCTTCACAGCTCGTTGTTAAATGCGTGCCATTGCGGATTACAGCGGGCACAATAGACTTATGACCAATTTCAATAAGCAATCTCAATCCGTATTTCCAGATCAAACCAGAAAATAAACCAACTATGTCATTCGTAGCCAGTAAGAATTAAGTTTGAATGGCATTCAAACTTAATTCTGGCTTGTCGGAACGATCTGTATAGAATCAGCGATCTATATGTACTACGTACTAGTTGCGGCGACCAGAACAAACATTATGTTCCACCGAGTCGCGGTGTAACCACCGCACCGACGTTAGTATGCTTCATGCCACCTAAGTAAGCACACCACATTGCATCTTTCAGTGTCATTCCCGAACAAATCTGCCTTAAATTGATTTACAGTGAAACTGTTAATGGTATATAAGGTAAATAACATAATTTCATAACGTTTAAAACGTAATATCAATAAATATTCATTAATTTTAATTTTGAATACGGGAAGTCTATCTTTCACAACAAAATTCATTATATAGTTTGTCCCGTTTTGGCGCGCGGAAAGTCCCGTTCGAGAGAAAGTGACGGGAGTTATAACTTCCAAATAGTTCTTAGTAAAATGAATAGATGGCATTAGTGGGCGGACAAGGCTTTTGGAACGTCTTTTTTCTTCGACAGTTCGTGTCTACAGAATATAAGTCAATGTTTAGAATTAAGATCGTTTATTGAAATTGGTCGATAGAGAATGGATGAGAGTCTCTATGCCGCTAAGAATTGAATACGGACAGAAAAATGTGAGAGAGAGGTGCGGCCGCTGTCTTTATCTAGAATTTTGATTGCCATAGACTTGCAGGAGCGACAAGAAATAGGTATTGACCGCAGTCGCTTTATCTCGTTCTACAGTGACAAATTGTGAGGATATCGCTTAGGCCCGTTCTCTGTTTATGGTAAAGGGGAGAGTGTGTGAGCAGGATAGACGAGTATTTTGAATAGAGGTATATACTATAACAATGTCAAAATGCGGTTATTTGATATGTTTATTAGCGTCTAAAAACCTTTATTGATAATGTGAACAAGCACTATGCAAAACCTATATAAATGTTTCAATAGTGATAAAGCTGTCTGCATCGATGTCACAATATAGAGCCATATCTTTATATTTCCACGTGTATGTTATATGTATATTAATGTTACAATAAACGTATTATCTCGTTGGATCGTTGTTTTTAATAATCTTCAGTGAGTACTGAGATTTATCCTGAAATCCTTCTCACCACTTCTCACATAAAAAAGTGCCGTCACGGGACATTTGGCAGATGTGAAACATCGAGCATATGAGGATAGCTTAGGAATGAAAATAAATATAGCATAATTAAAAATATAGCATAAAAAGTTCAGATTTTTTTAAAGAAAAAGGGTCCCCTTTTTCTTTAATAAACTCCACAATAAATATATAAACTACATGTATTAGGAGTGCATATAAGTAAGGAAGAAAAAACATAGACATTTGCATCAATAGCGCCGCCACGAGTGTGCGCCAACGCATAAAAAGGACAACCGAGCCAGGTACACTACCAAACTGCGCGTTAATAAAGGATAGATGTATTTCACCCATCAGATTCAAAAGAAAGTAACTTACATAATAGAGAGGTCAAGTTAAGCTGGCGAATGGCGAGTTTGTATTAGATCGTCGATCGATGTCCATTTAAGTGACCCCACTAATATCCTCGCTCGTTGTGTCGCATTACTGCATAAACCACAGCGTTTGGTGGCGCAGCGTATCGTCAGGGGCTACCGCACGATCTCCCATGAGGCGGCCTGCATATTAGCCGGTACTCTACCTTGGGACTTAGACGCCAAGTTGCTCTCGTCAGTTTTCTTCTGGCGGGAGGAGGCGTCCCGTCGCGGGGTTAGATTGGCTCCCAGGGAGGTCAAGGCCCGACTGGCCTCCGTACGCAGAGCCGTCTTGGATGAGTGGTTAGCCAGGCTGGAGACTCCTAATGCAGGCTTGAGGACTGTCGAGGCAGTGCGTCCTGTTTTTAGCCAATGGCTTGACAGGCGCCACGGTGCACCGACATTCCGTCTGACACAGGTACTGTCGGGTCACGGATGTTTCGGTTCGTTCCTGTGTCGGATCGGAAAAGAGGAGTCTGCCGCGTGCCACCATTGTGGTAGCTGTCGAAATGACACGGCCCAACATACCCTTGAGGAGTGTCCAGCCTGGGATGAGGAGCGCAGCGCTCTCAGCTCAGCTGTCAATGGAGACCTTTCTCTGCCGGCTGTAGTAGCTGCTATGGTCGGCAGACGAAGATCGTGGCGTGCGATGGCCTCCTTCTGCGAACGTGTCATGTCGCAGAAGGAGAGCGCCGAACGGGATCGGGAACGAACCGATCCCGCTCGTCACCAAACGAGAAGGAGGCGCCGAGTTTGACGATTGACTGGCGCCTCCTGCCCTGTGGAATGGGGGCCCTGAAGAATTCTACCACGGTATACCCTGCCTGTCGTAAGAGGCGACTAAAAGGGATCACGGGGGTCGCGGCTGCACAGCGGGGGTTGTGCGGCCTTTATATATTTATATTTTTATATATATATTCTCATGGTGCGACCCTGAGACGGGTGGCGGCGCGAACATCGTGCTGCTGCTGTAAATTGGGGAGGGCATTTAGCCCAAGAAGAGACGGGCCGTAAAGGCATGGCGCAGGGATGATTCCGGCAGCAATCCAGAGTATACTCAGGATCCCCCGGGATCGTCCCACATGTGCTGCAGCAGGCTACCGCGGGGTTTTTAGTCGGTACACCGGCGTAGGAAAATTGGTTAGGGTCCCGACCTAGTAGTCCTTAGGGCGATCTGGGTCGGAAGGTCGGTGAGTCCGGCATAACCATCTCTCCTCCCCCGAGGACCAGAAGGTATCCGTAAGAAGGATTTTCCCCGCGGAAAAAAAAAAAAAAAAAACCGCACTAATATCCTGACGAGTCGGTCTCTTCAGAGATTATGATCGCCTGGTGGTTGAATCGAATATCGGTCTACTCTGCAAACGACATGCTTCTTCACCGCTTATCACCACCTGGCGCGCCACATAGTGGATCGAAAATCGGCTTTTGAAGACTGAGAAATCCGATGTTTAAATTATAATGTTTTATGGTTGGAATGGCTTCTACGTATCACTGCTATGCTCGAATAAGTCACATGAAATAATTTGGCTTGAAAATTAAGGAGTTATAATTTTTTTACCAAAAAAATGTATGAAGGAGGTATATAAAATTATGATATCTCGAGAATCGCAAGGTTTCCCGTAATATCCTTGCATACGTTTTAGTACTGATTATTTATGATTTTTTGGTATATACATCATTAAACATCTAAGACACGTAACAAAGCCTAAGATAATAAAGATGGGTTATTATGTTTTTTGCCAATTCCTCATTGGTTATTGTATCTCCTCTTGGGGGGAAGGGGGGGGGGGGGTGCTTGCAATACCCACCTAATCAAGATTGCATGCGCCCAAAGAGCCGTGCTAAAAGTGAGCACCTTCAAGCCATTTCGTTATCCTACTAACCAGTCATGACACATAAGCTTGCCAGCGATGCGGAGGTGCGTTCAAATGCTGGCCAGTTTCGCCGTTTTTTTTAATTTTGGCTTGTATTTTCTCCCTACTTTTTTTTAATATCCTTACTAGACGCGAGTGACTAAGACACTTTTTGATAATTGGAAAGTTCTAACGGTTTCACAACTTTTTACTAATACACATATGACAATACAAATACCAATGGATCTCAAGCCCATCACATCTATAACTTCAGGCTGTCAGTCTTCGCGCAGGTTTAAACTTCCCTTAGGAGACAGTTGCAAGACTTCTTTTAGCCAGAGATTCTTTTACTTCCTCGGCCGCTTCCTGTATCTCAAGGTCAAATTATTGGCTATCAACACTAAATATAAATTTGAATGCAAAAAGGCTATCACTAACTGGCTGTTAAAATTAAACTTTGATGAAACTGAAAATCTTCTCCATCCATTGAAATAATCTCGAATGCAGGTAGAATTATATTATGCATACAAACACATACACACACACACATACATCCGTGCACGCAGACTTACACTCACCCATACACCACACACACACACACACACACACACACACACACACACACACACACACACACACACACACACACACACACACACACACACACACACACACACACTTGTCATCAGATCATTAAATAATTATAATTATTGTAAATATTTATCTCTAACTGAACTATTTTTGTTTTTGTTAGCATTATGTTTACTTTGTTTTATCTTTATTTATCTTAATTTTTTATTTGTTTATTGGGATTTCACCAATATGTCTGCATTGCCGTATCTGAACTGTATAACTTGAGGGCATGCTGGTACTTATAGCACAGGTTTTCCTTTAGTAAGTACCAGCAGCAAATTCTCTGTAATTACGTGCAATGAAATTGTTTTTATGTTAACTAAACTAATACTAGCCCTGTATTAAACCTTGTCCCACTGCTGGGCACGGGCCTCCTCTACTAATGAGAGGGGTTAGGCCTTAGTCTACCACGCTGGCGTAATGCGGGTAGGTAGACTTCACATACCTACGAAATTCTCGGGTATGCAGGTTTCCTCACGATGTTTCCTCCACCGTTAAAGCAAGCGATATTAACATATTTAATACACACGTTACTTTTAGAAAAGTTAGAGGTGTATGCCATTTTGGTTTCGAATATACGACTTACGTCTTGACAGTCCGTACCGCAACCAACTAGGCTATCGCTGCTGTTATGTTAATTGTGCTAAATGTTTATTGATAAATTAATTTATTATTATTATTATTTTAAAGTTTTGTACTTCTCCCATTTCTGGGGTATTACACCGAAGTTGCGGGCTTTTAACCAAACAACTTTGGTGTTTGATGTCTTTCCTATTCTATTGATAGAAACTTTCTGACGATTCTGCATGTGTTTAATATGACTGCTTTCTGTAATAGTGTAAATGTAAGCGAAGGCATGTTTAAAGTTTTAAGGCTTGTGTGAAGTGTTTTAGGGATTACGCCGGTGCTCGATATGATAATGGGAACTGTCTTGATAGTTTGAACTCGCCACTGAGTTTTGAGCTCAAAGGTCATGTCTGCGTATTTTGAGAGCTTGTTTGTGTGTGTGGTTGTGTGTATTCGGTATTGCAATGTCTATGAGATAAATTGTCTTATTATGTTTATCGTATAGTGTGATATCAGGTTATTATTATTATTAATATAGCGTGGCGACGCACGACGTGGCGACGCATAGCCACGCCAACAGTCAGTCTAACCCGCCACATTAGATGCTTCACATCAAAATGTTTTTCAACAGCGAAATGTGGCTGAGTAACAGAGGCAAATAAAAAAACACATAATATTAAACATTTATTTAAAAAAACATATTTGACACAAACACTTAAAATCTAAACAGGATACAGAAATCAAACATCGATAAATGCACAATTTACTGTTGAGAAATACTAAAATTATATCACTGTACTTAGCGGCGACTCTAGTTGAAAAAAGTACAAACCCCATTTCGGTTTTAAATAAGCTAAGCGGAGATGTAATTTGAGTTTTACGACTGCTTATTCTCAAATTAGATCACTTTGCGTACATCACGGCGCCCAGCGTATCTGATCATATGTGATTGATCGAAAACGCTTTAATGCTCTTTAAAAAATACAAAAAAAATATATGCAAGAGTCACCACTGGTTGTACTTAGGGAACTTGAACTCTCAACAAATAAAAGACATAATAAAAATCTTGATATTTAATGATTGTCGTCATAATCATGCGAGGTATAGTTGTCTCTCGCTACTTGATACTCTAACTGGACGCCACTGTACCAGGTGCAGTGTGGTGTTTACCGTGCCAGTATAAAAACAAAAATAAAACATAATAGTATTTGGTTTTAACCGACTTCAAAAAGTGAATTTAACGCATATGTATGTAACGCGTTTAACGCGTCAAACGTTTTGTAACGGATAGGATTTAATTAGGAAAACCCATAGATATCTAAATAAAATATGAGTATAAGGGAAAAACTTACACGGAAACAGCAAAATACAATGATTTTATTTGATATTTTGAAATCGGTTTTCAATTTCAACTTTTATAAACTTAAAATAACTGAACATAATATGAGCAGTACAGAACACAAAAAAGAATACAATTTATAACAAAAAAAAAACAAAAAAACTTTCGTACTAGGAAGAACAAAGAACTTGTTTTTTTTTTAATTTCTTAACGTCAAGTGCAAGTGTCAGCAATTCCAATTTAGAATTGCGCGCGCATTAGCAGCCATGTTACGATTTAGAAATAGAAAAAAGTTTATGGTCCTAGAAAGAAATATCTCCAAGAAATCGATTGTCATTTCCTTCAGACCGCAGTCATTCGGCCAGTGTGTCCAATTTCCAGAGATGACATCCTTCACCTCGAAGAAAATTACTAACCGAAAACAAAAGAAACAAAATGCAGCTCACCGACTCCACGCATGACATCATGTATGGGCTGCTTTTACACACTAAAGGACATACTGTAAGTTAGACCCTGTTAAGCAGAAACGATCCAACCAATTTTTTTTTTATGAAAGCGAGTTAAATACATAGCCTTGATCTATTAATCAAGTTTCATATGTGCACAAAACATCCAGGCAGTTTGATGACATAAAAAAACTTTCTTGTTTTATTTTCCAACTAATTTACATTTAGTTACTGCATAGTACTATTTTTAAATTCGCTGTCAAACTTTAAACTGCATTTTCTCATAAGTATAAAAACGTCAGTTAGATCTTTTCTGCTTAACATGGTCGACTTAATATTATTAGTATGTCCCTTAAAAAGTTATTAGCATTTTTGGAAATTAAATTTCGTGATACGTTAAGCTTTAAGGGTCAGCATTAATCAGGGGTAAAATTGCGCACGATTATTTTACTGATACTAAAATTCAACCTATGAAAATCTGAAAACTGTATGCATGAGATAATTCAAATCTTTTATTTTTTATGTAGGATAATTAAATATCACTTTTCCATGACAATTATTTTTAAGCTAGACTGTGCTGGCATTCCCTACTGAGAACAAATGCCAAAACAAACTCATAGGTTATTGTCACTTATGTTCAGCCTTATTAAGTCCAGACACATGTGGATGATTTTGCGAATATAATGTAGGGGAAGTTCTAGTGGTCATAAAGTGGAAAAGCCAATAGTCTTTAGAAAGAGTTTACTTGACTTTTCAGTAAAACAAAAAACTCTTAAAAACGAAAAAGGAAACTCAGCTTAGTGCTGCAGCATATACCACAGCGCTGATTTTCAGCGGCACCTATTTTTGATCGATTAATAGACCTTTAGTAGATGAAACCTATAATAATCACCAAGCAATCCGTAGCTAAATGCATTCTTGCGGTAAAATAAAGGTCGCCTTAGGAATTGTTGCCAGGTACTACGATATCTGGCTATTAATTGTATAATATAATAGTGAGGACTAGAATACTTATGAACATACAATGGCGGATTTGAAGTCTCGGACACTTTTTTTTCAAGGGGATAATTCCCTTGGATTCTTCTTGGCGACGGGGTATACCGGATTTTTACCGGCTCTGTCTGCATCAACAGCACAGAAGGATTCCTCCAAAAGAAACTCGCCAGAACCCTTCCAGTATTACGCTGTACTAGCACGTCAAGAGCTGAGTATCAATGACTCCCCAGCATTCTTACGTACCCCTATACAGAGGAACCGGGGCGATTTCTACCATCTCGGCGTCTACGTCTCCGAGCGGGAAGACTTGGCCGCTTCAGCCCCCAGGCCAAGTACCAGCCGCCACTTTCTCAGCACCCATCAGATTTACGAAGATTATTGTTATACGATTCTTCGAGTTATTTCTTTTATCATAATTAAATTTTTTGTCACGATTGGCCGCCCTAGGCCCGGGCTATTGGGCAAATAGCATAAATCAGCCACTGTGAATATAGGAACCTACATTTTTCATATTTCATGACCAGTTACACACTCCACCTATATTATTTCTCGCCTCTTCGAACAAGTACGAAAAAGAAAGCATGTAGAGATGGACTTTCAAAGAACCGTGAACAATTCGTTACGGTATCATATAATGTAGTTGCATATAGGAAAATAAATAGTTCGGATTTCTATAGTTTAACCAGACATTTGGGCGACGTGGCACATCATGGCAGTAAGAAGGGCACCCAATGTCGTAAGCTGCCAAAATGAGCTGTTTAATTTGACCGGACAAGCGTTCGAAGAACTTTGTCGTGCCCGGATTTTTCTGGACAATTGACAACAGTAAGTTCTTAGATTACTGTGATATAAATATACGAATACGCTGAGATTGTGCACTTAAATGCGCTTGTAGGTATGACTTCTTAAAGGCCAATTACCATATAATATGGTAAAACAAGTACTATTAGAAAACATATTTCCTTGGTAGTTAAATTTTTTATTGATAAATATTTAACTTTTTTGAGTTTCCGACACTTTATTTCACTTAATATTCATAGAAAAATGTTTCATATTTTGTCAACCGAAGAAAACTGTGAATATAACATACATTAAACATGCTGACTAATTGGAAGAATATAAATAACTAATGACTCAACAGAATAAGCTCAAAAAATACTAATTACACATTCAACTCAGACAAAAAACTTACCTGCCTAGATTTACTATTTACAATAGTTTAAAAAAATTATGAATATGATTTTCCCGACAATGATATGAGACTATATCATTACCATTATGCATTCTAAACGCAAATGTAGTCTCTGCTTTGTTTTAAACCCCTCATTTTGGATCGTATACATAACGAAACCATTACATACACTTATGCCTACACTTTTGTTTCCTTTACACTATAGCCATTGAAAAGTTCCAAACCATATCACGTTTGTGGCGCTGTTTATGATAGAAATGGAATGATGCTTGATCCCACACAATATCTCTCTGTTTCATGAATAATAGAGAAAGGACTTTCAGTCCCATCCATCTAAACTCATTAATCTAGCCTCGCTGTCGGCAGATTTTATATGAATTTAGAACCGTACCGAGCAGTAGGACTAGGCATCCAGGACTAGTATTATTATTTTATCTTATCACCTTATGAAGGGGTGAAATGATCAGCAGTGCGCGCCGACGCCAAGCACTACAAGCTTTATATGTTGTACAAAAGGGGACTGATGTGTGATATCAAATATGCCGCAAGACGTCGCACAGTGGGCGGAAACGATCAAAACTACGCGCGAGGCAGTAAATCTAATCCATATGAAATAATTTTTCTTAAATACTCGTAATTATGTCTGTTTTCTTGTAGCACTGTGGAAATTAACTTTTTAGGGGTAGAAACGACCCCTATCAACCCTTAAGCAGGCTAAACCACCAGATTCTGGGTAAAACGAGTTAGATCAACTACATATTTATAAGGAAATATATATTGCACTGTGCTTACCATCAGGTGCAGTGTGGTCACTTTGCCGTGCCAGGATAAAAAATATATAAGTATGTATAAGGTAGAATAGTGACAATCCTTAATCTGTACCGCTTCCGGTCGCCACAAATTGAGACTAACAAAAAATATATCACTTTGTTGCTTATATTCTCTAAGATAACGATTGCATTATTAATTTTATAATGCTTAATCTAGCTGGAATGTTGAGATATGATATAAAAAAGTTCTTTTTATAACCAATGTCCACTATTGGCGACACCAGTATATGCACAATTCAGACAATGATTACTAAAAGACTGATAGAAGATTCTAGCGAAAGAGTAGATATATAAAAAACACTTAGACAAAACTCGAAAGAATGCAAAGAAATTAATATAACGTCGATAAACAAGCTCTTTGGAACATTGGAACAAGACAAACTATTTATTAACGATCTTTATATTGATAATATGCCCTTTTTATGTAGTTGGAGCACTGACTTATATTCTATAGACATGAAGAATCGAAGATAAAAAAGATATTCCGATAACCTTGTCCGCCCACTAATGCCATCTATCATTTTACTATGAACTATTTGGAAGTAAAACTCCCGCCACTGTCTCTCGAACGGGACTTTTCGCGCGCTAAAACGGGACAAACTATATAATGAATTTGTTTTGAAATATAGACTTCCCGTATTCAAAATTGAAATTAATTAATATTTATTAATATTACGTTCTCGACGTTATGAAATTATGTTATTTACCTTATATACTATTAACAGTTTCACTGTAAATCAATTTAAGGCAGATTTGTTCGGGAATGTCGCTACAAATAACTAAAATTAACTCTACACTGAAATATGCAATGTGGTGTGCATTCGTAGGTGGCATGAAGCATACTAACGTCGGTGTGGAGTATACACCTCAACTCGGTCGCTATATATAGATCGCTGAGTTGGAGTCAATGGGTTGTATATTTACATTACAGCGCACTTACCTAGAAAAACAGAAAGTCTGCCGCGTCAGATAGTTCAAATGTGAAAAACTAAAATATAAAATAAATTAATAACACCCAACAGTCACATACATAGACCCGACCCCACACTAAGATACGAGTCTTGTGTTGTGGGTATCAGAGACTACGAGAGACGCACGTTCTCACAACACCCAGACCTCGGACACAAATATCCGTCAGTCACACAAACATTTGTCCCGGTGTGGGAATCGAACCCACGGCCACTCCTTTCATAGCCAGCTACTCGCCAACTGCGCTACGGAGGCTGTGATAATAAAAAAATAAACAAAAATTCAACCGCGTGTCAAATAATTAACTGAAAAGATAAAAACAAGCTCTATAAGAAACTTGAGTATTATAAGTAACCAGAGGCAAGTACATAAAAAAAACACGACATTAAACGACAAAAAAACACAAGTATAAAGCTAATATTTAAACGAGAAAGTAAACAATCATAAAGATAATGGTTTCTTATTATTACGCGAATATCAGACATTGAAATAAAACAAATTTTACGGATTCTATCGCGGTTTATTTTACTATTTTAACTCGACGTTTCGAAGGCTTTACATTTACAGTCTTCATGGTCACGGGGCGGACTGAGTTGTATGTCATCACGAAAGTATAGTGCAACGTTTCTACCCTCCGTATAGTTGGTTTTAATTTTTATTTGTTGTAGTCCGATCTACGCAGAAAAAGCTCACAGTGTCTTGAGGTCTGGCAGTCGGTCTTTTGGGTTCCGATTTAATCCCCACCTGTGACCATGAAGACTGTGAAACCTTCGAAACGTCGGCTTAAAAATGTAAAATAAACCGCAATAGAATCCGTAAATTAGTTTTATTATGAAAACATTGTGTTTTAGACCTTCGCGATTAGTATACATAATACAAATTTAGGGATCGAGTCTTAATGAAAGATGGAGGTAGACCGATCGTTGTTTCTTGATGTGGAAGTAACAGTGACCGAACATGGTCTCCTAGGCCATACTGTGTATCGAAAGCCATCACACACCAAAAGATATGTCAACACCTACTCACACTACCATCCACGGCACTTGGAATCCTTAGAAGCCTTTACAAATAAAGCGTATGACCTCTGTGACTCTGAACATCTAGACAGTGAGCTCACATGTTCAGGAACGGATACAAGGGAAAGATATGCCGTTAAATGAAGAGGGAGCGTCAGTAGGGGGCCAACATATACACCGTATGCAGGAGTCAAGGACAAAGAAGAAAAGTACTAAAAAATTCTCCATCAAAATCCCAAAACACCAAGATAGCGAACTACCTGCGTTCCAAACAATATGATTACCTCCAAACATCTGATGTTTATAAGGTGAATTGCAGTTGTGGCAGTTCCTACATAAGACACATCAAAAGAACGATCGCTGATAGGGTCAAGAAACACATACAGCTGAAAAAAAACGCCAGACCAACAAATCTGTGGTAGCTGAGCATTTGCTGTAAGCGTGACCTAACAACTGTATAGAACTACATCCACAAGTATTATCCACCGATCGTCGCTATTACTTCAGGATAATCGTGAAACGGTAGAAATTAAAAACATCGGAATTTCATCACAAGAAGAGAGGAAAGATGCCGTTTATCAATAACTTGGAATCCAGAATGATCTAATTCTTCAGCGCGAAGACAGTAATTAAATATAAATAAAGACAACTGTAGTTGCCGAACATTACGAAGACGTCGCTAAATTCTCATCAGTCAATCCGTGTGCCACGGTTGAAACCTCGGGAAATGAATAAGTATTCATACCGTTTAAATATTGAGCAATTAAGACCCGTTCCCTGATTTGATTTCAGAGACAAGAAAGTTACAGAAAAAAACATAATTAAGACAGAAACGTAGATTGTTTCAAACGAAAATCTCTGGTATAGTAACTATTCTAAATGATATCATACTTCAATAGCAAACAAACTGCGAGCTTTCCCTAATTTTAATTATACATCTATAAACGGCACAAAAATAATTCGTATGCAATACCATCCATGTATTGTACACTTTCCCACTGCTGGGCACGGAACTCCTCTACTATTGAGAGGGGTTAGGCCACCACACTAGCCTAATTCCGATAGACTCCACATACATTCTTATTTAGAATCGTCAGGTATGCAGTTTCCTCACGATGTTTTCCTTCACTGTAAAGCAAGCGATAATTAACAATGAATACACACGTAACTTCGAAATGTCAGGTGTATGGCAGTCCGTATAACTCCTAACTAGGTTATGGCTGCTATTTCATACTTAAGATTTTGTTAGTCGCCTTCTAGCCAGACAGGGAATGAATTTAAAATCTACTTAAATTAGGGAATCGTACAATAAATAACATTATTTACCGTCGATTTGAAATGATAAACATTAAAACGGTCAAAATGAAAACCACGTATATTGTGTTGAAATAAAAATCGAATCGATAGATCAAGAAAAACACGTAACGAGAATAAAACGAAGAAAAAAGACTATGTAAAGGTATGACAGAAAAGCCGCAATGAGAACCTACTCCTTTTTACCACCTGCCCAGAAAAGAGGGTAATATTTTTCGAGTTTTTGCTATTTATTTGACATTTTTGCTGGTGGTAAGATATTCATATCCGCCCGGATAGCGACCACCGTACACAGGGCGAAAAACCCGCCATAGTGGCACACGCAAGTGTGTCGCGTTCCGGGATCAGCCAGTGTCATCCGGTTTTTGTCGGGGGTCTGGAGTTGGGGTACAATGGCCATTTTACGGCCTTCTTAGTACTCTGACACTAGACCCTCGACCCCTTCTTCACCTTCTTGCCCATGGCGTAGTGTGAAGAAGCAGGCCGGCATGAGTGTGTTGAGTAGCGAGGATAGATCGTCTCTCCCTACTCAGTACTCTATTTCGACCGCACTGCGCGTACCATCAGGTACAGTGTGGTCACTTTGCCGTGCCAGGATTAAAAAAAACAATAAATAGCTCCGTGGCGCATCAGGCGAGTAGCCGGCTGTGAACGAGAGGCCGGGGGTTCAATTCCCACACCGGGAAAAATGATTGTGTGACAGACAAACATTTGTGGTGTGGTGGGTGTGGGTGTTGCGAGACCGAAAGAGTCTCGTAGTGCCTGATACCCACAACACAAGACTTGTATCTTAGTGTGGGATCGGGATTATATGTGTGACTGTTGGGTGTTATTTATTCATTTATTTGGCACGCTCCATAGCTTAATCGGCAATTTTTTAACATTTGGTAGTGAGATAAGGCGTAATATTTAAATTCGGTGCCTGCGAGTCAATAATGAGGGTTTTTTAATGTTGCAGTAATATATTATCGAACGAAAAGCCAATTACAAATAAATACATAATATTAAACGGTACTATTAAGAATGTGTTTTCTCTTTTCATTGAATGAGGATTGACCAAATCTTATAATTTTAAATTTTTATTTTATTTTATTTTCTAAAATATATTTTAAGATAATACGCTAGTATTTTTTTTATACATTTTTGAATGTTTAGTTAAACGTCCTGACGTCAGTTTACGACGTATCATTTCATGCTGCTACCGTATAAAAATATGTTTGTCAGTGACGTCAGTGTCCATGGGACCTAGACAAAGACCCTATTCGGTTGACGTTAACGCATAAAAAAAGATGTAAACATCTCGCGGTTGGTTCTCAAAATTATTAATTATGATAATAACAGTTTTGGTAATATAGCCGCACATATATTTTCGAGCAATTTACTACCCCCCAATTTATTCTCCCACGTTTTTACCGTATTTATACCCCGTCATAACCATCGCATCTATCAAATTCTTCTCCAGAGATAAAAAGACATTCGTCTACCATCCGGATATCAAAATAAAATAATATCTTTAAAATTGATTTAGACAGATGAAAAATATACTTTTATCATGTTGTTTTTAAGTCATCCGCCTAATCCAGACTAAGCATACTTTGGATTCGCGTAGGTAACATCATCTTTGAACTCATCGTCTTCTGTGTCTGATTCACCCTTTTCGTGTATATTCTTTATCGCGTCCAACAGGTCGCTGTTATCAGTATCCTCATCACACGATGACGTGTCTATCTGGTCTATATCATAGACGATCCATTTCCGCACATTGCTGTCTCTGGTCAGGGACAACCAGTTTTTCTTCATAATTTTAACTAACTTCACGAGTATGTATTGACCTTTGTTCGCATGACTTGAGTTCGGTAGTTCTACAACTCCGTATAATTGTAACTGGAAACCGTATTTGTTGTCGTTTTGTTCGGCAGAGAAATTCAGGGATCTCTCCTTAATGTCTATTATGTAATTGTCAACACCAATCATATGTATTTTAATGATTACTGAGTACTGGTTTTGGTACCAAGTCAGTTTTGGTTTTCTAAATAGGGTGTCGTCAAAGTTTTCAAAAATATTGTTTTCATTTTGTGAGTTTACTAACGTAATAGTTTCCGTGGGTTGAGAGTCTGTGGCCGGTTCAAGTATGTTCTGTTCTACGCTGATATTTTGTAAATTTTCTAGAGGCTGACTCGCATCCTCAGACGATATGACCATTGCTGAATCATTTATAGACGCAATTGCCACTTCATTATCAACGGTTTCATTAATATTCTTGTCCAAATTTTCAATAAATTTGTAGTCTCTTGAGTCACTCTTTTGCATTGGAGCTTTCAAAGCTAAATTAGGCTTTACCAGAGACATAAAATCATCGTCCATATTGAACGCCCACTTGTCTATATCATCAGATTCATTATCAGAGTCGACCAGCGGAACCGATCTCAGAGGTGCTTGCATTATTTTTTTAAATGGAGTGACTGCATTCTGTAGTTCATCAACATCGCTTTCCGAGTCACTAATTTCTTGAGACGCAGCCATGTTTTTAAGATTTTCAAGATATTTCATTTCTTCTTCGTTAACTTTTGCTAAATTTAGGTCGACGATCAGATGATTAACGATTACATCTTCTTCAGAGTTTGTATCTATAATCGCCACACCATATTTATGACCGTCAGTATATTCAGCCTTGGTTTTATCAAAATATTTTACATACAGTTGTTTTATAATACCCCTACTATCTTCAAAACAATGATCAGTAAACCAATAGGTGCAGAATTCAGTCCAGTCTTCGCCTGCGGGTCTCACTCCTACTAATCGACATTCGATTGCTTGGAAAGGCATTTGTGTTATAAGTCTAGCTGTTATTGGCACTAAATTCTTCGTAGAAACCTCTCTCCAATCACCTTGATCGACAAAAAAGCATTTGACTTTACCGTCATAAATATCATCAATTCTAGCTCTTTCGTACATAGAATCGTCCGGGAATTCTGCCAAAACTATATCACCCTTATTGATAATGCCGACAGGTTCTGGATTTTCCTTGACGTATGCGTTAACATCTTTTATTAACAAATCCATACAATCTCGAAACTTAGCGAGACGAACGAAAAATGTCTCAGGGTTTTTGGCTGATGCTAAATATACTGCTGACAGATCGTCGCTGTCTAAATGCGCCCATCGGCATTTTGGCAATATTCTCAATGGTTTTGGAGCATCAACTTCTGCAATAATTTCTTCTTTAGATTTCAAATCCTGGCAAAGGGTTTTTAAAGTAGGAATATGATCCGGATTAGGTTCAGCATGCGCATTTAACAACTCCTGTTTGAAATTATACCTGACGACAGTCCCATTCAGTGACGATAAATCTTGGCAGGCTTCTAGGGCGTCCACAAAGACACAATTACCTACGGATAAAACGACTTCACCTTTCAGATACAAATCTTCGTCTGTATCTGTGATTCTTTTCAGTTGATTCTTAGCAAGATCCGAATAAGTTACGTCTTTATCTTGTGGTCGGATATTTGACAGCCTAACTTGAACTACGTAGGTTTGGATTTCTTTCAATTCATCAGGTAGATAATATAAATGAATATCTTTACTCTGTTCACACATCTCTTCATCGATTAGACGCACTAACACATGATTTGGATTTCCATTCTTATAATTGTCTAAGATCTTTTCTACTTGGCACCGGGCGAAGAAGTTGAGCTTTACCGAGACTGCACATATATCACCAACTTTAGGGATTCCATGAAGTCTGCGATTACACTCTTTACTATAATACATACCCATTTTTATAGATAAAGTACTGTAAGTTTGTGGGTATTTTTTTGTATCTCCATTTACTGTGTTGGATATAAGTCGAACTGAGTACAAATCTGTTGTATGATAATGGAGTATTTTGAAATCGATATAGCCTTTTACTGGCATCCATTCTTTTGGCTCGTCGTAGTCTTTCAAGATGGCATGACGTAACCTACAATTCCAGAAATCGGCGCAATAACCTAATCTGAGTACAGAATCACAAATAGACACCAGCTCTTTAGCCTTCCTTGTATCTCTGCGGGCTAACACTTCATTAGACACAACGTTCAATGCCTCAGGGACATTATCAGTGCAACGTTTGACGAAGTTCAGTATTTTTGGTAACTGTTCTGCATTTGTTTCTTCTAGCAAAACCTTAACTTTGAGCTTTGGATCGTCTTGCGCAAATATTGAAGAATAGTTGTCATTTAAAACCGAGAATCTTTTGGAGAAAGTTGAAAAGAGTAATGGCATAGAATAATGAAGTAAGTAGTGAGCATCAGTTATGTTTAGATGGGCCAAGTTTTCATCACAACATATCAGTATCGGCCCAATGGTTGGCTCTTCATATTTTCCCCAAGCAATATTTAAATTATACAAATCATGGACAGTCATAGTACTATTGCATGTAAACACGACGTGATTTAATTTCATCAAAGTCTTCTCTAATAATTCGACTTCATCGTCGTGTCTACATACAATAACAGTTTTTCTTGGACCCTCAACGCTTTCCAAAAAATCTAGCACCACGTTTACTTTGTTCTCTTTCTTTACAAAATCTACAAGCATTCTCGTTTTGGAGTACAAGACGCATTCATGGAAGGATCCGATGCACACAACAGAGTCAGGAGACTTTTTTGAAAGGGATTCCAAGAATTTACACCACACCCTAGAGGCAACAACAAACTGCACTTTTAATTCTTTATTGACGCGATTTTTTAGTACTTTCTTGACCTCGTATAACGCAAATTTTATTTCATCAGCATAGACGTCGGAAATACGTTCGCAATCGTCTATAACGAATGTAGTGAGAGCCCTAAGATCAACTCCAAGTTCGGCTTGAAGAAGACGAGCTAGGATGGGCGGAGTACACACCAACAAATCACATCCATTCAATAGAGAAGTGGTCATACTCAACTCATCCATTCCCGCGTAACAAGCAAGCACTCGTTCATCAAGACCAAACAACATTTTGCTAGATTTCTCAACTTCAGATACAGATTTTGCTGTGGCACAGACGACAATGCAAGTGGGGTAAACGTTATCAGGGTTCTGTTTACGAAAATCTGAAGTCAAACGGCAAATGGCAGGTAAATAACCCATGGTTTTCCCGCAACCTAAAGGACCAATCATAAACACGCTATGACCACGCAAAATAGTAGTCCAAGAAACAGTTTGTAATCTAGTGGGAGCTTTTACATTCATATTTCTAAGGACAACACGTATATCGGGAGTGAAAGGTACATCTCTAATATTATTGCATGGTTGAATCCTATTATTTTTCTTTGTATGCACCATAAGCACAGTGCTAATTAACTTATCTACAAATATTGAATTACTGCCATCGAGATTTCTAAAAGGGTTGGGATTTATTTTCAGAGATTCTGTAACGAACATGTTTTGTGTATCTACTTCTTTTTTTGGAATGTGTTTTATAGTAGTTTTTAAATTTAACTTTTCAACGAGACCAGATATAGATTCGTCATCAGATGAATCTTTGTTTACCTTATTTTGTACAGGTTCTTCTGAAGTGTTGTTAGTATCACTTGTCGAACTATCAAGCTGAGCTGCCAGTTTTTCTTTATGTTGCTTCAATTTTCGCTGAAGTAAAAGGCTCATTGAACTTTTGGGTTTCAGTTCATCATCATTTGTTTGACTTTTTGTATCAAGTGCTGTTTTAACAACATTATTTAATGGTTTGGTAACGTCTTCCGTTACATCAAAGTTTATTTTATGAATATTATTGTTTCTCTCTTCAATTAATTCTGTTTTTGGTTCCGTTTGAAATCTTGGTACAGTTTTAACTGTCAGATTTTTTACATTAAGATCTGGTGGACCGTATGCCATACGCATTTCGATTGGCGGTTCGGCTCTAATTGATTTTTGAGCTGGAAATATAAAATTGTTCATAAGATTGGATATATGTAGTCTATAGACACGAAAATGTTTTAAGCTCTAAGTTAACTACACATACTTATTAACTTTTGGAAAATACTGTCACATTCTAATATAATTTATTACATACATATACACTCACGCCTGTAAACCCCGAAAGGGTAGGCAGAGGTGTAACCAGTACACCCACTTTTCACCGAATTTATTACGGTCCCATAATGTGATAGGGGGCGAGCCTATCGCCATACCGTAATATATAATGTTGAGTTTATATATAATTATTGTTTATATTAGTTCAATTAATCAGCAAAATAAATAACCTTTCATAGCTAACTGGGTACATTTATCAGCGTCATCATTTAACTTCTCTAATTTTTTCTTTGCCTCTGCTTTATTGTTTTGAATATAAGATTTCTCAATTTCAGCCAAACTTTCATCCAAGCTTGTATCTGAATTTGCAGAACTGTTCAAAAACGCATTTTGTGTGTTGTTTGTGGGTTTCATGTCAAAATCTGCTTCTGTACTTGAGCTGGTATCTTCTTGGTATTTTCTTCTTGACTTTTCTTCTGCCATCCTTATTTTCGATTTTAAAAGTTTTAGTTTAGATGGTGGGGAGTTACAATCAGATGTACCATTCCTAATTTGCCCTCGACCTACAGACTCCTCATCTAGCCCTGAGCATAGGTCTAGGTCATTAAGCTTGTTCTGAATTGCTTGTAATCGGTTTAATTGCTTTCTAGTGGTCTCTCCTTTATGCATATTCAATTCTGCCATAATGTCTACCTTTTGCATCACATGATATATGTAGGTCTGTTTCTTTATCCACTCACTCCAGGGTGTGTTTCTATGTGTATGGGTATAGTATTCTTTAAGATGCTTAATGACGTCTCTAGCCTGAACTTCGTCGAGTTTCGTGCGTATTCTACCAAGACTGAGTTCACAGTGGAATTGCGGTATGTCACAGACAGCAAACCCTGACTTTTTGAGTTGTTTTGACATATGTTTCTCCTTTCCGTCAGTTCTTTTCACAACAATGTCGCCATATTTGTGGATGTTGTTGTTGAAGATAGAGGATCTGTAGCAAAGTGATACGAATTACAAGAAAATGAAATTATGTTTTAAAGATATTGAGAAAAAGTACTAGAACATCTAGTTCTAGCACTTCAAATAGTCATTTCACTAGAATAGATTCGATGATTGGGTATTCCATAAGACTAGGCAGTATGTATTCTTTGACATATTATTCTACTTTTGACAATACTTAGAGTCCATATGCTACCTAGTCCACCTAGTATTAGCAGGCGTTCTTGGTTCCGCCCTGTGGACTGGGGGGCATTAAAGAATTCTGCCACGGTATCCTCTGCCTGTCGTAAAAGGCGACTATAGAGGCCATCAGGGGTCGTGGGCGCGCAGCGGGGGGCTGTTATAGCGCCATTTGTACTATAAAACTTTTGTACATAGTGCGACCCTGAGATGGACGGCAGCATGGGTGGCTAGCCTCATTGCTGTTGTAGACGCCAAGGGCGTCCTTAGGTGTGCGGGGATTTCTGAACAACCCCGCCACACTTTAGAGATGAGCCGTTACGCGGCAATGCGCATGGTAGGTTCCGGTAGAAGTTGGGGCGACTTAGCCTCAAGAACCCGAGGCCGACCATAATGCGCTGAAGAAGGCCACCGCGGGGTTTTGGTTGGTATTACGGTGTAGGGTGTAAATAATGTTAGGGACTCGGCTCAACGACCGTTCAGAAATTTCCATCTCTACTGGACGGCTTATCGTTGGGTCGTAAGACCGGTGAGTCCAACATAACCACTCCACCTCCCCCCAGGATGGAGCGGTAGCCATAAAGCGTTTTCCCCCGCGAAAAAAAAAAAAAAAAAAAAAAGGCGTTCTTGGTTAGTATTAATTTAAGTAAATACTAAAGACCAACCAAACAAGTTATGCATATCATTAAGTAATTAATCAACAATAGGGTAGTTGACAGTAAGTGAAAACCTGATAGAATTTTGTTTTTTTATAATAGATTTTAGTATAAAAATATCGAAAATTAAACCAATTTGTTATTTTTATGTGATTATTTAATATTTTCAAGAAAAAAATATGTAAAAATAAACCATTTTGTCATGTAACATGAAACTCCCATCAGTCATGTATGACGTCACCGTCTGAGACATATATGACACCACAAAGCCAAACTTCTATTAGTTTTGCAGATGCTGTCATCACAGAACAGGCCATGACAGTTAGTGTTTTGGTGGAAGAAATAAAGTTGCTTTATAAAAATGCAAATTAAATCTTAAGAACTTACGTTTTATGTTTATTAATGATAATATTTTATTTTTATTTATTTATTAATCAGGCAGGCAGTTGTCAGGCAACTGATAATGCCTGTATCCAGTATTACAGTTATTGAAATCCTAAGTAGATGTGATTTTACATTTAATAATATAGGACCATGAAGAATAATATAAAATAGTTTCCCAAAAACATTCAACTAGCCTATTGTGAGAGAGAGAAGAGAGATTTAAAAGGTGTCTAAAATCTACCAACCCACATTAAGCCAGCGTGGTGGACTAAGACATAATCCCTTTCTTTAGCAGAGGAGGCTCCAGCAGTGGGACAATGTTTAATACAAGGCTTGTATTATTATATTTTATTATGTAACAGTGGTATCCACTGTAACAATTAATATGGGCTTAAATCCTTGAAACTGAAAAACTCTCCGTTTTAAATCTACAAAACATCCTCCAACCCAGTAGCTGGCTGTGAAACGAGAGGCAGTGAGTTCAATTCCCTCACCAAGACAAATGTTTGTGAGACAGACAGATATTGTGGAACCATAGTCCCTTGTAGTTCTTGATACCCACAATACATGTTTAACCTAGTGTGAGCTCAGGACTATGTGTGTGACTTTTGGGTGTATTTATTTATTATGTATAAAGTAAACCATAAAGTATGTGAGAGAAATATCCCGCAAAAAATTGTGCGGGATCTTGATAAAATTATATCCCGGTATTGCATCGTCTACAAACTAAATCTAAATCGATGATATACTTGAAAAATTTGCTGTTTAATATTGATCTTTACACCTCTAACATTCCCGCGTAATTTCATCGTAAGAATTTTTTTTCAAAATACCTGCGGTCTATGTGGATCGGATAAAACCATATTTCTGCAGCATCTGCCAACATATTGGTGATCACCACGGAAGCCGCCGGCATCCATACATCCGATCTTCTAGATTTAAATGTGCCTTCGACATCCAAAATTGTATCCAGAGGCAAAATACCATATATTCCAATCTGTTCAAATATGATATCTTCTGAATCGCTCACAATTTCTACCCATATCAAATGTGGATTTATATATTTTAGCACCCTCACACGGTACATATCGGGATCCATGGTATTCGAAAATATCAATATACCCAATTCTAAAGACTCAACATAATCCGAACGAAAGCGCACTGTTGCAATTTTAAAAAGTTGACTTGAAAAATGTACGATGTCGCGCGGTGGGATACCAATGTAAAATTAAAAATCAAGGATTTCTGTTATAAATAATATGCTATCATTGCAGACCTATCACGTGGATGCAAAAAATATTAAGATAATTAATACTAACCAAGAAATACCTTCTAAATAACAACTATTACTTTATAAAGAATCTACACGTTCTCCTTCCTGCAATAAAATAGTTGCCCGAAATTTATAACAAACTAGCTTTTGCCCGTGACTTCGTCTGCGTTGGATGAGTTTGTCGCTATCCCGTGGAATCGAAAAAATAATTACTCCTGCAAAAGAAGTTAAATTATTTTGTTATTGTGGCTTAAATATAAATGTTAAGTATATCATACCCTATGTCACACTTTTAAGGGACAATTAATAAAAATTTATGTACTCTATGTCGATCCTGGGGGTTATAGGTATCTTTGCACTAAATTTCATCAAAATCGGTTCAGTGGTTTAGCTGTGAAAAGTAATTAGACAGATACCTGATTCACTCTTTTAGTGGTGATATTTAAAAAATACTGTTCTTAGTGAGCACCTACATCGCCAGATAATTAAGTATGCTAAATTTCAAGTAACTTGGATGTAATATTTTAGATACGACTTTAAATAGAACTTGTGATGAGTCAGTCAATGGTATTTCGCTTATATATGTTTGGAAAATAAATCCATGCACACTTATATCGGTTGTCACTTTTGCTACGTGTATGTTTGTTTTTATTACAGTATTCTATTGTAGGATGCCCTGGTATTTTAGATTTTTGATAATTCAGTTACTAACATTCTGCTTCACTATTGTTTCGATGGTCCAAATTCCATATATTGGAAATAGATAAAATTGATAATTATTAAAAATATAGTACGTTGCATGTGTGTATCGCACCGGTGCAAATTCATATTGTTTTATCGTAATAAAACTATTAATTATTATTATAAAAATATTTTATAGAAAGTATTCATTCACATATCTGGCATAATATTTTTTGTTTCAATTCTATTTTCAGTAAACCTTGGAATTGATGGAGTTACTTGGCAGCACTGACGAGTGAAGATAAATCAGGGCCTAAAGGACCTGTTTCCAAGGCCGTTAAATAAATAAATAATAAAAAAAACATATAACAATAACATTGCTGATTTGTTGGGAATTCCCCAAATCACGGGTAATCACAAGTTGATTGGGGAATTATTGGGGATTGGCATTATGCGCGGAAAATGCAGGGATTTTTACATCTTCGTCGACATACTTCTTCCAGATTTCCACAAATGTTTTTAACGTAGGTACTTATAGATAACGAACGACTCAATACTCTTCATTGCACCAAATAAACATTTCGGCATCTCTATTCTTTCGCCAATCGTTAAACTATTCTGTATATTTTATAATGATTTTAAATTTATTTCTCCAGGCTTCATTTTTATTCCAAATTAATTTAAGAAAATATTTTGGCACCACTTAGTGGCTACTCTGAATAATAAATACGTTCAACCCTTCGAGCAAAATGCTTGCAACATAATAAATAAATATATTTTATTTACTATGTTTTGAGGAGAATTTGCGGGGAATCATCAGATTTATGTCCCTGAATTTGGGGAATTTTATTTCGATTTTTGTGGAATTTCGTATATTGGCATCGGCTACCCTGTAAATCAGCGGCTGAAGGATATGTATTCATGACTAAAAGATAAAAAGTCAAATCAGTGTGACGAAAAGTGATTTCTACTAAGTTTTATAATTGGTTGTGTTTTATGATTATATTATAATCAAATATTTATATTATACATAACGATATTCTATGGATTCCATGACGCTTGTTTCCATTTTTTATCCTGTATTGTTCTATTTTTAAATTCCTTTTTCCCTTGTAAAGGGAAGGCAAAGGGTTCAAGCCCATGCAGCCTCGTCAATCGTATATATTGTTTAATTTTGTCTTTTTGATTGAATTGTCATTCATTCATAAATAGTTGTCAAATTGGAAATAATGACATGTCGGCAATGATTTCGTGGCGAAGTTATACAAAATTGGATTGAAAAAGAATACATTTACACTTAAATTAATGTGATTACAAGCATTTTGTTAACAGAGACGACAGGTAAGACAAAATAGTCTATAAATTGGCTTAATATACAATCAAATAACATACTCTTTTCTGATAAATGACCAACCAACATACTGTAAAAATGACAATAACTATGTTATTGTGTTTTTGTGGTAAGTTATATACTTATTCTACATGTCTATTAATATTGTTTTAGTAAGACTGTGCATTTAATTGTATTAAAATTTCCGCCGCATAATGTGAATGAAAATAACCTGGAATAATTGCTTTGACAAAGTAGGAGTTACTTCTTTAATATTTCTAGTCAATTATATTGATAAATATTTTTATTCGGTACTATCAAAATAATAAGAAATAATTATTTTTGTGTCACTGAAATTAATGAAAGATATTATAGGCTGTATTTTATTGCCATAAAAGAAGGATCTATTTGGAAGCTTTAATATTGGGAAAACAAATCATTAGAAACATCACAGCTTGGTGCTGACAGCATGAGCTGAAGCATTGCATAGATGTGTATTCACATAGTGAGATGTTCGATCAAAAAGCATCTAAGCAACGCACTACAACTTTAATGCGAACATATCTTCACAACTTAACATTAAGAGCTTCAAAAACAGCTCTGATGCATAAAAGCATACTTTAGCTCCAAAAATATATAATAAATTACCTTATGACATTAAAAATCTAAATTTGACACAATTTAAAACATCACTACATAAATTATTAATAAACAAGTGATACTATACAATTGACGAATTCCTTCTTCACAACTTCTAAATATATGACATTTATTTTTTGATTGTATTAATTATAAATCAAATCAAATCAAATCATTTATTTTGTAAATTAGGCCACTAGGGGCACTTTTTACATGTCAGGTTTAAGTTTATCTACCGGTGCTTCGGAAATGCCCACTGGTCTGAGAAGAAGCACCAAGAAACTCAGCCGTAGGTCTTTTGTATTTTCATCATAACATATAATATTCAATTAAAATTAATAACAATACCTACTAGAAGTATTACACTTAAGTTCCATACATAATTATAGAACAAAAAAACTGTTTAAGATTGATATACGTGTAAATACAAGGCATAGACTAAGTAAGTGACGCTATACAAGTTAATTAATTAGCTTAAACTAACAATCAATGAGCAATCCGGGCAGACCAGTCCACGCGAGCAGCACCCGTTCACGAGTATGACGCATGTGCCAGCCATCGGCCTCCTCAACCATGATACAGGGAAGTGACTGACCGTAAATATATATAATTTGATTGTATGAATTATAATAATAAAATATAAATTAATTAAAAACATATTAAGTACAGAAACAATGTATATGTTTGTATTTTGTAGTGTTCTCGACAATGTAAACAGGTGTACACCCATTGGGTAGATTTTTGAGAACTTTTGTTATTGTTGAACACCTATTGCACAACATAAATCACATCAATAAAGATTTGATTTGATTTGATACATGTGAAAGTAAGATACTAGAAGGATGCAGTTGACAGATCTGAAATGTTAGCCACACTATAAATTTTTACTTCTTTAGCTGTAAAATGGTTTGTTAATAATGGTAACATTAAAAGGGCTTAAAAAATGTAAGTGACAGATTTAGATAAAACTTTGTAGGATTGTTGTTCAGATGTGTGTGAAAGTTATAGGGCATTATCTCAGCAGTAAGTTTGATATTGCTGTGTGAAGTTTTTGTACTTGAAAATATTCATGTGAGTTGAGTAAGAGTAAAGTCCCTTTATTACGTAGCAATCAAATTATACATGAACATTTTTAGGGAAAATCTAATTCGTCATAAAACTGTATGAAATATTTTTTTATTTGATATGCTTACAAATAAATTCCAAGCTTTAACCACTTTGATGTGATCTATATGTTACAGGTCACATCAAATTTGTTAAAAATTAGAAAAAATTTACATAGCATGTGGTGGAAGTAAGTTTTTTATAAAGTCTAAATAGAATATTATTGACCACCTGTAACTACTCTTGAAATCAATTCCAATCTCCAACCAATCCAAACTTGATTTAGTTTAATTCCAATCTAGAAGATATTAGCACTCTTGGCTAAATTGAGTTTGTTATTGGATTGAACTGTTAACCGAGTCTAAGATCGACAACCAGTGTGGCCATTTAACACAACACTCAAAAAACCTCAAATCCGAATTCCAACTCAATACGTCCATCTCTATTTCATTTAGTTACTAAAAATTCAGCCATAAATCATGTGCTGGTGTTGCGTTTAAGAGTGCCAGTTGTACAGTTTTCGAACCCAATTCCAATTTTTAATTAAATTCAAGTGTCAAGAGTAACCCTCCAGGTCATTTCATCTATATTATCCACAGCCTATAATAAGACCTCATTCTTGGCTATAGTTCTCTTATATTTAGCCTGGCCAGCGGCAACCATGTTCGATTTATGGTTTTAAATCTAGTGCAATGTAGTTATTCTATATTACCATAAAATTATTATGAAGAATTTGTGTACAACCTATTTTTTAATTCCAGCACAAAAATGGGTGTTGCCGTAAGTCACTATTCGGACATGTCGTCAAACGAGTTGCTGGCGAGATTCTGCTCCAATGAGGTGATATGCCCTAACGACCCATTCTGGAACCAGATGCTGTCATTCAATATTAAACCTCCTGAAAATGCGTAAGTCTCATAATGTCAGCCCTGTTTTGTTAAGTAAGGCTGGGTGGGGAAATCGGTTGAGAGCGGGTTAGGACCACTATGACCCACGAAAAGTCGAAAATCAGGATTCGGTTTTGTTGAGTGTATATTTACTGTAACTAATACAGTAAATATACATTTCACACCAAACCACTACTAATCTATGTTACATTTTGAAACCATTAAAACAACATATATTTATCTGCAAATCTTATCAACATTTGTTTCTGTTGCATTCGTACATGAAAAAGTAATACCAAACCATTATGAATGATTGTTAAACATGGTACATTACGAAACAAATACTCTCTGTGACGCAGCGGGCGAGAAGCCGGTTGTGAAAAAGTAGGCCGTGGGTTCCATTCCTACACCGAGGCTAAAGTTTATGTGACAGACAGATGGTCTGGGTGTTGATACCTATAGTAAAGGTTTAACCTTGTGTGGGGTTATATGTTTTGTTTTTTGACAATATTACATTGTAATAAAACTATTTTTTACGGATTCTATCGCGGTTTAATTAACTTTTTATCCGATAGAATCCGTAAAAATTAGTTTTATTTCAATGTATAACATTCGCGTAAACATAAGAAACCAATATTACATTGTACTAATGCCAACTATGTTGATCTCGCTGTCTATTCCGCTGGGGTTATCAGCCTAATGGTTTCCTTGATAATATAAAATCCTATTTCCCGCCAACTCAACGCTACAAAACTCTTAATTGGCTCATTCAATTGATGTAGGCGTACAACTTATCAAATGGCATGGTAATTGAAACTGTAATTCGTTGATGATAAACGCTATTTTTCGATACCTCATTATCCATATATCATTACTATTAATTTAATACATTTTTACAGAGAAGAACAATTGATATTCGACTCGAGCACAGAAGCACTTCTTCAGATGTTCCTGCAGAATAACCTACAGACCGGGAACTTGGGCTCCCTGGTGCAAGTGTTTATCACAAGAGCCTCCTTACTACTTGGTTCGCCTAACAGTGATAAGTAAGATATAAGTACACTAAAACACAGTTCAATAGGATTTTTCCTAAATTTAAATTTATTTATAGCTGTTGCCCACGGCTTTTGCCACGTGGAAGTTATTTTTAGGAGAAAACCATATAATCCAAAAGATAATATTTTCCCATTCCGGAAGTAGGTAATTTGCGTCTGCTACCTTTCTTGAATTTTGGGTAGCCATTTCTTAGGTTCTCTCTCCAGATATGAAATTAGTCTAAATGGCATATAACTTTCGAAGTTGCATACAGTGTATTCATTGTTAATAGGGTAGTTTCCTGTGTTTAATTTTGTACATTATTTGATATGCAACCGAATATAATACGAAAAAGAATAAAAATTGCTTGAGGTCACAATATATTTTATTTTAAATATGAGAAAAATATGGTATGAGCAAAATGCTTGCGTAGTGGGTACATATCACTATCTCCCTCGCACAAGCGCACAGTATTGGCAATTCTGAGAGGTGACGTCACGGCTCCTATGCATCCTTTTACTGTCATTTGTCAATTACCCCTTCCAGCCGATTTGAATGACGTCAATTATTTTTCGTCCGTTTTAAAAAAATGATTTGAGGCAGACGAGCAGACGGGCCACCTGATGGTAAGTAGTCACCGCCGCCCATAGACTTCTGCAATACAAAGGGGCACAGCAAAGCCGCTGCCTAGCGTTGTATATTGTTTGACAGCCTCCGAGGCGCAGTTGGCGAGTAGCCGGCTGTGAAACGAGAGGCCGTTGGTTCGATTCCCACACCGGGATAAATGTTTGTGTGACAGACAGATATTTGCTTTGGGTCTGGGTGTTGTGAGACCGTGCGTCTCTCGTAGTCCCTGATACCCACAACACAAGACTCGTATCTTAGTGTGGAGTCGGGGCTATGTGTGTGACTGTTGGGTGTTATTTATTGTAGTGTGATGCTGGCATGGACCACGTTTAACGCGTTGTTCGTGATCCGTGCCGTGAGCAAGTACCTGGTGGAAATGGTGCCGGAATACGAGCTGTGCCGACACCTGGACGTGCAAGCTGAGCGGCGTGTCGCGGCCAATGGACCCGTCGACAAAGACCTGGTGGACGATGTGAGTTTATGGATTAAATAGGTATATAACTAGTAGGTATATAATTGCCATCTAACAAAAATCACCAATTTTAACAAAATCATCCCTTTGTCTTTCTATTTAGCCGTGTTATAAACATATTTACTCTGGTAACTACGGGTCGAAAACTAAAATAGGTAATAAAGTACTTTGACATTGGCAAAATCACTGTAAACGGTGCAGCCATGGTATTTTAAAAGAAGAAGAAAGATTAAAAAAACCATTAATTTTATTTTATTAACTGTCCAACAAGCTTAGGTTACAAAGTTTTTAAAATAAAAATATTGTTTATTTATTTAAAATAGCACTGCCATGTTGTACATATTGCTTATAATATTTAAAACATGACATTACATATAGATATGACTGATATGAACAACAATTTTGGCGTACATAACGTTTATCAAAGGAAAAACAAAGATATACAATTTGGAACATTAATACAGCTAAAAATATAAACTAAAACTTAAACTAAAAATTAAATTTTCTAAAATGGGAATTTTTGTTTATTTAGTGTTGTGAAAAAGCAAATGCTAAATACTAGTTTTAGGTTATTTTTTATGAATTCAATATTTTAGATATTAAGAGAAATCTGATTATCAATATTAAGATTTATTTAATATACATACATACATTCACGCCCGTAATCCCCGAAGGGGTAGGCAGTGGTGTAGCCAGTAACCCACTTATCGCCTAATTTCGGTCCCTTAATGTGATAGGGGGCGAGACTATCGCCATACCGGGCACAGTTTCCAGACTCCGGGCTAATACTGAGAATTTCAAGATAGAAAAACCCAATATCACTACCCGACCCGGGGATCGAACCCGAGACCTCAGCACAGCAGCAGCCGTAACGCATGCGCAATTACAACTAAGCCACCGAGGCAGTCTATTAATATAATACAGATAAAATTATTGATTACTGTAATTATTCGTATCCCTATTTTAAACTTAAAAAAACGAAAAGAAGTCATATGAAGCCTTCGCCTCTGAGTACACCGACTACAATTCACAAACATTCTTGATCCTTGATTGTACCTCACCAGACAATTTTAATAATAAATACACCCAACACACATAGTTCTGTCCCCACACTAGGTAAAACCTGTATCGTGTGTATCACTTATATACTATGGTCTCACAACACCCAGACCCGAAACAAATATCTGTCACACAAACATTTGTCTCGGTGTGGAAATGGATCACACGTCCTCTTGTTTCACAGCTGGCTACTCGCCCACTGCGCCTGTCTACCCTACTAATATCCCAAAAAACGTCATTACCCACTAAAGCCCCCTTATTTTACCTTCCAGCCCCCCACACAATCGCCACAATCATCGCCCACAAAAGAGTCTTCATCTCCAGAAGTCCACACAGCCACCCAGACCTCGCCCAAGATCAACAACACGGAGAGTAGAGTGGAGATGCTGATTGATGCACTCATCGGGCTTATCATTGATGTGCCGGTTACGTAAGTATTACAGTTATTAACCGACTTCAAAAAGAGCGGAGGTTCTCAATTCGTCGGATTCTTTTTTTAAGGGGTTAAATCTCGGATTTAGTTTTACAAAAAAGACCCTAAAAATGTTTTTGAAAAAAAAAACAAAAAATACATCTTGGATTGAGCGCCGCAGGACCAATACAAAATGCTGATGTGGAGGTTTCTAACTCCAGAGATGCAGTTTTTATGGTTTTTGTTTGTTTAAGTTCTATAAAGAATGTTGTATATTAAATAATTTTTCATAGTATAGTATTTACTGTGCATATACTTTTTTATAATTTAAAGAATGCATAGAAATTTGAAACAGAAAGTTTTGTAGTGCGGCTTCACTATATTATGCATATATTTTTTATATAAAAAGTGTAAAATTTTATCTTTAACTGTAACCATTTTTTGCAGACACCGAGAGACACGTAATTTTCTCAATATATCAAATGGTTTAAGTTATTTAGTGTTGTTTCAGTGACAACACATATTTCCTGCACTTGGAGTGTATCAACACAATCCTGGTACTGATGTCAGTGTACATGTTCGCTGGGGTGCACGGACAAGCGAGACTTGTGGAGACCTCACTTATATACAGGTACAGACATATACACTCACGCCTGTAATCCCCGTAGGGGTAGGCAAGTGTAATCATTACATCCACTTTTCGCCGAATTTGTTACAATCTCATAATTTGATATGCGAGCCTATCGCCATACCGGGCACAAATCCAGACTCCGGGCTGATACTGAGTATTTCTATATAGTAAAACCCAATATCTCTTTACCCCACCCCGGGAGTCGAACCCGAGACCTCAGCACAGCAGTTGTAACTCATGCGCAATTACAACTGTGCCATCGACCCAATCTGCACATTTTGTCATATATTCTTATTAAATAGCTCTAGAAACGTCATTTGACGATATACTTAATGATGACGAATGACGATATATTTAAAGATTATACTGATGTTCACAGGACGCTGTTCCAAGGTCGGTACGGCATGCACGCTCCCCTGCTGGTGAAGACTCTGCTGCTGAATCTATCCAGCATGCTACCAGCACCGCCGACTATGTTCGGAGCGCAGACCGGTGGTAGTATCCTCATCAATTTGGCATGTGAGTTCATTAATTCTTTCTCTATCTGGTGTTACCCTGGGTTAGTGCCAGGCTCCGCCTTTCTACTCAGAAGCCACTTCGCCCTGGTACGGCTAAGTGACCACACTGCACTGGATAGTAAGCGAAGTGCAGTCCAGGTAGCGAAAGACGTATACTATACGTCGCTTCTAACATAGTGGCTTGGTAGTCCAGTTAACTCCTCGCTAGGGTATGGCCGCAATAAATACTTCCTTGTTCCCAGCTGGACTCTGGAACATCCTGACCCTAAGCACAGGATCTCGCCAGACGATCTACACACACCCGCCAGTGGACCGGCACGAACTCCTGGAACGACTTCGACAGGAGCATCCTGTGGCTAACCAGTCCTGTCTGCTGCTCCTGGCGCTCGCCAACCACTGCATGAATGAAGACAACCTGTACAGGAACTCGCTGTTGTGTTGCGAGGACACGGCAGCAGCAGGTATGTTTGTGGTAGAATAGTAGAAAAATTTAGTAGAAATGGTAATTGTTTTTTTTTTAGTAAAGAAATGCACTTAACTGAGAATTGCTGGTTGAGTCTTCATGAGTGGTTATAACTATCAGGTGACCCGGTTGATCGATTGACGCCCTTTTATTACAAAAACTATCTCTGAAGATAAAAGATACAGAAGGTGTGTCATAAATGTTAACTACATACTACATATTTACGCCTGTAATCCCTATAGGGGTAGGCGGAGGTGTCAAATCAAATCAAATCAAATATTTATTAAATCGATAAAATGTTATACATCATTTAGATTCAGTCAATTTTTTCACTCTACCGCCAGTTCGGAATGCAGTCTCGCTAGAGAAGAACGGGCAAGAAACTATAGCGTTGCTCTTTTCACATCGGTTAACAATATTTGGTCATATAATTATAATCATAGGTCATATAATATATACGATTTAAGTTTAATTACCTTAGATTAGAGCAGCTCAATGTATGTTAAGTTAGGTGTAACCAGTAGACCCACTTTTCACCGAATTTATTACGGTCCATCTGTGTATCATACTGTGGTCTCATACTGTGTATTTCTAAATAGAAAAATGTAAACTATCTAAGTAAAAACAAAATATTTTATTTTTCTTCTAGAAACTTCGTCGACAACACCACAGCGTGAGTCGAACGGCATGGCGCCGGCGTCACAAGTCACACCGCCGCGGATAGACATGGCAACTGTAAGTATTTGTTTTTTTAATTTAAATACACCCAACAGTCACACACATAATTCTGACCCCACACTAGGTAGAACCTGTATCGTATCAAGAACTACGAGGGACTACGGTCCCACAACACACCCGAAACAAATATGTATGTCACACAAACATTTGTCTCGGTGCGGGAATCAAACCCACGGCGTCTCGTTTCACAGCCGGCTACTCACCCGCTGCGCCACGGAGGCTGTCGACTGTTATAATTATCTACCGTGTTTGATTTGTCAAACATAACACGATAAGTGACAACTTGTATTAATTGTATGATGACGAGTAGGGAGGAAGGCACGCTCTGTTCCTTTCCCGCAAAGCAAGTTATAGTGAATGACGTCAATTGTAAGTATAGCGCTCTCTGTCTAGTAAGACATCCCAATGTTTATAGTACTACTTTAATTTAAAACACTTTTTTTTAATCTCTTTTTTATAAAAAAAAAGAAGGCAACAGTTCTCTACCATGCAGCCTTGTCTGTCGTTATCGATCGACTATTTATGGTCAGCTTATAAGCAAGGCATTCAAGTAATATTTCGAATAGTTTTTTTTGGCAATATCGACAAATAAACTGTCCTTTTTAGTAATTAGTAAAAAAGATAACATATGTTTTTGTTTCAGTTGCACAAGGCCCTATGCGCCACAGCCGGGTGTGAACACTCCACACTACTCCTGTATCTGATGCTGCACTCATGCAAGGCATACAAGAGGCATCTCAGCAACGTGCCACATATAGAGAACTTGGTGGGTGACTGCTGGTAATGGCTGGCAGGATTGTGTTGAGTAGCGAGGGATACTGAGAACTGAACTCCGGAACGCAGAGGCTTTCTCTTTTGTTGTAAATCTTTACCTCCACTTTTGGAATTAATAATCTACCCGCAGCTACTTCTCAAATCACTCTCGATATTGGTAGTAAAAGGGAACTATCCCAACAATAAATAATTCAGATCATAACAATAGTAGACCATAGTCAGTCTCTTGGCTATGAATGTATTTGTTACTATATTTCCAGATAGTGCCCATCCTGCAGGTGTTGTACAACGCGCCTGACAACAACTCCCATCACATCTACATGTCGCTCATAGTGCTGCTCATACTCACGGAGGACGACGCGCTTATAAAGAACGTACATCTTGTTGTGAGTATCTGTGGTTTTTTTTGTTTCATTCTCTCTTTTTTATATAAAAGAGACGGCAAAGGTCCTCCATTATGCAGCCTTGTCTGTCGTTATTTTTTCCAAATCTGGGCTAAAATTGAAAGTCTTCTTCTTCTCTGTTTTTTATAAGTTAAAAGGCCAAAGCCATGTCTGTGGTTTTTATCCATCATATCAGTTACTTTTTTTTATAATTCTGGCACGGCAAAGTGATAACACTGCACCTGATGGTCCGCGTAGTGCCGTCCAATTAGACTATCAAGTAGCGAGAGACAATCTATCCCCTGCTACTCAACACAATCATGCCCCCAAGTACGTAGTTGTATAGTGCCTGGTCCCGTCAGATGTTGAAGAACCCGTCGTGGTACGGCGAGCGGTCCCTGTCTGAAGTGTCCCTGGGCGGTGTGATGGTGCTAGTGATAGTCCGCGCGCTGCAGTACAACATGGCGCGCGTGCGTGATAAGTACCTCCACACCAACTGTCTCGCCGCTGTCGCTAACATGAGCTGTGAGTCACTAGTATTAGTAATCATCGATTAAACACAAAATACACTGAGAACGACTGTACGCAAACTGGTTAAAACCGAGCTACACTCCCGCTAGTTTCGTATAGACTGCTCTCGCGAGCGTTGAGGCTTTCCTTTTTATAACAAATCTTTCCCCACCGAGTCTATAACTTATCCCATCTACCCACAAATATTTTGTAAGTGATCCCCATTATTTCCATAAAAAACTAAAATACGTTGATATGAAAGCTACCTAACTTCTCAGGATCATCCGTTGGGCTAATCTGAAAATTTCATCAAAATCGTTACAGCCGTTTTGTAGTATCTACATGCACACAGCGATTTTTATGTATATTTGATTTTGTATATAAAGTGACATACATCATGGTTTTACCACTTCAAACTTTACCAATTTTATGTTTTTTTGAAGTGTTAACTTCTTATGGGAGGGTAAACCGCTTTGTAACATAACGTTTATACTTCGCCACTCTGTCTGGCTTCTTTATTATTTCTATTTCGGTCGTTCCATCGTCTCTGTGCTATATTTTTTTGAAGTGAAACTTCTGTAGAATCTTTGTGATTTGATTTGAGTGGGATCGAGTGGGTAAAATATATTTTATAATCAATAAAAGATTTTATTAATAAATAACCTTTCCTCACATTATCATATTAATATACATAAAGTTTAAGTAATAACCTAAGCTTTTCTCAAGTTAAAGAATATCAATATTAAATAGTTTAACTTAGATTAGTTTAAGTTATCACTTCTGTCGAGCGTCCCGAGACGCACACGTTTTTTCCTATTTTTCGCGATTGGGTGAGCAAACTTCCTCAGGATGAGTCCTCCTTCCCCAGATATCAAAGTAATTTTATACATGGCGTGAAACGAGAGGGGTGAAACGTGTGGGTTCGATTCCCGCAACATGATAAATGTTTGTGTAACAGACTTATATAGTTCGGATCTGGATGTTGTGGGACCGTAGTCCCTCGTAGTTGATACCCACTACAGAGGTTTGACTGTTGGGTGTATTTATTTATAGGTGCACTAATTAATGATTTTATAACTCTAGGTGAATTCAGAAATCTACACCCTTATGTGGCGCAAAGGCTAATATCTTTATTCGAGACTTTATCGAAAAGAAGAGCGAGGCTATGCAGTGAAATAGAAGGTATTTACACTAAAATATTTGCATTATTTACTACAGCTTTTGAATTGAAACCCTCAATTAAATCGATAAAGAAATTATGCGTAGCGTTTCGTGGCTAACTTCAGACCGAATATAATGATTCATTCTTGAATTTATGTTTTGGTGTCTTTCAATACATGTGTATCTGTTACAGGAGGTGATATAAATAGTGTAGAGTTACCACATCAGTCTGAAGAAAAAACAGAGGAAGTTGTGAGTACATATTATTACATTATATAATAATAATAATACTAGTTTAACATAGGTCAGGCAGGTGCCATAGTCCTTTCCATAGACCCAATTACCCAATCCACTAACACCTCACCTCAATAAACCAGCATAACTTTTTATCCATCCATACAATAGTCCTACACCAACCGGGGGTTGTCCTTGGGTGCACTTGTATAGTGTATACAGGGATAACCGTCGGCTGGTGTCACATCACAAAAATAAATTAAAATTGTCTAACGGGCCTCTACGTGTTGGCTTCGGCCCCACGCACGCCTTCCAAATGTCCGGGACTCTATAGTCCCGAGATAACGGTTTGACAAACATAATACTAGCCCTGTAGTAAACATTGTCCCACTGCTGGGCACGGGCCTCCTCTACTAATGATAGGGGTTAGGTCTTAGTCCACCACGCTGGCCTAATGCGGGTTGGTAGACTTCACAAACCTTTGGAATTCATATGAGAATTCTTATTACATCATATCATCATTACATTACATTACTTTGATTGACTGCCTCGGTGGCGCAGTTGTAATTGCGTATGCGTCATGTGTGGTGTGCTGAGGTCTCGGGATCGATCCCCGGTTCGGGTTAAGTAATACACTCACGCATGTAATCCCCGAAGGTGTAGGCAGGTGTAACCAGTACACCCGCTTTTCGCCGAATTTCGGTCCCATGAAGTGATAGGGGGCGAGCCTATCGCCATACCGGGTACAGATTCCAGACTCCGGGTTAATACTGATAATTTCTTGACAGAAAAACCCAATATCACCCGACACCTCAGCACAGCAGTCGTAACGCATGCGCAGTTACAACTGAGCCACCGAGGCAGACACGTTATATACCTATTATAAATATGAATTACAAAAAAATAGGTAGATTTATATTTGATCCTTCGAACCAGATTTTGGTCCTTCGAACCCGATGCACTTGTTTCAGATGGATCACATAAGCGTCCTGGACGAAGTGTTGAGGATGCTGTTGGAGATCATCAACTCGTGTCTCTCGCACCAGCTGGTGAACAATCTGAACCTGGTGTACGCTCTACTGCACAAACGAAACGTGTTCCAGCAGCACCAGCATCATCACATCACGCAGAATATTGACATGGTGAGCTCATATAATTTACATCTATAATTTTTTAAGTGAAACTTCTTAAGGCACGGTAGGCAACGGCTTTGCTGTGCGCTGGCATTGCAGAGGTCTATGGGCGGCGGTGACTACTTACAACTTCGGTCTGTTTGCTCGTCTGCCTATCGAGACACTAAAAAAAAGACACATTGGGCGCTTTTGGGATGGGGGAAAAGCACTGAACTCGCTTGACCGTCACGCTCAGATTATTTTACTTTTGACATAAGCACGCCTATTATTATTGAGAAGTTCTATAATAGGCGAGCTGACTGTTTTTGGGAAACTGTTTTATTTTATTCTTCATGGTCTATATTGTTAAAATATTATCATTAATAAACATAAAACATAAGTTTTTAAGATTTAATTTGCATTTTTATAAAGCAGCTTTATTTTTCCCACCAATACGCAACTAACTGTCATGGCCTCTCGTGTAACGTGACTGTCTGCAAAACTAATAGACGTTTGGCTCAGCGTTTTCATATATGTTGCGACCGGTGACGTCATGCATGACTGATGGGTGTTTCATGTCACGTGACAAAATGCTTTATTTCTACATATTTGTTTCTTAAAAATATTAAATAATCACATATAAATTATCAAATTGGTTTCATTTTCGATATTTTAGACTAAAATCTATTACAAAAAACAAAATTCTATCAGGTTTTCACTTACTGTGTAACTACCCTATTGTACTATTTGCATCTAGATTTTTTATGAAATAAAACTTAACACCCAACAGTCACACACATGGTCCTTACACTGAGATACGAGTCTCGTGGGTATCAACAAATATGAGGGACTACAGTCCCACAACACCCAAATCTGAAACAAATATCTGTCAGTCACTCAAACTTTTGTATCGGTGCGGGAATCGAACCCACGGCCTCACGTTTCACAGCCGGCTGCTAGCCCACTGTGCCACGTATGTTGTTTATGTGACAGACAGTTATTTGTTTCACGTTTGCTGTTGTGGGACCGTAGTCCCTCGTAGTTCTTGATACCCACGACACAAGACACATGTGTGTGGTATTATTTATTAATTTATTAATGTTCCACCGTAAACAGGCAACTACAACTAACAATACACCTTTTTTATACTGGCACGGCAAAGTGACCACACTGCACTGGGTGTGTGGGCGGGATAGTCTCTACTCAACACAATCATGCCGGCCTGCTTCTTCGCACTACGCCATGGGCAAGAAGGTGAAGAAGAGGTCGAGGGTCTATTGTCAGAGTACTTAGAAGGCCGCAAAAAGGCCAAACATCAGCTTATAAATAGGTGACCATTATTTTGTAGGTAATCGGATATTTCTCGACGCGACTACAGCGGGTGCAGGAGGGTGCGGGGGGAGAGTTAGGAGTCACCGAAGTGTTACACTGTATCAAGAAGGGGGCTGCACAATGGTCCAGTGACAGATTGAAGGTAAGTTGCAATCTTAATTGCCATATAGATAAAGTTTTCCCCTTTATATTTTAATATTTATTTATTTTCTTAAAATGCTATGATAATGACAATTTATATACTATTTGGAAGAAGATTCGAATCGATGCTCTTTCAAAATGTTCGATCTCTTTTTTAAACTGAACTGGTAATCGACTTTACTGTACCTGATGGTACGGACAGAGTATAAAGATAATGTGTACCATTCAGAGACTATGTTCCTACACGATCGTCGATACGTTCTAACAAGTTTTGCCAATCCTATTGATTGCTACCCAATTTACATACCTTCGAAGGTCAAATTTACGAGACTACATAACCTTTACGTGATGTCCCGTCCACAATACATGACCCCAAATTGGTAGGATATTCATATTCGCCCGGATATTGACCACTGTACACAGGGTGTAAAACCCGCCATAGTGAAACATGCGAGTGTGCCTCGTTCCGGGATCAGCCACTGCACACCCGTTTTTTGTCGGGGGTCTAGAGTTTAGGTAAGATGTTTAGCCGTTTTACGGCCTTCTGAGTACTCTGAAACACTGACTCTAGACCCTCGACCGCTTCTTCACCTTCTTGCCCATAGCGTATTGTGAAGAAGCAGGCCGGCATTATTGTGCTGAGTAGCGGGGAATAGATAGGGCGTAAACTTAAAATAAGGCCCCGCCAAACAGCATAACTTAAATCTCATTCCACACTCTTCTTTACCTCAAGTCCTATCTTATATCGAACACTGGTTCTTCAGGATATAGAATAAAAACCGCCACTAAAAAACTTCTATTTCCAGAAATTCCCGGATCTGAAGTTCCGGTACGTGGAGGAGGAGCGTCCCGAGGAGTTCTTCACGCCGTACGTGTGGGGGCTGATCAGCTCCTGCGGGGGGGTGTACTTCGCCAGCGAGGGGGGAGCGCGCGCCCTCGGCGACCTGCTCGCGTGATCCCATCCGGCTCGAAGGACCACTCGCCCAACCGACATTAATATATTTTGACAGCCACTGTGGCGCAGCGGGCTGTAAAACGAGAGGCCGTGGGTTCGATTCCCGCACCGAGACAAATGTTTGTGTGACAGACAGATATTTGTTTCACATCTGGGTGTTGTGGTGTGGTAGTCCCTCGTAGTTGTTGATACCCACGATACAGGTTTTACCTAGTGTGGGGTCAGAACTATGCGTGTGACTTTTGGGTGTATTTGTATTTATTTGTGAAACGTTTGCTCGCGTGGTCCGATCCGGCTCGAAGGACCAATAGCCCAATCGACATTAACATTGAAACGTTTTAGATATTAGATTTTTTTTACATCTGAACTTTAATGTTATAAAATTATAGACTTTTTACAACGTAAAACTATGTTTTTGATGATGAGCGCTATGACATGTCCTTCTTCAAATGAGGCTTAAGAAGAGTAGTCCTTAAACGGTAGGCAGCGACCTCGCTGTGCCTTGGCATTGCAGAAGTGTATGGGCGGCGGTGACTACTTACCATCAGGTGGTCCGTCTGCTCGTCTGTCTATCCAGACACAAAATAAAATGTTTTTGTAAAGTTAGTAGTAGCTGTTACTTTGCTAACTCAGTTACCTATTAAGATAATCAAATAAAATGTACCAAAATGTGTTAAACAATTTCCGTTTTATTTCGTACTTATTATGACCAATTATAAAAATGCATGTATAAATGAAAACCTCAAACATTTGGGAGTCTGATAAAATCAATGATGACTTTAAGAAAAAAACAGGCAGATGTAAAGGCATCGACTGCGACTACGACTGCCTCGGTGGCGCAGTTGTGATTGTGCATGCGCTACGACTGCCGTGTTGAGGTCTCGGGTTCACTTCCCGAGTCGGGTAAAGTGATATTGGGTTTTTCTATTTAGAAATACTCAATCAGCCTGGAGACTGGAATTGTGTCCGGTATGGCGATAGGCTCGCCCCCTATCATATTATGAGACCGTAATAAATTCGGCGAAAATTGGGCGTACAGGTTACACCTCTGCCTACCCCTTCTGGGATTACAGGCGTGAGTTTATATGTATGTATATAAACGCCTGTTCTTTTTATTTCTTATTTCTACTATATTTATATTTGTCTTGTAAAAACATTGTATATCAGATAATATATATTTTTAAAGCATACTACCAAGAACATAGACATGTTTAAAATTTAAAATGTTTTATTTAATCCATAGCAAATACCAAAAAGTGACAAATAATTTATTTGCATGCTTTACTTGATGATATCAGCTTGTTTTAAATCTATGTTATTTAGTGTTCTATATTTCACATTCCCTATAAAATTTAATTGAGTTATTAAAGCGTTTATTTATATCTAAATAATATCTACTTCAGATGTATTGAAAATATTTTTTAATCTTGTTTTTAATGATAGTTAATTGCGATAGTATAATATATAATACTAGCCCTGTATTAAACATTGTCCCACTACTGGGCATAGGCCTCCTCTACTAATGAGGGGTTAGGGCTTAGTCCATTACGCTGGTCTAATGCGAGTTGGTTGACTTCACATACCTTCGAAATTCTTATGAGAATTCTCAGGCATGCAGGTTTCCACATTATTTTCCTTCACCGTTAAAGCAACCGATAATTAACAAAGAATACACACGTAACTTCAGAAAAGTCAGAGGTGTATGCCATTTGAGCTGGTTTCGAACATACGATCTTCGTCTTGACAGTCCGTGTCACAACCAACTAGGCTATCGCTGCAATTAACTTTAAAAAAATCTTTTCAATAGTGTATTCAAAGTTTTACGCGTATTTTTGCGATATTTAAGAAACAGATATGACTAGCTTTTAGCCGATAGTTACAGATTGTATTATATTTTGTTGAGGGGAATCCCTAATCTATGCTTCCCCACATTTTTTATAACCTTAAATCATGAACGATTCTATTCACACAATCCAAATCTTGATAAAATGCATCGACCCGCACATATTTAAATTAACAATATTAAAATCTTTATTTAAATATTATTTATAAGTAATATTGACTTAGTGAATTACTGAAGCCCAAAAAACTTTTTGTCATATGTTGACTACAAATATTACTGTATTTTTTATGGGTATGATTATAATTATAACATAGCTAAAACATCTATTTACCCTTTATTTATTTTTGAGGTAAAAAATAAACTATGAAAAGAGGATTGGCGTGATCTCTTCAAGCATAAATACAGGTTTAATGTCTGGACTCTCTAAACTCTACTTTAATTTTATTATAAAGAAGATTATTCAGATTCACAGAAATTCTTCACGTACATTTAAGCGTTTTATAATGAGAATGAAACTAGTGAATTTCATTTAACACTTGAATTAAGATTTTATCCATGTATACATAGTAAAAGGCATAGAATTTATGTTCAATTGTTTATAAAACTAAGTTATTTCTATAGGTAGTTTGTTTAATGTGATTCATAATACAGTGTAAACTCCATGTAACGTCACTCTATTTAACGACAAACTCTCTTAAGCGTCGAAATCAATTGGCTTTGGTTGGTTTAGCTTGTTTTTCATACAATGTTTCACTCTATATAGCATTACACCCACTCTCAATAACGACAACAATTAAGTTGCTAAAATTAGTAAAAACTGCGCAGCTGTGTACGATCTATTGTCGCTTTATTATCCTAGCCCGCAATAAACTCGACTGTCGGCATCATGCATACCGAACTTTCTAAGAAATTCATTCTTTTGTTTACAAATTGGGATTGCTTGCACGTGTAGACTGTTATTGACCATGATTCATAACTAGGAGTCATGGATTATCTATACCTTATCATATTCTTAGTTGCTCACAAACTTGCAAACTGTAAACATGGCTACTAAAAGAAAATCACTGTGTATTGACGAAAAAGTTTTACTGATACGCGCAATAGAAACGGGAGAGAAGATAAGTGATGTTGGCAAACGCTTTGGATTTAGTCGCTCTACCGTGTCCACAATATGGAAAAATAAAGAAAAAATCCTCCACGCTGCGGGCGAGGGAAAATCTTCCAAAAAATTAAAGAAACCTATATACGAAGATTTGGATAAAGCTGTACTATCATGGTTTCATCGACAGCGCCAGAATAATATGCCTATCTCGGGGCCGCTCGTGAAAGCTAAGGCGGAGAATTTTGCTGCTGAACTTGGTTTAACTTCTTTCAAAGCATCAGAAGGATGGCTCGGAAAATTCAAGCAGCGTCATCATATCAACTATGGTAAAATAAGTGGGGAAGCACGAAGTGTTGATACAAATGTGACTCATGATTGGATTAACAGAGTGTGGTCAAAATTCATAGAAAAATACGCCCCAAGTGACATTTTCAATGCTGATGAAGCAGGAATTTTCTATAAGTTGACTCCAGATAAAACTCTGAAATTTAAAGGGGAAAAGTGTGTGGGAGGAAAGCTTTCCAAGGAACGTATTACGGTGCTTGTGGCTGCTAATATGGATGGCACAGAGAAAAAAAAGCTACTAATAATAGGCAAATCGAAAAATCCGCGCTGTTTTAAGAACATCAAAAAATTGCCAGTGACGTATAAAGCTAATAAATCAGCTTGGATGACCAGTCAACTTTTTGAAGAAGAAGTGCGAAAGTGGGATGCAGAATTAAAGGGACGAAAAATTTTACTTCTTGTTGACAACTGCCCTGCCCACCCTTTTATATCAAACCTTCAAAACATAGAGTTGGCATTTCTTCCTCCAAATACGACTAGTGTCTTACAGCCAATGGACCAGAGTGTGATTAAAAGCCTCAAGGGTCACTACAGAAGGAAATTATTGATGGAGCTAGTCGAATCTGAGGGTAAAACTTCTGTTAATATGCTGCATGCAGTAAATTTTTTATCTAAAGCCTGGGAAGAAGTGACACCCACAACTATACAGCACTCTTTTCGACATGCTGGACTTTGTACCAATTCTACGAGTGATGAGGTGGAAACAGAATCTGAGTTTGAAAGCGACGACGACCTTCCATTAACTGAGTGGATTCAACAATTCAACATGGCAGGAAATACGGTAAATCTTCAAACCTACATTGAAGTGGACGACCGCCTGCTTACAACGGCTTCACTCACAGACGAAGAAATTTTGGATTCAGTGAGAAAAACTGAGGATCAAGAACAAGGTGATGAAGAAGATGAGACGGATGAGCCTGAGCTTCCGCCGAGCATTAAAGAAGCTCTGGAAGCAGCAAAATTATTGGAAAAATATTTCCTTTATAACCAAGATGCCTCAGTATTGCTAGATATTAATAAAATAACTAAAAAAATACAACAAAATTACTGGTGCAGCAAAAGACGTCAGACAAAAATAACAGACTATACTCAATAGCGTTCAAATAACATTCTTTTTTATGCACATAACTACTAACAATAGTCAGAAATAAACTTTTTATTTTTCTAATTCTGATGTTTCTTCTCTCCATTTAACGACAACTCTCTATAACGCCATAAAATGCACAGTCCCTTCAGTGTCGCTATATAGAGTTTACACTGTATATGCATTTATATAAATTTATAAAATCCGTGTATTTATTGGTTTAAGACAGTGTAGTTATTAAATTATTGAGAAATATATACTTTTAAACAAGTATCAAATTTCTATTCCTTGTATTTGACCGAATATGATGCTGAACACCGTAATGAAAAATATTTCGGGGCCAAATTAAGTTCATCAGGTTACCAATATTGTATTTATAAGTTTATCTTTGATTTTCCTATTATTTTACCTGTTATTATATTGCTAAGTCTATTTCATAGTATGTTTCCTAGTTTCGATAGCTAAACTGCATTGAAATAAGAAATCTGGACGTCAGTATTGGTAATTGTAAACAGTATATCTGTCTATGGTAGTTTAATGGCGGCCGGAAAAAATCTGTTTTACCACTTGGCTAATTTACTCTATGTAATGGTACATAAGATGATCATGTAATTTAGGTGTAACCAACGGCAATCTAGGATAATATATAACGGAATAAATGATATTTAATACATTTATAGTTTTATTTCCTTAAAAATATTAAATAGTAGAAAAGAAATTAGGTCTTTCCCAATCTTTCTTGGCAATTGTTATTTTGCCTCGGTGGCGCAGTTGTAATTGCGCATGCGCTACGACTACTGTGCTGAGGTCTCGGATTCGATCCCCGGGTCGGGTAAAGTGATATTGGGTTTTTCTACCTAGAAATACTCAATACTAACCCGGAGTCTGGAATGGTCCCGGTGTGGCGATAGGCTCGCCCCCTATCACATTATGGGACCGAATTTCGGCGAAAAGTGGGTGTACTGGTTACACCTCTGCCTACCCCTTCGGGGATTATAGGCGTGAGTGTATATGTATGTATGTATGTTATTTTGTACCCTACCCTATACTAAAACCCGACGACTATCGGCAACACGTTGGTCGACATTCATAACATATGGTTGGATATTAAATTTATTGATCATGAAATTGACAGATTAGTAAATTACATAAACGTAATTATTACAAAAACCTTTCATGATTTAAAATGAACATTAGCTTATAGCTAAAATGTATGTAAATTACAATATTTTGAAGGTAGAAGGTAGACGAAGGTTAGGATAATTTTATTTCTGTAAAGGTAGTATTGCTTATTTGAAATTTCCCGCCTAAATACAATACCACAGATACTCATTTGATGACATTAAATATTGCATCATTACATATTGCATTGATGACAATAAAATATTTTTCGTAAAACTTAATTAGTGCTATGTACTGAATCAAATATATTTCGAAAAAATTATAACAATTTCTATTAAACAACATAGTAGAATTATTATATTATCTTTTTCTCCGCTTTCAACCCATCCTATTATCATCAAATCAATCGACATAACAAATGGCAACCTAGTGTATTGCGAATGTGGTGTGCGTAAACAAAAATATAATTAAAATTTATAAAACTTCGTTACAGTGATAATTAAACAGTGCAATTCGGTTTATAAAATTACGCTTTTTATAATTGTTATTGTTATAACTAAGGACTTGTATTGAAAGGCGTTTTTATCCGTGACCCGTGTCAGGTAAGTTGTTTAAAAAAATATCGTTAATATTTTAATAATATTATTTATTTATGGATTTGTAAATAGAATATGTACAAGTGTTTTTATTTAATAAACGTGAATATTTTTATCGTATTTTAGGCTTGCCGTGTGTGTCATTTGTTTTTATCTTAGCGGTTTTTGTTTTTTTTTCGATAAAATATCTCTAAATTAGTCATAAATGAGCGTAAGTTGATATCGCTTTCGGAGTTATAGATTGGTAATTTTATGAATTTAGATTTATATTAAAAAGAATATCTTTGAATTTCTGACATGTTATTACATTACCTTAATCTTTTCCTTTTTTATTTTCCTATTAGTTTTACGTTTAAGTACATATTAAAGAAGAGTGAATATTATAAATATGAGATAAAACAGGATTATATTCATTGAAATCTCAAATTAATTCATATAGATTCACTTACACCCATAATTAAATCAAAAAGCGTTTTTATTACAAGACATGCCTTCATAGTTGCAAAAATTACAACTATGAATACTAAACACTAAACTATTCCCTTTTGTACCTTTCATTACCGTACAAGTCTCATCTGACATTAACTACCTTGGGATATACCACGGGATGTACTATCACTGAAGTATGTTCCGAACACATTAGATTTACTTGATACTTTGATTGGACGGCACTGCTCTTATCATCAGGTGCAGTGTGGTCACTCAACCATGGATAAAATAAGGATAAAAAAATGGTCCATGGCTTACACACAGATTTTTCACTATTAATTTGTATTGCAGTAGAGTTACTGCTTAAGGCTGTACATCAAATAAATTGTAGAAAAATATAAAAAACCTGAAAATTTTGCTGACCCAATCGGTGTTTAAATATAGATGTTAAATATAGCTTTTTTACTATTGTTTCATTGTCAAAAGAATTTTTGTGAATGTTCTCAAATAATATAGAGTAAATCTTATGAATATATTAATGCAAATTGTATTCAAAATGACTTAAATTTATTTAGATGTATTCTAAAGAGTTCATTATTTCGTACCGACTGCAATGGTTGTTAAAAAGTTGTTAAAGCATAGTGTTTGTTGAGACTACAGGCCCAGGTGTAGCTACATTTTCAAAATATATTTTTTTATGGCTACAAGCATTGTGTTGCTGTGCTAACGCCCACGATAAATAATAAATATAATACAAATTTAAAATGATTAGAAATCTTGCATTCTAACCTTCTTTGTATGGGGCGATTAGCATTCAAATCTAGACACAAAAAGTGGGTCTAGGGAGTGTAGCGAACTATCATACAGAGCTGATTGTCTATATAGTTAGGTATTTTTTGAAATAAATAGGGCTCCAAACAATTAGGCAGAGGTCCCTTATACAATATACAGATTAATGATCACATAAATATTTCACCAAAAAGTTTAATAATAAAAATATTATTTTAAAGTAGACAGTAAATATAAGTAACAATGTTTTATGACGTCCAAAGACAAAACAGCTCTTGTATAATTTTTTATTACATCACAATGAATGGCCTTGTCTAATTCTATCAATGATTTAGACTTAAAACAGGAATTGCCATGTCAGACAATTTTGTATAAAGTTGTATGTTAAGTAGTGATATAATCCTAGTCACAAATACTTTATATCAAAAAGAATATCAAAAGAACAATCTTTGAATGGCTAAAGAAGTTCTTTGTAAAGGAAAATATGAGAAGAGCCGTAGAGATAATTTCATTGGTCAAATTGAACACAATTATTTCCATACCCTTTCTTCATACCTAGTTTACACTTTTGGCAGAACAGGCTAGTTGGCTGTTTTTTGGGAGACTCTTTTATTTCATTCTTCATTGTCTATATTATTAAAATATTATCATTAATAAACATAAATCATAAGTTTTAATTTGCGTTTTTATTAACCAACTTTATTTTTCCCACGAAAACGCTATCATGGCTTCTCGTGTGACGTGACCATTCGCAAAACAAATAGACTATGGCTCAGCGTTTTAGATGTTTTGAACGGTGACGTCATGGATGACTGGTAGGTGTTTCATGTCACGTGACAAAATGCTTTATTTCTACATATTTGTTTCTTGAAAATATTAAAAAATCACATATAAATTAACAAATTGGTTTAATTTTCGATATTTTTAGGCTAAAATCTATTATAAAAAACAAAATTCTATCAGATTTTCACTTACTGTCAACTACCATTATAAGCCATCATCGATTGAACACAAACTAAACTGAAAAACAACTGTACACACACTGATTAAAACCGAGCAATACTTCCGCAAATTTTGTATAGACTGCTCCGCGAGCGTTCAGGCTTTCCCTTTTATAACAAATCTTCCCCACCGAGTATCCAATCTACCCACAAATATTCCGTAAGTGACCCTCAATATTTCCATAAAAATCTAAAGTACCCTTACACCATATTGTCGTGTTTGTCTGGAATAGTACGCCCAATAAAAAAAATAACGTGTCACAACGTAGGAGTTTTATGCCCATACCATTTAAATTTGTTACGACAATTATTATCGACATCGGCACCATTTGCCATTCATCAAAAATTGAATTGAGTTTTACAGACGAGTTTAGTATTATTTGCAAGCTATCTTCAACTTAACATACAATTTTGTATATTCTACCTAGAATATATATAAAAAACCAGCTGCACCTGGCTTGCTTTGCAATGCCACGTTAAGTTAATTTGATTAATGGCCGTGGCCGTTTGGATTCTCCCGAACTTGTTGAACTTATATCTCTAGCTACACCGAATCGTCGCACGAGACACACACCTTTATTACAAGTACCATCACACACCACTAGTTACGGTAAAAACTCTGTATTTGCCAGATTACCTGATACTTACAATAAACACTTCTCCGACATCGATATTTTCATAGGATGTAAACTTAGGTTTAAGTGTCAGGTAGTGTCTCATTTACGACCTGAATAGGATTAACAGGCCATGATAATGTTTGATATACATTTATACCTCCTAATGTACATGTGTGTTTATGTTTATGTATGTATATTTGTGTAGTGTATTAACGTATGTATATGTATAAGCATGTGTATGTATACGTATTATTAGTATCTATATATATCTAACTACTTATCTATTTATTTAATATGATTATTTATTTACGTATAAAACTTTATTTAACAATACTGGTGTAACATCTCATACCTAATAAACAGTGACAATTAATTGTTGTAAAACAAATGGCCCGTCTGCTCGTATGCTCGTAAGGCACTAAAAAAAATTTGATTTTTGTTTTTTTTCTTATTAATACTTTTCTCGTACCGACTATGTTAAAATGTTATATATGAATAGTTGTTATTGGCTAGAAAATTTACATTCCTAAATAATTACCCAATATTGTAAAAAGCTGTAACTATTATTCTCAATAAATAAATGATGGTGATCGCTTGAACGGTTTAAAGTTGATGTTTTGCGACCCCATCTAGTCAGTTTTTTTTATTTGTTTGTAAAGAACAACTCACCAAAGTTGCATCATAAACGGATGAATAGTTCAGGAGTACAGAGGACATTTACATTGATTTGGACCGACTGGTTGATTTTTTTATTGTTCGTAATAGTTCAAATAAAGATTTAGGAAAATTTGAAGAGACACAAACTGTTTTTTTTTCACGAGATTTCAGTCTTACTGTACCGATATAGGCGATATATGTAACCACGCATGCAAGCTGAGACATTATCAAGTATCTTCCGTATGTCAATAAATTATTTTCCGTAAACGATCATGTAAATGTTTGTTCGTATTAAAATAGTCATCATAGAAAGGTCAGATAGCATCCAACCGGCAGATAAACTATACCGGAATGCGGTTTATCTACAAATTCCTTAACTAACTGTTTACTATTTTAGAAATGTCTATTTGTGTATAGCTTTGCTATAACCTGAACGATTATAGAATCCTCCATATTAATTAGCTAATCCGTATTCGATGTACTTTAGCCATCATCATCTTATGTTCCTGTGTCCCCTAGATATGGCTCAGTGCTTTGCCATCCCATTCGGTCGCGAGCTTCGCATGTTATTTCGCTCCAGGTCTTTCCAATAGCCTTTGCTTTATCAATGGAAGTCCACCGCCAGGTCTGTTTTGGACGTTTGCGTTTTCCTTGCCATCTCAGCCATCTGAATTCTACCTTTTACAAAACTCCATGGCGCTGTGTGCGAGAAGCCGGCAATGAAACGAGAGGCCGTGGGTTCGCTTCCCGCACCGACAAATGTTTGTGTGACAGATATATTTGTAGCGGGATTGGGTGTTTTGGGACCGTAGTCCCTCGTAGTTCTTGATAACCACGATACAGGTGTGACCTAGTGTGGGATTAGGACTATATGTGTGACTGTTAGGTGGATGTATTTATTTATATAAAAGTCCTTTGAATTGTATTTGCCCGATTTTATATGACTGGCTTTAAAATTTGTCCTCATAATTGCATTCAATCGAGTTGAACATTTTAAGCCAATATAGGTACTAATGTCTCTGGTTTATATTACAGAATATGACACCTCAGCTTGGCCAGCTAGATTTTAATTAGATAAACCTGTAAAAACTACGATTTCGTGGAGTTGCTAATGTCTTGATTCTTTACCCAGTGAACACATGACCTTGATATGATATAACAGATAAGTCATAGTTAGATAATGTCACGTTTATGTAATTTTCACGTATAAGTAACATCCTTTATTGGTATTATTTATGATATAATTCTGACATCATAATGATATAATATTAATATCCTTTTCTACGTACATTTGACGTAGCAATGATGTTATTTTCTCACGCAAAACTAATGTTTTAAGACATAATTATTCTAAATTCTATGTTTTTAGGTAACGTCAATCAAACATTATTTCGGAATTACGACCTAAGTTACTAACTGCCCGATAATAATTATACCTAAATATTTCAATTATTATTCCACATTTATTCGTGCATTATTAAACTTTATCTCTGATCATCTGCTGAATCCTCCGCTTAGACAAATTATTTAGCATAAGGTTGGGCATGCTGACATTTTTAATTAACCCCGAAAAAAAACCTTAATTTAAAAATTATATTTTGTTTTTAACAGTTTGTTGCAGAACTTTTTTAAAAGAAGCCACTTAGCCGTTCCATAAACGCGATCTTTATTTATAAATAATAACTAATAAATTGTCGGCTCGAAAATAACTTACAAGAATTATAAGAATATAATACAAGAATATTAAAATTACAAGAATTAAATCATAAAGTGAAGTCATATTTTCATTAATAATGAAAATATTATGATGTAATGACTTGGATTTATTAATAAAAGTATTAATATGCACGGGAAAATATTGACATAAGACGTTATAAATGAATTTATAGTATTAAAGAAATGGTTTAATACTTACTTTAATAAAATAATGTTAATTTTACAACAATTTTAAATAAAACGAAGACTGGGCTTAGGCTTTACTGCAAATAATTCCATGTTAAATATACTACGATTGATGAGGCTGTATGAATTGAACCCTTTGCCTTCAAATTTGGCGCGCACGCCGCTCAATGATGGCGCCATTTTCACTGAACATAGACGAGCGAGTGTCTTGGTTAATAATTACAAATGATTTTTTACATCGCATAATAAGTTTTTAACATAACGACAAATTTTATTTTATTATTGGCTATTTGTAATATCACCTGGGAATAAGTATATCCTTATTATTATTATTTAAAAATTGTGACTGTTAATAATAATATATTTAGACGTGTCTGTTTTAGATAATGAGAAATTTATAGTATAATCATTTTCAGATCAAACTTATACTGCAAATCGGCGAGTCTAACGGAAAAGAGTATATGGACAGAATATTTAAGAAAATATTTTCACCGTTTGCCAAATGGGAGAACGGGATCGGAGAATCTCAAAATATCCTGTTAAAGATTTGACTCTGATAAATATAAATCAAGGTACATACACTATTCCATTTTTTTTAAATTTATTATTAAAATTAAAATGAAACTAATAATTTTTCCATTCCAGAAACTATATTGACGAAATTTCCTTTTTGGGGTTCTGCCGAATTTGGAACAAAACGCTGGTAACCAACTTGGCTTTCAACTTACGACTTGGTAACCGACGCGCAGTGGAACAACTTGGTCAACAAAAAAAAGCTAAACTGTAGCAAACAACAGCCAAAGTGACGAGTCAATAATTTTAGTCTAATAAATTATTTGGTTGGTTATTATCCAGAAATTGTAACAGATTTCTTATGTAATGTATAAATACTTGTGAAATAAAAAATTTGAAATAATTTGTTGTTTTAATTTGTTAAAAATCAATAATTTAATAAAAATAAAAAGCGACATCAATGTAATTTCTAAACAAATGAAGCGTCATTATTCCGTCAGTAGTACGTAAAACTGAGTATATGAGGATGTCAGGTTGACATCATCATTATGTCACGTGAGTTACGTCACTATCTGACGTCACTAAGTGCGAAATAATGAGTCATTTATGAGTCAGTCCTTAGTCTTATGTTATGTAAAACATGATATTGAACGACATCATACTGATGTCATATTTACATAAACGTGTTCACTGGGTATTTATGTCTTATTCTTATTCAGATATAACAGTATATCAGACTTCTTTATTCAAATACTAGAAGATGTTTAGTCATTTGTCCTGTCTGCTGTGACCTTTTGGTTCGAGACCGGGTGACGCATGCTCTCGGTCAGGGCTTGCAAACCTGTTTTCTTTATAAAACAACACACTGCCCTTGAACTGTCGACGCGTTGCGACGTCACACATTCCGCCTCTGCATATTGCTGATTTACTGCCATTTGTCGTGTTTTCTGTTAATTTGTCTTTTATATTTTCTAAAAAGTTGCGAATCTCTGACATTCGTTGAATATTTCCTGTGGCAGCAGTTATTGCCACATATGCACAGAATATAAAAGAGTGGGCCGATATATGTCCGTACTTGCTCATTTCAAAATATGAGGAGGGAAGTGTTAAAAATTATAAATGAGTAACACTGCGACTTCTTTCTAAAGTTTTCGTTTCCAACCGGTAGTAATGTCGAAGGATACATCCATTTCGATTCCTTTTTCATTAGTTGTTTACCTCCAATCGGTTGATAATCGTCATCCGAATGTGGGCGGCGCTTGCTGCAACAAAACAAAAATATCAGCTCAAGTCAAGTTTGGGCGTTTATTCATAAGTAGTTTACAAGAACACCCTACCCTTGCTGTTTCATATCCTACTTGTATCTTTCAGACGCTTGACTTTCGGACCAAGCCGTGTTTGCATCGTGCACCGTGAAATTTAGATTTCGCCTTCGGTGGGGCACGGTTTACCTTTTCACAGGTTTCCCTCCCTTCTATGATCCTTCATCCTTTAGGCGTAGGGTGAAGATGCTACTCAGCAGGCCGTCATGATTGAGCCGAGTAGTGAGATATAGTTGTCTCTTAATACTCTTACTGGTTGTCACTGCGCTTACCATTAGGTGCAGTGTACCGTGAAACCACTTTACTTTACCGAGCCAGAATAAAAAACAAACTTATTTTTGAAACATGCACTTTAGGATGACGGATGCAGCAACTGGCGAATAGCCGGCTATGAAATAAGAGGCTGCGGTTTAGATCTCCTTACAGAGAAAAATTGTGTAATCCTCAAATATTTGTTGTAGTCCTTGGTTGTTGATACCCACGATTCAGGCTTGGTCTGGTGTGAGACAGGACCGTGTATATATATATACTGACTGTTGGGTGTATTTTTTTATTAACTCCACATGATTTCTGATTTTATGAGCCTCTACAACAATCCTAATCGAAATGTACCTACTCCTAGAAATGTTTTATTCATGAATCTTCAATTTCTTTCACGGTTGCGGCAGAAATAAGATTCCAGATCTTATTTCGACGATATACGATGACGTAATCGTGCAATCAAAACCGCCATATCCTTAATCAGACCCAACATTAACAAATACTAACGTGGAAACACCCACCACACAGAACTCGGAAGTTTTAACTATACCTCATTTCCTAAATTACTATGACTAGACACGACTGAAAACTGTGCCGATTCTTTGGCAGGAGCTCTTTTACGACCAATTTCAATAAACGATCTTAGTTGGAAACTACAGATCGTTCCAACAAATGAGCCAATGAGAATTAAGTTTGAATGCCACGTCTGCGAATGACACAGTGATTGGTTTATTTTCTGGTTCGATCTGGAAATGCGGATTGAGATTGCTTATTGATTTTGGCCAATAGTCGCCGATTAACTTAACTAAAGTAATAAATAAAAGCAAAAGTAATGAATGAATCTTTGAACATGTTTTATAATAGACGGTTTTTTCGTGGCGACTGTAGTCTTTGGAAGTTGATCCTTTAAAGATAGAGCCAATCAATGAACAAAACCGTTTGGCAGTGACATATAACTGAGCTTTACCGACGAGCACTAAAACTGCAGTTTTTCATGCTGGACGATCAGAAACTTTTGGCTTGCCCAGGGTGATGTAAGATTCTGAGCTCAGCAATGTGAACACACAGCTTAATAAAACATACCTATAATAATGTATCGTCACAAAGATTGCTCTTTAATAATTGCACGTATTGCAAATGACGCAGAATGTAGTTATCTCATTACAACGCCATTAATTAATACTGTGGAGGAAATAGTATTTTATAAACGTATTTATAGTTTTGTTGTGATTTAATTTATGTTGATGTTAAATTAATTAAGCAACATAACGCAGTTGCAACTGTAACTAGTGCTCTGTTATTCTTGTTTAAATACCATGGTGTGATGCGGATGACACTAGATGTCATCAAAAATCTTCACTAAATTAGTCCCACAATGACTTTTAGCAATTTACTGTTCAAGGCCGAAATCTATTAATAGGTTTATAAACAATATGGCTTAAGGTTTTAGATTTTCCGTGGCTTCTCGATTAAGCAGCCTAATTTGTTGAGACTGAAGCTCCACAAATGTTCAAAGTCAATAAACAAGCTGTTAGAGGAAAAATATAGGTGCGAACTGGAAATTTCGAAATTAACTGGACGGGACAACTTCTGAGAACGATAAAGTATATCATAAGTGACGCCATGTTCATTTAATATTAAATGCTATTCGTTGGTAAACGCATGACTTAAGAACCGATGGACTGATTAGACAATTATTTTTAATTATCCCTAATAGTCTATATATATATACTCAGCCTATTGCTGTTCACTGTTGGACGTAAGCCTCCCCAAGTGAGCGCCAACCAGGTTTAAAAAAAAAACTGGAAATATTTACATTTTCATGGGATTTCAGACCTTTGGTACATGCTGGTAACGTAATCACGCATATGAAAATGCAAACAAAAGCTAGCCTAAAATAAAAAATTGTATCCCAACGCATCTACGCGTTGTCCACGCTTCGTATTATCCTTATTGCTAACAATTAAGGTGAGGTGGACTCAGACAGTTCAGTTCAGACTACATTTTTAAACTAATTATTCGATGTTAAAAACTAAAAATATTAACAATATAAAAATTAGTCATGAAAGATGAACATATTTACAAAACGATTGTGCTTCTCGATACACGATTCATTAAAGTTGGCTCGATAGAAAATATTCGCAAAGATGCATCGAAATTTTAAAATTTCAATCCACACGACCCCAAATTAATCCGTTGTATACGGTTATAAAGAAAAATATTGAAACGAAATTTTTCTATAAAATTTTCAATGAACTGCATTAAGCGAGTGTGTGAATATTTTATCACATTTCATTTATAAATACAAAGAAATAAATGTTTTAAAATTACGAAACATAAAATGGCAGTTGTCTCTATGTTGAAATGTATTTTAAACATGATGCGCATGTGCGAGACTTGTCAGACGGCAATTGGGCCGTGTTGAGAGCAGACGTATACGCGATTTTTCGCTCGCGCTGTCAAAAATATTTTCTGTGAAAACATGATGAATATAACATAAAGTGTTCACAAATAACACTAACTCATGACAATATATTGAATATAATCAAATATATTTAACTTATCATAATAATTTCAAACGATATATATTTTATTTATCATAATGACTGTCAATTCTTATCAAAAGTCGTGAATACAGGTTGAGTGATTTGAACAAACTATTTGAGAATAAAATTATGGTATGATACTTGATATAACAAAAATATACTAATATTATAATTACGACAGTGAGTCTTCCAGTTTGGAAGGTTGCATGGTTAAACCGCTGAACTCTTTTTGATAATAATCGATAAAAATTTACAATAGTATTATTTAATTTAATACCATTATTAAAATGTTGGTGTTCGCGAGACGAGAGGAACCAACAGTTTATGTCCTAAATAGATGTAGAAATATAAAATAAATACATCCAACCGACACACACATAGTCCTGACCCCACACCACGTCAAACGTGTATCCTAGGTATCAAGAACTACGAGGGACAATGGTCACACAACACCCAGATCCTAAACAAATGTCAGTCTGTCACACAAACATTTAACTCGATGCGGGAATCAGGCCCACGGCCTCTCCTTTCACAACTTACTAATCGCCCGCTGCGCCAGGAGGCTGTCAAGAAATGACTAACTTATGTCCAAATTTGATTAATATTTGGTTGGAAATGAAAACGGTCATCAGCGGGCTCATACTATTTCCCACTACGATTGCGACTGATTACCAGATCCCTAGAGCTCGAAGACCATAATCGTAAATAACTGCTTTGGATACAGCACTTTGAATTTCTTTCAATTATATATCATAAGTTCTGCTATATTTATTTTATACTGATTGCGCAAGACTAAAATACGATAATAACAATTCAAAGTCAACCTAAGGCGGGCGACTACAAAGTTCATTATCATAATAATTTTATTAATTTAGCAGTTTGACACACAATACGTTTTAAAGTACTCGTTTGTTTTCGGCGGACGATCGATTATACGTTATTGTGTTCGTGTCGATAAAAGAGAAATAATATATAACTATTCTTGTCATTTCGTGCATGACGTCAGATATGGATGACAATATTAATTGTCAGAAGAATAGATCTTGCAAAATTTATGATTTCGGAAAATGTATCAACTGAAGATATATACTTTTTACCCGGTTCCACCCCTATTAAATATTATCTATACATTTTCTCACTTGTTTACGGCAATGAGTTACTATTATAATTTCCATAGCCAATTTTTATCCTATGATATCGCTGTTACTTTTTCGTATAAAAATTACCCTATTCAGTTTCACTTATCTCGATACCTGCTGGTGGTAGGATCTTCATATCCGGCAGGATAGCGACCACCGTACACAGAGTATAAAACCCGCTATAGTGGCACACGCAAGTGTGTCGCCTTCCGGGGTCAGCCAGTGTACCTCTGGTTTTTGTCGGGGTCTAGAGTTGGGGTATGATGTTTGGCCGTGTTGTTCTGAGTACTCTGACACCTAGACCCTCAACCGCTTCTTCACCTCCTTGCCCCATGGCGTATTATGAAAAACTGAACATCAGGCCGACATGATTGTGTTTAGTAGCGAGGCATATATTGTCTCTCGCTAGTTGGTACTTTAACTGGACGACACTGCGCTTACCATCAGATTCAGTGTCGTCACTTTGCCAGGATAAAAAAAATATCAGATTCCATCATCATCGGAGCTACCCTGACAAAATAGTAAATAGACAAACAGATATTTTTTTTGTAAATTCTAATATCGATTTTCTATTACTATGACATTTGATATTACTTTTTGTTTTGACAGAATATTTGTTTCTAATAATATTCATTCATACCAACGAAAAAGTTTTTATTCCACAACGAAATATTATATTAACATTATTAATTCAATTAACAATATATTGAGTTCTATTATTTTGATAATAGAACTCAAAATTCAACGGATTTATGACAATTCATACTTGACGGTCTGCATTGTGCAGTGGACGTTTAGTCGGTTGTGAAATAAGAAGTCCAAGTTGGATCCCGAAATCGAATATCGAAAGGATACAATTCCTTTACCGAAGATCAAGAGAAGTGACGGGAGATGATGATCGGGAGAAGGGTAAAGAATGGGAGGGTAAAATGAAAAGGAAACTGGACGGATTTGGCAGAGATGGGTGTAATCCCTAGTCTAGCTTAGCTTAGCTAGCTTAAGATATTCCATCTATATGAATATGTTTAGTAACCTTTGCCGAGCGGATACCGTGAGAAAACGCGAGGATCTTATCATTCAGCTCAATCAGACCCTAGATCTCATGTTTATTTTTCTTAGGAATCGGCTTGAGATCTATAGCAAGAAAACCTAGGTGATTGTGTTCTCGTGCAAGAAATCCCTGTTTCCTCACGTCCCCGTTCTTACAGGTGTTCCACTCCAAACGCACAGGATAAAAAAAATATTTTCATAAAAATCGGTTCAGTGTTTTCAGTTCAGTCGTGAAAATGTAACAGACAGAAAACTTTCAACCACTACTAATTCACAATTTTAGAGGCTACATTTTAAAAAATACGTGTACGTTTATTTGTTTGTTTGAACGCGCTTATCTCAAGAAGTGCTGTTTCTAATTGAAAAATTATTTTAGTTTTGGATAACCCATTTATCTGGGAACGCTATAGGCTATATAACATCACGCTGTGACTAATAGGAGCCGAGCAGCAATGAAAAATGTTGCAAAAACGGGAAAATATATTCCTTTTGAGAGCTTGTTTTGCGTGCGCTGCGTATACTGTTAAAGTTACGCAACAATCATGTATGACGGATTTGTTCCTCTTAAAAATTTATAAAACAAGTCCGCGATAGCATATATCTATCTTTTTCGGTTAGCTCACCTTAACCTGCCTCTGCCTTTTTAATGGTAATGAAATTTGTCCTAAAACAATACATTATATGCGAAGGGGTTTTTATAAACTTGGTATTTATTGTATACTTTTTCTCCCGAAAATGACCTCCACGCGGGCGAAGCCTCGAGCAGCAGCGAGTAGTACATAAAAGACGTGATTACTTTCATTCATATTGCAACTTATTTTACTGAACGTTAAAAATGAGTAATAATTGACATTGTTGTCATTATAATTTGTAATAATATAGGTACATATAAATAATACACCAAAAGTCACACACATATTTCTGACCCCACACTACGTCAAACCTATATCGTGGGTATCGAGAACTACGAGGGAATATGGTCCCACAACATCCAGACCCGAAACAAACATTAGTCTGTAACGATAACATTCGGTAACTTTGTTCCGAGAATCGAGCCCACTGCCTCCCGTTTGAGGCTGAGGCTGTCATATAGGTTTTAATTTTAATAAAATAACATAATAGTTGAGGGTTTTTAAAAAATAAAAATTTATGGTATTTTACGTTCTATTTAATCTGATTTATTTGACATTTGCTCATTTCACTGTTTCAAATAATGAACATCCTTTATATGAGCGCCTATCGCTACTCGTTGGAGGGGGAGCCCCCACGCACGCCGCCGCCACCCGTCGCATCTCACCCCCTCAATCATACCTCAGCCCAGAGCCGACAAAACCTTAATGTTCTTACTTCTTACGTAAGTTACCCGTTAGGTGATGAGTTGGTGTTAAATTGTGAATATTCTGAATAAAGTTATTGTCTTACCATATTTGTTATAGCTTTACCCGGCCATGAGTGATGCTGGTAGGATATTCATATCCGCTTGGATAGTGACCACCGTACACAGGGTGTAAAGCCCGCCATAGTGGCACACGCAAGTGTGTCACTTCCGGGATCAGCCAGTGTACATCCGGTTTTTGTCAGGGGTCTAGAGTTGGGTACGATATTTGGCCGTTTTGCGGCCTTCTGAGTACTCTGACACCTGCGACCGCTTCTTCACTTTCTCGCCCATGGCGTAGTTTAAGGAAGCAGGCCAGCATGATTGTGTTGAGTAGCGAGGGATTGATTATCTCTCGCTACTCGATACTCTAATTGGACGACATTGCGCTTACTATCAGGTGCAGTGTGGTCAATTTGCCGTGCCCGGATAAAAAAATGCGTTCCACTGGCACAGTCGGTTTAAATGGAAAAGAGAAAGCACACGTTTCTTACATGTTTAATGTCACAGTGCTTTTAAATTTATATGAAATAAAATAAATACAATAGTTAAAACACGCGTCTATTTGAATGGAACGTTGTGTCAAAATTTTAAAGGAACCAATGAAGAACTTTTGGTCATAAAATTTGAAACAAAGAAACATTTACATTCTTATTTATGTAGATCTGGCTTCGTACGTTTTAAACCCTAAAATGTTTATTACAATATCGAAACAACATGATTTTTATAAATAAAAATTATTAATCATGTTTCCATACTCGGCGACATCGCTTTCTTCCAATAATAATATGAGATCAGCTATAATTTTATATCTTTCGTCATCATTATCTTGTTTTTATTAATTCTATATTTGCTGTTAAATACATATTTTATTTTTAACCTAGTTTGGAATTGCACGGACTGCCAAGACGTAGGTAAGTCACAAGTACGAAACCATCCCGAATGATAGATGCTATAACGGTGAAGGAAAACATTCTGAGGAAACCTGCATACCTGATCATTCTCATAATAATTTCAAAGGCTGTAAAGTTTACCAACTCTATGCCGGCGTAATGCACTAAGTAATATGTAACACCTCTTATTGGTAATGAAAGCCCGTACGTAGCAGTCGGAGTGCATTTTCACAAATGTAGAGTGATTTACTTGAGTACTTTGTATATGAAAACAATTTCCTCTCAATACTACACGCCCAAAAAAATTGGCGGGTTTGAAGTTAGTTCCCCGCCCTATATGTTGACATATTATAGTACATATAGATCGCTGCTGTCACCTTTACTTCTTTTTCTTTTCCCATGCATTCAATCACGGTGCAGTTATCGTGCCGAGTAAAATGTATCTTATTCATATATCACTAATTGCTTTAACATATGTTAATTAATATATGTATTTAAAATACTCATACTAGTCACGCTCACGTGTGTTCTGTAAGAAAAATTGAGTGTCATAACCTTACTGTTGCTACATTTTTAAGGTTAAAAATAAAAACTGCCGCCAATTTGCATGTCGGAAACAAAAAGACTTCAACTATGACAGTTTGTCGTATGTTGCACACTCAATTCGTCAAGTTATTCACACTGGAACTTAATAGGGTATTTTATAAATATTGTTTAACTTTACATTAAATTACAACTTAAGGATCGGCAACGCACATGTGATGCTCTTGGTGTTGCGAGCATCCATTTTTTGTTTTATTCCCTGTTTTTTATATAAAAGAGAAGGCAAACGTTCTCCACCATGCAGGCTTGTCTGTCGTTTTTCCAAATCTGGGCTAAAATTTAGTCTTTTTATAAGTCAAAAGGTCAAAGCCATGTCAGTAGTTTCAAGCGTCCATAAGCTACTGTACCATCTTGTCTGTCACCATCATTGTATAAAAAAAAGAAAAACATTGTACTACATGTAGATGTTACATGTTTTATTAAGACTTCACATAATTTATTAGCGTACAGTCATTCGTATGTTGCCCTTCGTTGGTTCGTTGTTTATTTCTTTAAATGGCTGCATTGATTACTTTAACTGCAACCGTGGCGAATGAATAATATGATAAAAAAATATTTCTTGCATTGGGGTTGCCGGTTGACCGCCATTTTGTGAAGCCTTCGACCTTCGTCATAAAATGGAGGCTATTGTTTAAACTTTCCGATCTAATTTAGTATAATAATGCAGGATATTATCTTACTTCCCTGGATAGCTAAGTTTTCTATTGCTTATCCTTGATAATGACCCTATAATACAACTAATAAGTACCATAATCAGATTATGATTAATAAAAAAATAATTCGTCTATACTGATACTTGCATAATCCTTAATTTTATAAATTAAAAATTAATATTATAAATGCGAAAGTTTGGATGGATGGATGGATGTTTGTTACTGAATCACGCTACAACGGCTGGAGGGATCTGGTTGAAATTTGGCACAGAGATAGATTAAAGTCTAATAAAGTCGAATAGCACGTAGGCTACTTTTTATCGCGGAAAAATTTATAGTTCCCGTGGGATAGTTTGATTTTTTTACAGACCATGGGATCGACATGATTTTTTGCATAGTGGTAGTTTAGGGATCAGAAAATGACATATGCCACTTTTTATCCCGGAAAATGCACGCATCCTATGGAATAGCAAAATATAGAAAGGTGTAATAGTTTAAGATGCCTCCAAGGATTGTATACCTTTCCTTCCAAAAATAACATCCACGAGGGCGAAACCGCGAGCACCATCTAGTTTTTATAATAAGGACACGATAATCTCGCATTTGTCTCACTCTCCTTCGAAATGTGCATTACGAATAATAGAATATGTTCCGCCAAATCATGTTAAATGTGATGGTTGTTACGATCTGTCACCGTCTTTCGACACCATGGTATACGAACGTGTCGTGCCCTAATGGACAAGTTAATTATTAATCCATTGACCGATTTTCAGTGACGGGTTCGCACATTCTTCTAGTATCACATTTGGCCAGTACACACTACTTGCATCCTAATTGAAACCATTTATTACGTTACCTTTTTGGATGTCGTCGCTTCCCGCCGCATGCAGTGAGCGACGCGAAATGGTACGCGCGAAGCGTGCGCTCAGATTTTATACTTGTGTTTGTTTTTTTATTATTGAACTGTTTGTGGCCAGTGCAGTGATAGATATATTTTTTCATGTGACATTCTAAATTCAAAGTGTACGTGTTGTTTCTGGTTAGTCTTAATTGCGGAAGTTGGGATGATGATCTATTTTATATGTTTTGCTTTCAATGTCTTTAGATTTATTGGTCTTTGGCCTTTAGTATCAAATATACAAATGTCTAAGGGGTAGCCACAGTCGTGTTAGGTTTTTTACTTGTTTGCATTATCAATGTTCTCTGATAAAAATGCCTAACATTAAAGTTGATCATGTTGGAAAACTAAGGATAATTGAGGAGGATGTTTCTTATAATATCGTTTGCAATAGCATTATTACTAAGCAATATGGTATATTACGAATTAGTATTCCCTGCATTGGTCTAATGTTAGTGTTCAAACTCCAACGATTAATCTTCATCTGTTTAAGTTTTCAATTCGAATAATCACACATGAGTAACTTGAGATTGGAATTCATTTATAGGATGGAAATAAGATAGGGGTATCGTAAAATTCGTAGACATAAATGCATCGTACTGGTTGCATTTATGCCTACCTCTTTAAGAATATGTATATATTTTCTAATATAGATACATAGCTTAGAAAAATAAAATAGGCACAAAGAATTCTAAACCGCTATTCCACCTGTAATTCTTCAACTGGTTCAGAAAATGATTTGGCTTAATCTCAAATCTTTGTCTTTTAAAAGAATCCTAATGAATTTGTTTTTTAGTTTGTTTTGTTTTATTTTATCTTTTATAATCATTACTTACTATTTTAATATTGTTCCATTTGTCAATTTCGAGCATGTAAAAACATCTTTAGCGTGTGTTTTGTTTGGCATTGTCTGTATGAACGAAAACAATTCATGTTTTATTACATTTAACGTAATTTGTAACAAGTAATAGGAAAATATTTTAGCTTTCTGCACTCCTCCATATAAACTTTAATCCTTCACTCCTTCGTGAAGGGTTACAAATATTTCTTGTCGCTTATTTAAAAACATCAATCTGTGTTCCTACACTCTAATCTCCCGGACACGTCCAACATTTAAATTAAATTTTATGAATATTGGCTTAAGCTTGAAAGTTTTGGACCCGAGGTGGCGCTGTTGGCAGATACATTTTTTTAACGTCAAATTACTGTCACTGAGGGTTTGTTGAGCAATAGTGTATAATATATAGGCCTACTAGCTGTTGCTCGCGGCTCCGCTCGTGTGGAAGTTATTTTCGGGAGCAGAAGTATACAATCCAAGAATTATGGATTTCCCATACAAATTTTGAACTCCTATTTGACCCCTTTCAAGGTTGTTTATTGAGAAAAAAGATAGCCTATGTCCTTCTCCAGGATATAGTCTAACTCCTTGCCAAATTTTATCACAATCTGGTCAGCCGTTTAGTCGTGAAAAGGTAACAAACAAACAAACAAACAGAGCTACTTTCGCATTTATAGTATTAGTATGGATTTAGTTACTGTTGGACGTTTGATATGTCTATCAAAACGACGACTTGAGGGCGGGCGCGGCGTGGCGGTTTCGGTGTCCATATCTTGTGGTTTGAAGGTGATATCGGGTTGTAAGTTAAGTGTAGGATCGTTGTTATTGTTGTATTGGTTGACGAATCAGCTTCTGGGTTTGTGGAACAAAGTTTATCGGGAGTAATGAGGGATTAGTAAGTGCAAAGAAAAATCTCTGCAGAACGCTAAAGGCATATTCATTTAACAATAGTAGCCCTCGATATGATGTCCCACTGCCGAGCACGGGACTTTTTTATCAGTGACAGGGGTTAGGTCTTAGTCCACTTTGACCTATGCGAGATGATAGATTTTAAAATTATTTTTTAGAATTTTCAGGCATGCAAGTTTTCTCGTATGTTTTCCTTTACTGTTTTGGAGAAGATCAATGAGTACACTAACGTAACTTCGAAACGTCAGAGGTGTATGCCATTTGAACTGTTTTCGAACCAGCGATGTTTTGTCTCTACCGATTCCAACTAGGCCATTTCATTTACAACTTGTATATCTTGGGAATTACGGCACAAATCTTTAAAGACCCTCCCTTACATAAAATATAATGACCTAAACAATTAAATTGAGATTCTGTGAATTTGGTATATTTTTAAATTTATAGTATTTATTTAGAAACTAATTCTTCAGCTTCTAAAAAGTATGACACCCAAATGTTGGGAAGAAGGAATACTTTCTGGAAGTAGATTATTCTGCAGTCTAGAATAGTTATTTGATAATATCTTCATTCGTGGAATAAAATGGCGACGATGACAACAATGCCACTTCCTTATTGCGAATGCTATAAACCAATAGATTAACTACAGTTTATTTGTATAAATAAACTAAAATCTCGCAGTGGCAGACGTAAAAAAACTAAAAGTGTCAGGTCGTCGCACCCAGTGCTATTTGGCGGCAGTCCAGAGTGCAACGTTAGCGAATTGCATTCGCTCGGGTCTAGCAGTAGACAATATAGAGTTTGAATTATATGTAGCATGGCAGAGGGAGATTTAATTTAGAATATCATAGATAATAATGAATTATAGAGGAAGAGAGTTGAAGTTAGAATTGATAGCCATCAGCCACTTGCACTAAGGGTTCAGACATAAACTAAGTAGCTGTACATTGATATACAATCATGGTGATACTTTTATTGATGTGCAAGATGATAATTATATTGCAGGATGCTTTTAGACTTAGTCACAATATGGCTTAGTCTTGTTGGTGCGAGTTACTACTTGCATACATGCAAGAATAAAATAATAAAGAGTATAATAAATCTCAAGACTGTATGCACACCACGGCAAAGGCGTCTACTATTTGAACGCTGATCGCGGCATACAAACTGAAACTGTGGCTGACGTGCATGTTTCAGGGTCTAGACTCTAGAGATTAGTGGGATTTTATAGGATGTCATAGAACTTCATTTTGTATAGGATACCAGTGAATAGATTTCATAGTATAGACTATTTACATTAAAAATCGGTATTATCTTCTTATTATTATTTTTGTACGATATTTGAGAGGAATTATAGAAGTATTATTGGTTCAGCAGATCTCTCAGGAATTTCTTGGTACTCTATGCAATGTGTATGTTCGACGAACAGCGCGCCGCGCTGGTAGATAGACAGTTCCTACATACATATACACTCACGCCTGTAATCCCCGAAGGGGTAGGCAGAAGTGTAACCAGTAGTTATACCCACTTTCGCCAAATTTCAGTCCCATAATGTAATAGGGGGCGAGCCTATCGCCATACCGGGCACATATTCCAGACTCCGGGCTAATACTGAGAATTTCTAGATAGAAAAACCAAATATTACTTCGAACTCAAGCCCTCAACACAGCAGTCATAACGCATGCGCAATTACAACTGCGCCACCGAAGCAGTCAACAGTGACAGTTGCTGTATTTTTTTTTCCATATATAGGTTTGTGTTTGGCCACTATCTCGCCAGGTGGTAAGTGATGATGGTGGATGGTTGAGCACGCTTGCCTAGAAGATTCCTATACACTCTTGACTTGATACCCAGGTTATCATTTTAGGGAAATATAGACTCCGGCAAAGAGTTCCACTCTCTAGCGGTGCGCATGACAAATGTACTAGCAAAACGCTTCGTGCGCACTGGTGGAATATCAACTATGTATCGATGACGCTTCGCCGTGTCTCATTTAATACAATTTCACCAGGTGGTTCTATGTATGCAAATATCTTATGTTACTTTTACACAATTCTATATGATTCACTACATACATACATACACACATACACTCACGCCTGTAATCCCCGAAGGCGTAGGCAGAGGTGTAACCAGTACACCCACTTTTCGCCGAATTTCGGTCCCATAATGTGATAGGGGGCGAGCCTATCGCCATACCGGGCACAGGTTCCAGACTCCGGGCTAATACTGAGAATTTCTAGATAGAAAAACCCAATATCACTTTACCCGACCCGGGGATCGAACCCGAGACCTCAGCACACCAGTCGTAACGCATGCGCAATTACAACTGCGCTATCGAGGCAGTCTATATGATTCCTTGCTGACTATTCTTTATTTACACCCGCACACTGTTACAAATAAGTTCTTAAACACTGCTTGCATTTAGATTTAATGGTTCTTAATTTCGGGCTCGTCTGCATAATATTCTAATATACTTTAAGGAAGACAAATGATCATTCCACGCAAGATTTACTATGCTTTGATAGTGTTATTATAGTCGGTAACTTGTCTGAATTATAAGGGTCGTAAACTTTTGGTCCGAAATAGAGTTGGTTGGTGTAAGAGATATAGGATAAGTGAAAGATTAACTTGATCCCGCGATTATTTTTAGCCTTCGTGGCGCAGTGGACTGTGAAGAGAACCCGTAGGTTCGATGCCCGCACTAATACAAATATTTGATCTGCAAAAAATTCAAATGTGCAATATCTGAAAACTCTTGATAAAATACAGCGATAATTGGGATTCGTACGGACTCTCAAACGACAAAAGATTCAGACGAATTTAGAACCTTCTCCTTTTTTTGAAGTCGGTTAAAAAACAAATCCAACTTATATGGCATACGACTCTGACTTTTCTAGTGTTTTTTTTTATTCTGGCGCGGCAAAATGACCACACTGCACCTGATGGTAAGCGCAGTGCCGTCCAGATAGAATATCAAGTAGCGAGAGACAGTCTATCCCCCGCAACTCAATCATGCCGGCCTGCTGTTTAGCTTCTTCACATTACGCCTAAAGGACCCAGGATCATAGGAGGGAGGGAACACGGTAGCTGGAAACTTGTATGTGTCTTCATTGTTGACTAAAGCTTTTTCTGTTAAGCTTTAGACGAAGGCCTTTACTGTGAACGCCTTCTGCAAATACAAAATATATACAAAATGCATTTTAATACGTAGCTCCAATAGTTCCAATGGACTGCATTCGGACTTGGATGTTGACTCATTTTGTACTAAAATAGAAAAGGTTAAACGTGTGTAAACATCAGAAAACTTTTCAACACTTAGCACACAATTAAATATGTATAGGTACTATATATCTATAACACATACATACCCATTTTTATTTTAATATTCAGATGAATAATAATCTATATATATTTATTTATTTATGATAGATAGCCTTTATCATGTTATACAAAAAATATTTCTATCTACATTATCTCCGTTATAGACTTTGAAACCACTCAACCGATTTCAATGAAGTTTTGTGTATGTGTGATTGGATCCAACTTAAAACATAAGATAGTTTTATATCCGATAGGTGGTGCTGTTACCGAGATCTGAATTTCTAATTTTTTCAACGAAAATTCAGTCCACAGAGAGGTTTATGGCAGGACAACGTCTGCCCATTACAATTAGTTAAATTAAAAAAAAATATCATAAAAAGTACACCGACTACAATAAAGAAACAAATTATAGGTACCTATAAAATTTGAGAGTTGCCCTCGTTTTTTCTGAGATCCCATCATCAGATTTTGACTTGGTGCCTATGGTACCTTTTATACAAAAAAAGAATTTCTCGAATCGGTCCAGGCGTCTTCGAGTAATCGGGGAACATACATAAAAAGATACCGACGAATTGAGAACCTCCTCATTTTTTTAAGTCGGTTCATAAATCAGTGAAGGTTTGTAAATTGGCTATTTGTTTATATCATAGACTTTATTCGTTATTGTTATTGGTCTGTAAGCGGTGAAAGAAAATATCATCAAGAAACCGACCTGAGAATTCTCCAAATAAATTTCAAATGTGAAGTCTACCAACCCGCATTAGGCCTACGTGTCTCTTTGGTAGATGAGGCCCGTGCCCGGAAATGCGACAGTTTTATAGGGCTGGTGTTATTATCTTAACTGACCAACGAGGCAAATTGTGACATGATATCAGTGTTACTAGTTTCAAAAATCAAGTGGATGTGGGCGGTGACCTCGCAGTTCGGCCAGACTCGTTGTTTCGACCAATATTAAGTTAACACCTATGCGGGACCTTGGTCTCGTTTCAATATGCAGCTTGCGACTGCCAGATACGATATTTTAGAGCATACGACACGATATGTCGTGATTCCTTATTTTGTTGTTTAACATTTTAATGTAATTATTATTACTATTATAATCTGATATACAGATGGTTTTTTTTGCTATACTCTTATAAAAAAAATATTTACTCTAATTATTATAGAGATAAAACAGAATACATATTGAGAATCGCATCTTGTATGAGCCTGTTATAAATTAATCAAGATATAAAAATAATTGTTGGCGACGGACTCTTATACTGGCAACTTAATTAAGAATATAGTATTTGTATATGGATTACTTGTAAAATATTGAAGAAATAATAAAAAAGGCTTGTCTCCGCCACCATTTATTCCATACTTAAAATATTAGGTAGGCAGCGGCTCTGCTGTGCTCTGGCATTGCAGAAGTCTATGGGCGGCGGTGACTACTTACCATCAGGTGGCCCGTCTGCTCGTCTGCCTATCAAGGCACTAAAAAAAAAATATTGTCCTATAACCAGATGCATTTTATGTAAATAACCTCCCAATAGTTACGTATTAACCTCATGCCAATTTTGCAAATATTTCGTAATATCGTGAAGTGTAAACAAAGATTTTACTGCACACATTGCCAAAAAGTACGCTTAGATGTGGTGACATTTTTAAATTATAGCACAGCATATGTAAATTTTGTAGATTAATCCGGTGCTACTGAAAACTGTTTGCATAACCTAGAACACATTTTTGAAATGTTATCAATACATGGTAATAAAGAAGTACAAGGAAATAAAATTATATTGTGTGTTTTATCTGTTCATTCAGCATGTACTGTATTTATATTTCGTGGTGTACTATAATTAAACATAGTGACTTCCCCGAAAAGCTTGTATTTTCATGTGAATCCGTCCGTTCAGTCGCCGCGGCATACTTGTGTTCGACTGACGCCGTTGCAGGACTCGTTCCGAGTGCTCGATTCTTACACGGTTCATATTATGTTCTTTTCGCTATTTTTCAAATTTGGAACAACTGTTGTCTATGGTGTGGATGTAAAATAAAATATGTATTCATTTTGTAAACAGCCAGTGTTTGTTATTTCGAAATGTGAAAACGTAACAGGAAGCTCATGTGAAACGGAGCGCGTGTCATTTCGCTTTCGTCGGCCTGCGAAAGTATCTGCTGTGGCCAGTAACAAGTGATCCGTTGGATGCCATTGATGTTTTCTATTTCTCATTTGTTTCTGAAGTATCCGAGGTTGTTGAGGGGTCTTCGTCGAGTGGCATGCACGTCGAAGTTTCATGGGATTTGAATGCATTCTCTAGAGCTTGTCTTTGACTGCATTGTTCTAGCTTGTTATAATAGGTATTGTTACATAGACAAGTGAATACCTCCATAAATCTAAGAGTTATGTAGTAAAATATTGCGTGGAATGCCTTGAAATAGCTACATACATTTTATTCTTTTGTTTATAGAGTGTTGTTTGATGTTTGCCACATTGAAGCGCATACCCATATATTTATACGTTCATAACTATATTGTGTATTTATGTAAGAATTTTGGAGCTTTAGATATAAAACCTGTTACATTTATTTTTGCAGAAACTAATTTGGGCAATGACTTTCACATAAATATCAATCACAAAAATCACCTTAAATCTACAGCCCAGGCAACTGACACATTTACCATTTTTCAAAAACTCAATAATAAGTGATTATTTTCGCGCTTATACACTGATATTAAATAATCGACATTTGAGGAGTTAAAGAATTTTAGGAGGCGAAAACAAACAAAATCACTCACTGCATAAAATATAGTAGTTATTAAAATGTGTCTTTTGTAGTATTCCTGTAGAATTATTCTTTAGACAAAACTGATCTGGTTGCGGCGTCTAGGATATATTTTGAGTTTTAAAGCCTTAACTTAGACAGTTGGCCTACATCTTAAATGGGCTAGAAGCTGCTTGCTGTTGCATTTCGTGCGAAGAGTAGTATTCGCCAGGCCCATATCCCCACCTGCTTTAAGACCGGACGCACCCATGATTCTATTGATTTTGTTTTCTTGATCTATGTGGATTCGTTACCATCAGGAAACTTTCAATTTCTCGGCCTCGGCTGATGAGGGTATGATCGCTGACACTTCTGAGTTCAAGGAGTTTCTATTTCTTTGCTGGTGGTAGGATGTTTCCGCCCGGATTGCGACCACCGTACGTACATAGGGTGTAAAACCCGCCATAGTGGCGCACGCAAGTGTGTCGCGTTCCGGGATCAGCCAGTGTATGATGTGATAGAGTGCGAGTCTACTGCTATACCGGGCACAATTCCATACTCCGGTCTAATACCGAGTATTTCATGATAAAATAACTCAATTTCTCTTTTACCCGGGGATTGAACCTGAGACCTCAGCACATCAGTCGTACCGCGTACGTTACAACTGCACCACCGAGGCAGTCAGGCAACATTATTTTAAAATAGATTTTATATTAAATATTTATTCTAATCTCAATTGCCTTTGCCACAATTTATCATGAAAAAAAAGATTCTCAATAGCAAAGTTTTACGTCAGTTGTCTATGAGAGCATGGTGGAGAACCTTTGCCTTCTCTTTTATATGAAAAAGAGAGAATGAAATAAAAAAAATGTCTATGAGACTGCGTGATATTCATTCCTAGTCATTGGCAAAGCATTTACAGCTTGTTAAAGCGCTTTCATTTCCTCGTGGTATTTCAGGTGTCAGTTTGGACGCCGCCCAACAAATTTCTATAGTAGGCGCGTGTGACGCAATTTTTATATGACATTCAGAGAGGAAATGCTTTATGACAGATTCGAAGATCAAATGGTGACATGCACGTGCGGTCGCGGTGTTGGGATCATGTTGGGTTCCGTATAGCATTCTAGGATCATTAATTATATCATTCTAGGATGAACTGGGATGCGTTTAGCTACTGGATACTCTAATTGGACGGCACTGCGCTTACCATCACGCGCTGTGTGGTCACTTTGCCAGGATAAAAAAACTCCTATATTTTACGTTGTTATCTCACTGCACCGCTCGACTGAGTATTTTTGATAAAACGTGAATTAAAGAACTAATTTGAGTTGCTAGATCGTGTCGTACTAAAATTTTAGTCCCGCGGCTTTAGACGATTTCATTATGCAAAATCCATTTCTTTTACAATATTTGTAGACACTAAATTTATTTCACTAATAGCAATAATAGATCGTTGATTACCAAATACCGACCGCAGAATTATTAGGTACGTTTTAATATTGTAACCGAGACACTTTTCGACAAAGGTTGTTCTACCTAAAAGAGGTAATATTTCAAAAACATATATTCTTTGTTTTAGATTCTAGAAAACCATAATATTCGCAAATTCCTACTTTACAAAGAAGAAAAATGTGTGTGTAAACGCAGCCAAACCAAACCATACAATAGGCTATTTGACAACATTGAAAATGTACTACAAACTGTGGTCATCCTGACAGATAATAGCTTAAAAAACCATATTTCACTGAATAATAATTTTAATTTTAATGATGTCAACACTCTGTGATTGGTTGCAACTCTGGTGACGTCACACGCAAGTAAACAAAGCTTCTTCGAAGGATATTAGTTTGCGTTTGATGTTTTCTGGGTGATTAAATCTATTGTTGATCTATTTAAAATAATTATAATATAATATAATTTAAAAGACAATTGATGATTTTGAATTCACTTCAATTGTACTGTTTTCTTAGGGTCATTAGCTTGTTTACTTGCATGTGACGTCACACGTGTCATATGATCAGCGCCATTTCAGAAATAGCGTTTTTGCCGAGGTTTTGGAGATTTAAACATAACATTGATTTTTATTAAAATTACAGTAGATTTCCCGGAAATATCAATATAGTGTGCTTATTATGTAATAAAGAATAGTTTTAAATCATTTTCGAAAATTAGTCAAATAGCCTATTAATATATTACCATAATCTTGAAAGCTCTTGAATTTCCTAAACTGCATAGTTCACATTTTTTGGTTTTCAGTTAGTTTTCACATATTTTTTTCGCCTTTGCAAAGTAAGGTGTTATACTTTTGCGCTGCTCAAACTTCACTGACGTTCTGGTTATACGAGAAGATATTCCAAATATACAAGCTTCATTGCAAAATAGAAAAGGTCGACGGCAATGGTCTCCGCAAGCAAATTTAAACAAACTCACAAGTTATAAGCTGCATAGCGAGCGAGGAGATGCGGATTTATATGATGACTCACGCGGCACTGTCTGTCAGCACTTTTTGGTTTTAATGGGTGCGGTTTGTAACAAAAATAGAGATTTAGGTGTATTAAATGTATGAATGGATGTAAATGTAAATGAAATGATATGCCAGTCGTGAAAATAATTGTACTTCTTATTTTAATAGCATATAACTTTGGTCTTTTGATAGCTTGCCATGTGGGGCAATAATCCTATTAAAATTCAATTTTTATTTTAACTGACACACCTTTTTCTGTGATTTTTTTTATTAATTATATACAACGATATGCAAGGGCAGATTGCTTCTTATTGTATACCTCTTAAGTACAGATTTGGAAGTAATTTCAAAGAAATAAGCTTTAAATAACAATATTTTTATACTTATATTGGATTTAGAATTCGGAACCTGCAGATACATAACCCAAATACAATTGAGAAGGATGAGGAGGTCCATTCATTTATTAAATCGATTGAGAAATTGATTGTATTGATATGCATACATATATATTTATTTGATAACTTATCATGAAACATAGTTGTCTTGATGATTTTGAAGGCATTTGCTATCTCTGAAATGAGCTTCCCACTGGAATTTTAGCGCTATGATTTTTTTTAACTATGGTAGGTATGTCACAGCCGCTCTATTGGCTACGGTAACCACTTACCATCCGGTGGGAAGTCAGCTTGTCTGCCGACGAAGATAAAACATATATCTGTATATATAAAAGAAGAAACTGACTGACTGACTGACTGACTGACTGACTGATCGATCAACGCACAGCCAAAACGGCTGGGGTTAGAGACTTGAAATTTTGACAGTAGGTACCTTTTATGACATAGGCATCCACTAAGGAAGGGTTTTTGGAAATACCACCCCTAAGGGGGTAAAATAGGGGATGAAAGTTTGTATGAAAATCCGTCATTTTTGAAGTTAAATTCATGAAAATTAGTATTTGGCATTTTAGTTAAAAATAAAAAATATATGTTTCAGGATTTTTGGAAATTCCGCCCCTAAGGGGGTAAAATAGGGAATGAAAGTTTGTATGAAAATCCGTCATTTTTAAGTTATGGTATTTTGTATTGTATACTTTTTCTCCCAAACATGACCTCCACGCGGGCGGAGCCGCGAGCAACAACTAGTTTGTTATAAAATAGACTAGCACTAGGGTGCATGACCCTTTATAAAGTGCCTTAGTACCGGGCGTCCGCTCAATAATTTTCCCTCTCGAGCCAAGCACCGTCGGAGACACGACGCGACTCTTAACATTATTATTAGACAATATCTCGATCTCGAATCTCGGTATCTCGTAGATTCAAACTGAAAATAAACTCGGCTGCATTTCTCGCAATGTGCATCCAGTCAGGAGTGTTTTGGTTTTTTTCTCGTCGTGTCTAAATTTGTCTGCGGGCACACGCCAGTACGCGCGCGAGCCCCTCGTCGGCCGCTCATGATGAATTAGAAGTTTTCTAATGCTTGCTCGCTGATATTGATTGGTAAATATTTTCGATGTTCTCCACATTTTAGCCCCTTTGTTTCGTGTGTTGTTATTAACGTTTTTATTGTCTATGGTTTTTTGTAGAGCCCATCCGTAGAGTCCTGTACCGGCCAGAAACCGTTCCATAAATAAAATTCATTTCAAATAGAGAACTTATAAGTGGCCAGTGTCGTGTGTGATGTTCTATTTTTGAAAACTTTATTTGTGAACATAAACGATCAGTGTTTTATTTGTTAAGCAAAGGTGTTAGTGTTCCATGATATTAGATTTAGAAGAAAATGGGGAAAAAGAAGAAAAATAACTCGAATAAAGCGGGTAACAGGTTCTTCCGTTGGATAAGGAGGTAAATATAATAAAATATTATTATAACAATGTGTGTATCGTTAACCCAAAGTGTGTAAAGAACTTGTTTTGGGGTGTGTTCGTTTGTTGTTCTGGTATGTAAACATTGCATGGTTTTAAATGTTTAACTTATGGATTGAGTGTATTATGATTGACTCATCGTTAATAACATTTGTTTTGTGAGTGTTTTTGAAATCAACCTTGCTTTAGAGATTTTAAGGAAATTTATTATAACTTTCGCTTAACCAGTTGCCACTTTATATGAAAATAATGATTGAATCTGGTTAGTTGTTAAAGTATATTTTGTTTCATATTTGACGTAAACACGAGTTTGTAATGTTACAACACAGTACACGTAAATCATCTTTGTCTTTGTATTATATGAACTGGCAGATCTTAGGTGCAATATCTATTGCCAAGAATTGTGTTACTTTCTTGTTTATTCAGGATTGAATTTCTAGAAGCAATAGGCTGAATGTAAAACAAAGCATTTTTTTCATAACATATGTAAAAGACTGCCTCGGTGGCGCAGTTGTAATTGCGCATGCGTTACGGCTGCTGTGCTGAGGTCTCAGGTTCGATCCCGGGTCGGGTAAAGTGATATTGGGTTTTTCTATTTAGAAATACTCAGTATCAGCCCGGAGTATGAAATTGAACCCCATAAGGTAGCTAAATAACTTTATGGGCAATACATCAGCGTGTTACAACTTTCTATCGATAATTAAGTTACTAATTTGCAATTGTTGTTTTCAAATTTTGATTCCTTGGATGTAATCGTAAATCGTTGTACCATTTTCCTCTATATCTTATGCACCTGCCTCGTTCATCTCTGCATCACCCTAAGGTTGACTGGGAGAGAATGCCTTTGGTATTAAGTCCGCCTATATACCTTGTGTATGAAGTGAATAAACAAATAAGTGTACCACAATGCCTATTACTCTTGTGGTGAAAAATACGACATATAACACCTGTTATGAATCCTTATAGGTTATAGGTTTATGAAAGATAAATAAATAATAAATACACCCAACAGTCACACACATTGTTCTGACCTCTCACTAGGTAAACCTGTATCATGGGCATCCAGAACTGCGAGGGACTACGGTCCCACAACACCCAGACCCGAAACAAATACCTGTCAGTCATACAAACAGTTGTCTCGGTGCGGGAATCGAACCCACGGCTTCTCGTTTCACAGCCGGCTACTCGTCCGATGCGCCACGGAGGTTGCCTGATGATACCTTAGCTTACATCCGCTTCAGAATATGGCGATGTTAGACCGGAAACTGCCATGACAATAGGCATTCTCGGTAAAAAATAACATATCTACTACGTTTAAAACAAAGCTATCGTGAAATGAGATCATACGAACAGTTTATTTGACATTGTTATGAACGAACAGACCGAAGCAAGATCTATAGATAATTGCTAATTGCCATTGTGTCGAACTTGAAGGTCGCAGGTTCGATCCAGTTTTGTGATTGCCGAACTATTTTTTTATTTTTTATTATTAGGATCACAAAACGGGCTATTACACAGTAGGTTACAATATAAATAATATTATACGTAATGTCAATGTGTATAGCCTAAAATATGTGATTACGGCATACACAAAAAAAAATAAACTAATCATACACTCTTACAAAAGATACAGAAAATAATATGTAATAAAGTTATTAACAATATTTATAGCACTGTTTTTTGAAAACACTTATCGATGCGTCAAAAATATCTACTTTCTTATCAATGGTATTGTATGCTAGGCACATACGATAAATAGGCGAATGTTGACCATGTTTAGTACGACAAGATGGCAACTTAAATGTTTCTCTATTTTGAAGACGACTGCTTGAACGAGGAACACAAAAGTTGATTCTTTGTAAAATATTGGGACAATCAATAAAATTATTTACAACATGGTATAGAAACATTATATCGGCAAATTTGCGTCTCTTTTCTAAAGACGTTATTGAGTACAGTATGAGTTAATTGATTAAGTTTAATGGTGTTTTGTCCTTTATTCACATCGTCCAAACGTTGTGGAACTCCTGAGATTATGTGGAACCAAATTTGAAATAAACCGTCTCCGTAGCACAGTAGCCGGTTAGGAATCTAGAGGATGCTCAAGATAAATGTTTGCGTCGTCCACAAATCTTTGTTTCGGTCTTAGTCAGTTGCTAGTCTGTGTGTCAATAAAAAAAACTGCATCAGTAAAGTTCACCTCTCTCTTCTATACTCTATTTGAATTTATCCGTCGGTACAAATATCGTACTAGATGTTGCCTGCGGCTCCGTTCGCGTAGAGATTATTTTTGGAAGAAAAGGTATGCAATCCATGGAGGCATATTAAGCTATAACACCTTTCTATATTTACTATCCCATAGGATATTTCACATTTTTCGGGATAAAAAGTAGCCTATGTCATTTTTTATCCGTAAACTGCCACTATGCAAAAAATCATGTCGATCCCTTGCTATGTGGAAAACTAAACTATGCCACTGTACATTTGTCCGGGATAAAAAGTAGCTTATGTGCTATTCCAGACTATAATCTATCTCTGTTCCAAATTTCAACCAGACTCATTGTAACATGATTGAGTAACAAACTTCCATCCATCCAAACATTCGCAATTATAATATTAGTAGGAAGGATGTAGCGGATTCACGTGACCATTCAAATATGCCGACAGAAGTGAACACTTAAAACTTTTGAATTACTGTGTTCTTTTTAAACCATCGTCCATGAAGTAGTAAATTTTATGTTTATTATGGAACTTAATAGGCGTGCTAATATCAAAAGTAATCTGAGCGTGATAGTCACGCTAGTTCAGTGCTTTTTCGCCATCCCAAAAGTGCCCAAGGTGCCTTAAGAAGTTTTCACTTCAAAAAATTCGGAAAGGATACATGCCACTGTGGCAGAGACTATTGCGCCCACACACCCGCCATTCTAACTCCTGTTTAGCCAGGATCAACAATGGCACGCATTTTTTCGACACCGAGTAATGAAACTCGGCGAGTCTCTGGGAATGCTTAACTGTCTTAACGCCACTGTGCATACAAAAGTTTGTTACACTTGTGCAAATGGCAAACGTGTGGGTGGACGAAAAATAAGGCTGTTTCGCAACACGAGTAGGTATGACCCACTAATGCCGGTCCGAGAGCCCACGCAGGCGAATAATGGTTCAATAATATCGCGTTAACATATTAAATATAGCTGTTGCTCGCGGCTCCGCCCGCGTGGAGGTCATGTTTGGGAGAAAAAGTATACAATACAAAATACCAATATTCATGCGTTTAACTTAAAAATGACGGATTTTCATACAAACTTTAATTCCCTGTTTTACCCCTTTAGGGGCGGAATTTCCAAAAATCCTGAAATATATATTTTTTATTTTTAACTAAAATGCCAAATACTAATTTTCATGAATTTATCTTCAAAAATGACGGATTTTCATACAAACTTTCATCCCCTATTTTACCCCCTTGGGGGTGGTATTTCCAAAAACCCTTCCTTAGTGGATGCCTACGTGATAAAAGGTACCTACTGTCAAAATTTCAAGTCTCTAACCCCAGCCGTTTAGGCTGTGCGTTGATCGATCAGTCAGCCAGTCAGTCAGTCAGTCAGTTTCTTCTTTTATATGTACAGACTATTGACAGCCTCCATGGCGCAGCAGGCTAGTAGCCGAATGTGAACCGTGAGACCGTGGGTACATATACCATCACGCCTGTAATCCCCGAAGGGGTAGGCAACAGTAGGGGTAACCAGTAAACCTCCTATTTCCGCCGAATTTATTACGGTCCCATAATAGTGATAGGGGACGAGCCTTTTTTTTTTTTTTTTTTTTTTTTTTTTTTTTTTTTTTATTCTGGCGCGGCAAAGTGACCACACTGCACCTGATGGTAAGCGCAGTGCCGTCCAGATAGAGTATCAAGTAGCGAGAGACAGTCTATCCCCCGCTACTCAACACAATCATGCCGGCCTGCTGTTTAGCTTCTTCACATTACGCCTAAAGGACCCAGGATCATAGGAAGGAGGGAACACGGTAGCTGGCAAACTGTTCCACAGCTTGATGGTGCGGCAAAAATACGAGTTTGCGAACCTCTTGGTTCGGGCCGGGGTAGTAGACACCACGAAGCTGTGGCTCCGCAAGCCAGTACGCGTGGTTCTGGTATGGAAGGGAGAGGATGGGATAAGATCAAACAATTCTTCAGAGCATTCGCCATGATACAGACGGTAGAACACGCTAAGCGAGGAAATATCCCTACGCAGCTGTAGCGGCTCCAGGCTGTTACTCACGTCTGCATCATTCACAATGCGGATGGCCCGCCGCTGCAACCCATCCAAGGCATCGAGAAGGTACCTTGCGGAACCGTCCCAGAGGTGCGAGCAGTATTCCATTCCCGGCCGCACCTGCGCTTTATATAAGCGGTAGAGCTGACCAGGCGTGAAAAACCGCCGCACCCTGTTCAGGATTCCGACCCTGCGTGAAGTGGCGGATATTACGCCCTCGATGTGACTCCTTGGATTAAGATCGCAGCGGATATCCATACCTAGGACACTAATGTCATTCCGCATTGCGAGTGGAACACCCTGAAGAACGGGGATTGGAGAAAACGGAGACTTCTTGCACGAGAACGCGCACACCTGGGTTTTCTTGGCATTAAACTCAACCCGATTCCTGGTACCCCATGATGAGATGAGATCCAAGGTCTGGTTGAGCTCAACGACAAGATCCTCTCGTCTCCTCTCAGTATCCGCCCGGCAACCAGGAGGCTTGCTGCTATAACGCCCATGAACCGTGCTGTCGTCTGCATAGCAATGAATGTTGCCAAGCGACAACATATCATTGATATGCAGAAGAAACAAGGTGGGCGAAATCACAGAACCTTGTGGTACTCCGGCATTTACTGACATGAGCTGCGAAGCGTGTCCATCAACGAGGACACGCATTCTACGCTCATGCAGAAAGCCGGAAATCCACTTGCACAGGTTGTCGGGCAGACCGTATGCCGGGAGCTTGGAGAGAAGGCCACGATGCCAGACCCTATCAAACGCCTTGGCTATGTCGAGACTCACAGCCAGAGCCTCGCCATGCTTGTCAATCGCCTCCCCCCAGTGATGTAATACGAACGCTAGAAGATCACCCGTTGATCGGTTATGACGGAAACCGTATTGGCGGTCATTGACCAACGAGTGATCCTCTAGGTAGCGAACTAATTGGCTAACATGCTAACATCACTGAGGTTATGGCGATTGGGCGATAATTGTTAGGGTCTGACCTATCACCCTTTTTGGGGATCGGCTGCACATTAGCCTCCCTCCAAGATTCAGGCACAATACCTGAGAGGTAGGACGATCGGTATAGGCGTGTCAGTACAGGAGACAACTCCGCTGCACACTTTTTAAGTACAAGCGCTGGGATCCTATCAGGACCACTAGCCTTCCGGACGTCGAGAGACTGCAGCTCACGCCGCACATCACAATGCCTGATACGGATATCAGTCCTCGAGTCTCGAATTAGCCGCGAAGAGGTTTGCCAGTAAATCGGCCTTCTCCTGCGAGCTATGGGCTAGTGTTCCATTTCGATATCTCAACGGTGGCAGCGAAGGGCGACAGAAATTAGATTGGACGGCCTTAGCCAAGCTCCAATAAGCACGACTGCTTGTTGGGTTATCGGCCAAAGCACATCCAATCTTGGAGACGCGCTGGGCATCCGCTTTAACATACGCCCTCTTGCAGACCTTGGCAGCACGGTTATAGGCTGCTTTGAGTGACTTGAGGTTGGGATCCTTCGTAGCGCGACCCCCGATCCAAGCACGATACGCCGCCTGTTTCTTGCCAACAGCATCGGCGCATGCACGATTGAACCAGGAGCGTCCTCGGCCCTTGCCTGCGATCTCAGAGGAAGGAATGTAATATTCCATTCCTATTCTGATCTCGCAAGCAATGGCGTCAGCACTCGCTGAAGGATCCTTTCCATCAAAGCAGCGCTGCTGCCAAGGGATGGATGCGAAGTAATCCCGCATACCATCCCAATCTGCCGACGAGTAGTGCCAGACCCTGCGCTTGACCTTCACGGGACGTGGAGGCAAAGCGCAAGGAACCGACGTCCCAACCAGGCAGTGATCAGAGGTACCCAGGGGAGCACCAACCGTCACTTTATACCCGGTTGGATGACTCGTCAGCAGTAGGTCCAGCAGAGAGGGCGCATGACTTGCCACATCTGGGATCCTGGTAGGCTGGTCCACCAGCTGTGTCAAGCCATTCGTCAAAGCGAATGCATGAGCAGTCCTGCCGGCATGGTCAGTTCTGGAGGAGCCCAACCACAACTCGTGGTGTGCGTTAAAGTCCCCCAGAACTACCAATTCCGCTGTTGGAAACTGCTCCTGCGCGTCGTCTGTCGCCTGGCTAATATAATTAAATAGCCGAGTTGTCTCTACGTCCCCGTCGTGTGACCTGTAAAGGCACACGTAAACCCGACTCTGGGAGCCGAGGTCGACGTGTACCCACAGGGTGGAGAAGGAGGGGTCCTCCATGCAGCGCAGACGGCGACAGCAGACGTCCGACCGAACATACAGGCATACCCCGGCCCTCGGCCTGAAGCTTTCTTCAAGCGAGTATCCGGGGTAAAGCAAGTATGAAGTATCGGTCGGACTACAAATCTGCGTCTCCGTCAAGAAGAGCAGAGCAGGCCGGGCCGTCTCAAGATGGTGGTGGACGGCATTAAGATTAGAATGGAGTCCGCGGATGTTAGCGAACTCCATTGTGAAGGCGGTGGTGGGGTTACGCACCGCTGTAAAACCTGCTCTCTTTGTATGCACTGACATGGAGTTATGGGAGGAGGAGGTGAAGAAGCGGTCAAGGGTCTAGTGTCAGAGTAGTCAGAAGGCCGTAACAAGCGCCGGTCCACTAAAAGAGCCGAGAGGAGGTGAGCTGATCCGCCGGACGGAAGGGCCCCCGTACCCTCCCGGGATAGGCCGCCGGGACCCCACATCCGGTCACCAACCGGCACGACGGACCCACCCAAGATTATGCGCGGCATGGTGGGGCAGCCTCTCGTGGTGGTTAGCCACGATTGGGCCCCTGTACTGTACCGCGGGCGGCCAGCGGTACCACCGTTTCTACAGGTCTCCCTGGCCGACGGATCAACACATATTATATATTTGTTACAACTGATCGATTAAATAGATGTGAAGATATAATTGAGCATTTACGTCTCTTCACTCAATCAAGTCCAAGCGGAATGGCGTGCTAACGTTAACACTCAATAAATACATTTTATTAAATAGTATGCAACACGCTATGGTTTCCGCTCAATCGACCGCCAATTCGAGTGTGAAATTGCAAACGGTCTTTTTAACGGGGAAATAGGGAAAACAGGCCGCGTGCCTCACTCATTTGTTAAGCTCCAAATGGCGCCAAAACTGCTAGGCGTTTTAATGTGTCATTGGTAGAAATTATAGTGTGTATGGTAGAAATTCTAATTATGTATGTGCTAGTAAGCCGTTGAACGCACTGCTCTGTAAAATTCCGTATAATTTGCATTTTGTTTTATACCATCTGGCTCGCGGTGCCAGTCTTCGACGTGTTAAGTACTAATATTAAAATTTGACAGCCCCTGTGGCTCAATAGACGGGTAGCCGGCTGTGAAACGAAAGGCCGTGGGTTCGATTCCCACATCGGGACAAATGTTTGTGAGACAGACAGATATTTGTGTGGGATCTGGGTGTGTGGGACTGAAAGTGTCTCGTAGTCCCTGATAGCCATGGACAAGACTCGTATCTTAGTGTGGGATCGGGGCTATGTGTATGACTGTTGGGTGTTATTATTATTTATCATCACAAGCAAAAGCAACCTATAATACTTAGATTTAATGTAGCGTCGGATTAGTAGTTCTTGGATCCTCCCCCTTATAAATAGTGCTACTTATATATTAATATGTAATATTTTTATGTAGTAAGTAATAAAATTTGCTAAATCTATCCGATTGCTGCCTACACACTAATATTCCACTCAATAAAGGTTTTATGACGATATTCTCATATCATTAAATGAAGACGTCAATGATTTTATTGATTCCTAGTAGAAATAAATCTCTACATCCTGGCAACACAGAGGCAAAAAGCCGTCGGCAACAATGGCGGGAAACGGGAACACGTATTAATTAATTCATGTTATACACGTAAATTGCATTATGCAAATTGTTAAATTGCCTTTTTATATAGTACTTAAGTGAATTATGTTTTTTATTTAACTACGCTATTATGCAAATTGCAAGCTCCATTTTAAAATTATTGTTATGATCATCGTTATATAAATTTACTAGAAATATAAGAAGTTAACTACATAACCAATGATTTTTCGACAAATAAATTCGTTAAGTCATAAAAAGTTATCAATATGTGTGAAGAATACTCTATCCCTTTCTATGCATTTTGTGCGCACGGAGGAGTGTCAGATTCGGCATCGTAAAACTGTGTATGGAGAACGTCTAACGTTTATGTATAACTCGGCGGCTCTACCCACGTGGTATTTATTTTTCCAAGAAAATGTATACAGTCCCTGGAGTCATCTTAAGCTATAACATCTTTCTATCTTTTACTATCCTATAGGAAACGCGTATGTTTCCGGGGAAAAAATGGCCTGTCATTCTCTAATCCCTAAACTAACACTACCCAAAAATTCATGTCGATCCCTTGATTTGCAGAAAACAAAAAACTATCCCGCGGCAAACTGGTCATTTTTCCGGGATAAAAATTAGCCTATCATTTGCGCGATCGAATGATCTAACTGTATTCTGCATCTCAGGATGATTGGTCAAGCCGTTTTTGAGTTAAACCTGGACATACAGACAGACAAATTTTAAAAATTGCAGAATCGGGATCAGTCAGGATAAGTCATAAAAAGAATATTTAATGCAAAATCGGGTAAATTACTCAAATGTACAGACAGACGCTACAGATTTATATATTAGTAAATATAGATTAGTATACATATATGTGTTACAAATACAAAACATACATACAAATACATTCAATTTAAATAAAACAAAATATTGATTATTTTCGTTCTTACTGTCAATGTCAAACACATACAGTGCACGCTCGCAGCTGACGTAATAGAATACAATTCAAATTATTTTCAATAAATGATTATTATAGATAGTCTTTAAAAAAAGAACTTCAATAACGTTCAAACTTATGATTATTTGCTGAATTTCGAGCATTGGGCAACCACTAGTTTATTAACCGACTTCAAAAAAAGGAGGAGGTTAACAATTCGTTAGAATCTATTTTTATGTATGTTCCCCGATTACTCGAAGACGCCTGGACCGATTCCAGAAATTATTTTTTTGTTTAAAGGGTATACTTCCCAGGTGGTCCCATTGGCACCATGTCAGGATCTGGTGATGGGATCTCAGAAAAATCTAGGGCAACCCTCAAATTTTATAGTGACGCATAATTTGTTTTTTTATTGAAGTCGGTCTCAGAATACAGAAAAAATCAAAGAAAAAACTCAGAAAATACAGAAAAAAGTTTGTTCTGTATTCTGAGAAGTCGGTGTACTTCTTAGGAATTAAAAAACTTTTTATTGTCAGTAGAATCACCAAGAATATCGTATTTGTTGGGTCCGTTGTACATCTTATCATAGTAGTCGGCAATCAGATGAGTGTCCGAAATTGTAAATTAAACGTCTACATAATTCCGGTGCCCACTTTTTATACGTCTCGGATGATAAGTGTTCTGCCGGTGGATTAATAACTATAAATCTTTATTAAGCTGTCATTCCATCTCAGAACTGTATCAAGATATAATGATAATTTTATCGGATATAATTACTAGTTGTCAAATTCACTGCCTCGGTGGCGTAGTTGTAATTGCGCATGCGTTACGATTGCTGTGCTGAGGTCTCGGGTGCGATCCCCGGGTCGGGTAAAGTGATATTGGGTTTTTCTACCTAGAAATACTCAGTATTAACCCGGAGTCTGGAATGGTGCCCGGTGTGGCGATAGGCTCGCCCCCTATCACATTATGGGACCGAAATTCGGCAAAAAGTGGGTGTACTGGTTACACCTCTGCCTACCCCTTCGGGGATTACAGGCATATACACTCACGTGTATATGTATGTATGTTGTCAAATTCACATATTTTTTCGTCTGGTCTAAATTACTACGAAACCCAAGCTAGGATCATGTAACTTTGCGTATTGTAATTTTGTAATAAAAAAAGTTGAAATTGCGAATTTATGATAATTTAAAGACTATATTGTCAAATGACAATTTAGTGGTAACTGTGGTTTGGTTTTGAACGAGGCCCGTTTACACATATGTCATAACGTTCGGAAATTGAAACAATGTGCCAGTATATTTGTTTAAAATCATAGTCTTGATTTTTTTCAAAAGTTTTTTTATCTGTGTAAAGTTTTGTGCAATTAATAATTTATTTACTTACACGTAGTAGCGCGTTGAGAAACAATGCCATCTTAAACGGTAGCCAAAATTATACGACCTGAAGAAATACTTTTTGTATATCGAAAATCAAGCGTCTTCTATCACCTTCAAGGATTGATGGCTAACAAAAGGAGCCACATTATCATAAACGAAACAATCGTAATGACATAAGAGAGGCAAGTCGACCATTGTGCCGCATCCGGCCATTCCGAACATTGTAATTAGTTGCGTCAGATAGGCTAGGCCCAGAAACAGACAACAAAAAAATCTGGAATATACTCTGTTTTAAATCTATGATATAAATTTAATTAAATAACACCCAACAGTCACACACATAGCCCCGACCCCACACTAAGATACGCGTCTTGTGTCGTGGGTATCAGGGACTACGAGAGACTTTCAGTCTCACAACACCCAGACCCCGGACACAAATATCTGTCTTGTCACACACACATTTGTCCCGGTGTCGGAATCGAACCCATGGCCTCTCGTTTCACAGCCGGCTACTCGCCAACTGCGCCATGGAGACTGTCATATATGACCTACAGCTTATATTTGTTTTCAATCTGACAATTCTAGAATGTTCTGGCACGTAAAGTCTCGGGTCTCTTGTAGTCTGACTATACTCTTTATCTTAGTAGGGTTGTGTGTGACTGTTGGGTCTATTGCTGTGCACCTTTTATACAATTTATAAGAATCTTTCAATTATAGTGATCCATCCTTTTTACGCTATCCTTTTATACGTTGCAATTGAAAGGCCTTCAAAGTGGTCGCACCTTTGGTACTATCATTGAAAAAAGCAATTCCCGCTTAATTATTTTCTTTTGGTAAACACCGTGCTCTATGTTTTATATATGTACTAGGTTTTAATCGTGACTCTACTATGCTCATCATATTTCTATAGTTTTATAATCTATAATATGTTTATCGAGTAAAGTAAGTTTTGCTTTTTTTATACTGGCACGGCAAAGTGACCACACTGTATCTGATGGTAAGCGCTGGGCCAATTAGAGTATCGAGTAGCGAGAGACTGTCTGTTATATATTATATGCTTAATATAATCGGCATCTAAAGTCGTTCAACGTAGCGACAAATCTAAAGACAGACGAAATACGACTATTTTATTATGTTTGTGGGTTGAATTTCAATCTCGATTTTCCAGATAGGAATAAAAAATAGTAGCCGATTTCTTCACACATTTTACTAGTAGTATGGTTGGGTTAGTTGTAAAAGAATTAATTCCATAACTTCGAGTATTCGAACACGTTTTTATACCTCTGAGGTTATCAACACTATACTTCACGCCACAATACAATTCTGAATCATTTAACAATTAATTCCGACTTGAATTTCCATAAAACCCACACTGCTGATCTAAGAACCATACAGTTCGTAATAAATGAACATATTTTGCAGAAACAAATTAATTATGAAGCCAATGATTCGATTACAACAGTTCACACTTTTAATTAAAGTGCAATGAACTTTTAACACCTTTTTTAATCGTCTTTGCTATTGCTGGTGGTAGGGTATTTATATGCGCCCGGATAGCGACCCTCGTACACAGGGTATGATGGGGTACGATGTTTGGACGTTTTGCGGCCTTCTGAGTACTCTGACACTAGACCTTCGACCGCTTCTTCACACTACGCCATGGGCAAGAAGACGACTTCTTGCCCAAGCAGGCCGGCATGATTGTATTGAGTAGCGGGGTATAGATCGTCTCTCGCTACTCAATACTCTAATTGAACGGCACTGCGCTTACCATCAGGTGCAGTGTGGTCACTTTGCCGTGCAGGATACAAAAACTGGAATGTTGACTATACGGGGTATATAAGGGAAAGTCGTCATAAAGCGGTTTCTTCTGACTGACATTACACCTGATATAAAACCAGTACAGTCCAAATATGATGTCGACTGTCGAAAGAAAGTTAAGTAATTGATATTCATTTATTTTCTGTAATCATATTTCAAGCCAGCGAGTTCATCAAGTTGCTTTAAGAGATTCATTGCGACCGATGATGGGAAGTAGAAACTCTTTAATAGAACGTCTTCGATCTAAAATACAGTATAATGACTGCCTCGGTGGCGCAGTAGTAATTGCGCGTGCGTTACGAGTGCTGTGCTGAGATCTCGGGTTCGATCCCCGGGTCGGGTAAAGTGATATTGGGTTTTTCTATCTAGTAATTTCTCAGTATTAGCCAGGAGTCTGGAATCTGTACCCGGTATGGCGATAGGCTCGCCCCCTATGACATTATGGGACCGAAATTCGGCGAAAAGTGGGTGTACTAGTTACACCTCTGCCTACCCCTTCGGGGATTACAGAAAAATATAAGGATTATCTACAAAAACATAAATAACCCCAAACAATCACACAAATAGACCTGATCCAACAGTAAGATATGACTATCTTTTGTCGTGGGTATCAACATCAAGAGTTTTGATCCCACAACACGCAAAACCGAATCAAATATTTAAGGATAACATATTGATCTTGGTGAGGTAATCAAACGGTACGGTATTACGGTAGGCAGCGGCTTTGCTGTGCCCTGGCATTGCAGAAGTCTATGGGCGGCGGTGACTACTTACCATTAGGTGGCTCGTCTGCTCGTCTGCCTATCGAGGCACTAAAAAAAACTCAATGACTCTCGTTCTAAACTCGGTTATACGTCTTCTGCGCCAAGGAGGCTGTCCAACAAGATGAAATAATTATCACTCCCAGATACTTGACGCAATTTGTGCTGTGGGAGGCATGATTTTATCTTCAACATTATCTTGGCTGCAGCACTAGTGAATACAGCAGCAGTATAAGATGATGGGATTTTCCCATGGGAAATGTTTTTGGTCTCGAGAGTTTTGTGTCGTTTACCTAAAATTGAACAAACATACGAAGTCTTACTGCATCACACTGGATGAAGATTCCAATTAGAAAGTGGCTTTTTCATCTCACAACATACAAAAATGATGTTATCTTATGCGAGAAGATTATAAGCTTTAGATTTTTTATCGCGCACGAATAAAACCATGTCAAAAAAACAGTTGAATTTGTTAAATTATTGAGGTTAGCATAACTACCTAGCAGAAGGAAATTTTCATTTGTAAGACACACAATGCTACCTTTAACTAAGAAACAACAAAGCTATATAAATAATTCTAACCTTTTTTCGATAGATCGTTAAATGAACAAATGGGTCTGGTTAGAAATCTAACTCCTATTAATACCTACAACATCCAAAGAAGGATAGTTACTTGATCGTAAAGATTTGAGTACAAAAATACATACGCATTCGTGCCTGCAATCCCCAAAGGGATAGGCAGTGGTGTACCAGTACACATTTTGCCAAGTTTATTATAGTCCCGTGATATGATGGGGCGAGCCTATCGCCATACCGTATACAATTCCAGACTCCGGGCTAATAAGTATTTCGTGATAGAAAAACTAGAAATATCACTTTACCCGACCGGAGATCGAACCTCAGCATGCCAGCATACCGCATACGCAGTTACAACTGCATCACCGATACAGTCAGAGTTTTGAGTCTTCTGAAATTTAAACACTTAACGTCGAGTTTCTGTGGCCCATATATGCTGTCAAAACTGTCTTCAGGATTGGAAATCTATGGTTCCAGCAAACCTACAACGGAATTTTCATTTCCTAAACAAATACCAAGCTTACGTATCTATTTAAGAGATTATATAAATAGCTGGTGTAAAGTAAACAGTGAAGTGAGAGCTCTCGTATACGATGAATTAGGAAAACAATTAAAAACATCTGTTGTCGAATCATCAGCAGTATCCGATCGCACGTGCCCTCTCGCCGTGGCCGAAGTGGTGGTGCTGTGATAAATCGATAAAATGATGCATTATGCTATAGATCTTCCAAGAGCAAGTAACTCAAGGCCAAAATAGCATAAAATTATACTAAAATGTCGATTGCTATTTTTTTTACGAGCATATATTAATTTCCTTCCGCCTTTGTTCAAGATGTTGTTAATGTATTTAAATCTAAATTATATTAATCGATATTATCACCGATTTAAATAGTTCTGTTTGTATTCGTTATTTTTACTTGGAGAATAGTTCCATATGAATTTGGTAAAACTTTAATGATTGGAAAAACCAGGAAATTTATCAGTGAATTTTTTTGTTGAGTCACAAAATGCAATTGAATCAAAAAAATATCTTAACGCCAGGTATAAGATACCTACAATTTAATCATTGAATTATGAAACAACGATAAACATGTAATGAAGACTTATTTGCGGTATATTCTCACTATAAAACTTTTACGTCAAAACGAACAATCATCAAACTAAGTAAAACTAATTTGCTTGTTACTGTTGTAGCTCTCCAGACAGTGCGGCTATAAATTATATAAAACCCATCGATATCCAGCTTTGTACATTACATCCCTAGCGTTCCATTAACTGCTCTGACACCGGCCACGGCCGTCACAGTTCCCCTCTTTTATTGCCGATACAACCACCAACCTCGATCTCTGTACAATTTACTCTTCCATTTCCAGCTTTCTCGGCTGCCTTCCAAACATTTCACTACCAAAACGAGCAGTGGATACTGTATACAAGTAACGGTGTCCAAGTCTTTCCGTATATAGGTACATTTTATCCAGTACACGTCACACTGTCGCGTCGCTTGCGGGACAGCAGACGTGCGTGCGCGCAACTTTCGAAAATTTTCAATATACTACAGTTTGTTCGATTTACATTCGAAAATGTGTGTGATTGTGAATTTTAGTGATTGAATACTATTTAGTTTTCGTTCGACTTTCTATTGTGAATTTGTGTTGCGATGGTTTGACGCATACAAAATGAATGAAATGTGTAAGTATGATAGCATAACCGTGAAGAAACGAGAAGTTATGAACTTGCTCAGTATCCGCCGGTGACATTTTAATGTTTATTACACCGGTTTAATGTCCCAGATTTAAGGGAAATCCCGGAAATAGTCACGGGCCAACATTAGCATACTCATTTATTGAAGGAAATTCAAAGAGTTTCATTCCGATATGAATATTTTGGAGAGAATATACGAGTACGTCAGTCACCATTGTACCGTACCTAGTCTAGGCAATCAAAAATGTTTGTTTATTTTCGATTCGAAATATGACACATGATTTGCCTAAGATGGGATTTTGGGCCCGATATATCGACTACCTATCACACCATGGGATGCAATTAATCAAGGCCCACCGTGCCTGTACTAATTGCCCGTTACCTCTTCAGAATTATTGCAAGCGTATGATATAATCATAGATATACAATGAAGAAAGTTAGTTTCAATAGAATGAGATGCACAATTAACTTTTTATATATCAGTGACAGTCATAGTGATTCGTCTTGCTTCCTCTCATGTTAAAAATCACTTAACACAGCGAGACAAAACACTTTAAATCTCTCACAGACTTATGTATTATTAATTAGCGCCAAAAAACCCCTGTGTCATAGGTTTCTGATAATAGCTACTTTTACAATGCATCGCCTACATCCTACACAAATATTTACTCATCACACTAACTCCTACTACGAGAATCAAACCAACGATCAATCAGTCTGCAGCTAATGCACCATAAAATTGTTGATAAATGATTTTCAACTTACAATCGATAAAGTTAATAGGAATTCTAAAAAATGGCGGCAAAAAGTGACATACAAAACTTTTTCCTTCGACCTATAAACTGTAAAAAAGTTATAAACACAAACAATCACGTTTTTAATACCAATCGGGAATGACTAATCCTGAGGTTGAACGCGTGTTGATGTGAATTAAACACTATTATGTAAACTATAAAGATGTTTTTTAATCGTCACGAGGTGTGAATCATTAATACGGATGGTCGAGTTGGGAGAAAATTCTTTCCTTATTAGCTCTTAGAATACGATGGACCAAATTAGTACGGAATGCGTATATAGGTCATGTTACAATGGGCGATTGTTGGAACATCTTTATTGGGTGTGAATTCTAAGAATCCTGGGTCCTTTAGGCGTAGTGTGAAGAACCTACACAGCAGGCCGGCATGATTGTATTGGGTAGAGAGGGTTTGTTTGTCTCATGCTACTTGATACTTTAACTGGTCGCGCTTACCATCAGGTGCAGTGTGGTCACTTTGCTGTGCCGGAATAAAAAAAGAAAACATGGCACTAGCGATAGCTATACGGTGCCTTCCGGTACGTTACGGTACCTAACATAAAAAAGCTATAATTGAAAAATGAACTTCGAAAACTAACACTGGAATGTCGCACAATAATTTTGTACACAAATGATAGATGATTTTTTCGAAAAGCCATTAAACGTAAATAACACTGACTTTCAGTGTCCATTTTTTTGCTTTTAAATTCAAACTTATTATTTAAACTTGTTATTTACTCGGTGCAAAATAGATCATGGTTGCAACAATGATGATGAAATACTGCCAGTGTTTTAGATTCTACCTCAATGCAGTAATTGAAAGATTTTTTTCCCACATATTCTGGTCCTAACAGCAGCGATAGCCTAGTTGGTTGCGGTACGGACTGCCAAGACGAAAGTCGTAGGTTCGAAACCCAAGTGGCATACACCTCTGACTTTTCTAAAGTTATGTGTGTATTAAAATATTAATTATCGCTTGCTTTAACGGTGAAGGAAAACATCGTGAGGAAACCTGCATACCTGAGAATTTTTCGAAGGTATGAGAAGTCTGCCAACCCGCATTAGGCCAGCGTGGTGGACTAAGGCCTAACCCCTCTCATTAGTAGAGGAGGCCTGTGCCCAGCAGTGGGACAATGTTTAATACAGGGCTAGTATTATTATTTTATTCTGGTCCTATTGACCCGCGGTTGCCGCAATGCATGTTGCGGTCAGAATTCGCCAATAGTTTTTACACCCGACCGTGCCTACATATTTCATTATTGAAAGGAGATTTAGCATGGCTATCAATAAAAACCAAGACGTGTCTCAAGTTCATGAGGTCAATAAATCTACAATTGTTTCTAACTATGTCCGTTATAGGCTTTGAAACTCAATCGATTTCAATGAAATTTTGTGTATGTGTGTGGTTGGGTCCAACTTAAAAGATAGCATAGTTTTAGATCCTATAGGTGGCGCTGTTGTCGAGATCTGAATTTCTTATTATTTCAAAGAAAATTCAGTCCTGAGAAGGCGGCTTGTACTGCTGGGCACGGGTCGCCTCTACTAATGACGAGGGGTTAGGCCACAGTCCACCACGCTCGTCCACTGCGGGCTACCAAAATTCACATACCTTCGAAACTCTTATTTACTATTCTTAGCCATGCAGGTTTCCTACCGATGTTTTACTTAACTTTACCGATGTTTACGCGGTATTTAATTAACAAAGCATAACTTCCAAGTCAGAGTGTAATTTTTTGGCAAGCTATGAAACTCTGCAACTACGATGTCTTCTCAATTTTTAAATTTCCCGTTATTTTCATTTGTGTAGTCTACATGTCATATGATCGCATAATTCTGCATCACAAAGGTTGCATCACAGACAGCAAGGCCTTCTGGGATGCCGACGCACGTGCTAAATACAGTTCAGAAACCCGCAGCGGGTGACGAAACTAGCTGATTGTAATTTGTTATAGCAAAAACGCTATACTCTCAAGCACTGCTAACATGTTATGACTGGATTTGAATATGGAATTTGAAGAATCCAAACAGCACAATGAGTTTTTTTATTTCGAATTTCGAACGCTACCTTTTTTTTGCTAGAGAAGGGAGAGATTTGATTTCCCTAATTTGACTATAAAATACCCAGATTAGTATGAAAGTTAGTGCTACGTGATTTTAAGTACAACTTCCTACATTGCATAAACGTTATTTTCGCGTGACATAACTTGAGAAAGTGTATTTACTTTTCACAACATACATTATTCTTTTTAGATCGTTCTTCTTAATTTACATGTACATGCTGTTTTAGACCTTATTCACTTAACTGTGGAATTCATATTAAACTGATAAGGAATATAAGCTAAAAACGATGTTTGTTTATGAAATTCTCTTCTGAATTCAAATTTGTTTGTATGATGCATGTGATTATGTATGTTGTTAGAGTTTCGTAATTTCACGGTAATTACCGTGGTAATTTCAACCTATACAGAAACCTGACAGCTATTGTCGTAACTGCAATTACCACATGTAAATTAGGTATTATAACCTTAAAACAAAGATCCTCTGCTATATTACCTTCTTCGTCCGTCGTCTTTTTATCATATTCAATGAATAAAATTTACCCAAAATATTAAAACATCGCTTAAAAAATATTCTATTTGTCGAAATATTTACTAATTTATGTACCATACAAATCTAAATTAAGCCTGTAAATGTTATAATAAAACTCACACACATACATATCTAAAAGCAACTCTTTTAAGGCAAAAATAGCACATAAGTGGTCGCTGGTCACATTAACCAGTCAAAAGTCCCGACTGCGATTATCTACATAAAGAGTCTGTTGTTGATCACATCCTTTGCGTAATGACTTGATGACGGCCCTAGCAGATTGACGACGCGACGGCTCAACGGATCAATGTTGGAGACAACACTATTAGATTCGATTTTTAGGTTATCTTGTAAAGAGTTGTTTTTTACAAAAGATTCTACATTTAGCAACAGCATAAGTAAGGGTAAGAATTTCGAAGGTATGTGAACCAGCGTGGTGGACTAAGGCCTAACCCCTCTCATTAGTAGAGGAGGCCCGTGCCCAGCAGTGGAACAATGTTTAATACTAGTATTATTATTATTATATAAATAAGGGAGTTTTTCTACATTCAACGTAGGATTAATTTTAATATTTCATTAGTCAGGTTATTTCTACGTCTACCACTTGGCCAAAATTCCTATTAGTTCGTATACATCTATATTTTTAAACATCTTTAAGCCCTTAGTTTTATTTCCGTAGCCTCTTAACGGCTTCGACGATTATTTCTCCACCGAAAACTGTAATTCACGCTCAATTGGCCGAATTGCTACCAAATTGAATTAGCGGCTCCGATGTGGATTCCGTGTTGTAAATGGCACGGAACGGCCATTCCGTCCGTCTATCTCACTTTATACGCGTTAATACTATCACGTTTAATGCTATCTGAATTTTAATTGAACGAAACGAGGGGAAAATTTGTTTAACGTTCATATAAGTGTAGTGGGAAGTTTGAGGTTATGCTAGGATGGGTTAGGTTAGAAAGAAGGCTGTGTATAATATACCTATATGGGTATTCTGGTGCGAATATATTACAATCACAGCATCGAGTTAAACGTTAAGAAAATGTTAATAGAGGTAATTGTATTTAATAACAGTATTCTCAAGTCGAATTTAATTATATTAGAAAAAAAGATGGCCAATTATTGAATTGAGACGCAATATTTATTACGTAACTAAATGTTACAATACATGAAAACATAACCAGATAACTTGTTAGATTTAATTAATACAAAGTTCACTCGACTTGAGGAATACTACGGCTATAATTCAATTTATGGGTGTTCTGTTTACACAACACCAAAATAATTGTGTAAACTCACGTCTTACGGGTGATTAAGTAATATTCTAAATTTAGATATCTGGTTCCTGGCAACATTGAAAAGAACTGTCAGTAAAGTAAGCGTATTTTGGCGGGAACTCTTATTGCGTGGTTAACCGTTTCTGTTTACTGTAAAATTTATGCGAATTGGCACAAGATTGTCTATTAATCTTTTTATCAACCTGTTTAAAATACAAATCTTTATCTATACTTAGTATATTTCTATATTAAAGGCTAAGAATCAGCAGAGAAGACTTGTCGTCAAGTCATAAAACCGAAATAGTTCCGTTTTGAACGGTACAGACAATTCCGCGGTTATGATTCGCTACCATTCTAGTTGAAATTGTTTTATACTCTGCCCGCCGCAAAAAAACCTCAAACGTCTTGGAATCAATCGCTGTCTTGTTGTATAGGGATGTGATTTGATTTTTGATTGACAATTCGTATATCCGATGATAAGTATTGGATCATTTTTAAGAATTTAAATTTTCTTTTTGGTTTTTTATTTATCGTTGTCAAAATATGCTTTTCTATTACTTACTTTTTCTTACTTACTAAATGTATTAGCTACTTTGAGCGACCTCAATGACTTTAAACTGTCAATGAAAGATTTTCGCAATTTATTTTTTATATTAATTATGTCGGATATCCCGTATCCGACATTGGGGTATCAGACATATCCGCAAGTAAGTAGGTATTCTGCATTAGCGCCGTGCGTTCACCTGCTCATCTGGCTTAATGGTCACGAAATACGAATTGTATGCTAGCGGGGTCATTGACTCGACGTTACTCGCTCCCGCGAATCTATTGTCTGCATAATAGTTTTTACTACTGAGATCATAATTTTTATAGCAAATAGTGAAATATCGCACAGTTTCGGCGTGGGAAACAATGATTTGAGTCGATTCTAGAATCATGAAACTGTCTGATCACAAGAATAAGAACTAAAAATTCATAATTAACCAATTCATATGATGATTATGGAAGGTTGGAAAGGAAATTCTTTTTTCTACAACAAGGATAGAACTCCTTCTCATATGAGCCATTACAGGCTCCGCAGGGCAGGATTAGCATAAGCTTGCTCTAGAAACCCCTTATCTGACCACAGGACTAGGAGAAGGGATCAGGGCGAATTCAGCGTCACCTCAGCGTATACGCTTCCGAAATTTACCATCTAGACTACGGTTGACAGCCTCCGTGGCGCAGCGGACAAGTAGCCGACTGTGAAAAGAGACGCTCGGGGTTCGATTCCCTCAACGAGACAAATGTTTGTGTGACAGACAGATAGCCCCCTCTACGAGGCCTCGTAGTTCTTGATACCCACAAATACGAAACTTGGCCCCTTGCTTTAAAATATTGCCGAACATCTGGATTATACATTTCGTTAAGCTTTCTTGGTAATAATACTGAATTGAATAGCTCCTAGGTATTGAAGTCAAAAATTTACTGAAAAAATCGTTTATTTTCTAGACAAGTTGAAAATTTGTGAATTTTTTTATTTATTGGGAATAATCATTAATGTTGTTGCAACTAAAACACATTTAAAAGATTTCACTATGTATAATCTCGCCTACTGTAAAACAATATAATGGTGAATTTGAAAAATGAAATACTTCACCGTCGTGTCATACCTCACAGCCTCATATTACGCGCCACAGCCTGTCGAGTAGGTACTGGTAATGCACAACCATTGATGGATTTATACTCAGAAATAACCTAAGTAATTATGTTGATATGCTTTCTATTATATTTCTTTCTTTTTTATTGAGCTTACTTGCCATAAGATCTATTCAATTGCTTACACGATCAATAAACGAATTTCATTTTATTTTATTACGCTATTATTAAGTGAAAGCATTCAGTTCGTTTGTTCTTACATCCAATCATTCTTTAATCAATCTTTCTTTTGTTTATTCTATAACTAGCTGTTGCTCGCGGTTCCGCCCGCGTGGAGGTCATGTTTGGGAGAAAAAGTATATTTTACAAAATACGAATTTTCATGCGTTTAACTTAAAAAATGAAGGACTTTCATCCCCTGTTTTACCCCCTTAAGAATGATTTTGAAAAAAATGTGAAATACGTATTTCTTTATTTCCTACCAAAAGCATAAATATAAATTTCCAGATCCATAGGTCAAGGAATTATGGATTTCCCATACAAATTTTGAACTCCTATTTGACCCCTTTCAAGGTTGTTTTTTGAGAAAAAAAGATAGCCTATGTCCTTCTCAAGGATATATTCTAGCTCCTTGCCAAATTTCATCACAATCTGGTCGGCCGTTTAGTCGTGAAAAGGTAACAAACAAACAGAGTTACTTTCGCATTTATAGTATTAGTATCGATTGCTTTGGTAAAAAATGTGTTCATTTAATAGAAATTTACAAACGACCAGGATCCTATATTATATCTCACAAGTACACTATGAATCAAGTTCACACCTCTAGGTAGATGTTTATCCACAGTTCTTTGTACTTTTTTCCGTTCCATGATGTGATAGGTATCGAGCCAATCGCCCTTTGGTAATCAATTCCGAGCAAAGTCTAGCAGCCACAGCACAGCCTACTTGGGAGCGGTACGGACTGCCCAGACGAAAGTCGCAGGTTCAGAGACAGCTCAAATGGCATACACCTCTGTTTTTTTATAGTTACGAGTGTTTTAATTGTCCAAAAAAAAACCAAAGTCCTATCATTAGTAAAGGGGCCTGTGCCCAGCTGTGAGACGAATACAGTCAACTCGCGTCAGAGATTTGAAATTGAAAAACTCGAAACACAAATGTTTAATGTGGTTATGTAATAACAAGTTCAACAAGCACCAACTGTTTCAAGAAAACGAGATTTTCGTCTCTATAACGACGGTCATGTGCGGCAATAAGTCTTGTAATAAGTATTATTTCACAATATTACAATAAGCCAACTTAATTAACAAACATTGAGCTGTTCTAACCTAATGTAATTAAACTTAATTCGTATATTCATAGTATGACCAAATATAGTTAACCGGTGTTCGAAAAGAGGTTCTTGCCCGTTCTTCTTTAGCGAAACTACATTCCGAACTGGCGTTAGAGTAAAAATGATTGACTGAAGCTAAGCTTTACATTATGTAAAGCATTTCATAGATTAAAAAAATATTTGATACTCCGAATTACCTAGATTCTTGGTCTAACCAGTAAGTTATTCCGTTCATTCACCAATAAACGCATTGAATTAATATAATAAATAAACGCATTCGTTCAATGACCATTCTCATATAGTTAATGGAATAATCGTGGCGTCCATACAAACCCAAACGAATAAACGGTAAACGGTCACTAACTCGATCGATTATTGTATGCAATGAGGAATCGAGACTTTTTTATCGATTGCGTAAACTGTTACCACTTCCTGTTACGCAAGTGGCGTGATATGGGCTTATAAAGAACTGTTTTAAATTATCTATGGTTCAGTCACGGCATACTACAGAGATAACAAAAGATGCATATCTTTAGTATAATTTGTAATATCGATCCATTTATTTTGGGAGACTGTACTTTCATCTATTCTGCCTTACTTAACGTATCCTTACCCAGTCCCTATTCGACCCTGCCTAATCTACATATGCTATAATTTCTAGTTTAGTTAAACTTAACTTAAAGCTTAACTGGATCTTCCTGAATTAAAGCTTAACTAACTAGTTAGTTAAGATTTAATTCAGGATAGAAATTTTAAATCGTCAAACTCAAACAGAGCACTCTGAAATTACATTTGCTCCCGTCAAATTACTTTCTGGATTTGTAAAACAAATTGCAGTAAAAAAAAAGTGGTACTGACAGTCAATAATTATAGAAAGTTTTACTTATTTGGAGCGCCCTTTCATTCCGCGAACACGGTCCAAAACCTTCGGATTCCACGGCTCCGCCCATGTTGTAGTTATTTCTGAAAGAAAAGGTATAAAATCCCTGGAATCATCTTAAGCTATTAATTACATCTTTCTATATTTTGCTATACCATAGGAACCGTGTATATTTCCGGGATAAAAAGCCTATGTCATTGTCTGATCCCTAAACTATCACTATGGAAAAAATCATGTCTATCCCTTGCTCTGCGAAAAACAAAAACGGGAGCTGTAGATTTTTCCGGGATGAAAAGTAGCCTATCTTTTGCGCGATTGAATGATCTAACTGTAGAACATTTCAGGATAACTGATCAAGCCGTCTTTGAGTTAAAACTGGACAACAGACACACAGACAAAATGTAAAAAATTGCAGAATTAGGATCAGTGAGTCATAAAATTAATATTTCACTCAAAATCGGGGTAAATTACTCAAATGTAAAGACAGACCGCTACAGATTTATATATTAGTATAGATAGATAGATTACAACTTCGCAGTTATCAAGAGTCTCTTCTGGTTAGCAGTTGGCACCACTGTAATTTTCATGTCTCAGTGGTATAGGGCCGTGTCCCTGCTATTTTTAATGCGTCCCTCGTGCAGAAATAACTCGACTCAAACAATCAATCGTCGAACCCTTCGGACTGACCTCATTCCTGTATTCCCGAGAACTCCTGGAATATTTACACATTCGTATGGTATGTTTATGTTAAAAAAGGTCCAAAAGCGTATATCGCGTTGGCTGTAGCCTCGCTTTCTAAAAATGCGGAAAGATTTCAGAACTAGAGACTGTGTTAACAGCCTCCATGGCGCAGCGGATATATGGTTGTGAAACGGGAGGCCGTGGGTCTGATTCCCTCACCGAGACAGATTTGGTTCGGGTCTGGGTATATTGGGACCGTATTTTTTTTTTATCGAAATAGACTTGCGTTTGACCACTATCTTGCCTGATGCAAAGTGATGATGTGGTCTACGGTGGAGCACGCTTGCCTAGAAGATACCTATTCACTCTTGACTTGAAGATACCCAGGTCATAATTTTCGGGAAATATAAACTCGGGCAAAGAGTTCCACTCTCTGGCGCTGCGCATGATAAATGTACTAGCAAAACGCTTCGTGCGCACTGGTGGAATATCAACCATGTATCGATGACGCTTCGCCGAGTCTCTTGTCGTCCGATGATGGAAAGGGGTTGGGGGAATTAAATTATGTAATTCCAAGGCACACTCGCCGAAATGTATCCGGTAAAATACCGATAAACTAGCAACTTTACGTCTGTGTTCAAGGCTTTGCAGCCTTGCCTCGACTATGGAATCGTTGCCTATGAGTCTCTTGGTGCATCTCTCGATTGCCTCCAATGCCTCAAGCTGGTACTTGGCTGATCCATCCCAAAGATGAGAGCAGTACTCCATGCACGACCGGACTTGCGCTTGATACAGATCAAGGAGCTGTCCCGGCGTGAAGTACCGTCTCAACTTCGCAAGGATAGCCAGCTTGTTGGCAGCCAAAATTTTTGTTATTATTCCAGTATTCCCTTGTAGTTCTTGATATCCACGACCAAGTTTGACTTAGTGTGGGGTCAGAACTGTGTGTTAGCACAGCAGTCGTACCGTGTATGCATTACAACTGCACTACAGAGGCAGTCTTTGTCAATTATCCTGTTATATCAATACGGTAGGAAGGTACTTACCTGCTCTACGACTAGAAATCACAAGGTAACAGATTAACATATTATTTTTCTGTTCGGAAATTGTGCTACATTTGTCCTTCCGGAGTAGTCTGCGGTAAAAGTGAAATGCATTGAACTTTTATTTCCTGCAATATAATACTAGATCCGTGAGTTTTCCACTCCGTCTCGACAGTCGAAGAAAGTGTCTAAGTCTTACGCATGCCATTGGACCGTCATCGTTTCATGTAACCTCCTGACGTCATTTGAACCTATTAAGTTTGCGTAATAATACTAGTCCTGTATTAAACATTGTCCCACAGGGCACGGACCTGTTTTACTAATGAGTTAGGCCTTAGTCCACCACGTTGTCCTAATGCGGGTTGGTAGACTTCACATACCTTCGAAATTCTTATGAGAATTCTCAGGTATGCAGGTTTCCTCACAATGTTTTCCTTCACCGTTAATGCAAGCGATAATTAACATTTAATATACACGTAAATTTAGAAACTCAGAGGTGTAGGCCGTTGCGGTTTTGAATATACGACTTTTGTCTTGACAATCCGTACCGAAACTAACTAGCCTATCGCCGCTTATTAATTTGCGTATTAATAAATAATTCCAATAACTGGCTAAGGAAAATGCAAAAGTAAGGTCGCGGTTATATGACATTGCGTATTAGCGATCAGTCAGAAAATATTCGTCAGTCTTTGTAGTCAGATTTTAAATCCAAATTAATATATAAAATTAATTTAGCAAATAAATTACGAGAGTCGATGTGTTGCGATGTGAAGGAAATCTTCATTTGATCACATTTAATAACAACTGCTTTGGTGGCGCAGTTGTAATTGTGTGCGTACGACTGCTGTACTGAGGTCTGGGGTTCGACCCCGGGTCGGGTAAAAGTGATATTTGGGTTTTTCTACCACGACATACTCAGTATCAGTCCGGAGTCTGGAATTGAGCCTGGTATAGCGATAGGGTCACCCCCTAACACATAATAGGATGATAATAAGCTCAACGACATGTGGGTGTACTAGTTACACAACTGTCTATCCCTTGGGGGATTACAGGCCTCAGTGTGTAAGTATGTAATAGGATAGTTGACACAAATATTTTATTAGACTAATCAATAAAGTTATTAAAGTTTTATAAATCTAGTAAAGTAATTAATAAAATAAAATACCTATCAAATAAAAGAAAAGGCTGCATGATATGATTCATGACGTCGTCGCCTGAAATTGCTTTTTTTTTTTTTCGGGGGTAGGTGTCAAAAAAGTGAAGACATCTTTTTTAATCAGCTGTGATTTAATATTAAAATTAAATTGAAATATCATCAATTCTACATTTATTTTGGATTCAGTTGATTGCTATACAGTGTAGAAATACAGTACTTACATATTCAAGACCTTATGTAAGATAATTAGCCTAAAACACCACCTGCCAGCTAAGCACCTGCACAGTTTTTTTTTTATTTAAAACTAATATAGTTAATTAATTTCACCAATCACTATGGCACAATTAGATAACATACTATGCACTCAGAACAAGTTGGAGGAATGCTTCAACCAGAGAATGGCAGAACTCGAAGCAAAGTTGCAGTCTGGCGGTCCAAGCAAGGACACAGTAGCACGGGTTGCAGAAGAGTTCCGGACATTTAGAGAGCTGATGTTTGAGATGCTTGGGTTGCTGAGGAAGCAAATCGCTGACTGTGTCCAAATGGTGGACGGTATTGAGTCTAGACATAGGAGGAAAGCGCTTGTCTTCTTTGGAGTTGCTGAGACTTCCAAAGAAAACTGTACATCTGCCATCCTGGACACAATTAATAACACCATGGGGTTAAAGGATCTGTTGGGAACTAACATCTCTGCATGCCACAGAATTGGTACACCCAATCAGGATCATCATCGGCCCATTCTGGTCTGGTTTTCTCTGGTTGAACATCGCTCAGCGGTGTGGAGGGCCAAATCGAAACTCAAGGGTTCGCCGATTTCTGTAAAAGAGTTCTTGACGAAACCTCGCCAGCTTGTATTTGCAAAGGCCCGGCAACACTTTGGGATGCGTGCAGTGTGGACTCAAGACGGTTTCATTGTAGTTAAAGTCTCGGATGGAACTCGTATCAAGATGACCTCCTTCGACGAGTTGAGCACTTTGGTGATCAAATATCCTAAGGCTACGGACACTTCACCGTCGACATCCAGAAGCGACAACACCTCAGGTTTGAACACCAAGTCGCGTAGGAAGTGAGTGTCGTGGAACGTAATTGTGTTCATAATTGTTTGATTTTGAATCCTCGGAGCAGCTTTTACGTAATACTATACAATTTGTTTTTTTTTTCAATAGTTTACCTTGTTTTTACTTATAGTTTGTCATGTTAAAATTACCTTCTACACAAATATTTTACAAATTTTGCTTGTCAAATGTCATTATGACATTTACGTAGTCTACATTGACGTTTGGGTTTCGTTCCGAAACCGGATTCAAATAGTTTATTTACTGTTTGTATTTTATTTTTTCTTGTTGTTTTATTTTATATTCAAACTATGTTTTTTTTTTCTTTTGTGTAGGTCAGCTGGCGGGTGGTGCAGAGATATTGTAGTCTTGCACCTCAAAGGTTCATTAGGTATTGATATATAATTTATTTTTGTTTCATTCATATTTATTTATATTTATCTATTTTTTTTTTGCTTAATGAATGATAATGATTCATTTCATTCTGCATATGAGTCTGCTACTTCGTCCAGTGATGAAAGTTTTTACTCAGTGGGTGATGGTCTCGGTGACTTGCTACGCCAAACATTTTATCAGCCAACTGCCAAAGACTTCATTGCCTGCCACATTAATGCGCAAAGTTTACCGAGCCACTACATTGATTTATCGGAAACCTTCACTGATGTCAATGTCCATGCCGTCCTGATTTCTGAGAGTTGGCTCAAACCTCATCTTCTTTCAGTACTATACCCACTTCCTGGCTTTGTCTTGATCAGAAATGATCGAGTTGATAGGAGAGGAGGTGGGGTTGCTATTTATCTACGAAGTGATTTTGTACATAAAATTGTTGCCTCATCCTCACCTTCTTCGTCTCCCTCTGCTGAATATCTCTTCCTTGAGGTTTGGGTCAAGGGAGTGAAAGCTTTATTAGGTGTTGTCTACTGTCCCCCAACTCTTGACTACTTCTCCAGTCTGGAAACAGTTCTGGAATCTTTAGGATCTGAATATGCACATCATATCATCATAGGCGATTTTAATACCAATCTTCTTACCCACCAATCCACGCGGTCCCTTAAGCTTCTCGACATCCTTAAGTCCGTTAGCCTCCATGTCCTACCATTGCATGCCACTCACCACAATGCTGATGGTCATGACACTTGGCTTGACCTTATCATCACCTCTGATCCTTCCCTCGTTTCCTGTCACGGTCAATTTCCTGCTCCTGGCTTCTCTCACCATGACCTCATCTACTTGTGTTACGCCCTAAAACCTGCCAAACCCCTTCCCAAGGTACTGCACTTGCGTTGTTTTGGCCATATGGATGTGGACAAGCTTGGTAGGGATGCTGCGAATTTAAATTGGAGTTCGCTTTTAGAGGCCACTTCAGTTGACGATAAAGTCAACATTTTCAACGCCAACGTCATTGCACTTTTTGATGTCCACGCCCCTATCAAAAAAATAAAATTGAAGCGTCCTCCTGCACCGTGGATGACACGTGGTGTTCGGATGGCGATGAGGCGAAGGGACCGAGTTTTTCGTAGATACAAAAAGGACCGCTCAGATGAAAATTGGTGCCTCTTTAAGGCTGCAAGGAATCGGTGTAATCAGATGGTACGTAATGCTAAACGCCGTCATATTCTTAGTAATATCATTTCCTCTTCCCCTGCTAATATATGGAAATTCCTCAGAACTTTAGGAATTGGCAAGGGAAAAAACTTGGACTATCATGGTAAAACTATTGGTTTGGATGATATTAACGCTCATTTCTCCACTGCTAACTTAATTGATCCCCAAACCAAGAGTTGTACCAAAAACCTTATAGTCGGTCTCCCCAGGCCTAACGTCGATCCCCTGCAGTTTTCTCCGGTGCCGCCTGATGAGATCAAGAAAATAATCCTTTCCATCAAGTCCAATGCGACTGGCTACGACAACATTAGCCGTCGTATGATTATTTCCGTCCTGGATTATCTTCTTCCCGCTATTTCCCATATCATTAATGTCTCCCTCTGCACTGGGGTTTTCCCGTCTTTATGGCGGAAAGCCTTTATTATCCCTCTTCCCAAAATTCCGAACCCCTCACTCCCGACGCATTTTCGTCCCATATCTATTCTTCCTTTCCTTTCCAAGGTGCTGGAGGCCTGTGCACACAAGCAGTTGACTGGGTTCGTGCACATGAATAAACTGCTGTGTCCTCTGCAGTCTGGCTTTAGGCCCGGCCACAGCACCGTTTCCGCTCTCCTCAAAGTGACTGACGATATTAGGGCGGGCATGGAGGATACCAAAGTCACCGTGTTGGCTTTGGTTGATTTCTCTAATGCCTTCAATACCGTCAGTCATGACATCCTGTTATCAATCCTCTCCCATTATTTGATCTCTCCGGCGGCACTGGAATGGTTCTCCTCTTATCTTCAGGGGCGCCAGCAGTCGGTGCGCCTTGGTGATTCTTCATCAAACTGGTGCGATATTGACTCTGGAGTCCCTCAAGGCGGCATACTTTCTCCATTGCTATTTTCTATCTTTATTAACCTCATAACTCAAAACCTTCAGTGTGCGTACCATTTGTATGCCGATGACTTGCAGATATATTCTCAGTCTGGGGTCGATTGTGTGGCCGCAGCTGTGGACAGGGTGAACAGAGACCTACAACATATAAAAAGTTGGTCCGACAGTTTCGGTTTATCTGTGAACCCTGCGAAATGTCAGGCCCTAATCTTAGGTAGCTCAAGAATTATAAGCAGACTGGATTCTACGATCATACCCGCTGTTGTATTCGATGGCTCTGTCATTCCTTTGTGTCAGAGTGTTAAGGATCTTGGGCTGCACATCGACTCCACCCTGAGCTGGCGGTCCCAAGTAAACTCTGTTAGTCAGAGAGTCACCGGTATCCTTCGTTCTCTTTACCGCCTGAAGAATTTTCTTCCCGTTAAAACTAAGACAATGCTCGTGCAAGCCTTAATCCTTCCGATAATCGACTATGGTGATGTGTGCTATTACGATCTGAATGCAGACCTACTCAACAAACTTGACCGTCTTCTAAATAACTGCATTCGATTCATTTTTAATCTTCGTAAATATGATCACGTTTCTTCCTATCGTTCGCAATTAAAATGGTTACCCATTCGCCAGCGCCGATCTATGCGGGCACTTACTACTCTCTTCTCATTTCTTACTTCTCCTACACCTCCCTCTTATTTATCTTCACACTTTCAATACCTTTGCGACAGCCACAGTAGGAATCTTCGCTCATCTAGCAATCTTCTTCTAAAGTGTCCCCCTCACAGCTCCGACTTCGTTCACTCTTCTTTCGCTATCCAATCAATACTTCTCTGGAATTCACTCCCTCTCGAAATCAGGTCGTGCACCAGCCGATCGGCTTTCAAGCTGAGAGTTCGTCAATTATTGCTGAATGAAGTGGCAGAATCACCACATCATTAATTTATGATATATATTGATATGTATATTTTGTATATATTTATATGTGTTTATATAAGTATATGTAATAGAATGTATTACATATTTATGTTTTATATATATATTATGTATTGTATTTTACGCTTAATAATATTTTTATTTTTTCACCTTCTTCCTGTTTATTTTTATGCACCTACCTTGTTCATCTCTGCATCACCCTAAGGTTGACTGGGAGAGAATGCCTTTGGCATTAAGTCCGCCTATATACATTGTATATGAAGTGTATAAATAAAAAAATAAAAAAAAATTGCCTTTACACTGCAATTGTGCACACTATAGTGAGATATTTCTACTGCGCACCCACTCTTACTTATAAAAATATATAAATTAATAATGATGACTACTAAAAAAAATTTTTTTGAGTCACATTTTTGGATTCGCAAAACGATTTCTTTTTAATATTATTTTAGTGGCATATCAAAATCTGAAGCCTAGGAAGGACAAAGGATTTCCATTTCAGTCATTCATATTCTTATAAACTCACTAGTGATGGTCCCAATTTTGGAAGGAGAAATATAATTTCACAAAGTATAGTACATTAACAATAATGACATAAAGTCTTCAAACCCAGTCCCGGTGTGGATTAGTAGGTGTAACTGTTGGATTCATTATTATAACCGTCAGAAAACTGTTAGGCAGCAAAGTGATGGAACGGACTGCTGGCAACTCGGTTACAGTAACACAAATGGACCGTGTAGCAGATGAGTACGATAAGGATGTTCTTGTTATCGATATCGATACATTCATCTTAGCATTCCTTTATTTAATGAGAAAACATTATCTTACAAAACACTCAAAGTACATAAAGTATTTAGAATACAGACTAAAAAAGGTGTTTCATTGAACTCTGGTGCTCAAATAAAGAATTAACTTGTGTAATGAGCACCAGGCAAAATTCCTAGTGGGTTCCCTAGATAACTATATTTTTTTTACTTATTTTTGTGTATGACTGTATGTTTCCTAAATAAATAAATTATATCAAAACTTGTCAAATGATCTTTTTGTGGCCTCATGGTAATATTTGAGATCGATAAACGTTCCATAGTTGTCGTTGGTCATCTAATGAAATGAACTATGGCATATAAACTCGCAATATTACCTCACATCTGTATCGATGTTATAAATATGTACAACTACAAGGTTAGTACCAGGCCGTCGTGATGGGGTCGAGTAGCGAGTAATAGCATTGTCTTTCGCTATTTGATACTTGATACATTGATTTATATATATTTGATGATTATTGACTGGTATTACCTTGAATAATATTAATCCATAATATAAACATAAAAAATAATTAATAATAAATAAATAATAATAATGTTAAGTACCTTATGAATAATTAATTGCTAGTGTATTGATGATGCTATGTATGTTATGTATACATAAGCTCATATGCTTTTCTTAAAATTTATTTACTTTTTTAATGTTCTGACTTGTCATAAGAGCTATGTAATTGCCTACTTGATCAATAAACGATTTCATTTCATTTCATTTCATACATTCTGCCGTACCAGGATAAAAATACCATTTACCACAAAAAAAACGATTTATATATTCATTAATTATAGTAATTGTTTTGGTGGGCCTTTGGGACGTCTTTTATCGAGTTTTATATCTACCGATGCAAGTCTAGCTGTGACTATTTATATCGACAATATCCCTTCACTAGGCACCCCGCTGGACTCGTGAAACAAACGAGCGTATGTCACGCGAAAGTGGATTACAGTGCGCGCAGACAGACCGCTTGATTAAACTCGTCGTTATATAGCTTCTATACAGTCTGTGGTTTTTTAATGTGGTTTATAATATAATTTAAACGGGAACTTGTATATAAAAATAAAAGTAATGGCTAATTTATGGAAGTGAAAACTTCTTTAGGCGCACTGTTCTCTGTATTTTGTGGGTATTGAATGAGACTGAGCCGTCACGCTCGGCTATGTAACGGTCATCGAGTAAAGTCGGCTCTGGTCGAATATGGGAGCGAGAGAGTTATAGTCAACACGTCACTGCTATATCAACATAAACACGGTTTATGCCGTGTAATACGTTTTATTTAATACGTTATTTATTTAGACTACTATATCTGAATCTAAAGCATTTATGACATCATGGAGAGTAATAAACTCGGCGAAATGTGGGTGTACCTGTACCCTACCCCTTACAGGCGTTTGTATATGGCTTAGAATCTCCAATCTCTTCTATCAACAAATAAGTATGGTTGATTTGGACTTTTGGACAGTTGGACTGAATTCAAAAGGAAAGTTTGCTGGTCATTTGGCATCTAAAACTGATTTATTACCAGTGTGTAGCAATACACAAGTCGTAAATGCTATACTTTATTTAAGATATGTTAGCGTGTTGCAAAACTTGAACGTATTAAGGTTAAACATGACACTCATGTTGCCACACGAGCAGTCGGATTAATTGAATCAGTAAACTAGGGAGGTCGCTTACGCTGGATAAGGAAACAAAAATATTCAACAAACATTTTGCAGGGCTTTTCGTTTGCCATTATTACGTACGAATTTGATGAACTAGTATCATATCGATCGTAGTTGGATGACGCGTTTTTTAAATATTACCCTATAATTGAAACCCTAAAGAATTGTGTAAACTTAAATAATAATTAAGATTTTTTATAGTGTTATAACCATCAAATAAGGATCCGTAACTTGATTTGTGTAAAAATAAATAAAAAATAGGTGGCAAAGACCTGGTGGTAGGATATTCATATGTGCCCGGATAGCCACCACCGTACACAGGGTGTAAAACCCGCCATAGTGGCACGAGCAAGTGTGTCGCGTTCCGGGATCAGCCAGTGTACATCCGGTTTTTTCGGGGGTCTAGAGTTGGGGTACCTACAATGTTTGGCCATTTTGCGGCCTCCTGAGTACTCTGACTATAGACCTTCGACCGCTTCTTCACCTTCTTGCCCATGGCGTAGTGTGAAGAAGCAGGTCGGCATGATTGTGTTGAGTAGCGGGGGATAGATAGTCTCTCGCTACTCGATACTCTAATTGGACCGCACTGCGCTTACCATCACGTGCAGTGCGGTCACATTGCCGTGCCAGAATAAAAAAATAACCAATAGAACACTTTAGGTTAATGAAGGGTTATATGTATTTTGTAATATTACTACATAGGTAAATATTCTTTTGTTTTCACTTTTCAATACTGCGCTTCAACTTTTCATTTCTCACGGTAAGTACAAGTGTTTGTATTTTTGTGGCGCTTTTACGCTTTTTGTGCTTCTTTTTGTTATACATCTAACTATTGTATTAATAAATTCTAAAATATATTTACCGTCGAATCTTTGAAACGCAAAAATGTCGCTTAGAGCACACATATAAAACGCAAAAATCACACACATTGCAGTCATTGAATTTTACTCAACTTTGTTTATGGCTATATGCAACCTATCCGCACGAAATGCTTTGTCAGCGTTTAGGTGCACTTTAGAAACTATCCGAAACTTATCATGTACCCCAAAATAAAATTTTATTGTACTACTAGATAAAAAACTGTACTCTTTTTATTAACTTTTAAGAGGCTAGCAGCTATTTACTTCCACAAATGTCATTAAAATCATTTCTAATGTAATTATAATTGCGTTATATGTAGAAGAATAATCCAAAAAAAATCCTATCTCATGTATTAAAACTTTTCATTCTATAGTCCTCTATATTCCATGTAATCTATACTACGATTGACGAGGCTGTATGGGCTTGAATCTTTTGCCTTCCCATTATAAGGGACAAATTAAATAAACCCACTACTAAAAAGGTCATAAACAATAGAAGCAAACAAATGTTGGCGTAGCACAGCAACACAGTGTTTGTAGCCATAAAAAAAGCTAACAAACAAAATCAGCCTTAGCATTTAATAAAAAAAACATCTAGAGCACTCTAAAAAAAATTCAAATCACGTGCAAAGTAATTATTCCATCGTCATTTTATTGTAGTTATAAAATATTATACACATATATCACTGGACAATAATCGGAACGGGAGCTGCACGGCGATAATGTAGACCGGGCCTTATTAACGATTCTTTTCACGCAGCATTCGATTCATACATATTGCGGTGCGGCACATATTTGCGTTTCATATACTGAGCTTTGAAGGGACAAATTTTTCTATGAATGTTTATGAAAATCTTTTACCGAATATAAAATAATGGTCTTTATTTCGATATATTTTTAATTTAGTCCTTATATCCGTTTAAGGCATGAATGTTTTTCATAAACACAAGCAGACTAAGAAAAATTGGTCCCGAGGGCTTTTTTTATTTCTCCACGCATCATTTGACACATAATGTTTTTTCACAGCGACCTTCCTGATGCAGAAGACAAGAAATCGCCTGTTCTACTCTTAGGAGTGAACAAGATCTCCGACTCACCTTACGTCAGGAGAAGGTCCGTCGAACCTCATTCCTCAGGGTCTATAAGATTCTTCAGACCACCCAAATCCAAGTACACCAGAGGCCATCACGGAGATGAACGCTTGGAGAAAATTAGAAAAGATCTCCTCGTGCACAAAAGCAAACCAGACAAGTACATTCCCAAGGCAGACCACGAAGTGTCGTTAGAACCAGAAGAAAAATGTCTCAGATTGAACTGCGTGGGTAACTGCATTTGTGATCGAAAGAGGAGTTCTAATCGTGGCTCTTTTTCGTTCCACGCCATCGAGAGACAGTCTTCCAGTTCAGAAAGATTCGGAAGGCCCGAAGAAAGAAAAGACTTGTCTGAAAACGATATCGAATTCAAATACACAGAACACATTCCAAACTCTCAACCGTCGAGCAGTAAACATAGCTCGTATGATGTGACGCCAAAGTCTACTGAGAGACGGCACTTCTTATTGGCAAACCTCAATGAACGCTTTAGAAAGACACTCAGCTTGGATTCTCGAAAGATTGGAAACAACCGAGTGCTCACTCTGCCGCAGGAAAATCGCCCGAAATCCTTGGTGAATACTAGTAATATTTGCGTACAGCAATACAAAAGTGATCTCCAAACTAATTTTAACAAAACTAGTCAACCTAAAAAGAAACGGAGATCTTTCTTCTCGCTAGAAACCTTCTTTGATTCGAAAAAATCAGACACGTCATCAATAGACGATTACTGTTCCTCAAAGTACAAGAGGTTTGAATTGGAAAGCGACGACTCGCCGTTATTCAGACGTGATGACCAAAAACGAGAAAAGACACCGGATTTGTTAAACCTGCCAGTGATCATAGACTCTGTGAAGAAGAAGCATTCGGACACCAGGCGCCAGCTGGAGAAATTAGAGAACTACTACTACAACAAAAATAGAACCCAAACTGTAATCGACGCGGTTCCCAAAGACGCGAAAAATGACGAAGGCCCCAGCCATTCCAATCAAGACTTCTACGATGAAGAAGTAGAATACATTGAACCAATACGAAGCACATTTACTAGTCAGAGTACGTTGATTTTAGACAAAAATATCCCAAAACCTGACTCTTCCCTCACCATAAATACTTTAGAGACTGATATAAAACTGCCGAGTACTTCGGTATCGCCGAATGAGGGACGAGATGATGACAGCATAGGAGCCTTTGAGATTGAAGTGAAGGAAACCGATCTTCTAAAGAGTCGAGCGAAAGATTTGGTAGTCAAAGTTATGGATAAGTCAGTGGATTCGATAGGCAGCTGTTCCCTGGATGTGGATGCTAGTACAGATTTCTCAGGTAAATGAGTGCTGTGTGACTGTTCGTCGTGCATGTCAATTTATTTATTTAAGCTAAATTTTACTAATTTTGTTAGCTTTTTCTAATTTCATAATTTTCATACTTCAGCTAGTTAGGTACATATTGACAATAATCAAGTGGATATTACAAGTAAAAAGATTTTATTTTTCAAGAACATTTCAAAATTACTACAGTAATATTAAGAATGTACTATTAAATCATAATAAATTTAATAATATATTGCATTTAATTTTAGTGTATAATTTCGTGTTCATTGTATTTTATATTTAGTTAGGTAGGTAAGTAAATGGTGATAAAATGATAGAGTTTCCTGTTTTCCGGTGTGCATTTAAAGCTTGCCAGCATCCCAGACTATAGATTAAAAGTGTAGAATAGACAGTATGTGATGCTGGCGTAGATTAAAATTATAAAAAAAAAAATATTGGAAACTTTAATTTGTTTCGCATATTTATTTATTGTGTACCAAATAATAATGTAGTTAATGGTTATACTTGTAGGTAGGTACAAATATAAAATTATAATACTAAAATTACATTCCGCTAAGTTGTTTAATAAATATAGTTGTTTTGCTTTTCTCTGTGTTTTCTTTTATATATCTTTATATGATATTTATCTATTTGAATTGTTTTTTTATATAAATACTTTTTTCCCTATTCCTTAGGCATACCGCTTAGTAGCAATTACTTTCAGAAGTCAATACATTATCATTACTATTATTATATTTTCGGAGCATAAATATTATTATCCTGTCCAACTTATTGTCAGATAAAACGATTCGTGTAAAGCCAGCGATCTATATGCACTACCTACTAGATGCGGCGACCAGAACAAACATTGTGTCCGAGTTGAGGTGTATACTCCACACCGACGTTAGTATGCTTCATGCCACCTACGAATGCACATCAGTTAATTTGAGTTATTTGTAGCGACATTCCCGAACAAATCTGCCTTAAATTTATTTACAGTGAAACTGTTAATAGTATATAAGGTAAATAACATAATTTCATAACGTTTAGAACGTAATATCAATAAATATTAATTAATTTCAATTCTGAATACTTCCCGTAGAAAGTCTTTATTTCACAACAAATTCATTATATAGTTTGTCCCGTTTTAGCGCGCGGAAAGTCCCGTTCGAGAGACAGTGACGGGAGTTATAACTTCCAAATAGTTCTTAGTAAAATGATAGATGGCAGTAGTGGGCGGTCAAGGTTTTCGGAACATCTTTTTTGTTCGACAGTTCGTGTCTATAGAATATAAGTCAATGTGTAAAGCAATATAATATGTTGTTTATAAAAATAATAATAAAATATAAAGTTATCGTTTATTATCTACTCGTTTTGAATACTATAGCATAAAATCATATTATAGGCAGATGTAAAGTGACAAAGCATATTGGGGCCATTGGTGAATACAAATGGATTCAAATGTTATATTTTGTTGATTTAGTGACCTAGTAGCTTTGATCATTAACTTAGTGATTTAATTGATTCTATGCAATATGCTATCTTTTACACTATTAAAAATTTTATTCATGTCCCAGTAATGTATAATGAAAGCTAAAATAAATATAATATATAATAGATATATATATAATATACATATATATAATAGATATTTTTTAGTCATAAATATCATAAAAAATGTTAGTCCATGGACTTCGAAACAAAATATAACTATGTAAAGTTGCCTAAACTTATCTCCCCTTCTGTTTGACATCTAGTTGATCGCTTGCAGTATATCACGCAACGTCTCCACGCCTTTTGCTCGTAAATCTTAGTACGTCTTTATTTATTTTTAAACTCCAAGCTCTAGATGTTTATATTTTCATGTTTATTGAACCATAAATTTTACACTTGATTTTATGCATGAAATGGAACGCAATTGTTACAAGTATTGTTTTTATATTTTATGTGTGCATAGTGTATTAAGATATTCGTTCAGGGATTTAAAAAAATACTATATTGTTGGTGCGTAAATGTAGGTCACATATAGAATGATATTATGCGAACAATGCATATTGCAAAATGCAAGTCGAACACCACAAGTATAATGTACTTGTTCTATGCAACGACCTCGTTTCAGCCCACGCATACGTGCAGCTCGGTCATTGCCGCTGAATGTTTCGTGTAACGTACCAACAAACATCTCAGACGTGGCTCATGATTGTAAAACATCAAAAACAGTAAACTTTACTGAGCTCATAAGCGGCTGCCGTGAAACGGAACGCACACACTGGCAGCGGACATGTGTCTGTCAAAAAAATATAAAAAAGTTTGACAGTTCTTTGTGTTCTCTCAATTTTGTAGTATAAATTATTTGTCTTGTCGATAAAGTTATATCGAAATTAACTTAGTGTAAATCTTGTTGTGATTATTTATTTTCTCGCGTTTTGTTTGGTGAGTTTCAGTTTCTTGATGGTAATTATGCTTGTGTAGTTTTCGGGACTTGCTCGTTTTTTCCGCACCCTATTTATAATTTTTCTAATTTTTCATTCGCGATTAATAAAATTCTCGTTGGAAGTGGTAGTGATTCAGCATGACAATATGTTTTATGCTAACGGAGTGTGTAATGAGTAATGCCATTATTTATAATACCGTGGGCATGATGCGAGTTTCTCGTGTTTCTTTATGGGACAACGTTTGTCGTGATTGTATCGTTTTATCGAAATATTGTGGGTAAGAATGACGGTATGTCATTGAGCAATTATTATGATTAAAATTTAATACTATATATACTATACTTGTATAGCACACAGAATTTATTGTCAATTTTATAGCAGCACATAAAACAGCTAAAATAATATTGTAGGTTTATTTATAAAGTAATATAATGTTAAATATAATTCCAGAAAACATATGGGTTTAAAAACATTGACTGTCATTGGTACCACCAACAGAAGTGAAAAATTAAAAATTTGGAACAAGCATGTTCTTTTTTGAAACAGTGTCCATGAAGTAGTGACTTCGTTTCTTTATGATTGCTTGTTATTAATCCTAAAAGTACTATACATAGCTTTGGTATATAGCTCTCTACCATATATATATACACAACTGTATATTGTCGGTGATACTGCAAAACAAGCTATGTCACCAAGAACTGATTTTACAGCAGATACAAAAAACGTTTTTTTTGTTGTTAAATAATTCGCTAAGTGTATGAGATGCTTATAATGATATAACGCTATTAAGACCTACATAATAACAGGCAAATAATCCCGGAAACATATGCATTCGGATACAGGATCTCGATCATTTTAACAAAAAAAATAAAAATATATATTTTTTGCCATGGAACGTATTGCAGTATCACCGACGATATATGTTTCTAAGAGTGATGGTCATTCAAGTTCAATGCTTTTCCTCTATTTTAAAAGTGCCAAACATGCCTAAAGAAGTTTTCACTTAAAAGAGTATGATTCTGACCAGTTAAATGGTTTTTAAATAAAAGGAGGTGCCGACAACAATTTGTATTAAGTATAATGTCATTCATGAGTAAAGATACAATATCAAATAAAATATTATTATTATATTCAGCAATAATTTTACAACTCATAATGTCTGACATCTTACATAAGACATTACAGATTGCTTTTAGGTGGCATTTAAAGCCTGAATATTGGCAACCTGCATAATTTACACAACATTGTTTAACGGTTAGGAAATAGTGTCACAGCCTCACGGTATTGCATGTTTGACTTGAAAAGCATGTTTCAGAATATATTTATCATTGTGTGTAATGAAAGGAAATCTTTCATTTACACTGCAGAGCACGTGCCATGCAACAGTGCATGATGCAAGTGTAAGACTATGGTTATGTCGTAATATGTTGTCCTAATGCTTTTAACAAAACTATTAGTTTGATGTAATGTCATACGGTTTATTACTTAGCTTCTAATGCACTATTCTATATTATTTTTCTAATAGAACAAAAAACGTATTGCCTATAATAATTTTTGTTTAATTGTAATGAAAAATGTTATTAGGTTCTAATTCTATTTTGCAGCCTATTGTTAGCTGTTGATAATGTCACACATAATCCTACACTTGTTACGTAGGACAAAAATATGAGCTATGCACACTAGGTAATTGATGATAATGTCTCTCACACATTCCTAAATGTTGTTTGAACAGCTTTTAAAATACTGATTGTGATATGACAAGAAGGAAGAACGGTAGCTCAACTGCACTGGTCATATATTAATTGTTAACAGACAGCCAGCCTCGGCCAGAATGTTATACAAATTAATTTATAAATTACTAGATGTTGCTTGCGGCTCCGCCCGCGTGGAGGTTATTTTTGGAAGGAAAGGTATACAATCCATGGAGGTATCTTAAGCTATTACACCTTTCAATATTTCGCTATCCCATAGGATGCGTGCATTTTTTCGAGATAAAAGTGGCATATGTCATTTTCTGAGCCCTAAACTACCACTATGCAAAAAATCATGTCAACCCTTGTTCTGTGAAAAACTTAACCCACGGGAACTATAATTTTTCTGGGATAAAAAGTAGCCTATGTGCTATTCCAGACTATCTCTGTGCCAAATTTCAACCAGATCCGTCCAGTCGTTGTAGCTTGATTGAGTAACAAACATCCATCCATCCATCCATCCATCAAAACTTTCGCATTTATAATATTAGTAAGATAATATCTGTGTCATAAGTTCATGTACGTATTTATATGTATCTTTACCAGGGCGACATATTCACTAAGTGAAATAACCCTTAATAAAGAATTTTTAAAAATACAAAATAATTAAATACATCCGACAGTCACACACATAGTTCTGACCCGCCACTAGGTTAAACCTGTACCTGTAGTAGTCGTGGGTATCGAGAACTATGATTCAACTACTACTACGGACTCACAACACACCTAACCGGAACAAATATCTAACAGTCACACAAACATAAGGCTCTGTGCGGAAATTGAACCCACGGCCATTCTTTCACAGCCAGCAACCCGATCAACAATATATTCTGCCACTCTATATATGCTATCAGGTGTAGAGAGAAAAAACCAAGTAAATGGTATCAAATGAATGGAAAATTAAATGATATTAATATCTTTGACTCATAAAATGAATATTCTCAGAAATGATAAGTCATAACTATATTGTATATTTGTCAATAACAGTGCAGTATTCCATATTTAAAGATAATCGTGAATAGATAATATTCTGATAATTATGTTTGGTTAGCCAAAGGCATGCTTTCATGTTAGTCTTTAATATGTAAAAAGTGTTGTGTCACTGGTGTAGGGTGAAGAGAAGCCAATGTCAGTGTGTATATTATAATATGAAGTAATTTATGTAAAATAAAAATAATATGATATGTTTAGTACAGTACAAGTATGAATTGAATAATACTATTATAGATACTGTGATTTTGGAAAACTTGTATTGTCTTGTCACCCTTGATCATTATAGCCTAGAGTAACTTAGCTAGCATATGGAGCTGCATATGAGAGAATTATCACCTCAAACAATCACACTTACTTCGAATATATGGGTTGGCAGAGTCAAATTATGTAAGTTTACAGTTTAATCTGGAAGTATTTTATACTTATTTTATGATTATATCTCAAAAAGCTTTATCTGTTTTTATTCATAACCTTTTCATGGTATCCTGTAAATAAGTAATAAAGTTAGATTGCCAATATATAATTTCGACAGCCTCTGTGGTGCAGTTGGTGAGTAGCCGACTGTGAAACTAGAGGCTGTGGGTTCATTTCCGACACCGGCACAAATGTTTGTGTGACAGACAGATATTTGTGTCCGGGGTCTGGGTGTTGTGAGACTGAAAGTCTCTCGTAGTCCCTGATACCCACGACACAAGACTTGTATCTTAGTGTGGGGGCTATGTGTGTGAATGTTGGGTGTTATTTATTTTTTCATAAATTAATGCAATGTTTTGCTGATAGGGTATCTAATGCATATTTGTACCTTACTTAATAGCAAGGGCATTATGTGAAGTCTGGCATAGTGGTTAGTAACGGCCAGTTGCATTTAAAACAAAAATACTAATACTGTTAGAAAAACGCCTGAAGACACATTATACGAAAGACAACTACACACACACTAATTGAACTGCAATCGGATTACTTGAACTTGAAAATCGGGCTAGACTCTGGTATGCCACAATGCCGAGGTGGTGTCTTTTTTCTAACCTTCACCCTGCTTAGTTTATCACTTATCAATCTACCCGAACTTTTTCTATAAGAGACGGTATTTCTAATAAACAGGGACCCTATCAGTATTGTATCATTGTGTATACTAAAGTAAATTGTTATTCTAGTGTTTGCATCAATGTTATTTAACATATTTACTAAGGTGACATATAAAACTTATGGATGTTGGTGTATTTTGGAGTGTTCCGAATTCTACCCTGATACCACTTTATTATTGAGCAAAACATGAACAAAAAGATACTGAATGGTAGAGACCGAACATGCTCTTGTAAAGACCAAAAAATCCAAACTTCTTATTTAAAAGTCATTATTGTTTATGTTATCATCAGGGAAAACATTGAATTTGCATGTAGTGACATTGTATCATTTTATGCTATAATTTACCTACTGGTACATTCTGTGTCTTGTCCGTGACCTCAACTCACTAAGTAGATCAGATGACTCATAATATAATTACTATTTAATATATTGCAAATTAAGTTTTAGGATGAAAGCAATACAGGTGAAAATATATTTCGTGAAGAAACATATATAGAAAGGGTTAGGTTATTGCTAACTGGGGAGAAACCCAGAGAAAAAACTTCAATAACATTATCTAGTATTAAATGTGAGAGTGCCCTTATCATTGGAAATCCTTTTCACAACTGTTTATTTTTAATTTGTATTTCATAATTAGTTGTGTGTAGTGTGTAGGATGGTGGGAGTCTCCCCCCATGGGGTGATGATATTATTCAACAATTGTTGGTTTTTTGATAATGTTACTGACCATACAAACTCAACAGAGGTTCTGAATGCAGAATGATTATTAAATTAATTGTGAAACTAGTCCCTTAACTCTATAAAATTAACTATACTATATATTCATTATAGGGAGGCCTTTACCCTGCAGTGGGACGACCATGGCTGATAATAATAATATATTCATTATAGCATATAATTTTCATAATTCAGATAGTGGCACTCATCCAATATTGCAACTAGGATTTTGACATTTATCTTCTGAGGTGTGTGGCCAGATTGAGCCAAAGAGCTGCTTCGCTTTCTAGATCAGCTTGAATCCGCCTATTGGATATTTGCATCTAGGATTGGCTCTATGTTAATTGATCGACGTAAGCAAAACCTGTTATTTAACAAGTGAATCGATCTAGAACCTTCATACAGTTTGCACCCCACCCGGTGGCGATATATGTACTCCACCATACGGCTCCATACGGCTCCATACGCCATAAAAATATAGTTTTTGTATTATAATAATAATAATAATACTAGCCCTGTATTAAACATTGTCCCACTGCTGGGCACGGGCCTCCTCTACTAATGAGAGAGGGGTTAGGCCTTAGTCCACCACGCTGGCCTAATGCGGGTTGGCAGACTTCTCATACCTTCGAAAAACTCTCAGATATGCAGGTTTCCTCACGATGTTTTCCTTCACCGTTAAAGCAAGCGATAATTAACATTTTAATACACACATAACTTTAGAAAAGTCAGAGGTGTATGCCACTTAGGTTTCGAACCTACGACTTTCGTCTTGACAGTCCGTACCGCAACCAACTAGGCTGTCGCTGCTTTTGTATTATACAATTTTAATATTAGGCCGAGCGTAAACTAGCGATTTTTTTTAACGAAAACGAGAATTGTACAGTTTTAAATAATATTGCCAACTGGCACAATAAAAATTGTCTTGATTCCACTTGCCAAGCCCGCATTGCGGCAGCTACCGGGAATTTCATTCTTATTCATTCCATTTTGAAGTTTCTTTAGTCGTAAATAGCTCTACCTTCAGCCGGACGACTTTATATAGGTCCTTTGAGCTAAAGGACCTATCGTGTAGCATTTTTCCTATTATTTTGTAAACAAAGTTATCTAATTAAATAAAAAATAATATTCGTTCTATTGATATTTTTACCGAATTCAAACGTCAATCGATAAGCGATAGCGACAAACGTCACACGGTTTTTACGAAACACTAGCTCAACTATGACTATGTTTAAAAGTTACGATACCTAAACGAAGTCGCTAGCGTTACAGTGTTGTTTTCATGTATAGAATGTTTCGTTGTTATAGTACCAAATTTAGTTCCTAACGTAACCGCCAGAGGCGCTGTATATTTTGTCATATACATATATATAATACGTTGTCGCTAGCGATTATACGTTAGAAAATATCATAGTTAAGCTACAGATTTTAGTCGCATGTTTATGGTAGGCTTTCATATGTATAAACTGATTACGGCGTCCACGTAATCTCTTATCAGTTGCGTGATAAGATTATTTATTGTGTAGTATCCAATACTTATCGACCAAGCATGTACGGTAATGACATTTTTGAGCATTTTTTTACACTTTTTCAGTTTTCTTGTGTTATGTGATTTGAATTATGTGTGACTATTTCCTTTTGTATGGATGTTGTAAGTGTTTTTATCTGTCTATCAGTGTTGTAATGTTTGTAGTTTAGCTTCCAACATTACAAGATTATGTTTATTGCATAGATTATCGTAACAGATTATTATGTATGTATTTTGTATGTATGGATGTACCTTTAGGTCTTCTATAATCTCCAATCCATGATATCTTATTTGCCCCTGTAAAACTTAACATTCAGATATAAAAAAAATAACCTATATTTAGTTTACTTTGTTTAGGAATCTATAACTGATGTTTGAAGATATAAAAATATAACTTGTTTCAAATATTATTATTTATTAGCTATTAGATAAATTGTTTCTTATTTTCCTTGCAGATACAACGTCCGGTAGTTTAAATCTACTCACTCCATCTTCAACCACCAGTCGCATCCGGGACTTCACATCCCGCATCCAAGAGCGAGCTGCCTCTAACCTGCAGGCGAACTACCTGACGACACCTACGCCAGTCGTCACCCCCGTGCGGACCCCAGAGCAAACCACACCCACGCCCAAGAAACAGTCCGAGAATCTCCTAAAACCACCCCCGAAGATCCACGTGGACTCCAATAGCCACCGGTCTCGAGGACATCACAAGAAACGCGACGACGTTCCTAATAAAAAGCCGAGCTACCTCAACTTGGCCTGCTCCGTCAATGGTTACACCAACCTAACAACATACGATTCTAAACTACGGCAGGATATCAACAAAAGTCGCGAAGCATCTCCCATAAGGCCTATAACCCACACATACCAGTACAGAAGCGAGAGCAATTCCCTATTGGTACCAGTACCTGTCAGTGCCAACAAACTGCTGGTACCAACCTTCGGACCTCATGATACAAGAACTGATTTGACAGCGAAAGCGCCTTCCAAGGCGCACACAGACCCTTACTTGGCTACGTCGCCGCTCCATGTCTACATGGCTGCAGAGAACAAGCAACTGAAGAACGACTTCCTCGGAGCCAGCATGACGACCACCAGCCGGCCTTATATTTCTACGGAGAGCAAGAATTTCGCGGCGTCCATGCTGCATCAGAAAGATGAAGTTGATAATGCTAAAGAGATCACATTCAAGTCCAGTTATTCTGAGACGAATTTCAGGAAGACCGTGACGACTAATGGAAAAGACACCAGGTTCACATCAGAGTCTTATACAATATCATCAAATGGAATGTCAAAGAGAGTGGAAATTACAAAGGAAAACGGGGAGAAACTCACGAGTCCAATGAAGAGTTTTATACAACAGCGTGTGGAGAGGTTGTACGGCCCAGGAGCACTAGCCCAAGGCTTCTTCAACCAAAAGAGACACAAACTGAAGAGTCAGAGCGAGGACGATGACTCCAAAGTGTTGACAGAGAAATCCCTGAACTGCCCAGACACATTCTCGCCGTCCAGGAAGCTGAACAAGAGTTTCGACGACGCGTTCACTAGTCCAAATGGGGAGATGGATGCGAACGTCTCCTTGCCAGTTTTGAGGCACTTGAGACCGGAGTTTCGGGCGCAGCTGCCTATCCTGTCTCCCAAGAAGAGCCTGAAAACGGAGATATCGCCGCAGAAGGTGGAGCTAGACATTCCTAAAGTGGAGGTACAGACGACTGATGTGACTAGTGAAGTGGTGACCAATGGTGTATCTGTGATAAAACTGGACGATCCCGAGCAGGAAGTGAGTGTTAACGGTGAACAAACTAATGGAGAAGTGGTGAAAGACGGTCATTACTTCTTGACTTTGGAGAAGAAGGAGACTGAGAGGCTGATGGCGCTGTCCGCAAGCGCTGAGAAGGAGCTGGAAAACTTGCAGGTCAGTTTATTGTCATTAGTGCTTGGATAAGCAATGCTTAAGGCCTTATAGTTTTAACTGTAGTTATGCATTTCGTTATGATCTTATTCATAGTTTAATATAAGATCTACTACTCTATTTGTCATAAACATAGGGCACATTAAATCTGAAGTAAAGTTTAACAGTCACACACATAGTTCTGACCACACACTAGGTAAAATCTGTGTCATGGATATCAAGAACTACGAACTACGGTCCCACAACATCCAGACCCAAAACAAATATCTGTCTGGCACACAAACATCTATCTCGGCGTGGCAATCGAACCCACGGCCTCTCGTTTCACAGCTGGCTATTAGCCCGCTGCGCTACGATTGTCAAACTAGATGACCTTTGAACAAAAATTTAATTAAACAACATGTTGTCTGATAATTAATTAATACTTTAATCGGATAATATAATGTAATAACGTAGTTGGTATATCATTTCGATGTAATATTTCATCATTTTTTTTTTTTTCGATAGAAGCATTTCCGCGTATGGATTTATACGTTGTTTTAAAAAACAATACACTCATGCCTACTAACAAATAACAGTATGATAATTTTACTATAATTGGCTGATAATATAAGCGGATATAACTCAAAAAATAAAAACGTTATATTTTCTCATTCAAGATTGAAGTTGTTCTACAAGTTACTTTGAATTTTTTGACCATTAAAACTAATCATTCATACTTCGTATTGAGATGGCATTAATTCCGTTTTCTTCTCGACCTTCAACGGTTCCACTTCGGCTGACCTTTTTAATTATCCCGTGAAAATAATGTATAACCTTGAAATCTAAGCATAATCACGACATGATACACTAGGATGAACGCATAGTTGACACAATTTAAACATTATTAATTCGTGCCTGGAACTAAACGGAGAAACATTAGACTTAGTCTCTTCAACAGTTTTTTTAGGAATAACTCTAGATAGTAAATTTCAATGGGGTCCTCAAATAGAAAGGTTTTTTTTTTTTTTTTTTTTTTTCTTTATTAATTTGGGGTTTTTATCCATTAGATTATTTAATAGAAAGGTTATCCGTTAAATTAAGTGCTGCGGCTTTTGCAGTCTGGAAAATAAAACGTTTAACAGATGTTTCAACGGCTAGGTTGGTATATTTCGCATACTTCCACAGTATTATGTCTTATGGCATTCTATTGTGGGGATCAGCTGCTGATATAAACACCATATTTATATTACAAAAAAGAGCAGTCCGAGCTATTTACGACCTGGGTAGTCGGGATTCCTAACGATCTGTATTCAAGGAGAGTAATATATTAACTGTGCCGTCTGAATACATCTATCAAAACATTATGTACGTTCGCAAAAACATAAGTAAATTCCATAAAAATAGTGAAATTCATAACGTTAACACCAGAAATAAAGACAAACTTACCGTACCCACCTTTAGAGTGGTGAGATCTAAAAAGTCTTTTATGGGTAACTGTGTTAAATTCTATAACAAAATCCCCAATAACGTGGTTGATATGCCCGATAAAATGTTTAAGACTCACACTAAACGTGTTCTTATGGACAGGGGCTATTATAATGTTCAACAATATCTAGAGGATAGGGATGTTTGGCATTCGGTTCCTTTCTGCACACTGCGACCTGGCGCCCTGTAGCTTACACAATGTTAGTTGTAGAAATAAAATAAAATATTAACTAAATTTATAAAATATTGATAAATTACATGTCGTAATATTGAATACACTTAAAATATAACAAATAATAAACTATGACGACCGATCGCGTATAAAATATAAAACAATAAATTGGCAATTAACATGTGACAGGTCATCTACTAGAAATAATGAACCGGACCAAAAACAAGCCCGCTGAGTTTGATTCGCTGGATTGTCTCAGGACTGGGTCGCGCCGCGTAGTATCCAGTGGTAATATAAGCCCGCTGAGTTTGTTTCGCCGGGTCTTCTCAGGCTGGGTCGCGTTTGGATCCGGTGGTAGCTTTTAAAACGTGCGACGTCTCGGAAATACCCATGGTCCATATCAGACCCATTTAAAAATATGTATATTTGACTGGTATTTCTTTGAATAACATTAAAAATAAAAATTATAAACACCTTATAAATGAATAAAGTGATTGCTAGTGTATTGATGATGCTATGTATGCTATGTATACATAAGCTGATACCCTTTTCTTAAATTTTCTTTACTTTTTTTTAATGTACTGACTTGTCATAAGAGCTATGTAATTGCCTACATGATCAATAAACGATTTCATTTCATTTCATTTCATTTCATATGAATGTTAGGAAAACCACCGTGGCGCAATGGGCTAGTCGACTACGAAACAAGAGACCGCACTGCGACAAATCTGGTAGGACGGTCGGTAGGCAGCGGCTCTGCTGTGCCCTGGCATTGCAGAAGTCTATGGGCGGCGGTGACTACTTACCATCAGGTGGCCCGTCTGCTCGTCTGTCTATTAAGGCATTAAAAAAAAACTTTGATTCAAAAATATTTGTTTCCGGTCTGGTGTTGTGAGGCTTTAGTCCCTCGTAATTCTTCATACTCACTATACAGGTTTGACCTACTGTGGTATCAGGGATATGTGTGTGACTGTCTGTGATTATTATTGGTAAAAATACCTTAATTTTCTTTTTACTTTAACGTGTGATCACTATCTCGCCTGATGGTAAGTGATGATGTGGTCTACGGTGGAGAACACTTGCCTAGTAGATACCTATTCACTCTTGACTCTCGAATATTATCCCTTAAAATTCGGCGTTGGCCTGCGATGAAACTGTTGATAGGGAATTTTAGTCCGCGATGAAATTCGCCCGCTTAATAAAAAGACGGATGCTAAATCACACTGTACCATAATATATTGATTACAAATAAATAATAATAGAAATAAACTAGATGACCCGTGTGAACACTTCGCACAGATAGTAATCAACAAAACAAATAGTTAACTATACTGTCAACAGATGGCACTGTTAATATTTTCATCTTTTTTTGGCAAATCTTATAAGATATTTTTCGTCAATAGCGGCAAACATAAGCTTCAAAATGGTGTTTGAATCATTAAATTTGATGAAGAATTATTGAAGTTGTGGTGTTCCTACAAAACACCTTTGAGAAATAATATTGTATAGAGATAAACTACTTACATACATATACACTCATGCCTGTAATTCCGAAGGGGTAGGCAGAGATGTAACCAGTACACCCACTTTTCGCCAAATTTATTAGGTCCCATAATGTGATAGGCGCGAGCCCATCGCCATACCGGACACAGAGATAAAATGGAATGCTTTATAATATACCTATGTTTGAGACGCGTCTTCCAGTTGTATTGAGGGTCGATATGGCATTTGTGCAAACACACAAAGTCTGGTGTAGCCATGACGGAATACAAATTTTAAATTAGGTAGTTTTAACAATTATTTTGAACATTATTTTATTATTTTTTGCTTGAGAACAATAGTTTTTGTCTGAGACTCGTGTACCGTGGATAAATTATGTAAATCCTTAATTTATTCTATAGCAACCATATTAAAATTCAGGTGGTATTCTTATTTTGGATATTTCTTTCAGATATGACTTTTTTGCTTATACTACTGGCCGGTTTTAGACTAGGAGATAATATACCTAAAACTTAGTTCACATAACAACAATTTTACAATAATAATGTCGATAGATGGTTCACTTTGAACATATGTTTTTTTTTATCCTGGCACGGCCAAATTACCACACTGCACCTGATGGTACGCATTGCCGTCTAGTTAGAGTATCAAGTAGCGAGAAACAATGTATCCCCCGCTAGTCAACACAATCGTGCCGGCCTGCTGTGTAGCTTCACACTAAGCCATGGGGCAAGGAGATGAAGAAGCGGTCGAGGGACTAGAATCAGAGTACTTTGTCAAAGTGTATATTGCATGTATTTAGGAGTAATGTGACCTACTCAGCAGGCATGATTGTGTCAAGTAAAGAGGGATAGTTGTCTTTCGCTGCCTGATACTCTAACTGGATGACACTGCGCGTAACAGGTGGGGTGTGGTCACTTTGCAGTGCCAAGCGATGCTTCATACTATACCTGGGCGACACTATGTTTCATTATAATTCAGTATTCTAAGCAATGTGCGTGCCGAAATAATTGGTTCTAACAAAGGTTCTAAGGAAACGGCCCCTTTTGGCCTAATTTACTAAATATGATTGATTTTATTTGGTACCTTCCGCGATTTTAATTCAGCTCGTAACCAACAAGAGGCTTGGTTAAAAATCTGTGTAAATAATATTTCCAGTATAAAATTTTACTAACCGTTGTTTGCGGCGTCCCCTCTTTGAAAGCCACTTACTCCACTCTCATGGATCGTAACGGGATGTCAGATAGCTTATACCTTCCTCAATGAATAGGCTGTAAAATGCAAGAAGATTTTTTCATATCTGACTGGTTATTCTATAAATTGCCGCGTTCAAACAACCTCTTCAACTTTAATAATTTCTCGACCGTCGGAATTTGCTTTGCAAGTAGTTTTTATACATGTTTTCATACATGTCGTTGACGGACGAGAGGATCTTATAATGATTAATAAGATAACACAATCTCTTCAAGTTTAATAATATAATGATTACACTTGAAAGGTAACATAGTAAGCTAAGTTATTTTACTATAGTCTACCATATACCGCCCACAGTAAATGGCAAAAAGAAATCAGTCAAGATAATATGCCCATGTTTATGTTTTCCAGAACCAGGATGTGAGTGAGGAAGTGCTGGGTATACTGCGCTCTGCAGCCGGCAAGGCTCGTCTGTTAGCCACGCAGAAGATGCAGCAGTTTCAAGGTACATCAGCAAATCTTAATATCTAGTTTTAGGAAGTTGTGACAGTATGTAAATTACACGGATATAAATTTAAATAGACACCATAAGTATTTCAATCCATATATAAAATTACACTTCTGTATCTTTTGTGACAGCATTTTAGATGAATATTAATTTCTGAATTAACAATAGTAATGTATTTTTATTTGACATATCTCCTAAAACTAATGTTATACAAGTTTGTTAAATGTCGCACTTAAAATATCAGTAACAAGCACTCTAATGTTTGTTAAGTTTATTTTCAAAGTCATAGACATTTCTTAGTGATAGTAATGCAGACAAACATAGACATAGACAGGTTTGTCTACAGTATGAATAGGTCGACCTGACGGGGTATTAGTTACAAAACAGTGACGTAATGCTTGCTGCTTGCAGTGAGACAAATCCCACTGCACTTTCCAATCCCTACTCCTTTTCAGCAGCCAGGACTCATTCATGATTATTCTATTTGCCAAATGCTAAGATACAGGTTTTAACCTAGTTCAGCATAGGATGCTATTGCCTATTTTATTTGTCAATTTATTTAAGTGTTTGTTTATGGAAATAAATCAAATTTATTATTATTATTATTTCGGTCGTTCATTGACGGTTAAAACCACCATCAAGTGACCCACTTGCTCGTTTATGAACCTTAGCTATAAAAACAATGGCAGTCATGACTACCGATAGAAGTGAAAACTTGAAACTTTGGATTACTGTATTATTTCTTGAAACAACGCCTATGAACTAGTAGTTTTTTTTTTATTGCTTGCAAATAGTTATGAAACTTCATAGGCGTGTATGTGTCAAAAGTAAAATAATCTGGGCGTGACGGTCACCGACTTCAGTGCTTTCTCCCCATCTCAAAAGTGCCCAATGTGCCTAAAGAAGATTTTACTTAAAAATTAATAAGTAAAAGTTTTTTAATTCATAAAAAGTACACCGACTTAAATAAAAAACAAATTATGCGTCCCTATAAAATTTGAGGGCTGCCTTCGATTTTGCGGAGATCCCATCATCAGATCATGACTTGGTGCCAATGGGACCACCTGGGAAGTATACCCTTTAAACAAAAAGAATTTCTCGAATCGGTCCGGGCGTCTTAGAGTAATCGGGGAACATACATAAAAAAAAGATTCCGACGAATTTAGAACCTTCTACTTTTTAACCGACTTCAAAAAAAGGAGGAGGTTCTCAACTCTACGTGTATTTTATTTATGTTTTTTTGAAGTCGGTTAAAAAACAATACCTAAAACAGTGTGTATGATCTTCCAGGCCTATGTTACAACAACATCAACGAGCGGCAGGACGAGCCGTTCCCGACCACTCTACAAGACCTGCAGGGGTTCTGGGACATGGTGTGTCTGCAGGTCAGGAATGTGGACGCTCTCTACCTACACCTCGCACAGCTGAAGGAAAACAACTGGCAGGAGGTGAGCATATGTTTGATACATAGGGGCGGAGGTGTAACCAGTACACAAAACGCTGAGCTTATTACCGTCCACTATCACACTGAATTCCAGACTCTGGGCTATGGAATATTGTGATACTTTTATCACTTTACCCGACCCGGGGTAGAACCCAAGACCTCACCGAAGCATAGTACCGCGTACGTAGTGAGAACTGTTCTACCGAGGCAGTCTATGGATGTTTGTCTCTTATGTGGGTAGCTACTTCCAAGCATCCGTGAGTCATTTATGTGTTACAATTTCAAAGGTAATATTTTGGGGTCTGTGAAGCTGGCAGTGAATATGTTGTAGAAACAATTGAAAGTGATATGGGAACATTTTAGCTTTCCAAACTCATAAGGCTGTATGGTTTTAGTTTATAGACGAACAAAAGTTGTTATTGACTGTACTTAAACAACTGAACAGAAGCCAAACCAAAACTAATATTGACTGTAAATGTGAAGAATATATTAACAGACCAGGATGATTGTGTCGAAAAGCGATAGAAAGTCTCTAGCTAGTCGATACTCCTGGACAGCACCATCAGATGTGGTCACTTTTCCATACCATGATATATGTGTGTGTGTGTGTGTGTGTGTGTGTGTGTATATATGGATAAAGGCCAAAGAAAAAAAATACAATTAGGTTAAGATAAGAAGAGTACCAGCTGAATAGTTATCAAAACAAGAATAACGCATCTAGAATTAGAAGTCATTGGTATAAGAAAATTAGTAGCTAACTAAAACATGCTAATTAAGTACAGAAAATCCTGCAACAATGCAAGAAATAAAAGGCTTTTCATTTATATTTTATTTTATTATACATATGGATATTTATTACACCTACTTCGTTACTCCCTGCACAACCCAAAGGTCGATGTAGAGAATACCTTAGGCATTATGTCTGCCTTCATAATTCTTATATAAGAAGTGTAAATAAATAAACAAATACATGACAGCCTCCGTGGCGCAGTGGCGAGTAGCCGGCTGTGAAACGAGAGGCCGTGGGTTCGATTCCCACACATGAACAAATGTTTGTGTGACAGACAAATATTTGTGTCCGGGGTCTGGGTGTTGTGAGACCGTGCGTCTCTCTAGGTCCCTGATACCCACAACACAAGACTCGTATCTTAGGGTGGGGTCGAGGATATGTGTGTGACTGTTGAGTGTTATTTATTTACTATTACATTCCACTTCCAGCTAAGCACTCCAGTACAGAATCCTGCAACACCGTCATCGTCTCCGGCGCGAGTGAGACAACAACGCGCCACGCCCGTGGTCAAGAACGAGAAGGCACGACTCGCTGCGGAGAAGCGCGAGGCTGACAGGAAGGCCATGCTGGAACACAGGAGGTGGGTACCGCACATCTGCCAACAGAATATACACTTTAAAACCAGTGCATTGAGTTTAAAATAAAATGTGTGCTTGCTCGGTTACTGGAAAGAGTGCCTTTATCGCGGAAATTAGTCAAAATGTACTAATACAGTCTTCTAGTGCTATTAGTAAAAACAAATTATGCGTCACTATAAAATTTGAGGGTTGCCCTTGATTTGTCTGAGATCCCATCATCAGATCCTGACTTGGTGCCAATGGGACCACCTGAGAAGTATACCCTTTTAAACAAAAAAAGAATTTCTCGAATCGGTCCAGGCGTCTTCGAGTTATCAGGTAACATACATAAAAAAAAAAGATTCCAACGAATTGTTAACCTCCTCCTTTTTGGAAGTCGGTTAAAAAATAGCACTAGAAGACTGTATTAGTAATATAATAAATTCTGATCAATTTGGTGCCAATATCTCAATTTTTGAGAATTTGTGGGTTGGTAAGACTCCAGGAATTTTCTCATTTTATTTATGGAAATATTAAATTCAGTCCGAATACAATTTTTTAAATATTTTTAAAAAATGTTTTATTTCAATCAGCTCTCTTTCATTGGACCTCAAAAAGAGTAAGATAAGATAAAACCCAATTTAAAATACTTTTTGTGTACCCGGTGTATGTGTATGTACATTTTGGAAAATAAAACCCCTTTTTATGTGTTTAAATAAATGTTGATTGTATTTGCGACCCGCAGCCCCTCATAACGCGCCAAAGTCAACCCTATGGACATGCAAATTCACCCAATTCTTGAACTTTTACACTGATGCCATTTTATAGAATTATCTGTATATATAAAAGAAGAAGCTGACTGACTGATTGACTGACTGACTGACTGATCGATCAACGCACAGCCTAAACGGCTGGGGTTAGAGACTTGAAATTTTGACAGTAGGTACCTTTTATCACGTAGGCATCCACTAAGGAAGGGTTTTTGGAAATACCACCCCTAAGGGGGTAAAATAGGGGATGAAAGTTTGTATGAAAATCCGTCATTTTTGAAGTTAAATTCATGAAAATTAGTATTTGGCATTTTAGTTAAAAATAAAAAATATATGTTTCAGGATTTTTGGAAATTCCGCCCCTAAGGGGATAAAATAGGGAATGAAAGTTTGTATGAAAATCCGTCATTTTTAAGTTAAACGCATGAATATTGGTATTTTGTATTGTATACTTTTTCTCGCAAATATGACCTCCACGCGGGCGGAGCCGCGAGCAACAGCTAGTTTAATATAAAAAAAAAATCAATTAGCAATATCTTTCTTTATAAACGTTCCTCCTTACATGCTATAAAACTCTTATGTGTATATGTACTTGCACCGACACCTAGTGAGGTGTGCTACAGACTGCAGAGACGTAAGTCGCCGGTTCAAACCAGCTCAAATGACATACACCTCTGATTTTTACGTATTTGGTGACATTTGTCAAATATGTACACAAAAGTATTCTGTCTCAAACTCATATTATTTTAATAATACGCCCAACAATAACACACAAATACACAATCTGTCTGACTAGTTCAAACTTGTATAGTGGGTATCTCAACAACTACGAGGGACTACACACAACACCCAGACCCGAAACAAATACCTGTCACACAAACATTTATCTCGGCGCGGGAATCGAACCCACGCCCTTTCGTTTTACAGCCACTCGCCCGCTGCCCCAATGAACTGTCGTTAACTATATTTGTGATAGAAAATGAAAAATTATTTAATTAAATATACAACACTTAACTTTATTGATCATGTAGGCAATTACATAGCTCTTACGACAAGTCAGGACATTAACGGTAGGCAGCGGCTCTGCTGTGCCCTGGCATTGCAGAAGTCTATGGGCGGCGGTGACTACTTACCATCAGGTGGCCCGTCTGCTCGTCTGCCTATCCAGGCACTAAAAAAAAATTAACGAAAAGCATATCAGCTGATGTATACATAACATACATAGCATCATCAATACACTAGCAATAAATTATTCATAAGGTACTTAACATTATTATTATTTATTTATTATTTTTTATTTTTATATTATTAATTAATATTATTCAAGGAAATACCAGTCAAATATACCGTGGTCCCCCACTAGACATGCCTGTATCGGGGGCCTCAGGGGTACGATAAATACAGTCTCAGGTTAAACCACTCGCACGAGTATCAAGCTCCATACAAATTCCATATTTTCCTTTTGGTCAGAAAACCTTTGTTATACTGTTAGGTATCCTGATTTCATGTACTGATTGCTTGTCCTTGTGTTGTCAGACGCGTAGCCCGCGAGCGACAGCTGGCAGCACGGGCCTCCGCCCCGAGCACACCTGGCTCCAGCCGCGAGCAGGAGCACCACATGGGCATCGAGGGCAGCCAGGTCTGTACACATGTACCTTATATGACATTAAAACGCCAAAATATTTTTTTTACAGAAAAGACAAAAATGCGTAAAACTTGTAAATAATATTAGACAGATTGTTTAACACGTTGACTGCGGCGCCAAATATTGCGACGATACGCCTATGCGGCTGGCACACGCTAGGTGCGTTTCCCGCACTCGCGTAACAATCCCGAACGCGAGTACGCCGGGCGTGTTGTATATATCGCTAAGCTAAAAACCATGTCTGGCCGTGCAAATTTATAAGCCACTTTTCCCCTCGTATTTATGGTACTGTTGAATTACTTGCAATACAGTAATTGCGCATAGTTTTAATTTAAAACTTAAAATAAAACTTTAGACATTATTACCATTCTTTATTTAGAGCAACAGCTACCAAAGCTGTTATTGTATTTTGTTAAAAATTGTGTCCCTGTTTAGATGTAATAAAAAGGTAGATCTTTTACGTGTTTGAAATAAATTTTATGTATGAAATTTGAGTATATACTTATATTCGTAAGATTTATCGAAATAACTCGCTCAAGTTAGCTTTAACATTTAGGATAATCATTCCTATAAATATAAATCAAACAATGGCTATCTAAGACAAGTAATAAAATATTAAATAAAAATACGTGGGTGAAGCCACAATCTTTGTATATATTTATTTACAACGCACCTAGCGTGTGCCGCCCGCACAGGCGTCGCGCAATAAAAACACACCTGTTGTGTGCCGGCCGCACTCTTGTATAGAGATTTTTAAAACGAACCTAGCGTGTGACGGCCGCATGCGCGTAGCAAAATCAAAAACACACCGTGTGTGTGCGCCGCAGTCAACGTGTTAAAAGGTATTCTGACTTTTGAAAGTTACAAATTGATGATTAACAATATTGCCCAACTTCGTGTACATTGGACACATTTGGACACATTGGACATTGTAATGGACAGGTAGTGGTAGGATTTTCATATCCGCCCGGATAGCGACCACCATATACAGGGGCTGAAACCTGCCATAGTGGCTCACCCAGGAATTTTTCGGGATCAGCCAGTGTACATCCGGTTTTTGTCGAGGTCTCAAGTTAGAGTACGATATTTGACCGTTTAGCGGCCTGAGTACTCTGACACTAGACCCTCGACCGCTTCTTCACCTTCTTGCCCCATTGCGTAGTGTGAAGAAGCAGGCCGGCATGATTATGTTAAGTAGCGGAGGATAGGTTCTCTCGCTACTCGATACTCTAACTGGACGGCACTGCGTTTACCATCAGGTACAGTGTGGTCACGCCGTGCCAGGAAAAAAAACAGTCAACATCTCATGTTATTTTGTTCCAGGAGGTGGAAATATTCGTGGGCAGAGGTGCGAAGCCGTCGACTGTCGCTCCCACCGGCGACGGCGCTGATAATAAGCAGAGCTGATCACACACAATGAGCTATGTTAAATGTTGAACGGGTCGAGGGAAAATTTGTTGTTAACGGTTGCACCATTGTGGCTTGTGGGGTATATTTTATTGAACGGTAGCATAATTTTGTTTTAACTACGAAAAGACACGTGTCTATAAAAAATATGAGGGTAAAATGAAAAAATCCGGCTGGAAGGACCGAATTTGTTCACAGATTCTAGATGATTGTATATGAATGTTAGTATTGTGAAATAAATACCACCCCACAAGGTTTTCATTTGTTCAACCGATGAACCGATAAATACGCCCCAATTTACTCTGTAGCAAAGTTGACGCGAGTAACTTTTGTTTTTATTTATAGCAACATTTATCTCACGCAATATATATATAATGCAATTATTTATTTCAATAATTATACTATTATAATGAATTGATCTGATTAATCAACGTAATATTGACAATTATTTATTTTCACACGTTAATCACTATAATGTTACTCAGGTGATTTTGCTACAGTCGTCCAAATGACGTCACCGAGTCTGTACCATAAGTGACGCGAGTAACACATTGCTATCGTTTTATTTTTTTCGCGCCTTTTTTGTACAGACTGGTGATGATGTCCAGTGATATTTTTTTACAGTGACAGGTTTAGAGTGAGATGGATGCATGCGTGCGAAGAAGGATGGAATGACGTTAAATTTAATGAATGAATTATGATACTCAACTCTAATGGAATATTGAAATCGTATTTTTAATTTTTTTGTCAATTTTAATCATTTATCGGAATAAATTATTGTTTAAATTGTCTGTTCTTTTTAATTTCGACCGTGCCGTCGGTTTCAATGATTATCTTTTTAAATAATATTGAATTAAATAGATTTTAAAATGAAATTTATCAAAAATAGTATAGAATCATGGATGTATTTATCGAATAAATAAAAAATAAGCATAAAATCACCCAAAATGACACCACATTTGCTTTTCATATCCATGTAATGCAAAAAACATCTAGTTTATAATATTCATGTGTGTAAAAAAACGCGTTTTATGACATAAGGCTTGACAATTATTGGAATCATTATATTAAATTGTTAAAACTGATGGCATTACATTTTACATACCCGAGTAGGGTCTGTTACAGAACTTATACGTCAAAAAATATATTGTAAATAAGGAAAGTATCTGGATACCATTATATTCTCCAATTTATAAAGGATTATATCAAATCACACAGAATACTGTCTCATATGGGCTTTGGCAGATCTGAGAAGTCGGAGACGATAGATCTAGCTTTATCTTGTAACACATAAGTCCAAAAGCAAGGATGTATCAAATTGTGTGTACATTTTTTTTTATTGAAGACTATACAGAATACAATCAAATGACAAATAAAATACACAAATACATACATATTATAAACAAATACAAGACATGAGTAATGGCCAATTTGATCACTCAAGCATAATATAATTTTACAATACAATATAAAGGTCAATTCTGTACCCTTAAAATTCTGTAACAGCCCTTAGACATCTTCAATACGATTTTAAACATTCCTTGTATATTAAATTAATTAAAAAAAAATGTGTACAATTAAGCATTTTTCATAATGTAAATAAACAAATAAATCTTTAGACGTCCTGCTCACTATATTAAGTTTTCGCGGATCGAATTAATTAAATTGTTACATTGAATTACGTGTATTTTTAATTTAATTTCCATTGACATAACCAGTTATATCCTAAAATAAGTTTACTGGAGATCTGAATAAATTAGAACCTAATCATTTTAAGTATTTAAGTTCCATGTCAATTAAATTAAAAATACACTTAAATTATAGAATTAATTTAATAGAATATAATAATATTGGAAATGTAATTTTAGACGAATACTTATCCTATATGGTGGAGAAAGTGTATTGAGAATATTCTTGTGCGCTGGTCGCTTGACGCGCCGTTTAACAACTAATGTCGACATCATGTGTAATATTAAATAAATTATCACCTGAATTCATTGTATTTTTATGATACCTATCAACGAATATCTGGATCCCGTCAGGAGGAAGCCGAAAGCATTATGGACTTTTTGATTATTTACTCAGTATTGTTTTCGTGTATGCCACAAGATACTTCGAAGATTTATATAAAAAGCAGTAAATAGAAATAATTTTAATCACAATAATTTATGGAAACATTTAAGTTATTTCAATGCAGTTTCTCCACAGTCTTATTCATTTATTCTCTATTAAATAATAAAACAGTTATGACAACCGAAATTGTTTTATATCAATAAACATGACATGAATTAATGTTTGTATAATGTCACCGCGAACTCCGTTGCGCCTTAAATATATATTTGTACCGACCCGTCTATCCCGCGGAATACAATTTTCCCGAATAAAAAGTAGCTCATGATTCTCCGGAATAATGTAGCTTTGCATAGGAGAAAGATTTTTCTAAATCGGTTAAGTAGTTTTTGAGTTTATTAGTTACAAACAAACATATCTTTTCGTCTTTATAATGTGACTAGCTGCACCGGCATGCGTTTCAATGCCACGTAAAGTAAAGATTAATTGCGATCGGTTGAACGGTATTGATGTTCTGCAGCGCCATCTAGTTCTTTTTAGTTTTTTGAGCCAGTAGTTACCATCGTGTGCTTATGCAGAACAACTCACCAAAGTTTCATCATAATCCCATAACCAGCCGATGTTACAGTTTTCACGTCTCATCTTATTGTACTGTACGCTCACGCCTGTAATCCCCATAGGGGTAGGCAGAGGTGTAACCAGTAAACATAATAGGTCCCGTAAAGGAGTTTAACTTTGCCTCTAGGTCCTTCAAAAGCGCCATTGCTAAGGCGAAGTCGGAGCACATTGGCAGAATTGGCGAGAGACTGGCACGTCTCCCGTCGGGAACACGTGCGTTTTGGTCTCTCGCCAAGGCTGTCTTAGGAAATTTCTGTCAGCCATCTTTTCCACCCCTGCACACGGAGGATGACTCGCTGGCCCATGCCGCGAAGGTGAAAGCCGATCTTCTGGGCTCTCTCTTCGCGTCCAACTCCACTTTGGATGACCGAGGAAATTCACCGCCGACAATCCCGCGGTGCGATGCAACGATGCCGGAGGTTAAGTTCCGGCAAAGTGCAGTTCGCAAAGCACTCCTGTCCTTGGACATTCATAAGTCGAGTGGGCCCGATGGCATCCCTCCGATCGTGTTGCAGACATGTGCTCCGGAGTTGGCACCGGTTTTAACGCGTCTTTTCCGGCACTCCTATACATTAGGCGTAGTCCCGAAATCCTGGAAGGCCGCTTTAGTGCACCCGATCCCTAAAAAAGGCAACCGCTCGGACCCGTCCAATTACAGGCCTATAGCCATCACCTCCTTGTTCTCCAAGATAATGGAGTCCGTTATTAACTGCCAGCTCCTGCGGTACCTGGAGGAGCACCGGCTGATTAGCGACCGCCAGTACGGCTTTCGTCGGGGTCGCTCAGCCGGTGATCTTCTAGTCTACCTAACTCATAGATGGGCAAAAGCAGTTGAGACCAAGGGGGAGGCGCTTGCAGCCAGCCTGGACATAGCGAAGGCCTTTGATCGGGTATGGCACAAGGCGCTTCTTTCGAAGCTACCTTCCTATGGGCTTCCCGAGAAATTATGCAACTGGATCACCAGTTTTTTGGCAGATCGGAGCATCAAGGTCGTCGTCGACGGTGCATGCTCTGATCCTAAATTTGTCAATGCTGGTGTTCCACAAGGCTGTGTACTGTCTCCTACTCTGTTTCTTCTGCATATAAATGACATGCTGCAAATCAGCAACATTCATTGCTATGCAGACGATAGCACTGTAGATGTACTGTACACTGGCCGTGCTAATATTTCTCGGGAATACGTCGACGAGAGCCGGAACAAACTTGTGTCTGAAGTCGAGTCCTTGTTAACCAAAGTCTCGGACTGGGGTCGACTAAACTTAGTCCAATTCAACCCCAAAAAGACACAAGTCTGCGCGTTAACCGCTAAAAAGTCACCATTTGTCGTGACTCCTCATTTAGAGAACACTCCCCTGTCTGCCAAACCCAGTATCGGAATACTTGGCGTCGACATTTCGAGCAACGTCCAGTTCCGCGGTCAATTGGAAGGAAAGGCCAAATTGGCCTCAAAGAAGCTTGGTGTGCTCAATAAGGCGAGACGGTACTTCACGTCGGGTCAACGCCTAAATCTCTATAAGGCGCAAATTCGGCCCCACATGGAGTACTGTTCTCATCTCTGGGCGGGAGCCCCCCAGTACCAGCTACTTCCATTTGACCGCATTCAACGTAGGGCAGCTCGGGTTATCGACGATCAAGCTCTTTCCGATCGGCTTGATCCATTGGCTCTGCGTAGAGATGTTGGATCACTCTGCATCTTCTACCGCATTTATCATGGGGAATGTTCCGAGGAATTGTTTGGATTGATCCCGGCCGCTGAATTTCACCATCGGACATCGCGCCAAAACATAAAATTCCATCCGCACCATCTCGATGTCCAGCGTTCCACAACAGCGCGATTTTTACGGCATTTTCTGCCACGCACAACCACTCTGTGGAACCAGCTGTCGCCGGCGGTCTTTCCGAACCGTTACGACCTGGGAACCTTCAAGAAGAGAGCATATTCTTTCCTGAAAGGCCGGCAACGCATTTGCAAGCCCTTTGGTGTTGCAGATGTTCATGGGCGGCGGTGATCACTTTCCATCAGGTGAGCCTCTTGCCCGTTTGCCCCCTTTTTCCATAAAAAAAAAAAAAAAAAATGTGAAAGGGGGCGAGCCTATCTTCATACCGGGCTCAGAGTATTCCTAAATACAGTTTACAGTAGTAGAGCCACGCTGAAGACATAATTGTCTACATATGAATGGGCCGGCTCGACCGGGGTAGTACCACTGTCTCACAGAAAACCAACGTAAAGTGACAGTTTACTGTCGCGTTTCGTATAGTAAGTGAGATATCCGGAGGCCCAGATTCCCCCTTCCCTTCCCTAATCCCGATTCCTGTCCTTTAAGGCCGACAGCGCATACATGATACTTTCGGTATTGTGGATGTTCATGGGCGGTGGAGATCACTTAACATCAGGTGACCCACTGGCTCGTTTGTCGGACAATGCTATAAAAAATAATAGAAAAACCCAATATCACTAGCCGATCGGGGATCGTACCCGAGACCTCAGCGCAGCAGTCGTAACGCATGCGCGCTTACTGCGCCACCGAGGCGGTTAAGTAATCATGCAAGAATACAAAATCTATTATAATTAAAAAAAACAGATATTGTCGTATCGGTGGCGTAGCGGACGCGTAACTGAGTGTTAAGGTCTCGGGATCAATTGACCAAGGAAAGTGTTTACCTGCAATGTTCTGGTAGTGCTGTGATCGAAAGGCATTCGTAGTGCCTGAAACGGACGTCCCCACAAGACTTATCATCTTAGTGTGGACCAGAAGCGTAGCTACAGCTGTATCTGAAGAATTGTTTCATCTTATCCCATCCTCCCCCTTCCACACCAGAACCACGCGTACTGGATTGCGGAGCCACAGCTTCGTGGTGTCTACTACCCCGGCCCGAACCAAGAGCGGAACAAATTCATATTTTTGCCGCACCATCAAGCTGTGGAACAGTTTGCCACCTACCGTGTTTCCTCCTTCCTATGATCCCGTGTCCTTTAGGCGTAGTGTGAAGAAGCTAAACAGCAGGCCGGCATGATTGTGTTGGGTAGCGAGGAATGGACTGTCTCTCGCTTCTGGATACTCTTATCTGGACAGCACTGCACTTACCATCAGATGCAGTGTGGTCACATTGCCGCGCCAGAACAAAAAAATAAAAACAAATGATACAGGGCCCCCGGGCTACAAAGAAAGAAATTTTACGAATTTGTACGTTTTTTTTATCCCGGCACGGTAAAGTGATGGTAAGCGCATTGCCGTCCAATTAGAGACTAACTTAGAGTATAATACTTAATACTGTAACTACGGCACTGCGCTTACCTTCGCTACAGCCAGAGACAACTATACCGCGCCACTTGACACCATCATGCCGACCTGCCGAGTAACGTCTTTGCACTACGTGCGTCTAAAGGACCCATCTTAGGAAAGAGTAGGCAAATGTCAGGGGTGTCACCTGACCGTAAGCGATTACACTAAAATAGTAATAATAGCTCCCATCAGCAGGCATACGTATAGTCCTTACCCTGATCCGATCCGATTATATCGTGTCGTGCTTATCAGGACTATGATTGACATTCGATCTTACAACACCCAGACCTGAAACAACTATTTATGAATCATACATACATTTGTCTCGATAAGAGGATGGAACCCCCGGCCTCTCATTTCACAGGCTACTCGTCCGTTGTGAGACGGAGGCAGTTAATACCAGAGCAATCCTGGTGAGTTACGAACTTATAAGGGCAAGAATTTGATATTTTTTATAGGTTCCTAAATTGTATTGATGCTGATATATCGCATGCGAAACTTGGATATAATTAGCTTGCGCTTATTTTATTTTACTTAAAAATAACAAACAACTATAGTATATAACAAAATTATTACACATTATTATAGTACCTACATACTGTAGGCAAATAAATATACAGCCAACAACATTTTCCAATGAATAAATAATAATAAATAACACCCAACAGACACACACATAGCACTGACCCCACACTAAGATACGAGTCTTGTGTCGTGGGTATCAGGGACTACGAGAGACTTTCGGTCTCATAACACCCAGACCCCGGACACAAATATCTGTCTGTCACACAAACATTTGTCCAGGTGTGGGAATCGAACCCACGGCCTCTCGTTTCACAGCCGGCTACTGCGCCACGGAGGCTGTCAAGAATGATGACATTACGTAAAGGTATTTTTTAAATTAACTAAGAATTAATGGATTACTGCGCAAAATAATAATATGAAAATCTTACAAAAAACGACTCGCTGAAACAGTGAGTCATTCGATGCAAGAATTCCCGTAATCTGACTTTTACTATAAGCTGACAAAGAAAATCTATCAGTGCAATAACAACTACGTCGTTGGCGGTCTATTTGATTTAAGCAACATTTTGGAAGTTGCAGGAGAGATGTTTTATTTGTTTTTCGAAAAAAAAAACACTACATAAAATCTAGTGAGTATATTTTAGTGAAATTAATATATAAATATTGCAAAAAAAATACACTTAAATCAAACAGCTCACCAACCGTCGAATTATCATTTCGCCCCTGGTAGCCGCTGCTGCTTAAATAGTGGATAATAAACGAACTAATTCATTTTATTTTATTTTATTTTATTTTTTATTTAGTATGGAAAACAAACAGTTTCTTAAATCTATAAATATAACAATTTAGTTTACATATTACCATTTACAAGTTTTCGCATGTTACTAAAGATAATCAATGCTTGTTAATTTAATTATATACATTAGTAAATATGTAATTTAATATTAAACAATATAAAACCAGGAACTATGATAATAACAGTCATTGAACCGATCCAAACCAGTGATTTGTTAAAATATGCTTAAAAGTGCGCGAACTTGAGTTAAATATGTCCAATTCAGGGAAGTCAACGAGTTCGTTGATAAAATTCGGAGTTCGAATAAAGAAAGAACCTTTTCTGTAGTTGGTGGCACTTCGAGGAGTGTGTAGAGGAAAATGTCGTCGAACTGTTTTCGTGGGTACCCGCAGCAGTATCATAGAAAGAAGTCGAGGAGAGTCGATTTTGCTTTGAGCTAATTTCACCATAAAAGAGATGTCTGCTAATTTCCTTCATATATGTAGTAAGCGTATTGCTTTTTATCAAACACATATTTAATATTTCAATATCTCCGCATTAATTTATTGAAATCGTGCTTAAGCTGAAGCATATGGTTAAACCCACGTAAAAGACATCTGAAAAAGACAAGCCTTGTTTAGTGGACTAAGAATAAGAATCGACAATGTAAGTTCTATTCACGATTTTATAATAGTAGTAATAGTATAAAAGAAAAGCAATTTTACAAGTAATAATAATATAAAATGTTCGGTATTGTCATTTAGCCGCGCGAAATCACCAAGCCACCATCAGTACCTTATGAACGGAATACCTCTTCAGAGGGTCACGGAGGTTAAGGACTTGGGAGTGCGCTTTTCGGCTGATTTGAATTTTAGGCAACATATCACTAATGTTGTCAAAAAAGCATATCGTAATCTGGGTTTGCTACTGCGTCAGGCAAACCAATTTTCGAATGTTGGGGCTTTGAGAGCATTGTACGACGCCCTCGTCAGAAGCCATTTGGAATCGAATGCAGTTGTTTGGTCTCCACATGAAAACAAGTATAAATTAATGATGGAGCGTATTCAAAATAAATTTATTAGGTTTTTATATTTGAAACAGTATGGTGTATACCCGGGTTACCCATTGCTATTCCCTACGTTATTTATTCTTGGAATGACAGGTTACTACAAATTGGAGGTACGAAGGGATGTAGCTTTTGCAAAATATTTGTTTAAAGTGATTCGTGGTAAAATACACAATCCCAGCGTCCTACACACAGTTGAGTTGTGTGTCCCGGATGGGTGTGTGGGGCGACGGCGGCGACTGCCATTGCTTTCTGTCCACGAGCCCGCACCAACTTATTGCGGCACGCACCGCTGACGCGCGCGCTGGGTGTGCTCAATGCGGTGTCGAACCAGGTTGATCTGTTCTCGTGCTCATTGACGGAGTTCACAATGGCCGCTTATGACTTAGTTAGTTTATAGATAGAATGTAAGTAGTATTATGTCCTACACTACTGTATTAGGTGTAATCTGTAAATAGTAGTAAGTATGTGGAAATAAATAAATAAATAAATAAAACCGAAAACATGTTTGAACTGGACTCAAGAAATTATCTGAAATAGTGGTAGAGCCACGCTGTAGACATATTTGTCTACAGCATGAATGGGCCGGCTCGACCAGGGTACCACTGTCTCACAGAAAACCAACGTAAAGTGACAGTTTACTGTCGCGTTTCGTATGGTAAGTGAGATATCCGGAGCCCCAGATTCCCCCTTCCCTTCCCTAATCCCTATTCATGTCCTTTAATGCCGACAGCGCATACATGATACATTCGGTATTGTGGATGTTCATGGGCGGTGGAGATCACTTAACATCAGGTGACCCACTGGCTCGTTTGCCGGACTATGATATAAAAGAAAACTTTCGTAATCAGAAGCTTCGTAAAAAAAATCAAGAAGCCTAAGCCTATATGGTCAGCTTACGCCTGGATACTCAAATGCACTTTAAATATTTAAGATCGATTAAATTAAACTAATATTACGAATTTTATCTTTTTTATATTATGTTGTCCGTTTGACGTCCAAAGTCCTTTATGAGAGAGTACATCGTTATCATTCCTTACACATCCGCTAGATTTGACTAATTTCCGCCCGGTATACGCCTTGATCGCCCTCTAGGTACCTTAACTGAAACTATTAATGATGACAGAAGCCGCCATCTTTTGCTCATTGTTGCAAAGTTTTTCAAACTGTGCACACCGTTAGATAAAATTATTATAGTGCGATAATTTTTCTTAAAATTTTCGAGATTAAAGTAGAAAATTTACTTAGTAATATTTAAAAGTGATTAGTTTCCGTCCGTTTTGTTATTGGAGTTATGCAAAGAAAACGGTCGAAATATGTTTTCGCCAAATGTGGGCCGTAGCAACAGCGTGCCAGACCGCGGCACCGTACAACTTGCAGTAAGATAACATGGAATAAAGGTTTGAATTGTCTCAGCACCTGGTAAGTCTGCTTAACAACATTACAATAATAATTATTCTGTTACCGTCACTACCAAATCTAATTTGATCACGCGACTATTTTTCTTACGTACTACATAAGATTTTCATCAAGCATCCGCCTTCAGGAGGAATTGATATAATTGCCAACATGAGTGTTTAAAGAAAGTCACTTTAGCTGTTCTTGACATGTCACAGTATGCAAAGATTCAATTCTTCTGGTTGGAAAAGGTGCTCTTTATGTAGATATATGATGGAGAATACGCATTTTTGCGGCGCTGTCTAACGCCCCTGTGGCGCAATATTAAAATATTAAACAATAAATTTAGTGTAGAAACTTCGAGCGTGTGACTCTCCTCGCGATGTTTACCTGCATCGTTGAAACAAGTGAATATATGGTGAATGCGCGTGTAAATTGGAGGAGTCAGAGGTGTATACTACATTTGGGCTGAATCGAGCCCGGGACTTTCGTCTGGACGATCGGTACTGTTTTTAGCTGGGCTATGGCTGCTTATAACTATTTAGTTATTATTATTTTTTATTTTCTTTTATTTTTTTTTTAAGTGGGTATACATGTAGACATACCACCATCTTTTAAATAATTTCATCCACAAAACTTGCAAAAATATTTGCAACAACAGTTTTGAGGACAAAAAGGAGGAGGGGGCGATAAGAAAGGCGCCCGTAAACAGGAAAAATGCGAAACAGACCCTTAGTTACGTTTCAATCCAAACAAAGCTGTTTTGAAAATTATATCTGGGTCTCATTCAACCGTACACTTCTTTTAATTTTACCACCATTAGTTGTCATGACTTTCTTTTAAAATTAATTCATCAGAAATGAAAGGGGGGTAAATAATAATATAATAATTTTATAGCCCGATTGTCTGACTCCTTCTTTTTATATGCGCGTTGCTTTAATAACCAAAGACATCTGGAAGCAAAACCCTCCGGGATTATGCTCAAATAATATTGTAAGCATTCATCGATTTGTTTTCGCATCGACCACAGCCAACGTCCATACCACTTTGAATATGGTTCTCGTCCGATCACCAAAGTCAAGCTACGTTAGGCGCGGTCAGTACTTGGATGGGTGACCGCCGAGAACATCGCGTGATGTTACACAAGGCGCACACACAATTGGTGGCACTCGGTGACACAGTTGTAATGTAAACGTGCGCGTTGCTGCTGCTGTGCTGGGGTTTTGGATTCGTTCCCCGGGTCGGGTAGAGTGATATTAATAATAATAAGTAACACCCAGTAGTCACACACACACACACACACGGCCTCGACCCCGTCACACTAAGATGCGAGTCTTGTGTTGTGGGTGTCTGGGACTGCGAGAGACTTTCGATCTCACACCACCCAGACCCCGGACACAGATGTCTGTCACACAAACATTTGTCCCGGTGTGGGGATCGAACCCACGGCCTCCCGTTTCACAGCCGGCTGCTCGCCAACTGTGCCACGGAGGCTGTTGAATATTGGGTTTTTCTATTACGAAATATCAGTATCAGTTCAGTATGGCAAGAGGCTCACCCCTGTCACAACGTACGACGGTTATGGGTTCGGGGAAGTGTGGGTGTGCTATTTGCATCTCTCGTGTAACTGAAATGATCGCGTAATGTTCAGCTTAAATGCTTAATATCTATTTATGGCGCCACCAAATTGCGTTTTTTCCATCAAAATCGCGTAACAAAATTCTGAGTCATATAAGAGCCAGATATGTTACCTACTACGACCTGCCATTTGGCCAGGCAGCGGCACCGAAGTGGTTCACTTTATTGAGTAAATCGATCACTGCCCCGACGAGATCGATAGAATATCTGAGTATCAATTGGGGCACAGGAAACAACAGAATCCTTGCCGCAAGACACAAGATACACTAGAGCCTGTTAACACATCCCGCTGCTGGCAATTAAGCAGGTTCAACGCCTCTTAGGGTACCTAAATTATGCAATCTTCATCACCCTCTGGGGAAGGTTGCTTTTCCATTCTTTGCAGCGTCAGAACCTCTACCACAAGACACACCAGAGCCTGCCTACACGCCCCGCTGCCGGCAATTAGGCCCTCTAGCAGGCTCAACGCCTCTAAGGGTACCTAAATTATGCGACCTTCATCACCCTCCGGGGAAGGATGCATTGCCATTCTCTGCAGCGTCAGCAATTTGAAAAATACCACGCGAGCCTTCTGTATATTTCGAAATAGTCCTTGATAGATCTCAAGTGGTGGGTAGAAAACATTGCTCTAGAGTCCGATACATATATAGATGCTTCCTATGACATCTATCATGACAGATGCTTCGCATAGACAATGGGGCCATTTAGTAAATTACAAAACCAGTCAGATTTATTTATTTAAAGAAATGTACAAAAAGAGCAACATCAAATTTAGCACGGTGATTGCTGCAACATCAAGAAGCAGCAGCTGTCGCACACACACCAGTGATTCTTAATGAGCGAAAGCAGAACAGTATATCAGATCATAACCATCTCCTACTGAAGTTGCTGTTGAAGGCCAACCGTCTCTGATGGACAAGCTCAGTATTGTACTCATCTCTCACTACTTTCCGGGATTGTACAATACGGAAGCCGGCAAACTCTCACGCAATCGCACGGGCTCCGAGTGGCACCTTATAAACAAGGCTACGTCAAAGTTTTTGAAACGATGGGAACACCAAGTAGCGACCTGTTCTTCGTACCAATATCGCATAACACTTATCGAACGCCTATTATTACGGGTCAGCTCCCTGATTCCCATCAACAAAGTACATTTCAGTTGAGACTGGTTAGCCACTATTTGGCAGCAGATTCCTCCCTTCTTCTGAAGGGAGGAATCTGCTATCATGCTGGAGACCATAAGTCTTATTTCTCAATTGTGATTAAACATTCACATTAGGGCTGTCAAAATAATCTAACTTATTATTACCAGATATAGAATAATCTTATTACCAGAACTCGGACAGTGAGATAAGTGCTTAGCAAATTCGTTTTCATTAAATAATTTGCTGTAAAAATCTTATGCATTTTTCAACAATAGCGTCTGGGTGTAAAACTACTTACAGATGTAAAAGTTTCAAGTAATTTTATTATAAAACGTATTACTAACAATTAGCTAATTAACGTTGGCTAAGTCATAACCAATATGAAGGTAAAGTTGGTTAAAAATTACATAAAAATTATTTTTCATAAATAATTTTATCACTATCATTACATTACATTTTATTAATCCTGTTTTTGGATCAAAGGCAATCATTTGAATACCAACATTCTGGGTTGAAAATTATTTCAAATAATATATATTAATATTAATTTATGGGTGGATTATGAGTTAAGGATGTAGGTTTACAGATTTCCATATGAGAACACTAGGCCGAAGTAGCTACTTTGGCTTAGGACGATAGTAAATACAACTAAAGATATATGAGGTTCTATCAAAGTTTGTCTAAAGTTCCAGTTCGGATAGCCATGCCAACGGGCGATTACGTATTAATGGCGATTACGTACTTATTAGGACTATTAGTTGTGGCTGGAATATATGCATTACCTGGTAAAAATAGAGCAGCAGTTTCAACCTTTAACTGGGTACAAATTATCCTAATACTGAAATCCTTACCAACGCCAATTGGAAGTAGGCATGTATCTTTAGAAAATTCTAGCTGAAACTAATTTCAGAAAATTCTTTCTCAATAGCTTTTATCTATCTGAATAAATATTTATCGTTGTAATATGTAATTACTTATGAAAATAATTATGTGAATTCAATTGTGGCACATATATTATTACTCTTTCTATTCTCACATTGTTGCATTTATATGTCATAAGCCGCCAGGAGATAACAAACACGTCTCTCATAAAGGACTTTGGACGTCAAACGGACAACATAATATAAAAATTTTACCTTCCAATAAAATTTGTATTATGTTTCCTCAGACGTCCAAAGTCCAGGTAAGCTCTTCCTGGGCTTAATTAATATCATTATGAACCAAACAATGAGCAAAAGATGGCGGCTTCTGTCATCATTAATAGTTTCAGTTAAGGTACCTAGAGGGAGATCAAGGCGTATACCGGGCGGAAATTAGTCAAATCTAGCGGATGTGTAAGGAATGATAACGATGTACTCTCTCATAAAGGACTTTGGACGTCTGAGGAAACATAATACAAATTTTATTGGAAGGTAAAATTTTTATATTATTTTTGTCCGCTCTGTTAGCTGGAAAGTTACAAGTTAAGTTTTAAAACATCGAGATTAAATTGTAAATTAAACCGTAATAAAACCGTTAAAATTAGTGTTTTAATGTGTAATATTTGCGTAAACATACAAGACCATTATTTTTTAATACAAGTCCATTCGGAGACGGGCTACCGGAAATCTCATATTTTACCCTCCGGATACGAAACCCGACAGTTTTTTTTTCATTCATAGCCATGGATACATATCCTTCAGCCGGATACATTAAAACACAACAGCTAGCTGCAGTGATGCCAGTCCATCAGATAAATTCATAAATCTATGGAATTTTGTCGCCTACGGAAATACGTAATTTAATGGCGATAAACAAGTTTAATTACAAATAATATATATATATATATATATATATATATATATATAATATCAGCATTGTATTATACACTGTCCCACTGATGGATACAGGCCTTCCTCCTCTCCACTTCTCATTCAGAATTTTCAAGTTTTCCTTTACCCTTTTAACGTTTAACCGCGGGTTTCAGATGTTTCCATTTACCGTAAAACAATAAATACGACCGCAACTTCGAAAACTCAGGGTTTAAAAATGGATATATCTTCTTGAATTTTGAATAAATTAATTTAGATATCAGAGATTGGGTCATTTATTGGTCAGTTTTAGTATAAAAAAAACATTCTGATAGCCGTTCTCATTATTTATAGATATATTCAAACATAGGATTAAAACTGTCTCATTTTTGTTGCAACTGGTATAAAATACGTTTATTTCACAGTTTAAGGTCAGTTGACTTCAAAATAGTCCCAATAGAGCTAAATAAAAAAACATAAACTACAGATTATCCATTATCAGAATTTTGCGGCTTTAAAAAATGGATCTGGCAACATTGACATGCTGTTCCTTTACAGCTTGGAGACTAGAGAATAAGGAGTACAGTATGTATGAAAGTGTTCGTCGAAAAGTGGCTAATAAGGTGACGCCACTATAGTTAGTTGTGTAATTACAGAGGTCGCGCCAAAAATTATTAGAGAAGACAGACTCAGCAAGATAGTGACTACTCAGCAAGATACTCACAGGATAGTGACTCAGCACACTTTACTCCGTTTACAACTGCTACATTTATATCATAAAGCTACCAATTAGGGCCACACCACATGCTACACTAGCGCTATTGTGATTGGTTTTTGATATAAATATAGTATTGATTTAGTCGGTTTTTGAGTTGTAAAATTTCTCTTTACCTTGTCTCACTGAAAACGGATGATGTAAAGCATGCAGATATATTCTGGTATCAAACTTATATGGTAAACAAGTTGAAAAGTGTGCATCTGTATCCAGAAAATTACAACTCAAAACTTTTTCAAACACATAGATTGTACTCCTTATACTCTAGTCTCCATGGACCAAGGTTACCTAGTAGGTCCTATATAAATAATTATATTTTATTTTATCTGCTCAAATAAAATAATTATTATTGTTATTTATTTTTAAAATTTCTTTTTTTTACTTTGGCAATACGGTGACATATACTACATTAATGTATGAAGGTCCTTTATCGATCTAACAAATATTATATTTTATCTTTTCAAATAAAATTCCTAAAAAAACTTATGTCAACTAATATAATACGTACAACGGAACGTTAAGAAGTAATTTTATTGTCTATGGTGTGACAAGCAGTTTAGGATATCGTTTCATTTATTGTATTTGTTATTTTATTAAAAAGATATATTAACAAATATTTGAAATCGTTCATAATTTTAATAGATTTTATTATTAAGTTTTAGTATATCAAAGTTGAGTAAAGATGTAATAAAATAAAAAAAGTAATAAAACGGCTCGATTTGGCTCCGCGTGTTTCCTTCCCGCGCACGTCATACGAGGTGGAAGTTGGTCATGGTCGTCCGCCAAACGGAAAGCCGCCATGATGGCTTTCTGTAAAGTACGCTCAATATGTAAAGTTTCGTTATTGTTTTTCATTAATTGTGACTGAGTGCGTGCAAAAATTAACCATGGGAACGAACTAGAGTGTGCAAAGTTCAGTTTACGGTCCTTTGGGACCTCCTGGAGGAGCTATAAAGTGTTTTATAAGTGCATTTTTGTGTCGACGCTAGCGTGTTTTGTTCTGTCAACAAAATGTCGAAGCTCTCGTTTAGGGCGAGGGCCCTGGATGCGTCGAAACCAATGCCCATATATCTCGCCGAGGAGCTTCCGGATCTACCGGACTACTCGGCGATTAATCGTGCAGTACCTCAAATGCCCTCTGGAATGGAAAAAGAGGAGGAAAGTGTAAGTATTCTGCGCATTTAGGTGTTAAGTCATCGAAACTACTGTGTGTCCGCCATTACGTTTATGTTTCGTGTTTTCACCGCTAGGGGCGTAATAATTTTTACGGTATACTATATTTTTTGAATTCTTTATACTATTCTACTTCTTATAAGTAAAACAAATTAATAAACTAAGCTCATATTTAGTAAGTAGTCGTCTGAAAAGATGCGCCACTGTTTTACACCAGTATGTGAGTGTTGTCAATATTTTTGGCGCGTACACTCCGCATGGTGTTTTAGCAGTCGGCATAAGAGTCGCGGGCGCTTGGATCGGAGATAACTTTCCTGTTTATTGGCTGAATACTCTGATATTTCTACACGTTTATAGAAGATGATCGTTTTAAGCGACAATAAATATTAGGTTGCATGCCGGCGATATTAACATATGTTGATTTGTTTACAAACAACTTTACGCCGGTATAGAGTAGCATCAATGCAACGCGCACGAGTCGTACTTGAAACGTTTTGTTTGTAATTATTTATTTAACTGTATTTACCTGATGTTGTAAATACTTGACTTTCATACATCTGAACGAACTTCAATACTGATTTTACTAAACAAAATAAAGTTGTAATCAATCTTGTCTGTATTAAGAATATTGAAATAACTTCTACTAAATACAATTAACAAACTTATGTGCTTTCTATAAGCACCTTTCTTTAATACATTAAACCCACATGAATATTAAGTAAACACCATAATACATTATTTTCTGCAGGATCTTCAGTTTGTTTTCTGACCACATTTCTTTAGCATATAGTATAAGATCTGTTTTCTTTGCAATTAGTATTTGGGAATACACTTAGGGACTGTTAGGGAGTAGGTATTTAAAACATATACAATTTAATGTATACCAACATTAGTATTTGTTTGCTCATCTGTTTGATATATCATGTTAAACAATATTCACAGACTATTGAATTGATTTATTTTTATGGACCATCATCTATCGCACTATGAGACTACTTTGTCTACATTATAACTAAGATTAAAAGTAGATTATGTATTAAAAAAATTTACTGTTACGAAACAAGTGTTCTAAATATAAAAATACTAGAATATACAACTTGAACATAGTACATATTGATTTTCATGCCACCTAGAACTAACTTATAAATATAAAATACTCTATATAAAAACTAACGTAAAAATTCACTCTCATAATTTTTCTCCATGGCCCCATAAGAAGTATAACTTCAAAAAGTATGTTGTGGAAGTAGGTGATGCTGATCAACTAACTCAAATAATCCTGATTTGTATCTGAAAAAGCTGCTGAGGTTGATACAGAAATGGAAACATATTCTTAGTATGTATCATACAAATGCTGAAAAATATGATTGTCTTTCCAAGGCAGGCTGGTATATTCATAATATTATTTTGTTAACAATAACATACCTATATCCTTTAATGGTGTGTAACCAGCCAACCATGTATCGCTAAGCCTAGATGTGATAAGCTAACCTCCATGTGTGGCACAAACTTAATCCTGAACAACTCATGACCACTTTTTTTGTATTGAAAACTAGAAACATTAATTGTGATTTCTCAGCCTGAATGCTTAATTAAAACCATAGATCTTATTGGTTTCACTAGATAAGAGGCAATTATCAAATCTTTAGTTCAAATAAATAGCTCACATGGCACATGTAAATTGGGACAGCAGCTTTGCTCTGTGCACCGAGACAAATGTATGTATCATGTACAAATATTTTTTTCAGATGTTGTGGGATTTAGGACCCTGATAGTTCTTGATACACATAATACAGGTTTGACCTAGTGTGGGTTCAGGACTATGTGTACGACTGCTGGGTATATGTAATAAAAAAAAAAGATTTAAAATGAGAAAAAAATGATTTGACAAAAAGTATGACTGTTTTCCATCACTGGTTTAAACAGTTTATCAAAGGTTGGAAATATATAATTTACTTTCTTAATTACGATTGTCTTTGCTTTTCAGTCTGATTTTTCACTGTAAATTAGTATTTAAAAGTCTTAAGAGTTCATTGCCAATTTAGTCCAACTATATTTGCATGGTCAATGTAATAATACTTTCAAATATATAAAATCTATTGAAAGGTATTAGTTGTATGTGAAATGTTATCAGTTGTTAATAATGTTCATTTCTGAAACACAAGTATACTATTTATGGATATAATAGTTTACATCATACTAGTATGGAATAACGTATTATTAGCCATCATCGATTAAACACAAACTACACTGCAAACAACTGTACGCACACTGATTAAAACCGAGCAACACTTCCGGTAGTTTCGTATAGACTGCCCCACGAGCGCTGAGGCTTTCCTTTTTATAACAAATCTTCCCCACCGAGTCCACAACCTATCCAATCTACCCACAAATACTTCCTAAGTGACCCGCAATATTTGCATAAAAATCTAAAGTACCCTTACATTATTTTGCTGACGATATATTTTTTGATAAGGTTTTTATTTGGATAACGCTTTTGCTCATAACTCTGCTCTAGTGAATATCGATTTATTACTGAAAAATGCATTTAAATGTAACAAAAATTTATAGTAATTACACAAGTACCTTTCTATCAGTGAAAGATATTTTTGGAAATATTTTCATTAAACTTTATCTCTGTATGAGTGTAGATTATACTGGGTTATGATTATCATATTGAGAAGAGAAAAAACGATTGTATGTTGATAAAATATGTTATACATCTTTAATATTTACAATTGAGTGATGCCTGTTGTATATAATAAGTTATTATATTGTCTGGGGCTTATTTCATATCTTACGCCAGCCATATCAAACTCAGCCACTCATGGGACAAAAGCATTAAGATCTTACACAAGGTGGGCCGTAAAACCTAAGAAAAAAAATAAGACATACTATTAAAAACCTTAACGAAATAGGACTATTCTAGGACAAGTATATTTATAAGATTTCCAATAAGTACATTACAAAAAGGTACGTCGGCCGGCCGCATTATTTGGCTGTTTTCAAAATTGATTCGGACCGCAAGGAATTTGTTCACTGGGCCGCAAATACTGCCGCTGTATAGCAAATTCAGAATTAAATCTCGGTAGGGATTTTCTCCGAAGTTATGAATTCTGAACATTGTGGTTTTATACCAGGAAATTGACCTAAAATTCGGCCTTGTTGACGATTACGGGGTCCACCAATGATATGTTCACACGATGTTGATAAGCTATGAATCAGAATGTGTGCGTCATTTTACACCCATTTGTTAAACATATTCGAATTCATACCCAAATGATTTTATTCAGTAACTAGCTGTTGCCCACGACACCGCCTGTATGGAATTTATTTTTGGTAGAAAAAATATACACTCTCGTGGTGTGACAGGCATACAGACAATAATTCCAAATATAATTGTTTTTTGTTTATATCGTTCGATACTATAACATATCGCATAGGGGTGCTTTAATCTATTTTATGAATATATATTATTTTTAACGGTAGGCTTGGCTGTGCCCTGGTTTTGCAGAAGTCTATGGGCGGCGGTGACTACTTACCATCAGGTGGCCCGTCTGCTCGTCTGCCTATCAAACTAAAAAAAATATAAATTTAAAATCTAACGGTGGTTCGATAATGTCCACTGATCTAAGAAGAAAGAGCCTCAATAAACACACGTTGGTATTCTCGAAAGGGTAGGCAAAGATGCAACCAGTAATCATAGTGCGCCGAGCTTATTTTCACCCTATGATATGATAGCTGGCGGGCTTATCGCCACATCGGGTATGATGTCCGAGGTAGTCGCTGAAATTACGAATCCGATTTGAAAAACTGGAATGAGTATTTTTATAAAAAAAAAGGTATATCAGTTTAATCACACATATACTCACGTCTGTAATCCCCGAAGGGATAGGCAGAGGTGTAACCAGTACACCCACTTTTTACCGCATTTATTACGGTCACATAACGTGATAGGGGTGAACGTATCGCCATACCGGGCACATTTTTCCACACACCAGGCTCATACTGAGTATTTCTAATCCGATCGAATCGGAGACCTCAGCACAGCAGTCAAAACGCATGCTCAATTACAACTGCGCCACAGAGGCAGTAAATTAAATCAGCATAGGCAGATAACACAGTGACGTGTCCAGAAAGGTTAATGTCTATGCCCATATTCGTACGCTTTGAAGTTCACTTTACGGTTTCCTCTAATGCATGCGTGTCAGATATACGTGCGTTTGAGGCATGTGCTGTCGTTTAACTACATAGTTTTAATGCATGTGCTATAATTGATACATGCGCCAAAGGAAGACCCAAATTAAACCTGAGAGCGTATGAATATGGAAGTTATGACCCAGGGATTTGTCAATAATTGATGGTGATTCGTAAAATAAATGTGTACTACATGTAATAGTTCTTTTCGATCATTGAGCCAAAATAAACAAATATTTGCTTCTTGTTTCAACTTCTTAGCTTTTTAAACAAAAGTTTGAAAAAGTTCATATAAAATCTCTTAACCAAACTCTTGTTATTAGCCTTAGCGGCCTTATAAGTAACTTGTTCCCAGTCAACTTAACTAATTTTTAGTTTCGCATACAAATCTCAAGTTGGTTACAAAAAGTTATTTGATATTCCAAGATGCTGACAGGCTGTCATATCATGTTACCTGGAAAAAGTATGTTATAAGGTCGCTGGTGACATTTGAAGCTTATAATTTCTCACTCTTGATTAGGCAAGAACCAGTGCGTGTTTCTTCAGTGTAATTACTTCATACGAAGTCTACATAGCAATCGGTATACAATAGTTGTTTCTAATCTCGTCGGGCTTGGTCTTGTGGACCATAAACAGCTCTAAACTTCTGAACGAAAGACATTAACAACATGTGCTTACACCTCAACAAAATGCCTTCGCAATCCGATGAATGGTATAGAATCAAACGGGACAAACAATGTAACATTAATTTACTTGCAATAATTGTGCCCGGTATGGCGATAAGCTCGCCCCCTATAATATTATAGGACCGGACGAAAATAAATTCGGCGAAATGTGGGTGTACTGGTTACACTACTGGTCACTGCCTACCCCTTCGGGGATTACAGGCGTGATTGTATATGTATGTACACGTATCTTATAAGACATGCTATATGTATAACAAATACTCGAACTCTATACCATAAAAATAATATATTTGAATCGACTATAACGATCGGGATTATTGAGGGTACAACATGTGTTTATTAAGGTATCATCACTGTGCTAACTCGTTTGGGGGTTTTATTTTTATTTTTTCAAATGTTTCACAAAGTAGTTCTTATATTTAAAATATAGGGGTGTCGGAGGAGGACGAGGTTCCGCGATTTGATACGTAATTCGTCCGCCTCCGGTAGTTACTCATAAATATGGTTATTGGAGGGGGGCGAGGTTCCGTGAGTAGATGCGTAATTCGCCCCCCTCCGCCATATTCCCTTTTAAATTTGGGTAACCATGGAGGCTGATTTCGGGCTGAGGCCGCTCCGGATGTTGTTTTCTGGATGGTCCCTGCCCGAGAGCAGTTGAATGGTTTGGGGGAGGAAGAGAGAAAGGGATTAGGTTTTTCCACTGATTTACTACTTGAGTCAGGGCCGTGCTTGATGGGTTTTCCAAGCCGGTCCTAACCCAAAAGTAGCACAGTGGAATGGGAAGGGTTAGTATTGGGGAAAGGTAGGAGGGGAGGGGGAATAACCTCAGCCGTAACCTTCATTTATCCATTGTTTTAACATTAGTGTTTTTATTACTATTATTTATTTATTTATTTATACACTTCATATACAAGGTATATAGGCGGACTTAATGCCAGAGGCATTCTCTCCCAGTCAACCTTAGGGTGATGCAGAGATGAACAAGGTAGGAACTATTACAATCTACTAATTGGGTTAATTTATTGATAAGTATTTACAGTTAAAAATGAAACATGGTAAACATACACAAGATACATTAAATACTCGTTTGGGGTTTCACGAACGGATCCGATCGGATATACAAGGTATATAGGCGGACTTAATGCCAACAGCATTCTCTCCCAGTCAACCTTAGGGTGATGCAGAGATGAACAAGGCTGGTACATAAAGATAAAATATACACTACATAGTACATAGACACACTACAGTTGTCTAGACTGACCATTGCGTAGTATTGCAACACAGTACGCAATGCGTATTTATTGATGTATACTATGTGAATTGTGCACCGCCCTAACCCTCTCGTAACGAGGGTAGACCTCCAAGCTATATAAAGCTCACAGATTAACATTAATGTGATTGGATGTGTCTTTGATGTTGCGCCGAGCTTCAGGTTAATAGGTACGCTAATATTGACGTACTCGCTTAAGATAAACTAGGTTTTTATAAAGTAGGGGCGGGCAAGTCACCTGGAGAATGATTTGCAACGGAAATTGCCGACCCTAAAAGAAATAAATGAGTATGGGGCAAGGAGGAGTTATTAGGCCTACGGAAATCTCTCATTACGGAACTTAAGAGCAACCCGCCAATCGACGTTGTGTTTCTGTCCAATAATAATACTACCCCATCATGGCCTATTAGGATGTAGATCAAACCAGCGCGGCTATGCCACGTTCAAAAATATGTCGCCATTTCAATCAAACTATATTAGATAATTATACTTCACAATAAGCTTATAAAATTACGTAAAACCTGTCGGATTAAAACATGTTTGTGCTAATCCCACGAATCCTAGTTTTAATTATTATTTTCAGTACTATATCTGTATATATAAAAGAAGAAACTGACTGACTGACTGACTGACTGATCGATCAACGCACAGCCAAAACGGCTGGGGTTAGAGACTTGAAATTTTGACAGTAGGTACCTTTTATGACGTAGGCATCCACTAAGGAAGGGTTTTTGGAAATACCACCCCTAAGGGGGTAAAATAGGGGATGATAGTTTGTATGATAATCCGTCATTTTTGAAGTTAAGTTTATGAAAATTAGTATTTGGTCTTTTAGTCAAAAATATATATTTCAGGATTTTTGGAAATTCCACCCCGAAGGGGGTAAAATAGGGGAAGAAAGTTTGTATCAAAATCTGTCATTTTTGCAGTTAAACGCATGAAATTTGGTATTTGGCCTTACAGTTAAAAATTAAAAACACATATTTCAGGGTTTTTGGAAATTCCACCCCTAAGGGGGTTAAATAGGGTAAGAAAGTTTGTATGAAAATCCAAATGAAATTTTTTTTTGAAGTAAATGCATGAAAATTGTTATTTTGTAGTGTATACTTTTTGTCTCAAACATGACCTCCACGCGGGCGGAGCCGCGAGCAACAACTAGTAATACATATTAACAAAGAAAATACTGCTAGAGTTCTGAACGTTGTTTTGTTTGGTATGCTGATAAATTATTAGGTACTATCATTCGTTTCGTCATCGCCCAAATGTTTTGGGAGATACAGGTGACGCCATCATGGCGGCGATAAAGTCGCACAATCAACATGCTAGATGAGTTTATATTTTTTACATTGGAAAAGATTTCAACGTAAATACGTCTAAATGGTATAATAACTAGATAAACAGGTGTGGTGGAGCGCCATTTCTAAATGTAGTAAAAATACATCGCTTATCATTCAAGAAAAAAATACATAAAATGAATACTAACTCGTTTATGCCCACGGCAAATGGATTGGACTGCCCACACACGTTTTTCTTTTCAATAGATCATAGATAAGTGTCTCAAAGGCAAACCTACGACAAAGCGTAGAGAATATTATATTTTTGAACTTAAAATAAGCGTGCTAAGTATATAACAGGCACGTTCCCTTACCAAGCTCATAATCGACCACATCCTTCCTTACCATTAGGTTAGGGACGTCCGAAGCTCAAAAAGGTATCCATGTATATTTTATCGATGTTTAGACGAGCCGTATATTTTTTTTTATTTATTTAATTAAGCTATATTGGTTTTGACACAAAAAAACTATTGTAATTTAACACAACCATGTATGTAGGTGTGAGATTTCAACAATGGTTTCCTACAAGATCTTAATATTGACGTGTACTTTTTCCCTGTTTGAAGTTTGTGGTTCTTAATAAATGTTGAAAACTTCATTGATATTGGAAAAAATTTGATTGCATACGTTTTTATCACATACATACATACATATACACTCACGCCTGTAATCCCCGAAGGAGTAGGCAGAGGTGTAACCAGTACACCCACTTTTCGCCGAATTTCGGTCCCATAATGTGATAGGGGGCGAGCCTATCGCCACACCGGTCACCATTCCAGACATTAGTATTTCTAGGTAGAAAAACCCAATATCACTTTACCCGACCCGGGGATCGAACCCGAGACCTCAGCACAGCAATCGTAACGCATGCGCAATTACAACTACGCCACCGAGGCAGTCTATCAACTATCTAACAAGTTTATCACATACAGGTAAATAAAATCGAAATATAACTACAAAATCGATGCTTTTTTACGTCCCTACACTCGGTAGATGAGGACAAAACCCTGTCTGAATTAGCTTAGATATCGATTAAATATATCTTTTTTTGCCAGCCTTACACTCCATAACTTTAGAAAAGTCAGAGGTGTATGCCACTTGGGTTTCGAACATACGACTTTCGTCTTGACAGTTCGTACCGCAAACAACTAGGCTATCGCTGCTCTTGCTCTCTCTGTGTGTATTCTTTGTTAATTATCGCTTGCTTTAACGGTGTAGGAAAACATCGTGAGGAAACCTGCATACCTGAGAATTCTCTTAAGAATTTCGAAGGTATGTGAAGTCCACCAACCGCATTAGGCCAGCGTGATGGACTAAGACCTAACCCCCTCTCATTAGTAGAGGAGGCCCGTGCCCAGCAGTGGGACAATTTTTAATACAGGGCTAGTATTATTATACTCCATACTGGACTATACTGTCTCGCTGTAGCACGTGCATCCTTTATTAATGACATAAGTCTTTCATCCACTCTGGCTTTAAGCAGTTTAGTAAATTTCATATAGCTCAGAAACTTATCTGAAAAACTTGACGTGCCGGTTTCCTCATGATGTTTCTTGATCGTCAAAGTATTCCCATTTTATTTTATTCAGCAATTTTTCTGAGCGATCATCAATACCTCAGAATTACTGTATAGAAAGTGTTTTTTTTTATTATCGACGTCCTCAGCCGACATAATCTTGATTAATTACGTCATTAGGGTGAAATTATTAATACCGGGAGGGATTTACACGTCTCGCGGGGGATTGCAACGACAGCATTAGAGTAATGACGGGCCGTGTGATTTGTTTTACTTGTAACAAGAATTCGAAATTCAAAATAAATATGTTTAAAATAATTATCGGATAATTTTATACAAATCAAGAAGTTTAACGGAATATATCTGAAAAATCTAACCATAGTTTTTTTGCTAGTTTCGTGATGGAAATTATCTACAATTATATATCTAGTAATAATAATAGGATAAAAGCTGATGTATATTACCTATATATATTTTTTAATAAATTATTCAACATGACTGATTGATTGATTGTGGGCCCTACGAGAATTGTTATAAGAAAATCGGAGCAAAAAAGAAAATTCTAGAAAATAAAAAATGTAGCTTAAACATACGTATGTGTAGGAACCTGTGCTAGTCATATGACTGCTAGTATATACATCGTCTAAACTACCATGTATATAAACATGTCGTCGTTAACGCATGTGCAATCTTGAGCCACACGGCAAGTAACCTGCTCTATTATTATTATTATACGGCAAAGTGACCACACTGCACCTGATGGTAAGCGCAATGCCGCCCAATTAGAGTATCGAGTAGCGAGAGCTAATCTATCCCCCGCTACTCAACACAATTGTGCACACATGCGGGCCTGCTTCTTCACACTACGCTATGGCCAGAAAGAAGGTGAACAAGCTGTCGACGGTCTAGTGTCAGAGTACTCAGAAAGCCGCAACACGGCCAAACATCGTACCCCGTCTATACCCCCGACAAAACCGGATGTACACTGGCTGAGCCCGGAACGCTTAACACTTGCGTGTGTCACTGTGGCGGGTTTCACACCCTGTGTACGATGGTCTCTATCCGTATGAATATGAAACCACCAGCAAAATTGCCAGCAATATTATTAGGACTGATGTCTTGAAATAAACAAGTCACCCGCTCGTGCACACTGGTCGCGCATGTAGCCCGCACCATTACTTGCACCGTGTACAAGCAAACACCTTCATATTTCCAAAGAATGTATAAAATTACCGAGACCGCAACAAACATCCGTTTAAAATGTTGACTCAACCAACTAATACCTACGGATCCACGAATAAAAAACTGTATAAATTGAAGTCGAAATATTTTCGTGTGCCACGTTGACGGGTGCATAAATAAAGAACATCCCGGGAACAGAATATCTCAATTTGTATTCAACGCGGCGCTGCGTCGTCGAGCAGGCGGATAGTGTTCTGTAGGCAGGTTCGAATCCAGATGGGACTGGAGGGACACAATCCCCCGAGTCAAATAAAACTGAATAACTCGACGTCTATCGAGAATAAATCTTAAATTTTTGTGCAGTATGATTCAAAATTGAACAGCACGGGTAACAGTCTGTACCCGCCACCATAATTATAACCAAAAACTTGATGTTGCGGCTCCGCCCGCGTGGAGGTTATTTTTGGAAGGAAAGGTATACAATCCATGGAGGCATCTTAAACTATTACACCTTTCTATATTTTGCTATCCCATAGGATGCGTGCATTTTGATGTCATTTTCTGATCCCTAAACTACCATTATGCAATAAATCATGTCGATCCCTTGCTCTGTAAAAACTAAACTATCCCACGGGAACTATACATTTTTCCGGGAGAAAAAGTAGCCTATGGGCTATTCCAGACTATAATCTATCTCTGTGCCAAATTTCAACCAGATCCGTCCAGCCGTTGTAGCGTGATTGAGTAAAGATCCATCCATCCATCCAAACTTCCGCATTTATAATATTAGTAGGATTGCCTCTTCCCTCAGTGAATTCCTGGATTCGCACCTGTGTGGCGGTGTATTGTAATTCCATCATATCCGCCATAGTGTCCATATCCAGGGAACAGTTTGATTCAGTATACATTATGTAATCTTCCATAATCACAAGGGTTTTTCCATTCCTTTATATAACCGGATGACGTCAGCGCAAAGGTTATAAGAGTTGTAGGATGAAATATTTTTTCTATTGATCCATGTCAAGAGTACCTAACTACCTACTGACTTTTTCCACTTGTGTTATGAAACTTTACTATTATTGGAAATGGTTTCGCTTGATACATACGTACTATGAACGGACATAATTTTGGAAACTAGCAACGGAAACCACTAAAAGACGTGTAATGTCTTGATGGTCGATATTATACTAGGTCTACATTGAGTGATATCAAGTGCCGTGGAGTCACTGTCGTATCAGGATAAAAAAAACTAGAAACTATTACACCATAATATGTCATTCATTCATTTTATTCTGTTGCATTAGAGTCTACAAAAATTATATACGCATTTAAACGCAATAAATATATAGTAATAACATGAACAAATGGCTATAATACGGACAGTCAGACAAACAAAACAAAATTTTATCAGGACTCCATTTTAAAGTCACCTAAAAAGGGCACGTTTTTATAATTAGTTTTTCTGGTGTACAGTCTGGTTTTGAATTAATATTTAAAAATAAAATTTAAAAATTTTACAATGGCAATGAGTTTCTGGGAATGCTTAACTGTCCTTTATCCCGCAACGAAATTAATCAAATAGAAATTAGGAGTTGGAAATATATGTGTTTGACAGTTGCGTGTTATTTATATAATCTTGTCCAATCTGATTTAAATGCATGCGGTGTCATTGCAATTAGAAACTATTTCTGTAGATGCGCTCCAATCAGTAATATTCTTAATACAATTATAAAAGTTTTATATAAATTGTGACGTATTGTGATCGTTGAGTTTACCCTTATGTTCACCTTCGCCACGACCTTCGGCGTGTCGCCCGTTATAAAATAATTATAATAAGCGTTCGTATCATTCGATACAGTTGCCTACGGCTACGTCTAGACCGCCTGTGCTGCGTCGATAGACAGTTTTAAAAATGGTACTAGATAATTAAATTCATAGCGATTTTATCTTTAAAATTAGTAATACTGTATTCCAACTGAGTTGTTTTTTGCAATGGAGAAATTTCCTTATTAATAATTTCTATTTTTTTGGTGTTACCGTCCTCGTTTTTACATCATTGTCTTACAGACTAAGCTTGATCTGGGAAATTTAGGAGGTCTGCAGATTTGTTATAGATATGATATTCGTATGTTCGAAACTCAAATGGGTACCATACACCATGGGACTTTTCTAAAGTTACGTGTGTATTAAATGTTTATTATCGCTTGCTTTAACGGTGAAGGAAAACATCGTGAGGAAACCTGCGTATCTGAGGATTCTCATAATAATTTCGAAGGTATGTGAAGTCTTTCGTAGACTATTAGGCATTAGGCCAGCGTGGTGGACAAGGCCTAACCCCTCTCATTAGTAGAGGAGGCCCGTGCCCAGCAGTGGGACAATGTTTAATACAGGGCTAGTATTAATATAAAAGGTGTATCAGGCATATCAAAAAAAAATATAAAAAACTCTTGTCACGTGTTATTTAGACAAACTTTTTACCTAAGCGAAATAATCTAGCAAACCTAGTGTTTAATGTTTTAATCTTACAATGTTTTATTATTAATTAACTATAGTACTGTTAATTAGAATTTAAGGAATTAAACATTTCGTTTCGTGGAAATTAAACAAAGTTACATTTCTTGCATTTTAATTATCTGTAACAAAAAGTCATTGTTCAGATCTATGGCAAAAATCCGGATATGACCAGATAAATCCGAATGGTACTGTGGAACTGTTCACTATACAGGCTCAGTAAAATAATCTCAACATTATGAGGGTAAACGATGACCGGAAACGTAAATGCGTTGTAGTGACGTAAGCCCAGACATGCATTTGAAGACAAGCACTTAATACCTACATCACTCACTGTGTGACTTGTTAGTAAAGGGGCATCCATAAATTACGGCACACGCAAAGGGATAGGGGAAGGGGGTCTACGAAGTGTGACAAGGGGTGCGATGGGTCCTAACTTTCGTGACGTCACATTTCAAAATGTTTGTTAGATGTTGGTAATATAAAAAAAATCAATGTCAATAGAAATGAAAATAATTTTGGAACTCCTATTTTCATTTAATAATTTACAGATGTAAAATTGTAGACTATGTGACAAACTAGGGACGGGGCAGTCTCACAAAAGTGACCAACTGTGACAAGGATAAGGGGGTCAAAAAATTCGGGTGACGTAATTTATGGATGGCCCCTATGCCCTAAACAGACTTTTCAATCTGCATAACAGTGCCGTGAATACTTACAAAATCCTACAGAGATGTGTCATACAATGTAAATCGAACCCATCATGACACGGTTACTGCAAAAGAGTCAATTTTGCGTAGTGATTAAGTGTATTTCAGCTTAAAAGATCCCGACAATGTTGTATAGGTGATTTAATAAGCGAAAATAAATGTGTGACACCAAAACACAATATATAGGTTCAATCGCACAATAAAAAAAACAACATAACAGTGTATTTTGCTGACAGTCAAAATGTAGTTTTTAAGTGAAAATTCCTACGCTTTCTTCCCTAGGTATCGAGGAAATCTGTATACGGGAACACATTTTTTTTATCCTGGCACGACTAAGTGACCAGACTGCACCTGATAGTAAGCGCAGTGCCGTCCAGTTAGAGTATTAAGTAGCGAGAAACAATCTGTCCCTTACTCAACACAACCATGCCGGCCTACTGAGTAGTTTCTTCACACTACGCCCTGGCCCCTGGGGCAAGGAGGTGAAGAAGCGGTCAAATACAATTACAGTTTGTATGTTCAGATATTACAGAAGCAGTTTAACTTAGCAGTTTTTTTAACAAAATATTGCATTAGAAAAATGACATGTTAGAAATTTATATAGAGTTGGCACTTTTGTATAGCAAAAACAAAATGCACTAAGTAGAGCTGTGGAAATATAGGCATGCACGAGTTAAAGATAACTTCATTCTTTATAAAAGGAAGTCGCCCTCCGCGTCTGTCTGTTTATCCGCTAACACGCAATGGCTTTTGAAAAAGTTTTCACCATCATGTAGGTAATTTTCCGGAAGGTTTAAATGTATAAATTCATATTAAAATTTCATATGTGTAAATAAATAGAATATTTGGAACTAAGTCGCCAAAAAGTTTACTTTCATGACTTATGTAGCCATAAAACAGACCCTCGTGAAAATGGTATTTTTAAATTTAAAAACTAAATATTTTCAAATTTTCTTCTTTGTAAGCAATTTTTTAAATAATAGCTTTAATTTTAAATTATTTTTTTGCACCCTTGCGAATCTGGGCCGGGTGGTTACATTTCTATAAAATCTTACGAAGCGAATCTTCTGTACGGAGCTATAAAGTATTCTGTGCTCTAAGGTCATCGACACTGCGTCAGGTGCGCCTGCGCATGTTTGATGTTACGGCTTTTCGTACGGGCCCTGCATAACGCGACATCTGTTCGCTATTAGTGAGGCAGTTTGAGTGTGAGGAAAAACAAAATTGATAATTTTCATATATTATGTCACTAACAGTGCGATGAATATAAGTTTGAATAGCTGTTGCGCTCAGCTATGCCTATGTTAGTGTCGGCATAGAGATTATCCAAGTGTGTACAGCTTACACGTAGTATGGAAGCTTAGAATCGGCCTATTTAATACGAGACATAAACATAAATATGTTTATAGAGTAAAATAATAAAAATTTATTTGGCATAACGATTCAAATGAAATAATCGCTGAATGTCCACATAAGCATTTATCAATACGTCACGGAAAGTTGATTCATCCATTATAGAATTTAACTTGTACAAACTCTGAGATCATTGGCTTTAGTACTATAAGCTCGATAAGATTTACATACTTCGGTAGATAGACATGTTTATCGTAAAAGCTAAAAATATATATACAACAAATTTTTAACCTTTTGTCTGTCAACTTTTTTTAATACGTGCTATTTTTTATATAAGCGCTTTGTAATATACATATTGATATAACATATTATTATATAATATTCTTTCGTACTTAAAATTCACGTTGCACATTATATCAAGACTAAAGTAAATTTTCGCAAAATATCAACTTGCCACTTTTGTAATCTCACTGTAAAAGTATGATGTTATGTGTCCACTTTTACTTTTCACATAGCATAATATTCATTCGAAATAAGAATAAAGATGAGTTTTTAACTCCAACATAGACCAGTGGTTCGAGTTAAATCGTGTTATGTCTAAGACCGTGAAGAAGGTCTTGCTGTAACTGTTTACTAGAAATATCAACTCCATTAAACAATGTTTAGCATCTTACGTGTTCATCGTCTGTACACGATTTTAAAGTTTCTAGTAGATGAGTAGACGTAGTTTTTTTTAAATGGTTTTATAATTTTATTATAGCAGTATCGTTTATGGCTATAAAATATTTTTAGTAAACGTACAATTCCAATATTTTGTGTTAGTAAAAAATGAGCTGAGAAGGCATTACAGAAGAATAGGACTACATTTTTTATTTCGAAAAAATCCTGACCAATTGGTATATCCCGAGTGTCATACTTGTTCGTCGTTCCTTTTATAATTTTGCTAATCTCACCAACAACTCCAATAGTTTTATCCAGACACGATATCAGAGATCTATGTGACTTTTATTTTTATCTACACACATCTGCGAATAGCTAGGTTTTTCTATAGCATGAAAAACTTTGCAACCAACATAAATCAATTTGTCACACCGAGTCCGGCGAGTTGGTAACGTAAATAAAGCAAAAACGCACCCGAATTTAATCTAAAGAGTTGTTTTTCGCGCTAGAATGCTGTCTGCTTGAATTCTGGGTTTGTTTTTCCTTTATTATTACCCTTTTGAACGGCTGCTTTTTGAATGTCGTGGTGTTGAAGTTATTTAATAAATAAAGTAATGCTGCTAAGATAATGTTAATCTCAAAGACTTGTGGCACGTTTTTGTAATTGGACACATTGCCATGATTTGGGGGAATGTATCGAAAGCATAAAAGAATTTCAGAGGTATATTCTAACCCCCGTTCAGCCGCCAAGGTGGACTTAAGGTCTTGGTCCTCCCCTATATTAAGAGTATCTAATTCAAGACAGAAATTCGTTATTTGTTTGTATTATTCCGGCGATCTCAATTGATTATTTTGACCTAAATTTTGATAGTCCAATCTTATCGGCGGTAATTTCAATAAAGGACTTTGTTACCCTCTAAAGATTACATACAATACTAGTTGTTGCTCGCGGCTCCGCCCGCGTGGAAGTCATGTTTGGGAGAAAAAGTATACAATACAAAATACCAATATTCATGCGTTTAACTTAAAAATGACGGATTTTCATACAAACTTTCATTCCCTATTTTACCCCCTTAGGGGCGGAATTTCCAAAAATCCTGAAACATATATTTTTTATTTTTAACTAAAATGCCAAATACTAATTTTCATGACTTTAACTTCAAAAATGACGGATTTTCATACAAACTTTCATCCCCTATTTTACCCTCTTAGGGGTGGTATTTCCAAAAACCCTTCCTTAGTGGATGCCTACGTCATAAAAGGTACCTACTGTCAAAATTTCAAGTCTCTAACCCCAGCCGTTTAGGCTGTGCGTTGATCGATCAGTCAGTCAGTCAGTCAGTCAGTCAGTCAGTCAGTCAGTCAGCTTCTTCTTTTATATATACAGATAACCCGAAATTCTATCTGAAACAAAACTTTGTGAGCGATATAACATGAATTATTACTAATATCGTTCTCGTCGTAAAAAAGTTTTCCAGGGATATTGCCACATGTAAATGTTTTATTCACAAACCTCACCGCGAATGCTTGTTTACGAGGACTCCCAATGGACAGATGGATTTGGAAAGCAATTATTGGGTATCATAATGTTGATAGTAGATTGCTAACTATGGAATATCAAATGGTAAATATTTTAAGAGAAAAACACCATAATATCATGAATAATATCCAAATAATAAAGTTGGATTGTATATATTCTATTACTGTCGACAATCAAAAAATGAAAAAAAACTAAAATTACTCTGTATATTGTTTCTTAAATGAGTTTTTTGTGGGTACGCCATAACTTCCATAATTCTTCATCAAACTTAATGATTTAAAGACCATTTTAAAGTTTATGTTTGCCGCTATTGACAAAAAATAGACAAATGTTTGTAATTATAAATTTTGCTAAAAAATATTAAAAATGCACAGTGCCATCTATTGACAGTATAATCAACTAATTTGCTGTATTATTTATATTACGTGACTGACCACTATAGGTGCGAATTAATCGCATGGGTCGCCTAGTCTATATTAATATTATAAAGAGGAAAGATTAGATATTATAAAATTAGAAACGGGTCTTAATCGCGCAATATCGTGGTCACGGGCTGACTCGACGCACGGCCGATGCAACTCGGTCGAAACGTCGGGAAATAATTGTGGTATTTATACCATTAAAATATTGCGCGATTAAGACCCGTTCCTAATTTTATAATATGTATTCAAATCGCGAGAGTCTAAAAACAGGAAAGATTAGATTGTCTATTTGAACTATATAAACTCAAAAACCACTTTACCGGTTAAAAAAATCATCTATGGAAAGCTACATTATTCCGGAGTAACATGAGCTACTTTTTATGCCGGAAAATTTTATCCCGCGGGATAGACGGGACGGGACAAAGATATTGTTAAGGCGAAACGGAGTTCACGGGGACAACTATTATACTATATTTCTTACACTCAAAAATTACTTATTTGTGATTAAACCACGCTTGTGTTTGAATGTGGTCGAACAATGAGCAGCAATATCCCGCAATTCATTGTAATGGTACTAATAAAATACACTGAATAGTCACGCAAACGGTCCTACCCTGACACTAATATGCAAGTCTTTCGTGTTTGGTATAGGATTTTCGGCCTCAACGCCTACACATAAGACAAGTATTTGCATATCACACAATCGTTTGTTTCTGTCCGGTATCGAACCTGGGGTGTCTTCAGCGCCCTACTCGTCCTCTTCGCCGTCCGCCATATCGAACTGTAGAATAGGGTAGTTTCCTGTGTTTAATTTTGTATATTATCCGATATGCAACCGAATATAATATGCAAAAGAAACCCTTTTGCGAAAACAGAATCAAAATTGTTTGAAAATTGAGGTCACAATATTTATTTTGAATATTGGTATGAGGAAAAATGGTTGCGTAGCGGGAACATATCACTATCTCCCTCGCACAACGGCACAGTAATGGCCATTCTGAAAACCGTGACGTCTGAGGCGTCATCCTTTTACTGTGATTTGAAAATAACTTTCCAGTAGATTTGCATGGCGTTTAATATACTCATTTTTGTTCGGATTCATGAAATTCTTTCGATAATAGGTTTTAGGTAATGTAGCTTGATTAAATTAATTAAATAAAGTTGTGTCAACTACCCTATTACCACCCACATTACATCTTTGTCTATATATACACAATTGTAAAAACATTATATGGACTAATTATGGTCAATCGCTTTATCAGATTATACAGTTTAAAATTGCGTTTATCTTATCGCTGGACCTGTTATCGGTCACATATCTAACGAAGTAAATACACCCAATATTGTGAGGTCATTGGTATATTTAGATTTTTTGCAAGCGTGCGAACTATAGGCACTGGTGTGCCGAATATAATAAAGTGAAATTTATAGGTTCTACTTTGATCCGACCCTTCGAAGCAGCTGGTTTCTATTGAATACACAGTTATTAGAAATTGAAAGATATCGATCCCTTTACTGCTTACGTGAATAGAAGCTTAAAGTTATTAATCGTTTAGCGGCATTTAAACTGCATTGTGATCATATTTCTTTATGATTATTATCTTTTATTGGCTTTAGGTAAAAGGTGTATTTGCTAATTTTGTGCCAAATGAAATGTTGTCCTTTTCTTTGTTAGTGAAGTTTTTCTTGTGCTTTGTGAGATAACGTTGCCATGTGGCTTTTATATAACCCATAAAAACAAAATACTTGACATTACGATTCCAGTAAATTTCCAGGAAACCACAGCTTGTTTTCATTGAAAATTACAAAGTAGCCTTTCGTCAGCTGTTCCGTGACCGACGGCGACATTACAGCTTTTACCAAACTCAACCCTTAGAAACTAGTTCGTAAGAATTGTAGTTGCATTTTGTAACCAATTCATAATATCAATACATTACCACACCCCATGTGTTTGATGGTTATAATCACTTTACGTTTTTTTGTTGATGTTATGCCATGTAGCAATAAGCCCCCATGCACAAGTTTCAAAGAATAAATCTAAAACGTATGTCAAAAATCCGTGCAAGTGAAAACCATGTTGCACGAAACAAAGAATCGACGTCCGATGTTAACCCTTCGATGGATTTTTTAGTACGTGAGCGAAATTTTTGTACTCCACTCGGACAGGTAGCTTCCTAATTAAAGCCCGGGGCTTAAACGGATTTAAACTCGAAGCTCTGCCATAAAAGCGAACGAACCAGCATTTACGGAATAGCACAGCGCTAAAGCCCTTATTAATAACATTGTATAAATGTCGCTTCTGTTCATTTCGGTATAAAATGTGAATTATTATGAGCTCACTTTATGCTTATTGTTCACATGATGAATTTGATGGTTTATGTATAACCCTGATAGAGCTTTACATTTTGACATTTACTGCTAAATTTAAGCCCTTCTGACGATGCGGCTTAGAGACTGCTCTATTTTGTATTTATTTAAACTTTGTTAGGCGTAATGTGAAGAAGCTACACGGCGGGCCGATATGATTGGGTTGAGTAGTGGGGGGATAGATTGTCTCTCGCTACTTGATACTCTAATTGGACGGCACTGCCCTTACCATCAGGCGCAGTGTGGTCAATTTACCGTGCCAAAATAAAAAAGATACCAATCATTCACAATGTATAAGAATCTATAAAACTATTAAGCATAAACATATCTCCTGCTAAACTGTGGATGGTGGAATAATCTTTTCGTAGAGTATTATACTGGCCACACAACGTACGTTTATATAAAATATATTGGGTAAATTAGAAATTATAAACTATTTATTTGTTCTTATAAACACATTACACAATGGTTCATATATTAGGTAGGCCGTCGCTGTCAGTGGTCTTTAATAGTCTGCAACAGTCGAGATGTACAACAGAATTTGACGTTGGCCAGATTAAATCAAAATGAGCAAGAGATCGGTTGTATATTACTCTTGTTTGCTTTACTATATAATCATTTTATTTTAATTAAACTATAAATTAAATTATATATTTATATCTGTACCAGCAACTTATCATAGTGTGGAATATGTGTGTGACTGTTGAAGTACTTTTTTTTAGTATACACATTAATCCATACTAATACTATAAATGTGAAAGTTACTCTGTTTGTTTGTTACCTCTTCACGACTAAACAGCTGAACGGATTGTAATGAAATTTGGTAAGGGAATAGATTATATTCTGGAGAAGGACATAGGCTATCTTTTTTCTCAAAAAACAACCTTGAAAGGGGTCAAATAGGAGTTCAAAATTTGTATGGTAAATCCATAATTCCCCGACTTAGGGATCTCTAATTCATATTTAGGCTTTTTGTAGGAAATAAAGAAATACGTGTTTCAACGCTTTTGAAAAATCATCCCTAAAAGGGGCCAAGTGAGGTTAAACTTATGGGGTATTCTTTAGATGCAATCTCAAGATTCAGGCACAACACCTAAGAGGCTGGACAATTGCTACAGGTGCCTCAGTGCAGAAGACAACTCCTTGGATTGTATGCTACTGCTCCCGAATATAACCTCCACGCAGGCGGAGCCGCGAGCAACAGCTAGTATATTTATAAATGGATTCTCCTCGACAATAATCGAGGAACCGTAATGTTTTCATCACAATTCAGCGAACGGTGTAATTTTATTGTATTTAATTAACAATAAACGTTTTAAAGTTCACTGGGGTGAATGCGAATTTTATGGAGATAAAGCGGCCAGTACTGGATACTTTAACAGAAAGGTAGGTTTACTTTAACAGAAATTCTGTTTATTGATATAATTCATCTATGTTAAAATATACTGGGTAAATTGCGTGATGAAGATGTTTGTTTATTAAGTCCTATGATATTTGTATGTTGCCAACATTAAAATTTATTTAAAAATATACAATATAATATATTTAAATGGTTGATTGATATTTTATTTAGGAGTTGTAAAAAGTAATAATGCACCACTCAATATTTTCTATTATTGTCGTTAAAGGATCATTTCTTAAATGGCTATCTTATTTGCCTGTTTCTACGCGTACCTGGAGTATTTAAGAAGTTCGCCGAAGCCCTATTTTATATATAGCAATCTATACTCTTAGACTTACAGCTCGAGCACGCTCCTCTATCTATTACTATTTTAGACCAGACCATGTTTAGCTCATCTACCTTTCATCATAAATAGATCACACGCAGTGGACTCATTCTTCTGCTATAAAAAATCATATCTGATAAAATTATATGCATAATGAATCAATTCGGTTAAAAATACCATATAATAGGATTTACGTGTTTAACCAACCACCTAAAAACCAAAAATAATAGATACAGTAAAAAGTACACTGACTTCAATAAAAAGCGCATTATGCGTCCCTATAAAATTTGAGGGATCTCGATTTTTCTGAGATCCCATCACATATACTGACTTGGTGCCAATGGGACCACCTGAAAAACAAAATAATAATTTCGGTAATCGGTCCAGGCGTCTTCGAGTAATCGGGGAACATACATTGAAAAAAAGATTCCGACGAATTGAGAACCTCCTCCTTTTTTTGAAGGCGGTTAAAATCAAGGCGTAGCAACAAGAAAATAAGAAACGCGGATGTAACTCGGCGGTCGGTGCGGCCGCGGCAGGCGGTAGTCGGCGGCTGTGTTTCACCGCACGCCTCGGAGACAGCTGACGCGGGCGTTTGTCGCTGAATGAATGCCGGCAATGAGTCAGTGAGTCACGTGGCCGGTGCCGTGGACTCAACTGGCAAAGAGTGAAACGTTGCGTAGAGGCGCCACCGTTTATAATATCGCGGATATAAACGTACATATGTTAAGTTATTTTAATATCAATTGCTATGCTTATGTATATGCTTATACATAAGCTGATATGCTTTCTGTAAATTGTTTTTTATTTTCCTTTTTAATGTACTGCCTTGTCATAAGATCTATGTAATTGCCTACATGATTGATAAACGATTTCATTTCATTGATATATTTTGCACAATGTTATAATATTATGCCGCTATAACTGAAGAAATTCGTAGAATGTATATTGGGTGTGTTCATAATTGACCAAGAATATTTTCTTGGCATTTTATTGTACGCAAACCTTATATATTGCCTTATATACAAGTCTTTTTTCGGGTTTGGTCGTAAGATTTTAAGTATTATACTTGAAATTTAAATGTATTAAAAAATAATTAAAAATGTGTTGTCGTTTAAATATAGGTGTTGGTTATATTAATATTACAAGTCATTAATGATGATTATGTGATTAAGTTATACATACCTTTAGCATTAGGTAATTGTATGTATGCCTGTTAGACTTTATGCTAGGGGAATTCCCTTGAATTGTTTTGCATGTTATACTTGTCCTAAAAATAATGCTTTATTAATATCACATGATGTTTATTTTTATTATTGTTATTCAAATCATCCATTACCTCTATCTATTTGTAAACAATCTCGATTTCCATGTACAGGTAATTACTGAAAATAAATCAATTAAATGAGGTTATTTATAAAAATTGATTCTGGTATAATCTATACTATAATATTATATAATATTTGTAAGTATGTATGTAACGAATTGGCTCAAAAAGTACTGGACCGATTTCAAAATTCTTTCACCATTTGAATGCTACATTATCACTGATTAATATAGGCTATTTTAATTGCAAGAAATATATAATAATAAGGATAGAAGGGTGTTGCTTAAGATTACTCCGTGGATTGTATACCTTTTCTCCCAAAAATTACCTACACGCGGGCGGAGCCGCGAGCAACATCTAGTATAATAATAGATAATCAACGAAACACAATTGTCATTAGTCTTGAAATGCCACGTTTAGACATTGAGGGTGCGCACTCTATCTAAAACGTAAATAATGACTCTACTACGCTATTATCAATGCAAACCGGACTTCATTATTGAGCTGGTGATATCACTCATAATGTACCTACTATTCATACGATAACGACGCTTAAATATGTAATTAAGTCGAATGATAATTTCTTTTGTGTCAATTGGTTTTTATACTTTAAGTATTTTCTAAATATGATAAGCTGGATTGCATGTTAGGAACGATTTGAAGATGTTAAAAAAAGTGCAACGATATCAATAAAAAACAAATTATGCGTCACTATAAAATTTGTTTTTGCTTGATTTTTCTGAGATCCCATCATCAGATCCTGACTTGGTGCCAATGGGACCACCTAGGAAGTATAACCTTTTAAACAAAAAAAGAATTTCTCGAATCGGTCCAGGCGTCTTCGAGTAATCGTGTAACATACATAAAAAAAAGATTCTGACGAATTGTTAATCTCCTCATTTTTTGAAGTCGGTTAAAAAGCGAAAAATGTAATGTTTTTGAAGCGGTAGAGCCAGTCAATTATGTGTATTTTAAAATACATATATTCTCACGCCTGTAATCCCCAAAGGCGTAGGCAGATGTGTAACCAGCAACTTTTCGCCGAATTTCGGTCTCATAATGTGGTAGGGGGCGAGCCTATCACCATACCGGGCACAGATTAGAGACACATACATACATATACACTCACGCCTGTAATCCCCGAAGGGGTAGACAGAGGTGTAACCAGTACACCCACTTTTCGCCGAATTTCAGTTCCATAATGTGATAGGGGGCGAGCCTATCGCCACCACACATTAGAGACACCGAGCTGAGTATTTCGTCGTAGAAAAACCCAATATCACATGTACATCACATGTGTATTTTAAAATGTGCGTGATCGGGCTGAATCCTTCGGGTCATTACCTCGCAACAAACAAACGTAATGGAACAGCTTGTTCTTTATTTTCGTAGGATAAGTGAAATTCCAAGAAGCTAGAATATGCTTAAATGTATAAAGTGTGTTAAATCCCAAATCATTCCTTTAAGCTCGGCAACGCAACCATGATTCTTCTATAGGTTTTATGGGAACTACGAGCGACTACGGTCCCACAACACCCAGAGCAGAAACAAACTTGTATCTGTCACACAAACATTTGTCTCGGTGCGGGAATCGAACCCACGGCCGAGGAATATTATTTGCAACAAACTCATGTACGTAATAACTGACTGATTTGAAATAATGTAGTTTAGACCAAACCTTCTGAATTACATCTAAATCCTACCAGTAATATGAGTAGAGGAATATGCAATGAATATTAATAATTTTATTGTGTCTAAATAAAGCAATTGTTTTTACAAAAAAACAATTAATGTGCGTGGGATAAATATATGGAAAATCCTAATTATTAGGCAATAATGTTATGTTTCAAATTGTTCTTTGTACTAAAAGTGGTTCGCAGTCGGTACATTACAATGCAATTCGTTCGTCCTTGATTGATGAGAACTATTTGTGCCTCCACCTTTATTGTTTTTTTCACTGCCTTGCGCTCTTTCCTTCGCCACTTCCAAAACGGGGCTCAAATATCACACTTAACTTCAATGTTTTAAATGCGATTATCCCAAACATAGTTTACCATAATGTGTTCTTTGTTTGAAACAGTAAAGTTAAGTCATTGACAAATGCGTATAATACACATACTAGGGTACAGGTGGATTGAAGACAACTTTTTAAACTTAGCAAAAACGTTTTATAATAACAGAACTTATCTGTAGCTCGCAACGCATGCCTGTAAATCTCCGAAATGGTAGGCAGAAACGTTACTAGTACACTCACATTTCGCCGAGTATTTTACCGTCCCATGATGTGACAGTGATGTGATACCAGGCACAATTCCAGACTCCGGGCTGATCGGGGTTCGAATCCGAGACTTCAGCACAACAGTCGTACGCAACTACAACTGCGCCACCGATGTAGTGAGTTTTAAATGCTGAGGAGTCTTTTCAACCACATTGCTTGACTTTTTAAATAAAATTTTAAAGTTGGTAATGGAATTTCTTCTGTTAAACCAAGTTAAGAAACATTTATGAATATCTTTTGTTCGCTTGAATGTGTCTTCTGCAGCAGAGTTAAAAATCCGCGAATAAAGTCTATGGTAAATGTCAAATTTATATTATTTAGGTAACTTATAATTACTGCAACGCCTTTTTATAGCCAATTACGTCCTTGGCATGCACTTTAGCATTGTTCGAGTTTAGTGCAGATGGTACGAAACTCTATTATTACTGCAGTCTTCTATTAATCCTCTATCGGGTGTATAGATGAGAGATAATATAACCTACATACAGTTTTGTGTCGGCTCTAGAATCCGAATAAAACGTATATTGAACAACAAATTGAAAGTACAAGTACACGTCTTCGGAGACGTGCGTTAAAAGATAGATTGATAAATCGAATAAAGAAATTTCCACAATATTATGCTATATTCCCAGTCGGTACTACCACAAAATCGTAGTGAATTGTTTCAGCGAGACAGTTATATCTTTCTCGAATGTCGGTTAGGCAATATCTTGTTACTTTATAGTGGGTTAAAACGTACGAGAAAAGCAGCTTGTGTAGTACTGCCGAGACGAAAGTAGTATGTTCAAAACAACTCCAAACTTAATTTTTTTAAGTTACAAGTGCATTCATAGTTAATTAACCTTTGCTTTAAAGGCGTAACCCCTCATTAGTAGAGGAGGCCCGTGCCCAGCAGTGGGACAATGAATACAGGGCTAGTATTATTATTATTTAACGGTGGGGAAAACAATGTAACAATATCTGCATACATGATAATTCTCATAGGAATTTCAAAGGTATGTGAAGTCTACCAACCCTCAGTAGGCCAGCATGGTGGCCTAAGCTTTCTTATTAGTATAGGAGGCTCATGCACAGCAGTGACGCAGTATAATGCAAGTCTGGTCTTATTATAAAACGCATTAAATTGAATTATGATTTGTTATGAGTAAAAGTTATCGTTTAGGTACAATTCATCTTTTATAGGCTTAACGTAAATTTTTATTATTATAAGTGGGATGAAGAAGAGAAAAAGTTTTATTAAAAAAAACAAGTTGATAAAGAAATATATACATTTGGTTGTGATCTGTTTTCGTTATTGTTCAATAAGACATACAAAAGGCATTTATTGTGTACAACAATACAAAAGATTAAGAGAGTTCTAAGAAAATATTTGTTTCACACGTATCTTTATATTCAGAGCATGAATTCAATTTGGTTATAATTTGATTATAATGTACAGACGAGTAAATATTTGTCGTGACAGAGAACTAGGCTGAATAAATTATGTTTCAAAGAAAAACAACAACTTTGAATATAATTTAATATTTTATGATCGTTCATTATGTTTGTGGGGTTTTGTCTGATAACAACTCTCTTTTAGGTTATTTATTCGAGAAATAGTATGTTTATATATAGAAATAATGACATAGGTTCAGGCCTGAATTCTCAGAGGTAGACAAGAGAGCTATTCGGGGGTACTATGTTTAAGTATACATACGCGATAGTTTATTCTTACACATGCGTCATCCGGACAGGACATCCGGTTTTTGATAAAATGTAACCTTGTTTCTAATTATTATAATTGCCTAAATTGTGTAAATAATAATTTTAAGGAACAATTTGTTTGTCGATACCATCTAAAAACATTACCGGTTACTTTAAAATTAAATCAATGACAATATAGCCTACTAGACATTCTTTTTTAATTTTTTGTTAATTTTTTTTAATGATAACCGAAATTTATTTCATATTAAAGATTTTCAATAATTGCGTTATTCTTATTACCTACCTTATTATTCATAGTTTTAATTTAGCTGATGTTTGTAGACCGGGCTGGTACTCTCCAACGAACGGGGGAGCGATCCGACCTTGATACCGTGCAGTCATTTGTATATCTAGGATCCTTGACAGCCGAGGATGGTGACTGCGAAAGAGATAAGAAGGGCTCAAATTGCAAAAACAGCGGTGAAGAGACTTGAGAAAATCTGGAGGAATAGAGGAATCGGTAAGAGCACTAAATGCAAACTGATGAGAACTTTGATCTTCTCTATATTCCTCTACGCTTCGGAAACCTGGACTCTGAAGGCACGCATTCGGAGCAGGATTGACGCATTCGAAATGTGGTGCTGGCGCATTATGTTGGGTATGCCGTGGACAGCGAGCCGCACCAATGTGTCAATTCTTTCCGAATTGAAGATCAAGTGCCGCCTATCGACCATATGCCTCCAACGGGTCCTCAAGTACTTCGGACATGTAGCCAGACGAGAACCCGATAGTCTTGAAAATTTATTGTGGTAGGACACGTGGAAGGAAAGAGGAGCTGCGGAAGGGCACCGACTAGATGGACCGACACCGTGAAAGAAGTCTCGAAAAGCAGTATACAGACTTCAATCCGGATGGCCGAAGACCGTGCGTCCTGGAGAGCCTTGGTGAAGAAAGTGATGACCTCGTATAGTCACGACCCTCAGTCATGAGGAGGCGACGAAGAAGAAGAAGAAGAATTAAGTTTTTTAATAAAAGCAAAAAATACATACTTAGACTAAACAATAATTACAATGAAACAAACTATCATTTAAAATTATTCAGACAAACACCGCGCGCACTCAACCCTAATCGGGGACGAACAAAATATTCCGTAAGGAATTCCACCCCTAAGCCCCGGCCGTTGTCATGACAACGCTCTCGCTTGATACCTCTATTATGTATATTATACATTCCGCGTAGCTGCGCAGCCGTCTGGGCCAGGTATTTCGCCGGGGCTCGGCGGTAGCTGCCGCCGCTGTTGCACTACGAAATTTCATTAGTTATGATGCACTATCGACTCAATAGCGGATACCCCGGATGGTTAATTAAATATTTTCACATCGATTCCATGAATGCGGGGTTGTATGAATCATTAAATTGCGTATTCTAGTGTTATTAATGTATTCCGTATAATATGAATATGAAATGCGAGTACTTGGATACCATTCGCAGAATCTGTCGTAAGAGAAACAATATAGACAAACTGGATATCGTTAACTAATTATTCTATGGTTTACTGATTTAGAGTAAAAAAGTTGCGAATTAGTATTTGTATCGAAACGTTAAGAATTGTATGAAATTTTAAACAATTTAACATCTGTTCTAGGTTCGAATACTTTCGAAATTCGTGCTTGGTACTCTGATCGTTCGTACAGTAGCATTAAACCTTTGAAAGCTTTCTCTCTGCACTGTAATTTCTTGCATATTGCTATACATAATGTAAATGCTATTCAAGAAGAACATATAGTTGGAATATATATGTATTCGAGAACTTGACACATGGCTTCTTAGTAAGCTATATGTATACAAGACGACTGAAAATATGTCCCGATTCTAAGCTCATTATTTTATCTGTTGCTCACCAATCACGTCACGCACAGCAATAATATCTTCGCAATGCCAAAGCTAGTTTTAAATGAACGTAACCGACTTAGCTATTCAATACTAAAAATCTATCGAGCTTTCATATGAAACCAAATTTAAGTTTGATATCGAAGCTCAAGGGCGTTTGAAAGTAATTTGTGCTTTTTGTTATATCGATCGTTGAAGCCGTGAGAATAAAAATGAATATTGGTATTAACTGTATATAATCGCAGCGATCGACTCCCATTAGCCGTCTGACAAATATACAAAAGTTATAAATAACTAATTGGTGTACCAAGAATGAAATTTGTATAAAAATTAATTTCAACTCGGGACTGTAGCTTGAAAAATATTTATTTTATCGCAGGGATAAAAAAGTTAGAATGTTTACCTTGAATTTTTTATTAATAGACTCCATTCTTTAGGTTATCGCGTTCAAGTATTATTAATGTAATAATAATATCAACCCTGTGTCTGACTGGCACGGGTCTCTTCTACTTAACGGTAGGCAGCGGCTATGCTGTGCCCTGGCTTTACAGAAGTCCATGGGCGGCGGAGACTACTTACCATCAGGTGGCCTGTCTGTTCATCTGCCTATCGAGGCACTAGAAAAAAAAACTGATGCGAGGGGTTAGTAACCGTGAGACCTTAGTCTGTCATTACATATGTAGCTTGGAAAAGTCAGAGTTGTATGCCATGGTCTGGAGGGTTACTCTTGACACTCGATTCCAACTTAAAATTGGGATTGGGTTTGAATACTGTACAATTGGCACTCTTGGTGGCAATACCAGCTCAAAATTTAACTAAATACGGCGGATTTTTTAGTAACTAAATTAAATAGAGTATTTACGATCGCTGGTTCGTGAATATTCTATTTCATTTAGTTGAGTGAGTTAAGAGTTATCTTCTAGACTGGAATTGAAACTGTATCGAGTTCGAGATTGGAATTGATTTCAAGAGTAGGCTTACAGGTCTTAAACCTGCGATTATTGTCTCAGTAGTCTTATCATTTCTAACTAGGCTATCTTGTTATGATTAAGTTTTAAAATAATGATCTTATAACATATAGATAATTATTTACGTTATTTCTAAAGAATCTCTTCTATTCCTTTCCTTCACGCTCAAGAATCTACCCCCGATTCTGCGATAATTATAGGTGTTGTGCAGGTGATATCACTATCAAGTGTACATATTATATATTTCTCAGGCTATGTATGTCTCATTATTTTGTTTATCAGGCGTATACTATTAAAATAACTTATGTATGTTTAAGTTAATAAATAAATAACACCCAACAGTCACACACATAGCCCCGACCCCACGCTAAGATTCGAGTCTTGTGTTGTGGGTACCAGGGACTACGAGAGACGCACGGTCTCACAACACCCAGACCATGGACACAATTATCTGTCTGTCACACAAACATTTTGTCCCGGTGTGGGAATCGTACCCACGGCCTCGTTTCAGAGCCGGCTACTCGTCAATTGCGCCACGGAGGCTGTCTAAGTTAGACTATAATACTGAACGTGTAAAATGGTCAATAATACATAATGGATGCATAGACAAAACTCACGTGTGTGGATGGGGAGGCTTGTATCATGTCCATACTACACACGTCCGCAAAGGTCGCGTATACGTCATGTGTTTACATTCAATTTGGACGGACGAATTTGCTGCGCTCAGCATGCGAGAGATGTATGTGTGCACTAAAGCGGATTTATTTTCACGTGTATGGACGAGGAACATTCCCACTCACGTGGGATGCCACATAATAATATTAGCCCTGTATTAAATATTGTCCCACTGCCGGGCACGGGCCTCCTCTACTGATTAGGCCTTAGTCCAACACACTGGCCTAATGCGGGTTGGTAGACTTCACATACTTTGGAAATTCTTATGAGAATTCTCAGGTATGCAGGTTTCCTCACGATGTTTTCCTTCACCGTTAAAGCAAGCGATAATTAACATTTAATACACACATAACTTTAGAAAAATCAGAGGTGTATGCCATTTGGGTTTCGAATACACGACTTTCGTCTTGACAGTACGTACCGAAACCAACTACGCTATCGCTGCTGTTATGGGATGCCACATGAATGATATAAATTATGGGTTGACATGATGGACTTAAATGTGTATTTGCTGATAGAT